>CM030365.1:195651819-196267377 GCA_017893485.1 Hemerocallis citrina
GGAAGACGACTCACCAACGGTAGCCGGAGAGGAAGATAGAGGCATCCCGACCACCGGTGAGGCATAGAGTATCTTAAGCGGAGGCTACGAGGGAGAGGAACTTCGGGGGTAACAGAAAGAAGGCTAGGAAATGGGGTGAGGTAGAAGAAATCAAGAAGAAAGAAGACGATGAAGGGGGAATGGATTCTCTATTGACCGAGAGGGCAACGAAGGTGGCAAGAAGAAGTTTGTGGGATTCTTCCTCGGCGAAGGTGGATAGAAGTCTACAACGTCACAAATGTGCTCAAAAAAGACATACCATCCAAAGTTGCAAGAATCAATGTTTTGTTATGCATGCAAATGCCATGGCCATATCTCGAAGGAGTGTTAAGGTGCGTGTGAAGTCATCGCTATCCATGTCGCTGCATTAATTGGAGAAACAACAAGTTTCGATCACCAACAACAAATTGGAGGAGAGCCTCGCCGGGGGGAGAATGATAATGAGAGCGGTTGTCACCCCAACTCAGATTATGGCTGAATTCAAGAGAAGATTCAAACAGTGTGTGATGATCAAAGCCCACACCGGAAACCCATCAATGAACAAAATCGCAAGAATTATTGCCTATAACACAACGGCGACACAAAATTGGAATTGGGTAGTTCATAGGGTTTGGGATAACATGTTCGCAGGGCCGGTCCTGAGGTATTTAAGGCCCGGGGCAAAAAATAAAATTGTACCCTTTATAGACACACCTGTATTTTTATATATATTAATAAAATATGATATAACGGCGGCGGGGGGGGGGGGGGGGGGGGGGGGGGGGGGGCATAAAACCAATACCCCAGAAAATAAAGATTACCTTGTTTTGCTTTATGACACCAAATACTTCATATTTTTCATTAAGTATAGTGACAGTAATTCTTGCAGTTACACAGAAGAAAAAAAACTCAAATCAAATCAAATCAATCACATCTCATCTCAAGAAGCAAAATCATCAATTATATGTTCAACATATTCATTTCAATACTTCAAATTATTAATCCATTTAACCTATCTTGAGTCATAGTTGTTCACAAATAAGATTTTAATCAATTTAATTTTGAAAAGCTTCTTTCCGCAGATACCACAGTCACAGATACAATCAATAAAAATCTTATAAGCAACCAAAATATTTGGAAACATATCCCTTTTTTGTAAACTCCATAATTTTAATGGAATGTCATGGTTTATCTATTTCATATGCTTCACTTGGTAGCGTTTCTTGCAATATTTTTAATTCTGAAAGTAAATAATTCGCATCAATATCAGACATCTCACTATGTTTCAAAGTAATTTCAAGTTGCATACAATAATTTTTCATTTTATGATCATCCAATAAAACTAATTGTGATGCATCAAACAAGAAGCCAAATATAGATTCAAAAATCTGTATTTGTTCAAATCTACTCTTCAATTGAGAAAGAGTCATATCAACTAAAACAAATCAGTTCTAAAATTTAGATTGTTGTTCTCTATCCGTATCACAAATCTCATCAAAATGTCTCTTTTGAAAAGTCCTACGTTTTATAGGAAATAAGGGCTCAATTTCCATTTCAGATGCTATTTCTTTAGCTTCAATCATAGCAGAGGTAAATTCATTGTCTCTATATTTTTCAAAAAATGAAACAAACACTTCCAAGTTTTTAATTGCAACATAAACAAGCATATCTTCAGGCTATAATTTTTTACTTACTAAGTTTATCTTGTACAAAATTTCATGCTAAATAATCAAACTTAAAATAAAATCAAAACTTAAAAATTCACCTGATGCTAATTTCTCAGCATCCCAACTCATTTTAGAATCATCAGAAATTTCTACTAATTTAATTAAAGCTTGTTTCAGAATGTAGTAAATAGCTAAGAACATTTATTGAACCATTAATTAGCAAACATGAATTTAAAAAGGTAAAAAATAAAAAATAAATAACCATTAATTAGTAAACAAAAATATAAAAAGTTAAAAAAATTGCTCCCATTGAGAGTTGAACGCAAGACCACCCGCTTATTAAACAGGTCAGGTGCTCTAACCAACTAAACTAGGAGACCTATTGCATTCCTAGTTTAAATATTAATTTGTAGAGTGTTACGAACTCATTATACTTACAAATTTTTGTGCCATCTGAATTGGGCTCAAGGCGGTCGCCAAGCCCGCCTTGGGCCATAGCCGGCCTGCATGTTCATGGCACACTGCAAGACGGAAGAGAGGTCCAAAGAGGTGTTGACAATTTGTTTGGGGGGGGGAGGATGAATCCTACTTTACTTCTTAAGGTGGACTCGGAGGGTGTGGATAAGGTTGTTCAATCTTCCCTTTTATTGCTGGGTTCGTTCAGGCTTTCAGAATGTGGTGCGGGAATTTGGACATGTGCTAGAGATTGATCAGAGTATTAATTTTCAGTCTAGAAAGGAATTCGCGTGAATTCAAGTTGGAGTGGAAGTTATTGCGTCTATCTCGTCGACTATTCAGGTGGAGTTTGAAGAAGAGTGTTACGAGGTCAAGGTGATAGTCGAAAGGAGGAAGACAGTTTTGTTTAGAGCTTCGTTAGAGAGATTGAACTTAGCTACGGAAACAGGGGATTCCTACAGTCCAAAGGTTGAAGATGAGAGTCGGCCATTGGATCATAGTGGAGTTGATCCTAAGCATCCATCATCAATCAAGAGATCATAACAAGCAGGAGTGTCAGATCAAAGGGGATAAATCAGGGCCGCTCGATTAAAAAAAATTGGGAAAGGGGGTGAAGTCAGCCACGAAGGTGTCGGAGAAGGGGGGCACGTGGCACCCAGGGGTAAAGGGAGAAGTTTCAATGACAAGACATGCCGCAGAAAGCTATGTACAACGTAGGAGATGAGGTGACTAAGGGGCAGTGGTGGGGCCCAGACATTTGCATCAGCAGGTCAGGGTGGACAGGCTGCAAAGTGGAAGCGTCACATCAGACAGTGGAAGCGTCACATCAGACAGTGGATGCGTCACATCGACACTTCCTGCTATTCTCATGCCGCCGAACGAGGGGCAACTCAGAGCTCAAAAAGTGGAGGGGATAGAGATGGGGCCCACTGATCAGGTTTAATGACTATGACTAAGGCTGAATTTCAATAGTTTATTCAGATTGCAATTTTGGCAATTTCCAAAAGAGCCTAAAGTCTTGGAACATGCCCATTAGCTCTTGGGCTTTCTAGTCATGCTAATTTTGAATTGGGCTAAGGTAGTAGAGTGGTCTGAATGAGAACTTGGGTTCGGAATCAAGAAAACCAGCTCAAAATACAACGAGGAAAAGAAGGAGATGAGAATAGTGATGAAGTTAACTACGAGGAGAAAGGAGGGGAGGAGTACGAGGATCAAGAAGTGGCGTCAGAAATCGGTGTGGAAGGGGGTGGGGGTTGAGGAGGTTGAGGAACGAGACCAAGGCATCATAAATATTGGGGATGAGATTATCGAGGCTTTTGACAAGGTTACAGAGGATGCAATTGTATCACCAAATGATAGCGAGAAATGGACTAAAAAGGAGATAGCTTTGGCAGAGGAAAAAGAGATACAGATTGAGGATGAAAACAATGAAGTGAACATAGAAAGCAAGACGAGGGAAGCAGCAGAGTACAAGAGGAAAAGTAAGAGACAGTTTGTAAGTGGGGATTGAAAGATCTAAGAAAGGAAGGTCTAATCAAGTCTGCGGCAAAAGCAAAAGAACCGGCGTCCGCGTGTGGAGGTATTTTACTTGATAGTTTTTCATAGTTTTTCAGTTCTGAATTATTTATCGGACAATTCACTTCTCTATTATGCTTGTTTATTCGGTTTAATTATGGGATCCACAAGAGAGGAACGAGTACAGACTATTAGGGCAATTAGGAGCGAGGCAATGGGCTAAGTTTATAGGTCTCGACTCTAGTGAGATAAGTAGATGGTAGATGATTATAATGATTCCCATGTTAAACATTGTCTAGAACGTTAGATGGATGAGACAAAGAGTTAAGAGTAGGCTTATTAACGATACCACTGGAAATAAGAAACATTCAATTGTAGCTTTACAAGAGACTAGGATTGAGAACCTGACTATGGAGGACTTTTCTAACCTTCGGGAACTTAGGTTTTTATTGGCGTTTCCAATCGGCTAGAGGATTGTCTAGTGGTATTGCATTAAGATTACTAATGAAGTTACTGGTGACTTCTCGGTCACGATTAGGATCAGGCGGAGTGACGGGTGGGAGCACATGGTTTTGTCGATCTACGGACCATATATTTCTACTCGCCGTAATGAGTTTGGAAAGAGTTCAGAGAGATTAGGGATAGTTGGGCAAAACCATGTGTAATTGGTGGGAACTTCAATATCACCAGATACTGAAGCACGCATATGGGTTTTGGGGTGAGTATTCATGAATGAAACGAGTTCAATCGAACTATTAAAGATATGACACTCATGGAGCTTCAGATAGGATCTTGGTGTCGACTGACTGGGAAGACTCTTTCCCATTAGCCTCGGTGAAGACATCATTCAGATATACTTCAAATTATGTCCCACTAATGTTAGATTGTGGGATTAGGAGGAGAACCCAACACCATCCTTTTTGTTTTGAGAAAGCATGGACTTTGAACACAAATGTGAGGGCTATCATTGTGGAATCATGGAATGCTCGGATTGATGTGACTGATGCAGTTACGAGATGGATGTTTAAGATTAGTCGCCTTCGAAATCGACTTAAGAGTTAGGCGAAACAGAAATTCTTGGAGACTAAGAGAAAGAAAGAGGTGCTAGGAGCAGGATTCAAGAGCTGGAAACCTTTGAGGAGGAAAGAGACCTTCAACGGTCGGAGTATGAAGAACTCACCAATAATAGGTTGGAACTACACTGTATCGGAGAAATGAAAGAGTGCTACTGAAGACAGAGATCGCGGATACAATGATTAAAAGAAGGAGATTCAAACATGATGTTCTTTCATAAGATTGCTGGTGGTGGACGAAGGCGTAACCGCATCTCGGGACTATTTATAAGAGAAAATTAGATAGAGGGCAAAGCACAAATTATGAATCAAATTGACGCTAATTTCAGAGTTACTGGGAAAGAAGAGAACAAGTAGGTGTCCGGCGAACGAAGACATGTGGAGTGACTCAAGAATTAATGGAAGTGAGGGAATGGAAGAGACGTTCACAGAAGATGAGGTGATACAAGCGATTAAGTCTTTTGGACATGACAAAGGTCCGGTTCCTCATCGATTCCCTATATTTTTCTATAGAATATATTGGACGATCATCAAAGCTGATTTATTGGATATTTTCAAAGAGTTGTTTCTAGGGACTGCTAATGGGGATAGGTTGAATTATGCAAATGTTGTCATAATCCCTAAGAAACATGAGATGTTAAGGACCACGGATCTGAGACCGATTTGTCTGCTGCATGGATCCTTTAAGATTTTAACGAAGTGCTAGCTAGTAGGTTGGCACCACACCTGTCGAATATAATAGGTGAATCCCAAAGTGATTTTATAAATAGGAGGGATATCATGGACAACATTGCGTCAACACATGAGGTGGCATATAGGGGACATAAGGATAATGTGGATGGATTTATGCTAAAATTAGATTTTTGAAAAGACATATGACACGGTGGAGTGGGATAGTGTTGACGAAGCCCTAAAACTCAAAGGTTTTGGACAGAAATGGAGAATGTGGGTTAGAAAGTGTGTTAGGGGAGGGAAGTCTTTTATACAATGGAATGGAAAATATGGAAGAGAAATCAGATGTCATCGAGGCTAAAGACAAGTGGATCCATTGTCCCCATTGTTATCTACTCTCATTGCGAATGGCTTAGCAGAAATGGTGAGCAGAGGCGTGGAAGTTGGGATCATCAAAGGCGTAGTTATTTGAAGAGTTATGAAACATGCCTCGATTCTCCAATATGCAGATGTCGGACGATACATTGTTATTTGGAAGGTCAAGCATGGAAGAGATTTTTCACTTCGTGTCCTGTTGAGATGCTTTGAGACTTGGTCCGAGCTATCTGTCAACCTTAACAAGAGTTGTGTTACTTTCTTAGGAGAAGAGTCATCTATACCAGTTCAAACAATTACGTCTTGCTTAGGATGCGTGAGCAGGGTATTCCTCATTAAGTACCTAGGAACAACTATTAAACCAGGGAAAATGCTGAAGGCGGATTGGATGCCCTTGGTGGAATAGGTGGAAAAGAGATTGGCAAGTTGGAAGGGGAGGTTCCCGTCACTTGGATGAAAAATTACTCTGATTACATTTGTGCGTAGTAGCCTACCTATATATTTGATGTCAATTTATGAGCTTCATGTCTGGGTAATCAAGATAATTGATAAATGCAGCAGACGTTTCCTGTAAAAAAGGGCGAACAAGGACAACAAAGGAGTACATCTAGTCAATTGGGGTAGGATATGCAAGAAGGAGTTTTGGAGGGCATGGAGTCGTTATTTTGAGAGATATGAACAAAGCTCTCCTGAGCAAGTGGTGGTGAAAATGTGGAAGCAGTGAAACATGTGGTGGTGTAGATCGTTTGCAATGTATTGTTGGAGAAAGAAATTCTGCGATGGTGTGCGAAGTGTATACGGGAATGCTTCGGTTCTATGAAAATGAGTTGTCAAGGTATGAAAGATGTTTTATGCAAATACAACTTGCAAAGTAGGGAACGGAAAAGACACGAGGTTCTAGAAGGATAAGTTGTGTGGAAATAGTACATTTCGAGCTTTATTCCTAACTCAGAACAAGGATGCCTTGGTGGCTGATGTGTGGCAACGGAACCAATTGAAATTCGAGATGGTGATTAGTCTTTCAAACGAGGGAGCTGGCCAGATGCAAATACTGAAACGAATTATTAAAGAAGCATGGTACAAGATAAATAGAGAGGGAGATAAGCAAATTTGGAGTCTCGAGCCGAATGGGTGCTTTTCAGTAAGATTGATGCATAAGTGGGTGAATGATGACGGGTTGAGAAATAGAGAAACCATGAAAGATGCATGCACTGAATAAAGTGAGAGTTTTCCTTTGGTTAGTGGCGAACGATACCATCCTCTCTAAAGCAAACCTTAGAATTTGTAACATGATCGAGGACATTAGATGCACTAGATGCAACGCACACGATGAGGACACTACCAATTATGTTATTCTCGTGCCCTAGGGCTAGACTAACTTAGGAGGTAGTTTGTTTGGGATTTGATCTACTTGAGTGTCCTACTTCGGGTAAGGACCTACAAGTTAATTGGAGAGTGAGAGCTATTAAGAAAGAATGCAGGATAGTGTGGGATATCTCTCTTGCTACTACCTTGTGAATCATGCGGCTTGATAAGAATGCATTTTGTTTCTGCCATCATAATTATAGATTTCCTATTATGATTCATAAACTTTTTTGCTCTCATTGATGCATGGGCAGGCCAAGCAGGGGCGAGGAAGAGGCTACGCATGGATGGCGAGAAGTAGGAGGAGGAGGCAGTGCGTTGGTGGGTTGGGAGGCTCGAGGCGGCAAACCTTCCTATGGACACTGGGGGTTACCTATGCGAGTTGCCGTTGTGTCTTCATCTATCTGTTTATAAGTAGTTGATGTATTAGCTTTTGTTTTGATAGTAGACTACTTGGATAGGTTTTTATGTACGATGGACTCGGTTCTATGATTGGTTGTAATCTTTTGATTATTCGTTAACAGTTCATCAATGAAACCAGTGATCCTTAGTCACCCTTTAATAATAATAATAAATCCTATCAACCCAACAACAAATAACATAATCAAATAAAGGAATCAAAGGAGCAAACCTTCCTGCATGCTCACAAAATTCCACTGCCTCCTCTTGGAAAATTCTGACGAAACCCATTTCCGGGAAAACTGTTTAGGAATAGGATTGACAGAGCTAGATGATGAAGGAGGAGCCAGGCGCTGAGTAGGGGCAAAATGGGAAGATGGGCATTTTGGGGATAACAGGGCCATTTTTGTTCCCCGCCCCAAAAAAGGGTCTTTTTGGGATTTAGAGAGAGGGAGAAGACGACTAAAAGAGAGGGAGGGGATTTGAAGGAGTGGGCATTGGAGGCATCGAAGGAGTCCCTTGAGATTGCCGAAGGGTTGTTTTGGGAAGAAGATTGGGAAGCCAAAATCACTAGGGGCAACACAAACAAAAACAATGGTGATAATTGTAATATTTGTTATTTAATAGGGGGGTTTAGTGAATTAAGTAATGTGGGGTTCAGTTGTCAGTGAGGATTTAGTGTGCGTACATTTTGGTTTTGTATGGTGGTTTAGGGATTAAGTATTAATTAGTTTTGCAGTTGGTTTCATTAGCAAATTTATTGTTGTTTTTTCTTTCTTTATTGGTTAAATTTTTTAATATGACTAGTTTTAGATCATTTCTCAGTTTTGAAATTTCAACACATTTATATAATAAATCACAAGACAATTTGTTTTAAAAACTATCAAGTGACTCTTTTCCAATTGAAATAAAATTAATGGCTCACATTTATTCTTCCAAAATATATTTTTCCTCTAACAGTTTTCACCCCAAAACTAATGAGTAATGCTAGAGCCACTACCAATTTCACTACCATTTTTTTCACTACCTTAGGTGGCACACTCCAATAGGTAGGAAATGATAGAGTAGGTGGGAGAACTCTCCAATAGGAGTATGCCACCTAAGGTAGTGAATGAAATGGTAGTGAAATTGGTAGTGGCTCTAGCATTACTCAAAACTAATTCCCCCCCCCCCCCCCCCCTCCCGATTTTTTTCCCAAACCGACCTACTTTTTGAAAGTATTTCCCAAACCGACCTACATTTTTTTTTAATTCCCAAAACGACACACTCGGTCTTTGAAAGACCGAGTTTAGCACAAAATAAGTCGGTTTTTCAAAGACCGAGTGTTAGAATTCGATTTTTCAAATTCTAACACTCGGTCTTTAAAAAACCGAGTTATTTTGTGCTAAACTCGGTCTTTCAAAGACCGAGTGTGTTATTTTGGTAAATACTTTCAAAAGTGGGTCAGTTTGGTAAATACTTTCAAAAAGTGGGTCATTTTGGTAATAAGTTTCATAAAATAACTAGTGCAAATGATAACTGCTCTGGGTTTAAAACTTGACCATGTTTCTATGATAGATAGTTCTAATTTCAGTTAGGTTAACTGGTTGCACTTGGCACAGTACTAGTATGGAGATATCGTAATTCTTCGACAACATTTGTGCTAAATGCTCACTGGTACAATCTAACTTTAGTATTTCACGTATATTTTATCTGTACAGTTTAGATAATAGAATGTGAATTATCATAGAGATATAAAGAATTCACAATCTTCAAGAAACTATAAACCCCTGCAATTGAAAAAATGTATGGTCCATATGATCAGAAGAAAAATGTATGACATTGCCAGTCTGGTCAATGAGACAGAGAACTGGTTGTATGAGAGGGTAAGTGACTAGGTGTTGTGTCCTGCAAACTCTATGGATAATTGTCTCATGGGTAACCATTAAAAACCTGTCATTTCAACATGCTAAACTTCAAAAAGTTGATAATAGGCTCAAGAAATAAGCTCCTCCGAGTGTAGATCATAATAATCAAAAGAAGAGAGGATTTCTTATAATGATCCATACAAGATGGAGAAATAAAGAAGGAGATGAAAACTATAACAGGTACTTAAAGCTGAGCTGTGAACTTACTTATAGCCAGGCAAATTCACAAGATACCAACTATCATTTATTCAAAAACGGTTGATACACTGAGTTTTTCCTGCAGTTTTTGTAAGCAATTTTTTTGCGATCAATTGTGACGTGTGGTGGGAAAAAAAAAGGACAAATTAATTATATAGTAGAAATGAAAATAACTTTAATAGATGGTTCACATGACAGATGATTAAGTTAAAAGAACACGATAATTCTGATAGGCAATTAGAACAATAGTCTGATTACAACTACCAACATGATCCCTTCTCTCGAAACATGACTGCACATTTTCTATGATTTTCTTAAATGTAATCCTTGCACTGTAAAACATCTAATCTAAAATTAATTATACTAGAGTAAGAGAAAAAAAAAATCTTGGCATCAGTATACAACATCTAATCTAAAATTATTCGTACTAGAGTAAGAAAATAGTATCTTAATTGGCAGGGGGGTGTCGGCCTCCTTCACCGTGACAGATTTGTCAGGGATTAGCTTCCTGACTGAACTTGAAGTTGCCATTAGGGGGAAGGTTGAAAGAATTAGGGTTGAGAAAGAGAAGATTTGGGGAAGAAGAAGAAGATATTTGGGGGAGATTTCAGTTTACTCAATTCTTGATTTTAATATTTCTATAAGTATTTTATATAAGTACACAGTTTTATATAAGTATTTTAATATTTCTATCAAACAACTCACACACTGCTCTTTAGCTCTTTAACCAAATATAAAAAAGTGAAACGATAGATCTCTTCATTTTAGTGGGGTTTACACAAATATATAATTTTACACCTCAAATAGTATGGTACCCGCCAAATTCAAATCTCATGGTGCTCAGATTGTATTCACAAAAAGAGTAGTATCTATAATTGATTAATTTAACTTGTATATAGGTCACACGATTTCGATAATTCTGAACTGCATAGACCATATAATCTAAGCCCCACATCATAAGGAGTTCGTCAATATTGTTACACAAGTAACACTTAAAACCTGTTCACCAATTCCCGTTATGCGTATGAGAATTACGTCTGCACACAAGAACACAAAAAATAGTACCATTAGTGTGAGTTTATTCATCTGAAAATCAGACTAGTTCTCTGCGATCCTAATATCAGAAGCAAGCATGGGTGGCTGTTAGCTGGAGGCCATTACTACTCTGAATCCAGACGGTGTCGATGTTAGCAGTGACATTTGTGCTTCAGATGGAATCCAAAAGGACCCTGCCAGGATTTCCTCTTTCATCAGAAACATCAACTCTTTAATCTACTGATTCATATGCCGAATATTTTTTTTCATTTTATTGAATGAGCGTACTTGATAGTTCCATAAATTGTTGCTTATTTAATTAGAAAAAAAAAATCATTACAAATTGGTTGCGAGCAAACTGTTTAGAATGATTAATGCAGTTGCTGCTTCAGAATGCTGCTTGTTTGACTGTTTTATTACTGAAGGGATTCTAAAGTTTCATGACCTGTCGAGTGTTACTCTGTTTGGATAGAACGATGAAAAAGTTCACTGAAATAGGCAGCTATTCAATACAAAAAAAAATAAATACATCAAAAGATTGCAGCTTACAAATATGACACCTGACTGGTGATTCAATTCAACTACCCTCAAACTACATAAATT
Source organism: Hemerocallis citrina (assembly GCA_017893485.1). Lineage (NCBI taxonomy): Eukaryota > Viridiplantae > Streptophyta > Magnoliopsida > Asparagales > Asphodelaceae > Hemerocallis > Hemerocallis citrina. The sequence goes on from CM030365.1 coordinate 195,663,103, forward strand.
TCTTCAAAAACATAGTTGCTGATGCCTAATGGATAGATGCAAGGATGTAATTGCACAAGTATGTGGCAGGGCTGCCTGTAGTAGTGAAAAACAATTAGAGCTTTCTGGGGTCATGTTCTGTTGAACAGGCTAGTGAATCGACATGCTTCCTCAGGACTAGATTCACATCTAAAACATCCAAAGACACTATCAATGGCAGTCATATCCTGACTTACAAAATAAAAGAAAGGGCATATTCAAGATCAAATTTTTTTAGCAGGGATACTGGCATCAATCAGGCGAAACACAGACACAAGTGTCTGACGGATGAGAAAATATTTTTTTGTAAACTGACCCCAGTTAGTTCGAGCTTCATTTGGTGCAGAAACATAACTGCACATTTTGAAAGTTTCTGATAGTTTTTAGAGAAGAAAAGTAGGCTTATCTATTCAAATGAAGCCAACTGTAGAGTCATAAAATAGAACTTATTACCAAATTGATCCACTTTTTGAAAGTATTTACCAAACTGACCCACTTTTGAAAGTATTTATCAAAATAACACACTCGGTCTTTGAAAGACCGAGTTTAGCACAAAATAACTCGGTTTTTCAAAGACCGAGTGTTAGAATTCGATTAATCGAATTCGATTAAATCGAATTCTAACACTTGGTCTTTGAAAAACCGAGTTATTTTGTGCTAAACTCGGTCTTTCAAAGACCGAGTGTGTCGTTTTGGGAATTAAAAAAATGTAGGTCGGTTTGGGAAAAACTTTCAAAAAGTAGGTCGGTTTGGGAAAAAAATCCCCCCCCCCCCCTAACTCTCTCTCTCTTCGCTTTTCATAAAATGAGGAACTATAAAATCAGAAATTCTTTAACAGTTGGATGACTAGTAGTAATACTAACATACTGGATTTTCTTTAACTTCTTCATGCGTTTTGTCTGTATTTTCTTTATGTGTTTTGTTTTGTCTGTATTTTCTTTATGTGTTTACAGAATTTTTCATATGTTGCATTATTCACGAATATGTGTCGTAGGCACGTATCCACGGACAAACCTAGTAATCTAACAATTCATTCAAAATGATAGTGAACTATTGGAACAGTTATGTATTAGATTGTTGGGTTTTTTACTTATTATCTCCTATGAAACATAGGTATTTCTATATAACTCTTAACAAACTTTATAATTCTATATAAACTCCAATAAAATATTAAGTAACTTCAAAATTTTCTAAAACCTTAAAATACAAATTTTAATGCCTAAATTATCTTCTTCTTCTTTTTCCCAACTCAAACACACATATTGAAACCCAATTTCCACCTCATTTTTCTAGAATTTTTTTAATATATGCAATTTTTCGAAACTATTTGCAGAAAGACGACACTTGTCAAACTAATTGTGCTAGGGGACTCAACAACTAAACTCGCTATTTCCAACGGTGAGCTTAGTTATTTCGTGCTCGTTGTTGGTATACAACGAGCACAGTTTTTTTTTTTTGGGAAACTCGTCGTTCCCAGCGGCGAGTTTAGTTCAAAATTTTCAAACAAGACTCGTCGTTGGTTGTTCCCAGCAACGAGTTTAGCTCAACAAAAAAAAATCAATGATTTTTTTTTTCGAAAATTTACCAAGTCCAGCGGAGAGTATTTTAGTTCAAAAATTTTAAACAAGACTCGTTGTTGGGAACGGCAAGGTGATGTACACTAGACTCGTTGTTCTCAACAGCGAGTTTAGTTCAAAAAAAAAAATCAATGGATTTTTTTCTTCAAAAATTCACTAAGTCTACCAGATAGTTTTTTAGTTCAAAATTTTCGAACAATACTCACTGTTGGGAATGTCGAGGTGTTTTACACTAGACTCGTTGTTCCTAACGACGAGTTTAGTTCAAAAAAAATTAAAGAACCTCGTTGTTCCAAACAACGAGTCTAGTATAAATAACTTCGATGTTGAGAACGACGAGTCTTGTTTGATAAATTTGAACTACACTCGCCGTTGTGAACGGAGAGTTTCTTCAAAAAATAAAACTAGGTCCGTTGTTCCCAACGGCGATGACGAAATAACTAAACTCGTCGTTGGAAACGATGAGTTTAGTTGTTGAGTCCCCCACCACAATTAATTTGGCAAGTGTCATCTTTCTGCAAATAGTTTCGAAAAATTGTATATATTAAAAAAAACATTTTCTACTCCTCCTTCCTTCCTCATTTCTTCTTCCATTATGCTTACTTTATGTCTGAATCACCTCATCTGCTTTTTGTTATTATTCACTTAAATCTATACAATATATTATGCTAAGACCACTTTTGGTTCAAGAATTTTTTCATTTCTTTTTAAAACAAAAAAAGGAAAGCAAATGTAAGAGGCACTCCTCACCCTTTCTCCATCCAAAATTTGAACTCAAATCATATCCCCTGATCAAAACTCAAAAATCGTAAAATATTGTATAGATGTTATTAGATGAATTTTTCAAAAATAGTTTTGTTATTTTCCTATTTTGAAAATTATGTGCAATATTGCACAAGGTTATACTAGTTCTTAATTATGTCATATCTAAATGTGTATCTCATCTCACTTGCTTGTCCTACAAATTTTAATAAACTGCATCATAATCCCTCCCCTCTCACCAAACTCCTTCGTGGATTAATTCTCAATTTTCTATTCGATCAATTCCATCCTCAGTCTTGAACCGAGATTTGAGAAAGTTTTAGGATCTTTAAGAATTTTAAATTTCATTTATAGTTTTGAAAAAGAAGAGAAAGACATATACCATGCTAATAAAATGAAAATGGTGGTAAGAGGAGTATGAAAACTGAGGAAAAATTAGGTTAACTATGAGTGTTTTGGTTGGAAAGATGAAAAAAATAGCAGTTCAAGTATTAAAAATTTTGCTTCTTGATTTTTAAAGATTTTTGAAGATTTTTGAAGTAACTTAATATATTATTAATAGTTATATAGAATTACAAAGTTTGTTGGGGGTATATAAAAATACCTAAATTTTACAGGGATAATATGTTTATAAAAAAAGGAATTGTTTTGTGAAAAAAAATTATGAAGAGTTTTGTGATTATTTTTTTAAAAAAACCTATGCTTAATGTATTCTTCAGTCTGGGACGGGGTTGCCTGTAATTTACACAATCCTTCGTGTAGCAGGTAAGTGTTAGAGGAACATATCTCGAGTGTCCACGTTAAAGTCAGCCGTCAAGCAAAATAGTCACGTACGCTAATGTTTTAAAGTGTAAACTAGTGTTACCCTGTGCAAATTGCACAGATTAAAATAATTTTAATGGACTCATAAAATTATATTGAACTTTAAAAAAGTAGTTTTGTATACATTCGGATCGGCAACACCCAAGTCCTGGCCCACCTCATCTCGATCCTCCCTTCCCTCTCCAAAATCCACACCTTATCAAATATCTTCTCCTTCCTCTCTATCGTCTCTGCCGTCCTTGACTGCAGCGACATTCCCTTCTCCAACATCCCCCTCCACCTTTCCGTCCACCTCACCATGCTATCCACCACCTACCTTCTTACCAAATCTCATTTTTAAACCTGATACTGCAGTCATCCTCATCTTCATCCTGTACTCTTCTCCAAATTCAAATTTCAGGATTTTAAAAAACACAAATTAGAAATTGAAAATAACACGAGGTAGTAAATTAGGGTTTCAGAAAATAATACATACACTGCACATAGATAAAATTAATTTAGTTAAGCAAAATTTCTCAAATCCATTTTTCACAAACACCTTGCATGCAACATAAACATTTCATCGAACAATTAATGAGCAAAGCACAGTTCTAGAAATTAAGTACCAGATTTATAGGTTTGGGGCTTTTATTTTGTTTTGTTTAAATTTTTTAATGTAAATGTGCGTATTGCACGTGTTAATAAATGTGAATTCATATTTGTGCTCTCCATTCTCTATTTCTAAATAGAGGAAGGAGAGATGGGGTAGACACACTGTCTCCTATTAGTATAATATATAGATATAACTAGTGTTACCCTGTGCAAATTGCACAGACTAAAATAATTTTAACGGACTCATAATATTATATTGAAGTTTAAAAAAGTAGCTTTGTATACATCCGGATCGGCAACACCCAAGTTCTGGCCCACCTCATCTTGACCCTCCCTTCCTTCTCCAGAATCCACACCCTATCAGACGCATTCTTCCTCCTCTCCAACGTCTTCGCCATCCTGGACTGCAGTGACGTTCCCTTTTCTAACACCCCCCCTCCACCTTTCCGTCTACCTCACCATGCTCTCCACCACCTACCTCTTTACCGAATCTCATTTTTAGACCCGATACCACAGTCATCCCCATCTTCAATCCGTACTCTTCTCCAAATCCAAACTTCGGGATTTGAAAAACACAAATTAGAAATTGAAAATAACATGAGGTAGTAAATTAGGATTTTATAAATTAAGACATACATCACACATAGATACAGTTGATTTAGTTAAAAAAATATTCTCAAATCCAATTTTCACAGACACCTTGCGTGCAATATAGGCATTTCATTGAACACTTAATGAGCAAAGCACAGTTCTAGAAATTAAGTACCAGATTTATAGGTTTGGGGCTTTTATTAAGTTTTGTTTTATTTTTTTCATGACAATGTGCATACTGCACATGTTAATAAATGTGAATTCATCTTTTTGCTCTCCATTCTCTATTTTAAAACAAAGAAATGAGAAAGGGGGTAGACACTCTCTCTTCTATTAGTATAATATATATATATATATATATATATATATATATATATATATATATATATATATATATATATATATATATATATATATATATATATATATATATAAAGCCCAAAATCATCAACCTAAGCCATAACTTTGAAGGTGCACACACTACACTATATCTCATGCTTTAAAGCCCAAAATCATCAACCTAAGCCATAACTTTGAAGGTGCACACACTACACTATATCTCATGCATTATATATATATATATATATATATATATATATATATATATATATATATATATATATATATATATATATATATATATATATATATATATATATATATAATGCATGAGATATAGTGTAGTGTGTGCACCTTCAAAGTTATGGCTTAGGTTGATGATTTTGGGCTTTAAATAGGTATGTGCCTATGGATCTAACAAGATGGGCCTCAAGATTACAAGTTGGCTAGGTTTTTTCCTGCTACGTTGGGCCTTAAGCTAACAAGTTGCTAGATGATTGGAGGCAACAACAAATCAAATCTAATTATATCTACTAGTATTTTTCACGTGCGATGCATGTTTTGATAAGAGTTGGAGGATTGTCACGTGCGATTTACGTGTTAAGAAATAGTTTTGGAGTTGGACGTGCATTGCACGTAATTGGTAAAAATATTTTGAAGGAAAAGCTACAATTTGTACGTGCAATGCACGTGTTTATAAGTAGAATTTGAGTTGTACGTGCAACATATATGTATGTTTAGTGTTAAAAAAATATTGTAAAATTGTTTTGCACGTGCGTTGCACATTTTAAATAGGTGGAAAATTTTTATTTGTTTGTTTTTGTTGTAATTAATGGGAGAGTTGGAGTTGCACGTGCAACGCACGGATTTGTATGTTGACAACATTACAACTCCAACTCTCCCATTATAATATTAGAGATATATTATGCTAATAGGAGAGAGAATATACTTTCTCTCTCCTTTCTCCATTTTGAAATAGAGAAATGAGAACAAAAGTAGGAATTCTTATTTAACTAACACATGCACTACGCACTATTTTATTTAAAAACCAAAACAAAATAAAAACTCCAATTCCTCAAACACATTCTCTTCCCCTCCCACTTTCTCAATCTTAGAAAATCTCTCGTCTATTCCCAAACCCACCCCCATCTTCTAACTTAGAATTAGATTTTCAAGCAAACACAATTCATAAAATTATTTTAAAAACATTTTCTTAGTCTATCTTTACTGTAACCTGTGCTATAATACATGGTTTATAATGTACAACTTATTTACTGAATGTTAATGATATTATAATATACCTATTAACATAAATTAGTTGCATATGCTACATCTTTTTATTGCATGTATTTTTTAGCTTTAGTAATATTCAGTTGGATAACATTATAGTTTAGCACTGATTCTCTAAACCATCTACTTATATGAGGATGATAATGAAGATTTCAGTAATTACAGTAGGGATAATATTTATAAGTTTCACATTCTCTTCCCTTCCTACATTCTCAATCTCACAAAATCTCCCGTCTCTTCCTAAACCCGCCCCCTGTTAGGGATTTCTACCGAAAAACCCTCTTTAGGATCTTGTTGGGTTATTTGATGCAATCAACACAAACTACCAAGCACATATGAGATCATACCAAACACACCAAAGTACACACAAATTTGTTCCAGTGGGGCTTTCGCCTTAATCCGGGGGAGAAGAAACCCAAGATGTTATTCAACTAAAAAAGATACAATAATATTACAATTCTCACCACAACCCTCTCTCAAGCCTCACCAGCAAGTACTAGTTATTGACAATTAGAGAATCACTCAATCTCTCCTTCAATGAAGTACTCTTTCTCTTTGCTCTCAATGGAGGCCAATAACAACAATATATAGAAATCTAGAGAAAACCTAGTTTGATATCTTAATACAATAACCATTGAATATTCCTGAAGAGATAACCCTACGATAAGAGTCGTCAGATCTGACTTGAAGAGCAAGTTGGGCTTCTCACGAATCACCAAGATCCGACCCAAATTATCCATCAGTGGATTGACTGCACCACAAGGTTGGTCGACCGTCCCCCTCTCAAGAACTTCTGCAGAGTTGGGCGTTCGACCGCACCCTATGTACGGTCGACCGCAACTCCATCTGCTGCTACAATTGCTAACTATTTCCTTTGCTTCCACTCCGTCTTCGATCGTCTCGATTCCTCCATCGTCTCATCATCTTATCCAACATAGTATGCAAGACATAAACCCAACACCCCCATCTTCTAACTTAGAATTAGATTTTTAAGCAAACACAATTCATAAAATTATTTTTATATCATTTTCTTAGTCTATCATCTTTACCCTAACCCGTGCTATAATTCAAGATTTATAATGTATAACTTATTCACTGAATGATAATGATATTATAATATACATGTTAACATAAATTAGTTGAATATGCTATATATTTTCATTGCATGCATTTTTTAGCTTTAGTAATATTCAGTTGGATAGCATTATAGTTTGACAGTGATTCTCTAAATCATCTACTTATATAAGGATGATAATGAAAATTTCAGTAATTACAGTAGGGAAGATATTTATAAGTTTCACATTATCTTCCCCTCCCACATTTTCAATCTCACAAAATCTCCCGTCTCTTCCCAAATCCACCTCCATCTTTTAACTTAGAATTGGATTTTTAGGCAAACCCAATTCATAAATTATTTTTATATCATTTTCTTAGTCTATCATCTTTACCCTAACCCGTGCTATAATACATGGTTTATAATGTATGACTTATTTACTGAATGTTAATGATATTATAATATATACTTGTTAACATAAATTAGTTGAATATGCTATATCTTTTCATTGCATGCATTTTTTAGCTTTAGTAATATTCAGTTGGATAGCATTATAGTTTGATAGTGATTCTCTAAACCATCTGCTTATATGAAGATGATAATGAAGATTTCAATAATTACGGTAGGGATATTCTTAAGTTTCTCTCAATTCACTCACTTTTTTGGGAGATATATATAGTTTAACGAGTCCCTCAAAATTATTTTAGGCTGTGCAATTTGCACAGGGTAACACTAGTATTAAAATGAGAAAGTCGAAGTTGTCATTTGTAGACAGACTTTCAACCATTCATTTTTAAGTGAGAGCTATAGTAATCATTCATTTACTCGTTACCATAATACCCTCAAAGTTTACATTTATTTACAACATAATTATTTATAAAAATGTTACTTATATAAAATAAAAATTTGTGTCCGCTAAAGATAATTTGTAAAGAGTATATGATGAGTAAAGAGAGGTCTCAGATTCGAAGTCAGATTATGTTTTAATAATAATTAAAATGTACATCACACGTGCAGATTATTAATAATACTACAAATAATGTAGTTGCACGCATATTATGAGATATGTAATAGAAATTCACTGTGGACGAGGGGAGGACCTCTGTGCTGGTCACAACCAGAGGCAATTAATGGCCACTTAAAACTGGATGTTATTCAGCGGCTGGAAATTAAACCACTTGAGTAATTCAATATGTGTGTAACTTAGAAATATTGCAGGGGTTAATTTATAAAAAGTCTCATCTCTCTCAAAAGCTATTTTGTACAAAGTTTTATGGAACATTCAAATGATAATTCTGTATTTTGTGGTAAGTTTGATTTCAGAAGGAATTTCGTCAAACGGCTAGTTTAATGAATCATTTGGATATCACCAAAACCCTATTTTATTATCAATACCTTTGTTCTATAATGGCAAAAACATACTGACGGTTTACTCGTCCCCATTAATTAAAGGCGAAGTTGTCGGAGAGGTGACTGAGGATGAAGGAATGGTGTTCAGGGGCGAAGCCAGAACAAATTTTTCAGGGGGGCCAAGAAAAAATTCTATAACTATATATAAATATATAGGTATTTTTTCATAATTTTTAGGGGGGCCAAATAATAAAATTTAATAGATTTAAGGGGGGATTTTTAAAAATTTTAAAAATTTTAAGGGGATTTTCAAAATTTTGGGGGGGCCCGGGCCACCCCGGGCCCCCACATAGCTCCGCCCATGATGGTGTTGGATTATTCGTTACACGTATTTTTGCTATATTACTAATACTTGTACTTGCTCTGCTATTCTGCCCAAATCGAAAACAGTTTCCTAACTTTATGTAGTGAAAACCTGAGTTTCGAGCTGGTCATTACGGCCCAATATTTATTGAGACCTAAAGCAAACTTCGAAATGAGGCATTTTAAAAATTTATAATACTCAGACGCAAAAGCTAACTAAAATGTAATCGAAAAATGCAGTGTTCTTCCCTTCGAGCATTGAAAATCAAAGCTCATGCTAGCATTAGGGTTTAGTTCGATTGAATGGGACTTGCAAATTCAATTCACTCCCAAAATAACACACCAATCATCAATTAACCTCACAAAAAACACTAAAAAGATAAAATCAAACTTACCGCCAGAGCCCTAAACAATTTCATCAAGAACAACCCCGCCCTCTGAAACTTCTCCGGACTCTTTCCCGCCGCCGCCAGCTCCTGCCATCTCCGCCAGCACTTTAATCTCCTTCGTCATCACATACCTAGCCTCCAACGCCCACGTTGTCTCCCAATTCCGAAACTCCTGCAAAAACGCACTTCCCACCCCAAAAAAAAACCCTAAAAAATCAAGAGATCAATAACCAAAAAATAACTTGTTCAAAAAACAAAAAAAATAAATTTTACTTGGAGGATTTGTCCAAGGAGTTGTAGGCGTCGGCGAATTGGCGGAGGCGGAGGGATTGGAGGGAGAGGAGGAGGGGGGAGAGGAGGTGGGCGAGGTGGTGGTTGTTGAGGAGGCGGCGAGGGCGCCACAGCTGCGCAGGCGAGTGGCGAGGGCGAGGATAGTGGGAGGGCGTTGGCGACTCGGCGAGCGACAATGTGGTGACGTCTCGACGGCAATGTGGTAAGGGCTCGACGGAGACTCGGCGAGCGGGCGAGGAATAGAAGAGTCAAGAGAGAGAAGGTCGAGGATGAGAATACAATAAGTCGGGAGAGAGATTCAGAGAGAAAGACGCGCTCTTGAGTCTTGGCTTGGAAGTTGGAAGTCGGGAGAGAGAGTCAGAGGCATATTTTTTGAAAATTGGAAATGAAAGCTTATAATAATTAGTTGGGAAACCAAAAGTCTCTAACAGTAAGAGGCAGAGAGGCTCTTGGTTCTCTAACGGGCCTTTTAGAGAATTAAAGTGCAGACTCTAAGTGAGTAAGAGGCATTTTGGGAAATCAAAAGGCAATATTTTTTGAAATTAAAGAGACAACCAGTACTCTAAGAGGCCCTTTCACTATATATATTTTAAAAAAAAATTAGCGGCCTAAAGTCCTTGCTTTGGTCGTTTGGGCCTTGGGCCGGCCTTGGTCGTCACAATCGCTTCAAGCAGTGGAAACAATAAAAGATGTGCTCCAAGTCCTTGGGCTGTTGAACATAATCCAACCACACCGGAATGGATGGCACAAAGTCCTACAGGACTTAGGTGTGACCGGATATTTTTCATGCAAATTTTTAGTATGACTAAACTTTTAGACAATGTCTATGTCAGGCTTAGGCTGAGGACCAGCTCTAACCCATTTTCATTTCAAGCTAACAAATTGGGAAGATATGATTGTAGGCTAAAACAACCAAACAATGTAAGAATAGCTCTAACAGCTTAAAAATTGGTGGGCCATAACTGAAGGGTAATAACAGTGGGCTTTCCATTTGGAAACGAACTCAAAATCAACAGGCCCAATTAACCGAACTTGACAATTTCCACATGGCCCATCCATTACAGACGAGTAGTCATCATTGTCATTTGAGCAGTACTCTCTCCCAATTCCAAATAGTCATGAGTCATAATCTCTACTACTATCTACTACTATAATGGGAGAATGTCTTAGTCCTTAATCCAACCCGTGCAATGCACGTGTTGGTAAAAAAATTTTTTTTGTCCTTTTCATTTTCCTCACCCAAAAAAAAAATCCCACGTGCAAATCACGTAAATTTTTTTTCCCTTTTCATTCCCCTCAAAAAAAAAAATCCCACGTGTGTGCATAATACAAGTAATAATAAGTGAATGAAAGTATGTTATCAAAGTAAAAGAGACAGGGAAAAAAAAAGAAAAGCTACTCATTACACCCACCTCCCTATATTGTTATCATTACTCATTACTCCTCTTCCTATCTTCTTGTTTTTTAGACCCAGTTAATCATTAATTCCCCCACCCCCACCCCCACCAAACAATTTTTTTCTCAAATTGACCTACCTCATGAGGTTGCTTTTGATTTATTATTTTTGAAAACAGTTTTCTGAAAGCTGTTTGGTAATTTTTTTTTTTGAAAATGAGAATATAATATTTGTATAAGTTGGGTTGTATGTATATACTGTATACAGTATATATACTCTGATACATACATGTTGTATACATATACATACAGACGGATACATAATAATATAAAATATTTTATTATAATAAACATATTTAATAATATACATAAATATAATAATATATAATAATTATAACAATATATATGTAATAATAATATATTCAAATTATATATTAAACAATTTATTATAATAATAATAAATTATATAATAATATATATAATAATATATAATAGTAATATATTATAATAATAATATATATTATAATAATAATAGTTTATTATAATAGTATATATAAAATAGTATATATGAAATAATAGTATATATAAAATAGTATATATAAAATAATAATATAATTATATATAATAATATAATATAATATATATAATATATATAATATATATATAATAATAGTATATATAATAATAATATAATATAATAATAGTATATATAAAATAATAATATATATAATAATAATATATATTATAATAATTGTATATTATATAATAATATAAAATAATTTATTATGATAAACATATTTAATAATATACATATATATAATAACATATTATAATTATAATAATATATATGTAATAATAATCTATTATAATTATATATCAAACAATTTATTATAATAGTAATAAATTATATAATAATATCTATATAATAAAACACAAAGAAAGCTATCAAGTGGCTCACCTTCAATCCCCCAAAAATTAAAGGCCCAGATCTAACATCACAAAACATATTTTCCCTCTCAAAATTTCAAACCCCAAAACCAAAATTCTCCCCCCCCCCCCCCCCCCCCCCTCAAAACTCAAAAACTCATTACTTTAATTTTTTTTTTTTAACTGGCAAAAGGTAGGATTATCCTACCTCACAAAACAATATATTAGATTAGTAATAGAACCAAGAGTTTACAAAAGAATGTTGGCCGATTGGCAACATAGGAATGTCGTGTGTACAACTAGGTTCAGGATGGCATAATACTGGGACGTAGAGAGGGCAGCGGACATCTGTCTTGCACCTCAACTAGCCCAATTATATGATCCTATCTCTAGATGTACAGCACAACAATCACAAACAAAATAGCCAGACCAACAATATCAAACCAAAAAAAAAAACAGAGTAGCAAATCAAAACAAAGGGCAAACATAGCCTCCAAAAACATCCAGCTTAAAATACAATTGCAGAGCGAAGGGTCATGTTCGGGAATCACCGTCGCTAGGCTGGGAGTAAGCTACTGCCGGCCTCATCAGATCACTGTCTCCTGTGGCGTGGAGCTCCTACATGATCTTGGTCTTCTTCTTTGAATCCCCACTTGCATCTAGCCAATGAAATAGCCAAAATTTAGTGTTAGCGATGAGCTTCTCCACTGTAGTAGGTATGTTATGAAAAATAGATTCATTACGAGCCTTCCAAATACTCCAACAAGATGCAATAGTAACCATATGCCATGAATAAGTAAACTTGTGCTTGTTGTGATCAAAACACCATTGTGTGAAGCAGTCAGTGATAGAAGTGGGGAGGTGTGGGATATCAAAACGTTGCATGAAGTAGTGCCATGTTTGAATAGCCATGGGGCATTGAAAGAAAATGTGGTAGGTGGTTTCCATCGGACATACACAAGATGTGCATGTCGGATCACCGGCCCAACCCTTGGAAAGAAGTCGTGCTTTGGAGTTAAGTGCCTCCGAACTCAACAGCCAAATAAAGATTTTGCATTTGAGTGGCGCCATGTTTTTCCAACACGCTCTGTAGAATGGAGTAATCAGCCCAGAGATGGTGAAAAACTGATAAGCTGACTTGACTGAGAAGGCTCCAGTGGCTGAGTGTCGCCAATAGATAGTGTCTATACCAGAACTAGGCTAAGTGCCTTGGAGAAGCTGAAGGAGACATCTTTTTTCTTGGATGATACTGGTGGAGGTGGAAGAGTGCAAGCCAGGTTTCCAAATCCATCTTCCCTGCTGCATGAAGCCTAGGGTAATCAGGTTTGCATTCTTATTCCAAGCTGCTTCAAACAAGGTAGGGAATAAGCTGGCGATGTTGTTGCCTTCGATCCACTTTGATGTCCAAAACTTGATGAGCTGACCATTTCCAAGTTTCCAGGAGATGCTAAGTTCGAACTGTTCCTTGAGCTTGAAGATACTTTTCCAAAAATTAGAGGCTTTAGTCGTGCAGATGAAAGAATTTGTCGCGGGCCTAAAGTAGAGAGATTTGATGAATTGAGTGCAGAGAGATTGCTCCGAATAAAGTTTCCACCACCACTTCATGAGGAGAGCGTTGTTAAACTGATTAAGGTTAAGAATCCATAATCCGCCCTGTCTTTTAGGCTGACACATGCACTTCCAACTTGAACAACAAGCGCCGGAAGACTTCGTGTCCCCTCCAACCCAAAAAAATCTGCTCCTAATCTGATCAATCCTAGCAATAACCCATTGAGGAAGTTTGAAGAAGGAGGCGAAGTATGTAGGTAGTGCACTGAGGACAGAGTTAATAAGGATTAGTCTCCCCCCCTGGATAGGAGTCGTCCCTTCCATGTTGATAGTCATCTATATATCTTGAGAATCAGGGGTTGCCAATCACGCCTCTTTTCCTTTGGACAGTGGCATACCTAGATATTTAGTAGGGAGGGTATCTTGTTTGCAGCCAAGAATGTGAGCGAAAGCTTGCAGTTTCGCTTTGGAATGTCCGAAATAAACTAAGGATGATTTAAAGAGATTGATGTGAAGGCCAGAGACATAGCAAAGATACGGAGAAGTAGTTTAAGATGAAGGACCTCCTGTTCATCTCCTTTGCAAAATAGGAGTGTGTCGTCAGCAAATTGGAGGATAGATAACTCCGCTAGTGAACCCCTGAGATTGAGATTTGAAAAGGTGTCATAGTCTCTATCTAGTTTTAGCATTTGAGCTAGAACATCAACTCCCAAAATGAAGAGCATGGGGGAGAAGGGGTCCCCTTGCTTCAATCCCCTCTTGGAGAGAATAGTCTTTCCTGCCACGCCGTTAAGGAGAATGGAGGATTTGGTAGAGTGGAGGATGTCTTTGATCCATTTATACCATCTGGGTCCAAAACCTCTAGCAACAAGCATTTCCTCAATAAAATTCCAACTCAGAGTATCGAAAGCCTCACGGAAGTCGATCTTAAGCATGAGAGTGTCGGATTTTTTTGAGCAACAAAGGTTGATAACTTCATGTGTTGTGAGGAAGCAGTCTACCGTAGACTTCCCATTGAGAAATGCGCTTTGAGAAGAAGAAACAAGAGTGTGAAGGATAGCTAGGATTTTGGTGAAGATTTTAACTAAGCAGTTTAGCAAGCTTATGGGGCGGAATTCGGAGACAGTACCAGCGCCTTCGCATTTAGGAATGAGAACTATATTAGAATAGTTTATCCTATTGAAATCCGCTCGCCCATCCTGGATATCAAGGAGCATGCGACACAAGTCGTCTTGGATAACCTCCCAGTGTTGCTGGTAGAAGTGCAATGAAAAACCATCAGGACCAGGGGCCTTGTCTCCATTCATACAGAAGACAGCTTTGCGAATCTCTTCCTTAGTGAAGGGTGCGTCAAGCTCAGAGAGAGTCAGGACAGGGAAGGGGTATAAGGCAGCCCAGTCCACTTTGAAATCAGGGCGAGAGGCAGAGCCACAGATTTCACTGAAGTGTCTCAAAACATGAATGGATGGAAGATTGGTCCGTAATTAGATCTCCATTGTGGACAATTGAGTAAATATAGTTTCTCCGCCTTCTGCCATTTGCAATAGCGTGAAAAAAAATTAGTGTTTGCATCCCCTTCTTTGATCCAGGAAACTCTGGCACGTTGCCTCCAATAGGTTGCCTCAGCCTTAATGAGAGATTGATACTCCCTGTGTGCCGTAGAGAGTTCAGCAGCTTGGAAATCATCAAGGGGCTGAGTATCAGCTAAGATGTCCAAACTGTGGATACGATCAAGCAGACTCTTCTTGCGAATAGGGATGTGACCAAATACTTCATTGTGCCATCGCTTGATCCTCCTCTTAAGCAGAGTAAGCCTGGAAGCGAAGATGTCAACTGAAGAGCCAGAACAGGTGAATGAAGACCACCGAGAATTGATATCAGACAAAAAATTGGGGTGAGTAGTCCATGCCTTCTCAAATTTGAAGTAGTGAATTCTGGGGACAATTGCTTGAGAATCAAGTATAAGGGGGCAATGGTCAGAGGCAATGCGGGGGAGAGAAAGCTACAGACAGTTAGGGAACAATTGGTCGAAATGGCTGGAGATAAGAAAACGATCCAATCTAGCAAGTGCTGCCTTTGCTCTTAAATTGGACCAAGTGAACTTCCTGCCAGCAAGGGGGAGATCAATCAGTTGGAGATGTTGGATCCAGCTCCTGAAATCCTTCATGTCTCTGCTCGAACTAAAACCTACGTTCCTTTCAGAATTTGAGATGGTGGCAATAAAGTCTCCACAGATGACCCAGGCATCACACAAAAGGCTTCTACACTTAGTTATTTCTTGAAAGCAGAGCACTCTGTCGTCTAATTCAAATGGAGCGTAGACGAAAGTCAGGGACCACTCAGTTCCCGTTGCTCGAGTGCGGAATGAGAGGGAAAGGGAGAAAATATCAATTGCACAATAGAAACACTCTAGAATGTTGTCATTCCAGCCAATGAGAACACCGCCACAGCTATCAATGGCATCAAGAGACTTCCATTTTGAAAGGACAGAACCTTTAATTGAAGCAAGTTTATGGTCAGAGGGCTTTGACAGTTTAGATTTTTGGAGGCATACGACCGAAATCTTAGCGCTAAGAATACCATATTTTATAAGGGCACATTTGTTGGGATTGCCCAACCCCCTAACGTTCCAGCTACCAATTTTCATTGTAATAGAAAAATCTCACAGCAAAGAAAATAAAACAGAGCAGGGATCAAGATATAGAGGAAGCTTTCAATTGAGCTGCTGTTGTTGATCAGGTGGATCAACATTAGCTGCTGCAACCTGCTTAATCTTGTTTACCGAGTGTGGCCCTAAGACCTCCACTCCAATGGTTTCCGCAACCTCAATGATGTATTCGCACGAAAGTAGAGCAAATGAATTATTGCATGCATTATTGACAGAATTAGACGAAGAGGATGTACCTTCGTTGGAGCGGTGAGAAGAGGATTTAGTAGAAGCTCGGAGGTGGTGCATGAATGGTCTGGTGGAGGGAATCCTGGATGCAGAGCAACTCCATTTACGCCTTTTGCTACAGGTTTCGTCAAAGTCTGGGGGAACTGAGCCAGAGGCAGAGGAAGCTAGAACACAACAATACCTAGGGATAAGGGACTTTGTGCGAAAGCTAGAAGTGGCCATACCCTTAGTGCCAGCACTAAATTGCATCGTGGTGGATGCTTCAGCTTTACCTGCGTGCTTGGCAACAGCCCTCAAGGGCATACTCCACTGCAGACTTGATCTCATTGTAAAGAGACAGGGGGAAGGTCACTAATTTACCCTTCCAAACCATATGACGAGTTTCTTCTTCTTGGGGGATGTCATGGGAGTTAGAGGAGCTATCGGGGTCAATATGAGATGCACCGGAAGCAATCCCCAAATTGCCCTTGGGGGAATCAGTGGGAACCTCAATAACAGGTGGGGCAATAGGAGCAGGATTTTCAAATGCAATGGTCCCCACAGGATCATAGGCAATCTATTGAGAGGGGAACATTTTCGAACCTTTCGCTGATGAATCAGCCATACCAGAAATGTTGAGAAATTTAGCATCAGGGTTTCCAAGATTGGGGGGGGGGAGAATTTCACAACCGAAATTTTATCGGAAGGATTTGATTCCGAGATTTTCTCCTTACCAACTATGCCTCTACCAGATTCCTGAATTTGCAGCGGAACGTTGTGGGCCTGTTGCTCCACTGGAGAATTCCTTTGTCGCCAGAACGACGTTAATGAGCTGGATCCGGAGGTGAAGAGCTGTACCTTTCCCTTAGCCACATCTTCGGAGGGAATGGGGCTGCCCAGAATAAGGGACATCATGCATTTGGATTTCTTAATTCCATGGCACTCTGTACTTGACGAGAATGTTCTTGGGGATGAGACTCACATCCTGAACCTCAATGAGAACAAGAGCCTGATCTCTGGACGTGGCATTCTTCATAGCCGCGCTCATTGTAATGAAAGTACCGAACGGAAGAATCAGTTGTTCTAAGGATGCTTGATTCCAAAGATAAAAAGGAAGTAGCAGCATGTTGACCCATACGAAGCAGGGTTGAGGCTTGAGCTTTGCACCATAGTCCATCGACCAAGGAGAGAAGGTAACGTTGAACCCTGAGAATTGAAAAACATCGTATGCAATTGCCTTCTTGGCTTCCTCTTCAGAAGGGAACTGGACGTGGAAGACTGCTTCGCTAACTCTCTTCATGACCCACCATCCGCCTTGCCTTCTCCAAGAAAAATTGAGAGCACTCTCGATGGTCGCAGCATCTGGGCGGCTCCTAGGGTTGATGAGATGAAGGAAGGCACTCGCATGAAGCCCTGGGAGAGCCGACGCGATCTCGGAGTTGTGGGGGACTTCTATAGTCAAGGAATCTCTGCAGTTGTGGAGAGGGCATTCGCGGGCTCGATAGCCGAACTTCCTGCAGTTAAAGCAGTGAAATCCACTCTTGCGGCAATCAGCAGCCAGGTGGTCAGAATCACCACACTTCATGCATCTTCTTTCCATCTTCTGGTGTCCAGATTTTGGAGGGATAGTGAGACGACGGCGAAAATAGGGGTTGGGAGGGAAGATAGGTTTTGGTGGGTAAGGGGGATTTTTTAGGATAGGGGGGAGTTTGGAGGGTGGGGGAGTAAAGGCGTACTGGGGATATCGAGATTGGCGTGGGATTCGAGGAGTTGCAAGAGGGGGGAAATGATGAGGAGCAGGGCGGGATGACATGAGGACTTGAGCAAAAGATTTTCTCTTGTTCCAAGGAAGCCATGCACGCACAGCTTCTCTCCTCTCTCTCCTCTCTCTCTCCTATTCACGTTGTTCAAACTCATTACTTTATTACTTTCTCTTTCTTATCTTTTCACTTTTTCATATTCTCTCTTTCTCTCTCTCCCTACCTCTCTATCCCATTCTTTCTTTATTTACTTAGAAATTTAAATTTTAAGATTTTAGGTTTGTAAATTTTCAGAATTTTTATATTTTTTATTGCACATGTTATATTGAAAATAGCAAATATATCTCTTCAAATGTTAAATTTCATCATTTTCCACACTTCAATTTTAAGAAGTTAGATTTACACCCCCATTTATAATTATTTTTCGACATATACTAATAGAAACATGGACTTTTATTTACAACTAATTATTATCATACTATTCAAACTTGAGTTACATAATTATTGTTTTATTGTTTACAGCGCTTTTCATATTTTGTATCGTTCCGAATACGTGTCGTAGGCACGTGCCTACGGGCAAATCTAGTCTATATAATAAAACACAAAGAAGCTATCAAGTGGCTCTCCTTCAATTCCCCAAAAATCAAAGGCCAGATCTAACATCACAAAACATATTTTTCCCCCCAAAAATTTTCCCCCAAAACTCAAATTCAAATCCACAACCTAAAACAACTCCTATATTTATTTAATTATTTTTTTTTCTCTCTCTCTCTCCCTCCCTCTTCTATTCAAAAAATTAAGAAAATATTTTTTTTTTAATTTTTAAAAATTAAAATTTTAAAAAAATTAAAAAATTAAAAACTTTAAAAATAATTCAAAAAAAAAACCAAAAAAATCATATAATATGTTTTTTTTTGGACCTCCAAAAGTTTCTCATATAATATGTTTGCTACTTCAATTAATTTGCTGGATCTCCAAAACTATTTTATATGATCAAGCAAGATATACCGTTCCGAAGACGTGCCATAGGCACGTGTCAACGGGCAAACCTAGTATATAATAATATATAATAGTAATATATAATAATAATATATACTATAATAATAATAGATTATTATAATTGTATATATAAAATAGTATATATGAAAAAATAATATATATTATAATAATAGTATATTATACACACACACACACACACACACACACACACACACACACACACACATATATATATATTTAAAAATAAAAATAATAATATAATATATATGTAATAATAATTATAATGCAAATAATAATATTAATATTAATATATATGTAACAATAATATATTATAAATATATATATAACAATATATTATAATAATAGTATATTATATAATAATATATATAATATATATAATAGTAATATATTATATATTAATATATATAATAATATATAATATTAATATATAATATTAATATATATAATAATAATATAATATAATAATAGTGTATATATAATAGTATATATAAAATAATAATATATTATAATAATTGTATATTACATAATAATATAAAATAATTTATTATAATAAACATGTTTAATTATATACATATATAATAACATATAATAATTATAATAATATATATGTAATAAAAATATATTATAATTATATATTAAATAATTTATTATAATAATAATAAATTATATAATAATATATAATAGTAATATATAATAATAATAATAATATATATTATAATAATAATAGAATATTATAATAGTATATATATATATATATATATATATATATATATATATATATATATATATATATATATATATATATATATATATATATATATATATATATATATATATATATATATATATATATATATATATATATATATATATATATATATATATATATATGAGAAACCTTCCATTGCTCACCAGCCCTGTGCGCACCCTGGTGAGCGCTCGCCCTCAACCGTAGGATCTACATTTACATCATGATCGAGATACCTTCCATTGCTCACCAGCCCTGTGCGCACCCTGGTGAGCGCTCGCCCTCAACCGTAGGATCTACATTTACATCATGATCGAGATCTAACGACCAATATAACTTCCGCTCATCTCAGCATGGTGCGGGGGCATTCTCGTCATTTCCCTACCCCAATTGAAATCCCCCAAACTCAATCGCTCTCATCGTTCTCATTTCTCCTTCTCCTTCTCATCGCACCCTAGTTGAAACCCTATCTCCGATTAATCTCATCGACTCTCTCTCACTCTCTCAACCCCCGTCAATTCTCCCCGTCAACTCCACAAATTCGGGCGCTCGATGAAACCCTAGCTCCATCGCTTCCCCTTCACCGCTGCTTGCTCCATCGCTTCCCCTTCACCGCTGCTTGCTCCATCGCTTCATATAATTAGGATTTTAGGGTTTGGGGTGTTGGATGTTGGATTCGTTTGGTGTTTTGTTGCTGTTAGGGTTTGGGTCTGTTTGTGTAAAGGATGGTTTGAATCTTAATTAGAATGGAAATGGCCTTTTCTTTTATGCGAATTCTCAAATGTTTTAGGGTTTATTTGTGTTTGATTTGAAGAAAAAAAATAGGGTGAAATTGATGCTGAATTTGGTCAGTATATTGGTTATTTTATCTTTTTTGTTGCTGATTATTGGATTTGAGAATCTGGAATTGAATGGCATGTTCATTTTGTAGGCGTATTCGTAGAGCAAGAGAGAGTATGACCGAAGATGGTAACTGGAACTGGTATGTGTTGCATCAAATTGATTTATATTGCGTTATGTTGTTGGTAGATCTTGGGTCTTTTAAGTGCTTGCAATCTGGTGATTGATTAATGTGGGCACTCTTTGACAATGAGATCCGTTGTCTAAATTATAATGGTGAGTTCAGAAATCAAAGGGGGGTAATGTATTTCATAATGCAACCTGTAATATTGGTAGATTTTCAACTTGCAATCTACTTAAGTAAATGTATTTGCCTTAGTCTACCTACATGTTTCAATGTAGATTTAGTTACTGAAGATTTAACTCTTTGAAGGCTTTAAACCATCATCGAATTTATCATACACTACAAGTTGTAGAGACGGAATTACTGGTCTTTAATTCACCTCAATAATATTGAACTCCTATTCCCCATCTATTCGATCACTCGATATTTTTTTTTGTTAGGGAAAAGGGGAATGTTATTCAGTTGTTACTATGAGTTTGGTATGTTTACAATTTTGTTTTTTGCGAGACATAGGATAATATTGTACAGATTCAATCTTCATTAGATATTGATTCCAAAGTATATTTGGCGTACGTTAGAAAATAAGAGTTCTGTTACCCCAGTTTTCAATGCAATTCCAATCATGATGCATATTTATTGTTTAACAGTATATTGATTTTCAAATATATGTATGGATTATCATTTAAATCCTATCATACCCATTTCACAAAGATTTTAGCCTACTTTATGACATTCTGAGATATCTGTGAGGACTTGCTAAGTTGATACTTTGATGCTTTGATTATTAGGCAAATTTGATAAATCCTTAAATAGAGTATGTTCTATATAGAAGTGTGTTCTGAGCCCACAAGTCTACAAGTCCTACAATTCATGATTTTATTGAGTTAGCAGCGTTCAAATCTAAATGAGATCAGTTATATTATTCAGTGTGTAGATTTATTCATTTCCATGAGTTGATCTCTTCTTTCTAGCTATTAGTTCTCTTCTTTCCATGAGTTGCAATGCTTTGGTTCGTGTGAATTTACTCTTTATTGTTATTTGTTAAATGTTTTCCATTCACTTGTTCAAACTCAAGTTGAGTTAATTAATTTGGCAGGTCATGTTTGCATATTTTCCTTATTTGAACACAGAAGAGGAGAATGAAGCAACAACAGCTCCGGGTAGCAACAGCAGCTCCAGGCTACAGAACAGCAGCTCCAGGCAATTGAGCTCTGTTTTTGTTATTGAGCTCTGTTTTTGTTATTGAAAACTGATGCTATTGAGCTCTGTTGTAAGCTTGAATCTTGAGTATGATGAGGGTAAATGAATATTGAGCTATTGAGCTATGTCATGCAATTGAGTTCTGGTTTTGTAATTGAGCTCTGTTTTTGTTATTGAAAACTGATGCTATTGAGCTCTGTTGTAAGCTTGAATCTCAAGTATGATGAGGGTAAATGAATATTGAGCTATTGAGATATGTTATGCAATTGAGTTGTGTTTTTGTTATTGAGCTCTGTTTTTGTTTTGTTATTGAAAACTGATGTTATTGAGCTTTGTTTTTGTTGTCTACTTGTAAATTGACCTATGTTACGCAATGTTTCCAGGGTTATTGAGATCTCTTTATGCTATTTCTAACCATACTACTCTCTGCTTTATGAGATACACTGGTGGAAGGTTTTAATATATATTGTAATATTATGCAGTTTTCGAGCATGTGAAGTGCAACAACTTAAAGTCTTGAAACAACTTAAGTCTTGAAATAACTGATTGGATGATGAAGAATGAAACAACTTAAGTCTTGAAATATAATTGAATCCCTAAAAACAGTGAAAATGGAAGTCATAGGCAGTTCTGTCTCCATTGCAAATGTTTTTTTTATTAGTTGAAGGCTTTTTTTACTTTTGTTACGGTAAATGCTGACTTCTTGACTCATAAAACTCCCATTGTTCCCATATTTTTGCATCACTGACTTCACTTCATTTGTAAACCTACATGTTGGGAAGAACTTATACAAGCTTCAGGTCTCTATGCTTCAGGAAACCATACTTGAAAAGGGTATTATCACATTTATCACTTACTCGAAGTAGCACAAAGGAACAACATAAACACATATCAAATTATTCAGTATTGGAATGGCACAAATTCACTTATACTTTGAGCATTACACAGAAGCAACAAAAATTTCTCTAAAAAACCTTGTCCATAATATGATATTACAAATAGATTAACCTTGAAGTTCATTATGAAAGATTTTACAAACTCCTTACTACAAGCATAGGTTAAATTACTCAGAAACCCCAGTTGAAACCCTTCTGACGCATTTTCTCAGTACAAAATGATCACAGAAACATACAACATGATCATGGAAACATAAATCAGGTACCACAAAGTCTGAAACCCACTACAATAGATACATACAACTTCATCAACAACATGATGAAAGCAAGAACATCCTCACAGCCGCCTCCACCACTACCACCACCAGATTGCAAGCACTTAAAAGACCCAAGATCTACCAACAACATAACGCAATATAAATCAATTTGATGCAACACATACCAGTTCCAGTTACCATCTTCGGTCATACTCTCTCTTGCTCTACGAATACGCCTACAAAATGAACATGCCATTCAATTCCAGATTCTCAAATCCAATAATCAGCAACAAAAAAGATAAAATAACCAATATACTGACCAAATTCAGCATCAATTTCACCCGATTTTTTTTCTTCAAATCAAACACAAATAAACCCTAAAACATTTGAGAATTCGCATAAAAGAAAAGTCCATTTCCATTCTAAGATTCAAACCATTCTTTACACAAACAGACCCAAACCCTAACAGCAACAAAACACCGAACGAATCCAACATCCAACACCCCAAACCCTAATAATCCTAATTATATGAAGCGATGGAGCAAGCAGCGGTGAAGGGGAAGCGATGGAGCAAGCAGCGATGAAGGGGAAGCGATGGAGCTAGGGTTTCGTCGAGCGCCCGAATTTGTGGAGTTGACGGGGAGAATTGACGGGGGTTGAGAGAGTGAGAGAGAGTCGATGAGATTAATCGGAGATAGGGTTTCAACTGGGGTGCGATGAGAAGGAGAAGGAGAAATGAGAACGATGAGAGCGATTGAGTTTGGGGGATTTCAATTGGGGTAGGGAAATGACGAGAATGCCCTCGCACCATGCTGAGATGAGCGGAAGTTATATTGGTCGTTATATCTCGATCATGATGTAAATGTAGATCCTACGGTTGAGGGCGAGTGCTCACCAGGGTGCGCATAGGGCTGGTGAGCAATGGAAGGTTTCTCTCTCTCTCTCTCTCTCTCTCTCTCTCTCTCTCTCTATATATATATATATATATAACTAAAAATAATAATATAATATAATATATAATAATAATAATAATAATAATAATATTATTATTATTATTATTAATATTAATATTAATAATAATAATAATAATAATATTATTATTATTATTATTAATATTAATAATAATAATAATAATAATATTATTATTATTATTAATATTAATATTATTATTATTAATAATAATAATAATAATAATATATGTAACAATAATATATTATAAATATATATAATAATAATAATTGTTACCGCTGAATCTGGTGTGGGGGTAAACAGATAGAATTTGTGGATTCGTGGAAAAACCTGAATAGCGAGTCCAAGCCTGTTCGTCGGAGTTGGGATGCCGACTCCCGCCGTTCACCTGCAAGGAAGTGCGATACACCGGAGTTGATCCCGGCGACGCACCCTCCGATGCTCTTGTCAGTAACCAGAGATGATTAAGAAAGAGCTTTAGTTGGAAAAAGAGTGATTACCTTGTAACAGTGGTAGGTCGGAAGTATTTATAGTCGCCATGGGGATTTGATTGGGGATCTGATTAGGGATCTGATTTCCTGTGATCCCGTTAGGAGTAAAATCCTCATAATCAGTTTAGAAAACTGATCCTTAATTCCCGGTGAGAGGATAACTGCGGATCAGACCCGTTGATTTAGTCAAATCAGAGACCCTGATTTCCTCTTGTTGGTCTGGGTTTGTCTCCGATCGTAATCCATACCCAGTTGGAGTGGATCCGTTCGCGGGTCATTGGATCTGTGAAGGAAAGATCCAGTGCCCACTTCAGACCCGTTGGTGGGTGAAATTACTGTTTTACCCCTGAGCTTCAAGATTCGTGCCCGATTTGGACGGTTCCGATTAAACCCCATTTTTAGCCATATCACGAGCCCCCCACTCCTAAAGACTGAGTTTGATCAGCCTTTGAGGAGTAGTTTAGCTGTTTTAATGGCTAGTGGAGTTGTATCGGAGTCCGAATGGAGGATTTTGAACCTTGAAGGGGGTAGTGAGGTGATTTTTCAAGCTGTAAGCAGTTCTTAAGCTTCTCTGGATATCCGGCGGTTTTTATCTATTTTTTCGGATTATCTATTTAATTTTGCGATGTGTTAACCAGTCGTTCGGGGGCCTTAACAATACATTCTAGGCAATAATTGTTCGTTCAGGGGCTCAAAAATATTCCCCCGAATTTATAATTATTTTCTAGAATTTCTAGTTAATTTTCCCGAATTTTTAGCAATTTTTTCGCATTTTTTAAATAGATAAAACGATTAAAATAAATAAAAACTGATTTCTAATACCTATTTATGGCGTGGCTTGATCTGGGCCCTTGATCTCACGCGAGTGCGAATATCTGAAAGATCTGGCGGTTGTAGTCGCTCGGTAGTCATTTTCTCGCTTTTGGAGCTCGGAACGGCACTTGCTCGGCTGCCGACCGGAGGCCTAGGGGCTCGGCAGTCCGAGCGACGTGGCGCGATCTGCACCGTCGGATCCCAGCACGAATCTCGAGGAGGCGCGTTTCCCAAGAGAAATGTTATCTTGTCGTTTAGCGCACGTGGCACGATCTGGACCGTTCATCACCAGAAGCACGAATTTCTGGAAGATCCAACGGTCGTGGTCGCTCGACAGCTTTTTTCTCTGTTTTGGAGCTCGGATGGGCACTTGCTCGGTCTGCCGACCGGGGGTCTAGGGGCTCGGCAGTCCGAGCGACGTGGCGCGATCTGCGCCGTCGGATCCCGACACGAATCTCGAGAGGCGTGTTTTCCAAGAGAAGCGTTATCTTGTCGTTTAGCGCACGTGGCACGATCTGGACCGTTCATCACCAGAAGCACGAATTTCTAGAAGATCCAACGGTCGTGGTCGCTCGACGGGTTTTTTCTCTGTTTTGGAGCTCAGATGGGCACTTGCTCGGTCAGCCGACCGGGGGTCTAAGGGTTCGGCTGTCCGAGCGACGTGGCGTGATCTGAGCCGTTGGATGGTGGCACGAATCTCGAGACGGACTCGGTTTCCAAGAAAATGATATCTTGTTGTTTAGCGATGGTGGCAAAATCTGGGCCGTCCGATCGAGATCTTACACGAATGTTGAGGAGAAAGTGATTTTTCTCCGTTTTGGGGCTCGGATGGGCACTTGCTAGGTTAGCCGACCGGAGGTCTAAGGGTTCGGCAGTCCGAGTACGTGGTGCGATCTGAGCCGTTGGATGGTGGCATGAATCTCGAGATGGGCTCAGTTCCCAAGAAAATGCTATCTTGTCGTTTAGCGATGCTGGCAAGATCTGGGCCGTCCGATCGAGATCTTACACGAATGTTGAGGAGAAAGTGATTTTTCTCCGTTTTGGGGCTCGGATGGGCACTTGCTCGGTTAGCCGATCGGAGGTCTAAGGGTTCGGCAGTTCGAGTGCGAGGCGCGATCTGAGCCGTTGGATGGTGGCACGAATCTCGAGACGGGCTCAGTTTCCAAGAAAACACTATCTTGTCGTTTAGCGACGCTGGCAAGATCTGGGCCGTCCGATCGAGATCTTACACGAATGTTGAGGAGAAAGTGATTTTTCTCCGTTTTGGGGCTCGGATGGGCACTTGCTCGGTTAGCCGACCGGAGGTCTAAGGGTTCGGCAGTCCGAGTGCGTGGCGCGATCTGAGCCGTTGGATGGTGGCACGAATCTCAAGACGGGCTCAGTTCCCAAGAAAACGCTATCTTGTCGTTTAGCGACGCTGGCAAGTCCGATCGAGATCTTACACGAATGTTGAGGAGACTGTGATTTTTCTCCGTTTTGGGGCTCGGATGGGCACTTGCTCGGTTAGCCGACCGGAGGTCTAAGGGTTCGGCAGTCCGAGTGTGTGGCGCGATCTGAGCCGTTGGATGGTGGCACGAATCTCGAGACGGGCTCAGTTCCCAAGAAAACGCTATCTTGTCGTTTAGCGACGCTGGCAAGATCTGGGCCGTCCGATCGTGATCTTACACGAATGTTGAGGAGAAAGTGATTTTTCTCCGTTTTGGGGCTCGGATAGGCACTTGCTAGGTTAGCCGACCGGAGGTCTAAGGGTTCGGCAGTCCGAGTACGTGGCGCGATCTGAGCCGTTGGATGGTGGCATGAATCTCGAGATGGGCTCAGTTCCCAAGAAAATGCTATCTTGTCGTTTAGCGATGCTGGCAAGATCTGGGCCGTCCGATCGAGATCTTACACGAATGTTGAGGAGAAAGTGATTTTTCTCCGTTTTGGGGCTCGGATGGGCACTTGCTCGGTTAGCCGACCGGAGGTCTAAAGGTTCGGCAGTTCGAGTGCGAGGCGCGATCTGAGCCGTTGGATGGTGGCACGAATCTCGAGACGGGCTCAGTTCTCAAGAAAACACTATCTTGTCGTTTAGCGACGCTGGCAAGATCTGGGCCGTCCGATCGAGATCTTACACGAATGTTGAGGAGAAAGTGATTTTTCCCCGTTTTGGGGCTCGGATGGGCACTTGCTCGGTTAGCCGACCGGAGGTCTAAGGGTTCGGCAGTCCGAGTGCGTGGCGCGATATGAGCCGTTGGATGGTGGCACGAATCTCAAGACGGGCTCAGTTCCCAAGAAAACGCTATCTTGTCGTTTAGCGACGCTGGCAAGAACTGGGTCGTCCGATCGAGATCTTACACGAATGTTGAGGAGACTGTGATTTTTCTCCGTTTTGGGGCTCGGATGGGCACTTGCTCGGTTAGCCGACAGGAGGTCTAAGGGTTCGGCAGTCCGAGTGCGTGGCGCGATCTGAGCCGTTGGATGGTGGCACGAATCTCGAGACGGGCTCAATTCCCAAGAAAACGCTATCTTGTCGTTTAGCGACGCTGGCAAGATCTGGGCCGTCTGATCGTGATCTTACACGAATGTTGAGGAGAAAGTAATTTTTCTCCGTTTTGGGGCTCGGATGGGCACTTGCTCGGTTAGCCGACCGGAGGTCTAAGGGTTCGGCAGTCCGAGTGCGTGGCGCGATCTGAGCCGTTGGATGGTGGCACGAATCTCGAAACGGGCTCAGTTCCCAAGAAAATGCTATCTTGTCGTTTAGCGATGCTTGCAAGATCTGGGCCGTCCGATTGAGATCTTACACGAATGTTGAGGAGAAAGTGATTTTTCTCCGTTTTGGGGCTCGGATGGGCACTTGCTCGGTTAGCCGACCGGAGGTCTAAGGGTTCGGCAGTCCGAGTGCGTGGCGCGATCTGACCCGTTGGATGGTGGCACGAATCTCGAGACGGGCTCAGTTCCCAAGAAAATGCTATCTTGTCGTTTAGCGATGCTGGCAAGATATGGGCCGTCCGATCGAGATCTTACACGAAAGTTGAGGAGAAAGTGATTTTTCTCCGTTTTGGGGCTCGGATGGGCACTTGCTCGGTTAGCCGACCGGGCTCTTTGATGTTGGGGTCGGATCGCACGTCTTTCGGATTTTGATCCCGCGTGTGTCGAGCCATTCGACTTGTATCAAAACGTTTTGCATTTTCGCCAACCGCTGCTGCTCGGTTACAAAGTCGTTTGGGCTTTCATAACGCTTCAAGAGCCGATCAAGAGTCGCACCTTTACGTTACGAAGTCCAAGAGACTTTTTCTTTTACTATAAATCTTCACTCCTCCACCCCCAATCTCATTATTCACTTTTACTTTCTTACACTCAAATTTTTACTCCTCACCATCGAAGTTTTTAGCTCCCGGGTGGCGCTGCTAGCTGTCGCGGCAAGGCGTTTCTTTGCTCCGGCGAACTTTTCCGACCGTAACAGTCACTTCAAGGTCAGTCTCTCTCCTCTCTCTTTAGAAAAAATGGTTAAGATTACTTCTTCGGATGAGACCCCCGCCTCGGACCGAGTCGTCAGCTGAGCGGGTAAAGAGAAGGAGGTGGTAAAGCCGACCGAGCAGACCGTTGTCCGGCCGAGCAAGAGTGGCGAGGTCGCCGAGCCACTCCAGGAGGTTGCAGCGAAGTCCCAGAAGGGTAAGGGAGTGGTTACGGTCATAGAGCAGCCGAAGACGGCAGGTGAATTCGATCGGCAGCCGATCGTTCTGTCGAGCGTGGGGGGAGTTCGGAGCTACTCCGAAGAGATGCTGGAGAAGGTGACCCAGGGCACCGCCAAGTCGGTAGAGGAGAACGAGCCGAGAGAGTTGTCCGAGGTGGACCATATCACTTCGGTTCTTACGGAGGCTGATCTGCATCGGATCCGGGCTGGATTCCAGATCCCTGCCGAGTATGGGCTACTTCTCCCTGGACCAGGTTTCCGAGCCTGCACGTCGTCTTCGGCCGACACGTGCGTTTTTCCGCTTGACTCCTTGGCCGCCGGGCTTCGTTTGCCGTTGCACCCGTTCATTATCGAGGTCCTCAATTGGTACGGCCTGAGTCCTGCCCAGCTGATGCCGAACACTTGGAGGCACGTCTTGGCGTTCGTTCTTCAGTGTCAAGAGATCGGCGCCGAGCCAAGTTTGTTCCTCCTTCGGAGCCTCTACCGTCCTTGCCAACCGAACAGGAACGAGCAGAGGTTCTACC
Source organism: Hemerocallis citrina (assembly GCA_017893485.1). Lineage (NCBI taxonomy): Eukaryota > Viridiplantae > Streptophyta > Magnoliopsida > Asparagales > Asphodelaceae > Hemerocallis > Hemerocallis citrina. Next base: position 195,692,600 of record CM030365.1, read on the forward strand.
TTTTGCCGCGGACAGGCGTGAAGTTGATCGAGAACCCGGACTCGATCAAGCATTGGAAGGAGAAGTACTTCATTGTCCGAGCTCCCGAACCCTGGGCAATTCCGATAGCTTGGTCGAGGGATGGCCTGCCCAAGCGAGCGAAGAAGGAGCCAGTGCTTAGTGACGAGGAGACGGAAGTCCTCAAGAAACTCCTCGGCCTGCCGATGCTTAGTTGGAAGGACATCACCGAGGAGGCTTTGTTCCGAGGGGGTCTCAGTCCGATCGACCCCAGTACGCCTCTGGTATTTTTACTTTTTCCTCGAAGTTCTTGAAAAATTTTCTAAGTTTTTTCATTCGGTTTGTGCAGAGTCTTCCAGCATGGACTATAGGGCGTTGATGGCGAAAGCCAAGGTGGATAGGGAGCGGGAGGCGAAGAAGAAGAAGAGACCCTCGACAGGGCCTCAGGGCGGCCGAGCGCCGAAGATACCTTCGGTCCCGAAGACTGCCGACCAGCAGGTGGTCGTGGTCCCGGATGCCGATCCTGAGCAAGACCAGGTCGCGGCCTCCGATCTTCCTGCCTCGGATGCGCTGACTCCTACGACGAAGACAGATGCCCCCGGCTCGTCGAGCGGCGTGTTCAACGTGAGCGCGGCGTTAGCCCTTCAAGTTCTGCCCCTCACTACTAAAGCGGAGAAGATTCTGACCGAGGAGCATAAGCGGATCTTCGTCCCCGACTGGCAAGTAATGAAGGTCGACGGCTTCTTGGGGGACGGCAATATTTGTATGCAGGCGGTGAAGCACCTGCCGACCCCAAAGGACCGAGCGGCGCTTATGTCCAGGGAGGTCGGGGACGCTACGATGCAGATTGCTCGGAACATGATGTCGGTAAGTAGTCCGAACACTTTCTTCTTGAAGCATTTTCTTCGAGATTTTCTAAGTTTTTAGGTCCGGATTCTAACTGTTTGTTCTCTTTTCAGACCCTCTGCCACTTCAACTTTTTGCTCGAGGAGTTCGCGAGCATAGAACAGGAGCTGACGGCGCTGAGCGACCGGGAGAGGTCGGAGCGTGCGAAAGCTGTGAAGCTGTTGGAAGCTGAGCAACTCCTCTCGGCAAAGCACGGTGCCGAGGTGGCAGGGTTGGAGGCGAAGCTGGCCAAAGCTATGCAGCGGACGGCGGACGAGGCAGCCAAGCTCGAGGCCTCGGAGAAGGAGAATGCCGTGCTTAAGGAGGAGCTAGCCAAAGCACGGTCGGAGGCGGAGGAAGCTCGGAAGAAGACCGAGAGGGTCATGGCTAAGCACCAATCGAAGGTGGCAGAGGCGAAAAGGGCTGTCCAGAAGGAGGCCGAGGAGCACATGTTCAAGAACATGGAGGATGCGTACGACCGAGCCCTACTTCATATCGCAGCTCGGAACCTGGGGTTCGACACCTCCTCCTACCACTTTTACGACCCTGTGGAGGGGGAGGAGGAGCTTCCTTCGGCAATGCTCGGCCCCGAGGGACAGGCCGACGGTGTCGAAGGCACGGGCGAGACAGAGGCCGAGGGTGAGGAGGAGGGCAGCTCCGAGGACGACGACGAGGGCGAGGACACGGAAATCGCCGAGGGGTCGGCAGGCCCAAGTAACAAAAAGGTCGACCCCTGACTTGGTTGCTTCTTTGGTCTTCTTTTTTCTTCTTTTTCTTTTATGTGTAAAGCCTAACTGCGGACTGGCCACCGCTCTTGTAATGCTTTTTGAGTTTTGAATGAAAACACTTTTTGCTTGGCCAAAAATTCTCCAAGTGTTAGACCTCGGATTTTGTGTTTGACTAGTCGCAAAATTTCTCCAAGTGTTGGGCATCGGATTTATCTTTGTTTTTCAGGTGAAGTTTGGTCCGATCACGGAGGTTTCGTATCTTCGTAAGGAGCTGAAAGAGACGAAGCGAGAGCTTTCTCGTAGCCGAGAGAGGCGGTTTTATATGCTCTTGAAGTTAGAGGATATAAAAGCTGCTGCGATGGGGTATTGTCGTGAGTTGAAGCAGCTACAGAAGCAACCCCAAGCTTCTCGTCTCGAAGGTGAGATAGAGCCGCTTCGTAGGGAGCTTTTCGTTGTCGAGCAAAAGAATAACAAGCTCTTGGCCGAGATCCATCATTTGGAGATAACGGAGAAGGAACATTCGGCGGAAGAGGAGAAGTTGGTTTCTGAGTTAGAGAAGTTGTCATCCGAGCGCAAAGAGTTGTTGGCCAAGATCGACAGGCTTAGGAGGATTACGATAGACAGGGGAATCGAGGTCACCCATTATCGGCGTCTTGCGATCGGTAGTGCCAACGTTGTGGGCTCGTCAAGACCTCCTCGTTTGAAGATGTCGACAAAGGATGATGTTCTGAGAGATAGAATTATCGAGCTGGAGGAAGAGGTCGCGTCGCTCAAGCCTCTGCCTGAGAGGGCCAACGTTCGTAGTACATCGTGTACTCGCGAAGAGAGCGAGAGAGGAATTACTTTCTACGAACTTGCGACTCATTTGCCTGCAGTGAGGCGGAGTCCGGCTGACGCCCAGAGTGGTGTAGCCGTCTCGTCTAGCGGTGCCTCAGTTGGTGCCACAGTTAGAGTTAGCGGCGAAGGGGGATCTCGCTTTGCTGGTTTGGAATCGAGCTCGGAGGTTAGGCATCGCCGCCCCTGCATTTCCTTGAACCGGAGCGTTCCCCTTCCGAAGAGGCACTAAACAAGTTGTATTATGTTCCCTTAAGTTGTTGTAAAATTCTGCTGTAGCGTCGGTCTAGTTGTGTGTAGAGCTACTTTATTTGAATAAAAACCTTGCTTTGCTTCTGATGCCGCGTTGGGGGTATCGGCTTCATGTGTAATTCCAATTTTTGAAAATTCTTGAAGTGTTGGACCTCGGCAATGTTTGAAATTTTGTTGTTCGTCTCTTCCTCTTTTCAGCTCATGGTGGTAGCTCAAGACGTCGAGCCCACTCGCCCGGATGACAACGCTCGAGCCGAGGCTGGCTCAGGGGTGACGAGGCTGTGCTTGGCGAGGTGCCGAGAGCGGCTCTATGAAATCGAGCTGGGATTGCACCGAGCCGAAAGCGAGCGGAACCATCTTCAGCTCGTCCTAGGTCGGCGAAACATCAAGATCCGGCATCTGGAGAGCAGGATCGCCGAGATGACCCCCATAGGAGAGGACGAAGGTTCGTCGACCGCCTTTAGCAACGCCCTTCGGATCGAGTGCGTTCGGCACAATTTGTCAAAAATAACAGCGGAGAGGGACGATCTGCTTTCTGAGATCCATCACCTACAGACTGTAGAGGCGGAGCTTCGGACGGAGGGAGAGGGACTGACGGCATTGTAATTTTTGTAATTTAAGGCCTTGTAACCTTGTTGTATGGAAGAGTCGCTTTGTACCGTGTCCCAATTATTAATAACATTTCTTTGTCGAACTTGCATGTCCTTTGTAGCTTTGTGTAGTCGTTTTGTTTGTGACTGTGTTCATCGCGCCGAGGTCCCTGAGCCGGCCTCTTGCTTGTTCGTGGTTCGGCGACAAGAGCATTCGGCCAGTGGTGCCGAGCAGCGCTTCGGTCTCCTATTCTTGCGAACTTGCGAAATGAGTTGAGCCTTACCTAATAGTGGGCTCGCCGACCATCGTAAGAGTTCAACGGTCGTGGGAGCAATTCCGAATGGCGACCTACTCCTAGCCCGCTTAGAAACGAGCTTGCGGAGTAGAATCGAGCCAAGTGTTGGACTCCGGAACCATCGTTAGAGTTCAACGGTCGTGGGAGCAATTCCGAATGGCGACCTACTCCTAGCCCGCTTAGAAGCGAGCTTGCGGAGTAGAATCGAGCCAAGTGTTGGACTCCGGAACCATCGTTAGAGTTCAACGGTCGTGGGAGCAATTCCGAATGGCGACCTACTCCTAGCCCGCTTAGAAGCGAGCTTGCGGAGTAGAATCGAGCCAAGTGTTGGACTCTGAAACCATCGTTAAGTTCAACGGTTGTGGGAGCAATTTCGAATGGCGACCCACTCCTAGCCCGCTTAGAAGCGAGCTTGCGGAGTAGAATCGAGCCAAGTGTTGGACTCCGGAACCAACGTTAGAGTTCAACGGTCGTGGGAGCAATTCCGAATGGCGACCCACTCCTAGCCCGCTTAGAAGCGAGCTTGCGGAGTAGAATCGAGCCAAGTGTTGGACTCCGGAACCATCGTTAGTGTTCAACGGTTGTGGGAGCAGTTCCGAACGGCGATCCACTTCTGGCTCGCCTAATGGCGAACCGATGAAGTAGAGTCGAGCCGAGTGTTGGACTCCGAACCATCGGTAGATTAAGAGCAAAGAAGGGAAAGATGCATTTGCACAAGTATGAAAATTTTCTTTATTGATGACTATTAGTCAGCTGCTTCTGAGTTGCGAGCCGTGATTACATATGAGAAACAAAATAGAGAAAATACAGGGGGTAGGAGAGGAACGGTTCGACATCCTGAAATACTTAGAGAGGTGCCAGGGCACTCTCTTGGTACTTCAAAAGATGGCCGGCATTCCAGGTCCTAGGGATTTCTCTGCCTTCGAGGTCTTCGAGACGATAAGCTCCTGTCCGAACTACCCTCGTGATCCTGTAGGGCCCCTCCCAATTCGGGGCCAGCTTGCTCTTCTGACTAGGGAAGGAGACAGCTAGCTTTCTGAGGACTAAGTCCCCCTCTTTGAGATTGGTAGGTCGGACCTTTTTGTTATACGCCAACTCGATACTCCTTCGATAGCTCTGTTGGCGAATTGATGCTCTTTCCCTCAGCTCATCTATCAAGTCCAGGTTTGCTCGAAGGTCCCAAGCGTTCTGTTCTTCGTTGTAGGCCACAAGGCGCAGAGAAGGTATTCCGACCTCCAGTGGGATAACAGCTTCGGACCCATAGGTAAGGTTAAACGGGGACTCTCCCGTGGGGGTCCGTTTAGTTGTGCGGTAGTTCCACAGCACATTGGGGAGCTGATCGACCCATAAGCCTTTGGAGCACTTGTCCAATCTCTTCTTGATGCCGGCGAGGATCTACCGGTTGGCGTTTTCAACCTGGCTGTTCGACTGAAGATGGGAGACGGAGGAGAAACGTTGTTGGATGGTGAGGTCTTCACATAGGGCTCGGAACGCGGCCCCCGTAAATTGAGTTCCGTTGTCAGTTATGAGGACTCGGGGAACACCGAATCGGCAGATGACGTTCTTCCAGAAGAACTGAAGCACTTTGTTCTCCGTGATGGTTGCCAGAGGCTCGGCTTCTATCCACTCCGAAAAATAGTCGATGTCTACGACAAGGAACTTAAACTGGCCAGGAGCTGGAGGGAATGGCCCTAGAAAATCCATTCCCCACATGGCGAAAGGGATAGGACTTGATAGGGATGCGAGCTGAGCTTGCGGGAGGCGACGGATGTTCGAATGCTTTTGACAAGACTCGCATTTCCGAACGTGTTGCTCGGCGTCTTGAAGGATGGTAGGCCAGAAGTAGCCGTAATTCAACACCTTCCGGGCCAGGGATCTGGACCCTGAATGCGCTCCGCCAATGCCTTCGTGGAGCTCCTGCAAGGCGTAATTGGCTTGCTCTGGAGAGAGGCATCTCAAGTATGGCCTGCCGTCCACTTGCGAGAAGGAGCACTTGTACAAGATATCCTCGACTAGAGTGTACCGCTCTGCTCTGGTCCTTACTTGACGAGCCTCCTTAGGGTCTTCCGGGAGGAGCCCATCTCTTAGGAATTCCACCAACGGTTTCATCTAATTATCTTGCAGTAGGACCGGCAATGACTCCACTGAGTTGAGGGTCTCGTCTTTTATACTCGGTTTCAAGAGGACCTCGATCAAGACGGTCTGCTCGAGACCTTGGAGGGAGGATGAGGCCAACTTGGAGAGGGCGTCGGCCTGTGAATTCTCTTCTCGAGGGATTCGTTGGATGAGTGCCTCTACGAACCAGGCCATGAGGGTTCGGACTTTGGTGAGGTACTTCGCTATTCGTTCGTCTCGTGCCTCGTAATCGCCCAAGACTTGATTAACAACCAGCTGAGAGTCATTATAGATTCGGAGGCGCTGCGCCCCGGCACTTCGGGCAAGTCCGAGGCCGGCGATTAGTGCCTCATACTCTGCTTCGTTGTTTGAGGCCTTAAAATTCATGCGGAGGGCATACTGGAGGACGAAGTCATCTGGACCTGTCAGGATGATACCAGCGCCGCTTCCCTCGTTGCAAGAGGAACCGTCCACAAAAACCGTCCAAATAGGGGGTCCGTTCGGGACATGGTTGACCTCGAGAATGGTGGTCTCGACGATGAACTCCGCGAGGGCTTGAGCTTTGATCGCAGTCCGGGGCCGGTAAGAGACATCGTGCTGGCTTAGTTCGATGGACCATTTCATGAGGCGGCCTGAGGTCTCAGGTCTGTGGAGGACTTGCTTCAGCGGTTGGTCGGTAAGGACGACCACCGAATGGGACTGGAAGTAGGGGCGAACCTTTCTCGCCGCGACGATCAGGGCATATGCCATCTTTTCTATCTTCGGGTAGCGAAGCTCGGCATCGCGGAGTACCTTGCTTACATAGTAGATGGGCCTTTGAGTCCGATCTTCTTCCCTTACTAGAACGGCGCTGAGGGTCTGCTCGGAAGCAGCCAAGTAGAGGTACAGGGTTTCGCCCGAGACGGGCTTGCTGAGCAGGGGAGGATTGACGAGGTAAGCCTTGAGCTGGTCGAACGACTCCTGCTGCTGCGGCCCCTATTCGAAACCTTTAGCCCCCCTGAGAGCTTTGAAGAAGGGGGGCACTTCTCCCCGGACTTGGAGAGGAAACGACCTATCGCGGCAAGGCAGCCTGTCAGCCTCTGAACTTCCTTAACATTTTTGGGCGGGGCCATGTCTAATATGGCCTTGATCTTCTCTGGGTTAGCTTTGATTCCTCGTTGGCTGACTATAAAGCTGAGGAACTTTCCTAATGAGACCCCGAACGCACACTTGTTCGGGTTGAGCCTCATGTTGTGCTTCCTCAGTACACCGAATGCCTCCTGCAAGTCGGCGACGTGATCGGTGCCTCGGACGCTTTTCACCAGCATATCGTCGACATACACTTCCATATTGCGACCTATCTGGTTCTGGAAGACCTTGTTAACAAGGCGTTGGTAAGTGGCCCCAGCGTTCTTCAATCCGAACGGCATCACCCTGTAACAGTAGAGGCCCTGGTCGGTCACAAAAGAGGTCTTCGGAATATCCGGGGGGAACATCCGGATCTGATTGTAGCCTGAGAAAGCGTCCATGAAACTGAGGAGCTCGTGGCCCGAAGTCGCGTCGATGAGGGTGTCGATGCTCGGAAGAGGGAAGGGGTCTTTGGGACAATCCTTGTTCAGATCAGTAGAGTCGATACATATCCTCCAGGTCCCGTTCGACTTCTTTACCATGACTACATTGGAGAGCCATTCCGGATAGCTAACCTCCTGTATGAACCGGGCCTTTAGAAGCTTGTCCACCTCTTCTTTGATGGCTTGTTGACGCTCGGGAGCGAACTTGCGCCTCTTTTGCTGGACCGGTTTGGACCCCGGCTCGACGCTGAGGTGGTGGACCAGAAGTTCCTCGGAAATTCCTGGCATGTCAGCTGCAGACCAGGCGAACAGGTCGCGGTTACCCCGAATGCACTGTACTATGTCGGAACATAGGACAGAAGGGAGGGTCTTGCTGATGAAGAACTTTCTGCTCGGATCATCCTCCGAAAAGAGCACCTCTTCCAGTTCGTCCACCGGTTCGGACGTTGGTCGAGCTGTCTCCTGAGGGATTTCTAAAGTTTCGAGGGAGAGGACCGGACCCCCGGTGGAAGTCATGTAGCACTTCCGGGCCATCTCCTGATTGCCTCTGACCTCCCCTACTCCTGCCCGGGTAGGGAATTTCATCTTGAGGTGGTAGGCCGAAGGAACGGCTTCTAGGGCAGCTAAGCCGGGTCGACCTAGGATGACGTTGTATGCAGCTGGGACGTCGACGACCATAAAGTCCATCGGCTCGGTCCGGGTGGTAGGAGTTTTGCCAGCAGTTACGTCGAGGGTTATCACCCCTTCGATAGTTACTGGTACTCCTGTGAACCCGTAGAGAGTGTAGCCGACCGGTTTGAGACGGTCCCTGGGTAGCTGAAGGCCTCGGAAGGCCGAGAGGAAGAGGATGTTCACAGAGCTTCCGTTGTTTACTAGGACCCTTTGCACTTTGAAGTTTGCCATGCGATGATCAATAACGAGTGCATCACAGTGGGGCGTCCTAACCCCCTCGAGATCTTCATCTGAGAATGTGACCGGGACACCGAGGCCTTTTGTGGGAGGGGCGCTGTGGACGGAATTAACCTCTCGGACGAACGCTTTCCGAGAAGAGTTGGAGGAACCTCCCATGGGGCCCCCATGGATGAGGTGCAGGATGCATTCCTCCTCGAACTCGGGGGTTTCATCGCGTCGCTCGGAGCGCTTGTTAGCCCCCCGAGGCGAAGGAGTGGTGCGATCTCCCCGATCATTTGTTCTCACAAACTTAGTCAACTGCCCCCTCTGGATGAGGGCTTCTATCTCGTTCTTCAGCGCCCGGCAGTCGTTGGTGTCGTGGCCATGGTCTCGGTGGTAATGGCACCATTTCTCCTTGTTCCTCTTCTTGGCTGGGGTGTTCATCCTCGGAGCGGGAGGTATAACTCCCTCCTTCTCGACTTCCATCAGGATGGTGGAGACGTTGGTAGTGAGAGGAGTAAATTTCTCGAACCTGGGAGGAGGACGGTGCTGACCGCTATTATCCTTCTGTAGCTTCTTGGCCCCTTCCTCTTCCGTTGTCTTTCTCTTCGAGCCGGAAGCGGATCCTCCGAAACCCGGGAGGCACTCGGCCTCTTCCGCCCGAATATATTTCTCGCATCTAAGGAGAAGGTCAGCGAAATTGTGCGGGGGCTTTTTGGCGAGGGACGACCGAAGGTTAGAGTTGAGGACGTTGGATTGGAATGCGACGGTCGCCACTGACTGGTCGAGGGAGGCGATGGACCTGACCTCCGCAGTAAACCTCCTCACATAGTCCCTCAACTTTTCTCCCCTCTCCTGTCGGAGGTGGAGTAGGGAGATGCTGGTCTTCTCCGTTCGTCTGCTACTCACAAAGTGGATTATGAAGAGCATTTCGAACTGCTCAAAAAAGAAGATGGAAGAGGGAGCGAGCCGGGAGTACCATTCCCGAGCCGAACCCTTGAGAGTGGTGGGGAAGGTTTTGCAAAGTATGGCATCGGAAGCTTGGTGGATTAGCATCAAGGTCTTGAAGCTTTCGACATGGTCAACGGGATCCGACTCTCCCGAGTAAGTTTCAAACTGCGGAGGCTTGAAGCCCCTCGGGATAAGAGCCTCCATTATGGTCCGGGAGAAGGGGGTCTGCTGGGGCGGACGGTCCTTCCTCTCCACTCCTCCTCCTTGTCCATTCGACCGATGCGCCTCTCCATCTCGTGGAGACGGCGGTAGAGGGCATCTTCCCTCCGGTGGTAGTCAAACGATCCCCTGGACTTGTCTTCATAGGAAGGGGAGCGGGGACCATGGCGACGATAGTCCTGGGATCGGCGAGGACTATGATTGTGTTGCTGGTGACTAGGAGCCGGGGGAGGAGTTATGGACCGGTGGCGAGGACTCGGGACCCGTGGGGGTGTTGGAACCCTTTGGGCATTATTGTTGTTGGGGCGAAGGTTGAGGGCCTGCAACACCGTCGCCTGGAATTGTTGGAACTCGGCACGAGTGATGGGTGCCTCGTCATTCCTCGGATGATGTCGACCAGCAGGGGAATGTGGCCTCCTCCTACGACGTTCGGGAGATTCCCCCCGTCCTCTTCGGGCCGGAGACCTCCTGCCATCTCGGCGATGAGGAGATCGCTCACCTTGATGTTGGCGGGAGACTCCCTCTCGGGCCCGCTTCTCATCTAGGCGGCGGCGAAGATCCTCATCCTTCTGCCGATTTAGAACGGTGTTGCGGAGGTCGGAAGCTCGGGGATTGTGGGAGGCCATAGAATCCGAGGAGGCATTGTGGATGGAGACATGGTCAGGGTGGAAAGCTTGTTTCTGCGGGTCGGGACGTGAGACTCCTGCGCCGGTGGGACCATTGGGATGTTGCTGATTTGGAAGAGGAGATAGATCCTCGGTTTGCGGCGGAAGTTGCCCCTGTTGATGAGCGGGTTGGAGGGGTACTTCCTGTTGCTGATCGGGATTGGGTCCACAATTGGACCCCGGGATCTTACCCTTCTGGGCGGCATGGCTGGAGAAGATCTTTCCGACGGGAAGAAGATGAGCTGCTATTCGTCTGTCTTTCCCACAGACGGCGCCAATCTGTTACCGCTGAATCTGGTGTGGGGGTAAACAGATAGAATTTGTAGGTTTGTGGAAAAACCTGAATAGCGAGTCCAAGCCTGTTCGTCGGAGTTGGGATGCCGACTCCCGCCGTTCACCTGCAAGGAAGTGCGATACACCGGGGTTGATCCCGGTGACGTACCCTTCGACGCTCTTGTCAGTAACCAGGGATGATTAAGAAAGAGCTTTAGTTGGAAAAAGAGTGATTACCTTGTAACAGTGGTAGGTCGGAAGTATTTATAGTCGCCATGGGGATTTGATTGGGGATCTGATTAGGGATCTGATTTCCTGTGATCCCGTTAGGAGTAAAATCCTCATAATCAGTTTAGGAAACTGATCTCTAATTCCCGGTGAGAGGATAACTACGGATCAGGCCCGTTGATTTAGTCAAATCAGAGACCCTGATTTCCACTTGCTGGTCTGGGTTTGTCTCGGGTCGTAATCCGTACCCAGTTGGAGTGGATCCGTTCGCGGGTCATTGGATCTGTGAAGGAAAGATCCAGTGCCCACTTCAGACCCGTTGGTGGGTGAAATTACTGTTTTACCCCTGAGCTTCAAGATTCGTGCCCGATTTGGACGGTTCCGATTAAACCCCATTTTTAGCCATATCAATAATAATAATAATAATAATGTATATATATAAATATATTTAGAGAGGATGTGAAAAAACAAAAAATAATTGAAGTGGAGTTTTGTGAAAAACTGTTTTCTGAAAAGAGTCTAACCAAACAAGTTTTGGGATTTTGGAAAAAGAAAAAAAAAATAAAAAACACCAAACCAAATAGACCCTGAGTTATTTAAAAATAAGCTCGTTGTTTCGAACAACGAGTGTAGTTCTATAATTTTTCTCTAACACTTGGAGAAATTTTGCGAAGATACAAAGGTCTAAAGACCGTTGTTTTCAACTACGAGTTTTTTTGAACCAGACTAGCTGTTGGAAACAACGGGTTTGATTTGCAGTGTTTTCCCTCTAAAACCAACTATCTAGAAAAATGAGTACAACTACAATTGCTATCTCATATAGCGAGTGTAGCTATACTCATTTTTCCAGAGAAATTTGGAACATGCAATTTCCTACCTGAATGTATACAACTATACTCGCTATATGAGATAACGAGTCTAGTTCAAAGAATTTTGAACATGCAATTTCCACCTGAAATGTATAGACCTACATTCTCTATCCGAAATAGGGATATCATTTGAATTAGACTCGCTATCTCAATTAACGAGTAAGTCAATTTGGTAAATAATTTCGAAAGTGGGGGCAGTATGGTAAATACTTTCAAAAAGTGGGTCATTTTTTTTATTTGAAAAAAATTCCCACCCACCCACACATAATTTCCCTCCAGAACAGTGTTTAATAAACACCACTAATCTATTCCTTTTTTATTTCTTCACTAAAAGAAAAAAATATATATATATATTCAATTTTCTTCTTAAAGCAATTATTAGTTTTCTTAAAGCAATTATTTCAAGGTCCGGATTTGTCGGGAGTTGCGTCTGGCACTTTTTTTTTTCTTGAAGTCGTGTATATCAATTAAAAAATAATTTAATTCTCCCGACGCAACTTCAAACTCCGTATGATCTTAGTTTTTAAATTTTTTTTTTAAATTTAAATTGGTAAAAAAAATACCAATCGACGATTGCAGCAAATTGATTAAATGCTATATGTATTTATATATTTATGCATTTTTTAAATAATGACCACCGTGAATGCTCTAATAATACAAACTATACTTGCAAAGGTTGAATTAGTCAGGGCTGCATTTTGATACATCTGATAATATTGACTTCTAGTAAATGTTGGTTTAATTTCCATAGTCCATACTCGTGTTTACTGCTATGTCATTGATTCAATTTGAACATCATGATTGAGTGTGTTGATTATTTAAATGATGGTGGGTAGAAAGAAACAATTATCAAACTCAAGGTACATGAGGGTAGGTTGGCTAAACTTGAGAGGCCACATCTGAGATAAAAAGTAGAGAAATTTTAAAAAAGTACTAGGAAAAGTTGGTGATCATCTGCACTTCTTGCTTGTCAAGTGAAGGGGACCAGTCAAATATGATTTCAACGTATGCACGGCATCTTCAGTTCATAGAAAAGTTTACCAAAATGACCCACTTTATAAACGTATTTACCAAAATGACCCACTTTCGAAAGTATTTACCAAACCTACCAACTGCTATCTCAGATAGCGAGTTTGGTTAAAATATCATTACTATCTGGAATAGAGAATGTATAGATATGTGTTTCTCCACAATTTGGAGAAAAATTTAAAAAATACCAAATTCAGACTTGCTATCTCAGTTAGCGAGTGTGTTTGTACCACACTCGCTAATTGAGATAGTGAATATGTGGCCTTAAAGAAAAATAGGAAGTTCATATTCGCTATCTCAGTTAGCGTGTGGTTTTGTATCAAACTCGCTAACTGAGATAGCGAATGTAGATTGAGGATGACTTTAAAATTCCTTGGGCTTAGACTCGTTGCCTCAGTTAGCAGCGAGTGTCGGTTGGAAAAAATTTTATAAACTCGCTATCTCATATCTCTCTCTCATTTCATCTTAATACTCTCTCTTTTCTCTCCCAAATTCGAAAGAACCCAAAACCCTAGCCTCGCAGTTCGTGATTTTTCCAACAAAATTCTCTCTCCAAATTCACTTCATCACTCTCAACCCTCTCTACTCCCACCCTGAGTATTGAGATGAAGTGAGAGAGATCTGATATAGTGAGTCTATAAAAACTTCCTCAATCTACATTCGTTATCTCAGTTAGCGAGTGTGGTATAAACACATTCGCTAACTGAGGCAAAGAGTAAGGCCAAAGAATTTTAAATTCGTCCCCAATCTACACTAGCTATCTCAGTTAGCGATTTTGATATAAAAACACATGCTAATTGAGATAGAGAGTATGAACTTCCTATTTTTCTTCAAGGCCATATACTTTGTATAAACACACAAGTTATAAACACACTCGTTATCGGAGATAGCGAGTCTGAACTTGGTATTTTTTCAATTTTTTTTCAAATTGTGGAGAAACACATATCCATATACTCGCTATCTCAGATAGTGATGAGGTTTTAACAAAATTCGTTATCTGAGATAGCGAATGATTTATTTTGATAAATACTTTCGACAGTGGGTCAGTTTGGTAAATAGTTTTAAAAAGTCGATCATTTTGGTAAAAATTCCAGTTTATAACCCATGTAGGATGTGATTTGTCACCAACTCAAAACTTTGGTGACAACACTATAGTATTATATCTATATATATGCTAATAGGAGAGAGAGTATACCCCTTCTATCCTTTCTTTATTTTGAAATAGAGAAAAGAGAGTAAAAGTAGAGGTTCATATTTAACTAACACGTGCACTATGCATTATTTTTATTAAAAAACAAAAACAATAAAAACATCAATCCCTCAAACAATATAGTCGCTTCCTCCCTCACTTTTCCAACCTCATAAAATCTCACAGCTCTTTCCAAACCCATCCCCATTCCTACTCCCGCACCCCCCCCCCCCCCCCCCCCCCCGCAACTTCAGTAATATTCAATTGTATAACATTATGGATTGACAATGATTTGTATAACATTATGAATTGACAATGATTCTCTAAATAATCTGCTTATGTGAGGATGAAATGAAGATTTCAGTAATTACGGTATGAATGATATTCATAAATTTCTTCCAATTCTCTCACATTTTTTGGGAGTTCTATATAATTTTATGAGTCACTCAAAACTATTTTAGGCTGTGCAATTTGCGCATGATAACACTATGAGAGAGAGTGTACCCCCTCCCTCCTTTCTCTATTTTGAAATAGAGAAAAGAGAACAAAAGAAGAGATTTACGTGCAAACCGCACAAACACCGCATAAAACCCCGTCAGTGAACCCACACGCCCTTCATCTTCATTCCCACTTAAAAAAAAACCATCGCACCCCTCCCGCCGCCCTTCCTCCTCACCCGCACGCCGCACTCACGCAGCCCCTTCCTCCTCACACCGCTCGCCGCACTCACGCAACGCCCTCCACCTCAGGACGCACACCGCTCATCACGCCGCACGTCGCTCTCCATGCAATGGAAGCTCCACACGCATCTATTGATTTCTTAATTAAAAGATGAGCGGATATCTCAACCCTCTTCTCCAATTGACATCATCTTCAACCCCTTTCCTCCCTTTCGATGCTTGGTCCTTCATCTCTCTCATCAATTGCCTTCCTTCTCAGACCGGAGAAACCACTCTCAAACTGCTCCACTACCCATTTCCCAGTTCTCGAATTTGTACCTGTATGAAAGCTTCGCGTATGAGCTCAACTCGGTCTGAATTGAGCTCAGTCCCTTTTTGCCATGGTAAGTGTTTTTTTAAAAATTTTAATGAGTAATCTGATGAGTTTTTAGAGGTGTAGAGTTTGTGGGTTTGGTGTTGAAAATTGGCGGGGGGGGGGGGGGGGGGGGGTGTTGTGTTGTGATGCTGTGTCGTTTAGGAGTTTAACATAATGCGTTAAGTGTAATTTTGGGGTGGATGAAAATGAAAATGGTGATTGAGAATTTGATTTGATCATCATGAGATTAGTTGTTCATGCCTTCGTTAAGTTCGGAAATCGTATTTTGATGGGGAGTTCTTCATTGACAGTGTTGTTGGCCGACTATTCACGGAACGTGATAAGCAGATGAATAATCATTTGCTTCCGAAAGAAATCGAAGAATTTCTTGGGAATCCTACAAGATCAATTCGTTCTTTTCTCTCTGATAGATGGTCAGAACTTCATCTGGGTTCGAATCCTATTGAGAGGTCCACTAGAGATCAGAAATTTTGGAAGAAAAAACAAGATGTTTACCTTAACTATTTAAGTTATTTATTAAATGAATCACACTTTTACCACTAAACTATACCCGCTATGTATTCATTATTACGTATGAATGGACCATTTGTCGAACAAATGGAATGAGATACAATCAAGATAGCATCAGAATCGTGAAGATTATAGCGTTGATGCTTTGTCTGATTTGAGGGGAAGGGGAGAGAGTTCCATCTATCACTTTATTGTGAAAGACCAGGTCGTTTATGGAAGCTAATTTCTTAGCATTATTATACTTTATACTATATTATATGCTTATGTGATGATACTTATGTGAGGATGATAATGAAGATTTCAGTAATTACAGTATGATTGATATTCATAAGTTTATCTCAATTCTCTTCGATTTTTTATGGAATTCTATATAATTTTATGAGTCACTCAAAACTTATTTAGGCTGTGCAATTTGCACAAGTTAACACTAGTGTATATTTTATATGGACCCAAATGAGCTAACTTTGAGTTTGACAACTCATTGCATAAATCACCTACCAAAGAGTTTTTTTTTGATGAACACCTACCAAAGAGTTAGGCTACCCATTTTTCCTACTACAATCTTTCTTTCTTTTGAAACATTGTCTTCTCTTCATCATGACTATGGATACTTGGTTTTCATGCTTCCTATCTTCTTCATACTGGCAATTTTTGTAATCAATTGCTTGCTTTAAAATTAGCTAATTAATCTTTCATGATAAGGACTAAACAATTGGACTCTTCAATTAATCTTTCTATATTTAATGGAAGGCTGGAATTTCGGATTTTTCTATAAATAGTGACTAAAATTTGTTTATTTGGGCTTTAACTGTTTGGGTTTTCAAAAAATGTATTGCCAGCTAAAATAATTAGCACGGTTGGAGCATAGAGTTTTTTTCGCTAGTAAAATCATCCAATTATTTTTCATTTTAATTATTCTAGCGAGAAAAAATAATTAGCATAATTGGATATGCTCTTAGGAGCCAACTCTTTCAATGTAAACCACCATGAAAAAAGAGAAAAAAGTATACAAAACTAACATTTATCATCCAAAATATTTCCAATTCAACAGCTTTTGTAGGCACGAATAGTTTGATATATAGCATCACCTAATTAGATTTATTTTTATTTTTATTATACATATATCGATTATAAAAGTTTTTGTCAACTAAATTTTATGTAAAAAATTCAACACATCAACTGAAAGATTGAACCCGACTAGAAATATTCATTATAAATTTATTCAAACAATTAATAATTAATCAAATAAAAAAGTAGAAGCTGAAGTTTTCAGGTGGTAACTTGAGAACCCTGTAGAAAATGGATTAAGGGACACATGATATCAGATGCAATAATAGGATCCATTGCCCAAAATGCCAGTGAGTCAATGAAATCATTATCGTATGCCAGGGACATGTATGTGATGCATGCATGCTCATCTCTAAAATCATCCACAATGGTGAGCTATATTTTCCATTTTGTCATTTTTTTGATAAAAAGTGATCGACATCGGTCTACTATTTTGTCATATTTAAAAAATAATTTGCTAATTCTCAAAATATAGGAGACATAACATATTGTTCCGTTTCTATATTATTATTTTATTTTAATAGAATCGGACGAACCAAGTTGTTTCGGTTTCGTTTGTGAATTTATTTATTTTTTAGGTCGGACAGAACAATATATTCTGTCCACATATATATATATATATATATATATATATATATATATATATATATATATATATATATATATCAAAACGCATCGGATATCAAAATGTATCGGATGGGACATGTTGTCATATATATCAAAATGCATCGGAATGTATCGGATGGGACATGTTGTCATATATATCAAAATGCATCGGTATCAAAATGCATCGGATGGGACATGTAGTCACGTCCGAGCTAAAAAATTGAGAGATGGGACAACATGTCCCGTTTGTGGAAAAAACATCACTTTCAAAGCCAATAATCACCCACTGAAAGATCACTAATCACTTACTTTATTAATTTAAATATAATTTAGTATTATTTTAATCATTAATCAATTAACTAATGACAATTTAGTAACTAACACTATTTTAATTTTTCTAAAATTTACAAAAATGCCTCTCAGATGGAACAACATGTTCCGCCCGATAAAAAAATAGCAATCTCAAAATTTGACAAATGAACCAGTGTGACGCTTTTCAAAATTGCTATTTGCCATTTTGTCAAAAAATAGCGAGGACCATTGTGGAATTGTTTGACAAAACTCAAAAAATGCATTTTTGGGCAATTCTTATCTTCACTATTATTTGCTAAAAACTTATTTTCTGACAATTCAATGAACAATGCACTGCTAAATATAGCAGCGCTTTTAGTAATTGTCAAAATATAGAAGACGGAATAAAATGTCCCACCCTTGAAGTTTTTAATATTAAAAGTTGACGGAGAGAAGAAGATATTCTGTCCGCCAACTTAAAACTGATTTTAAAAAGTAAGAAAACAAAAAAACAAAAACAAAAACTTACAAAAATGCCATCCAAAAATTTCCAAAATTTCATTAATTTAAAAAAAACTTTAGTGAAAAAAATCTCATAATTACGAATCTGTCATTAAAGTTTACGAATTTTTTTAAAATAAAAGAAAAGGCTTGGACTAAAGATCTTCTTCCGTCCGGCCAAAAATAACTTTAAAAAAAATGCCAAATGGAAGATCACCTCCCGTCTTGCAATATTTTAATATTTAAAAAAAATTGTTAGACCAATGATGATCTTCCATTTGAATATTTTATTATTTTCGATCGGCCAAATTTGGCTCTGAGCGATAGCAGCGTTCTCCGTTTATTGCTATTTGCCAAATCTCAAATATGCATATTTTAGCAGCAACGATAATGGATGCTCTAAATAAGCAAAGACAAATTGAATTAAAAATTAATAAGACTGCTCTATATAAAAAATTAAATTTTCTTTTTGAATTAGGCGGGTAGAAACATTGGCATGCATTCTAATCTACAAAGAATATTCTGAATTAATTATACATGCATTGCATGTATTATTTTTAGATGGATTTGATGATTCAACATATGATGAAGATTATATATTGTGAATTATCTTATTTATCAGAAAAAGTCTAGACACCTCTATATAGAATGTATATAGTTTATAAATAAAAACATTTCTTGCACGATGATCGTAACATGAATATACAGATAATTTCATAACTTCATGAGTACAACAACAAAAATAACAATTACATAAACAATTTTTTTTTTAACCAGTTGAGGTTGGCTACATGTGTACATGTACATAACTATTTTCTAGAAAATTAAATAATTATAGGAGTTATTTTGGGTGGGAAACTTGAATTTGAGGATTGGGGGGAACTTTTGGGAGAAAAATATGTTTTATAAGGTTAGATCCGGGCCTTTGATTTTTGGGAGATTGAATGAGAGCCACTTAATAGCTTTCTTTGTGTTTTATTATATAAATATATAATAAATTGGTTAACATAATTTCTATTTAAACTGTAAATAATTAGAGAATCGCTACCTTATATTTGCAATGCTTACTACTTTCAAACTTACATTTATAGTAAGTTCTTTCAATTTTCAACAACTATTTATGTTTTGCACCAAAGTTTCCTGAAACAATTTTTTTTTTTAACCAGTTGAGGTTGGCTACATGTGTACATGTACATAACTATTTTCTAAAAATAGTGGTTTTTCTTTAGAAACTTTTGATTCAATGTTTACACAAAAGAAGTATCCCAGTTAGAGAACTTTGGTGCAAAACATAAATAGTTGTTGAAAATTGAAAGAACTTACTATAAATGTAAGTTTGAAAGTAGTAAGCATTGCAAATATAAGGTAGCGATTCTCTAATTATTTACAGTTGCAATAGAAATTATGTTAACCAATTTATTATATATCTATATAATAAAACACAAAGAAAGCTATCAAGTGGCTCTCCTTCAATCTCTCAAAAATCAAAGGCTCGGATCTAACCTTACAAAACATATTTTTCTCCCAAAATTTCTCCCAATACTCAAATTCAAGTCTCCCACCCAAAACAACTCCTATAATTATTATTTTTTTTCCCTCTCTCTCTCTCCCTCCCTCTTCTATATAATATTAAAAAAATTAAGAAAATAAATTTTTTAAAATTTTAAAATATTAAAAATTTAAAAAATTTAAAATTTTAAAAAATTAATATTTTAAATATTTTAAAATTTAAAAATTTAAAAACTTTAAAATAATTGAAAAAAAATAAAAAAAAACATATAATATATTTTTTGCTCTATGTTTGCCACTTCAATTAATTTGCTGGACCTCCAAAACTATTTTTTATGATCAAACAAGGTGCACTGTTCCGAAGACGTGCCGTAGGCACGTGTCAACGGGCCAACCTAGTGCATACATATATGTGAGAAACTTTGTTAACAATTTTTAAGTTATATATATTTCCTTGTATCTTGGAGTTTGAAATTTTGGATGAGTTGATGGAAACAAGTATTTTAGGAAGTATTTAAAACTTTTCTAAAATTACCTACTATTAAGGTTAACAGAGACTCAGAGAGACTGAAAAAATGTTATTAATTATTGGATTGATTATAACTGAATACAATATCTTCTATATATATAGAAGGGAATCAAATACTATACTGATACAGAACCCGATATGAGACTAAATATATAATACAATATCTAACACCTACAAAATATTATTAAATTAAATACGATATCCTATCTTATTGTAAGTCTCACTCTCTCTCTCTTTTAAAATCATACTTATACAATTTCTTATTTCAATGAGATATGGTCTCTCTCTCTCTCTCTCTCTCTCTTGCCCCTTCAACTATGCAAGGTTGGTGTTTATCATCTGATGAGGACATTAGTTCGAGACGATTTGGGCGCTTCTGTCAGTGCAGATATCGTCTAGGATGACTACACCAGTAGTATAGTTATCTTTATTTCAAGAATTTTTATTTGTTTTTGGGTATTTTAGCCATATGTAGTAGTTTTGCAATTTGCACCATTTATTTCTACATTTGAATATTTTGAAGATTTGTATTGAGATTTTGTTTTGAGCCTATATATATGCCTTGAGAATAATGAGAATGCATGTTATTATTGATTAAAAATTTATTGTGTGTTGAGTTGTTACTCTTCATTCTCTTATTGTGTGTGTGTGTGTGTGACCATAAGAGAACATCAGAGTTTGTGAGAAATCCTAAGAAAGTATTATGATTTGTGAGAACTCTAACTACACCCCCAAATCCCCAATTTTATTTTAAACTCCAATCCTAATACCCTCGCTCTCTCTCTATAGCCGACATTCACTTCCCCCCCCCCCCCCCCCCCCCCCCTCTCCTTCATTAACCTGCCTCCTCTCTTCTTCTCAAACCCATCAAACCCCCATCTCTACTAACCAACCCGACGTCTCTAGCCGCCTTCCCACCACCGTCCAATCATCCTCTTGCAGTACCCCATCTACTGTAGCAACCCGATGCCTCTCCATCGAGCCCCCCCTCTCTTTCTCTCTCTCTCGCTTGCCCCCACACCCCGATCCTATATTTTTCAAGCACTGACTGCCTCCCACCGAACGACAGCACCTCCTCACTGCTGCTTGCACCACCACTGGGTCCGAGACAGTAGCTTGTGCCGCCTACCCTTACCTCTCGACCACCCCTTCCACTGACGCTGCCCTTCGCTTCCTGCCTTATCAACGTGGCCACCCCAAACGCCAACTGCTTGCTCAAATCTAACAACACCACAATACCATCTTCAAAACTCGGTAATCTCTTTCCATTCTTCATTATTTGTGATACTGCTTATCATCTCTATAGTATATCTGAATTATCTATTGTCCACAAATATTGAGTGTGTATGTTTCTACTTGTTAATTAGAGTACGAATCTTTATTGCATATCTTACATGCTAAGAACGATTAAGTATAATTATTGATTGTTAGGTGTGAATATTTAATTGGGCTTGTTAAACTTATTTCAATTCCTGAAAATCCATCAAATAAATTAATAGTTTTAATTCATAACTTAATCAGCATTACATATTGGTAAACTTATTTTTTTAATATTCTTGAAAATTTTCTACTTAGGATAAAGTGTACATCACCATCATAGGATTGTATTATGGAATAGGAGACTTGAGTACCAAATTTCTCACTTTTTGTATAAAAGAATTGTGCAAGGGTTGGCAATTGCCATCAATTGATGGTAGTATGGACTAAGAGACATGAGTACCAAATGTTTACATTTTTGTGATAAATTTATACATGCTTTTGCTATGTCAATTTATCAACTTTTTTATCATGTTAGTTTGTAGTTTATTCAAGTAATCAACACAAATATGATGATGTTAATTCTTGTTTCATATTCGTTGTTTTTATAACTCTATGCCAAATTTAAAAATAATTAGTTCATTACAAGTGCAGATTGCAATAGCAGGTCATAGTGAAAATCTAATGTTTTTATTCATTTTGACACAATTACTAAATTATCATTTAATCAAATGTATTAAAATCTCTAATATTATAATGGGAGAAAGCCTTAGAGCATCTGTAGTCGTTTGCTATATATCGATAATATCGATATTTGGTTAAAAAAACAGCTGCAGTCGTTTGCTATATATCGATATTATCGATAAATCGCTACAGTAGATTGCTATAAATGAGAATCGATATAGCATTTATCGATAAGTGAGGGATGGCATTCGAAGCGCCGTCCTACGAAAAAAATTAATATTTTAATCGTCGGACGGCACTTCAAGTGCCGTCCGTTTGGAAAAAATATATTTTTTCCGATTTTTTAAACGCGCCAAAAGCCCCATATCCCGAACGGCACTTGATGTGCCGTCCGTCGAGTTTTAATAAAAAAAAAACCTGATCGTTTTGTTTTGTGCTGTTATAGTCACTGATTGTAGCTCTATTCACACAGGGGGCTCTAGTCTAGGGTCTCTTTCATCTTTGAGTAAAGACAGTGTATATATATAGCATGATAATTTGTTTTTTTAATGGAAAAGTAGCAAAATGAATGTCTTGGACGACACTTCATGTGCCGTCCTAGACATAAGGCTGAGATTTTTTATTTATTTATTTATTTTTTTTTGGTTTAACGGACGGCACTTCATGTGCCGTCTGTCGAATGGGACCCGTTTTTTGTGCATTTTTTCCTCCGACGGCACTTCATGTGCCGTCTCTTAATATTATATTATAGATTGCTATAAAATAGCTTTCGACGAGTGCAGCGGAATCGAAAATCTTATTTCTATTTATCCATATATGGATAATTTTACTATAAACGACTACAGATGCTCTTAGCGTCATTTGTCAGTCTATCAACACGTGTAATGCACGTGCATAATTATTATAAATGAGGTATTAGGTTCAAGCCCATATCCCGTCTAAATTTTTACTTTGAAAAAACTATCTTTATTAATTAAGATGTCAATTGCACATGTAAATTACAAGTATGTATTAAAGGAAGGTATTAATACTTTCCTAAAGTACATATAAAGATTTATGAAATTAGAGACAGACTCTTATCTCATTGTTAAGTCTCTCTTTTTAAATCCGAATCACTTTTTAAATGAGATACAACATCTCTCTCTAATGTCTCATCTTATACATCTTTCTCTGTCTCTTTCTCTTTTCTTTTAGTTGTGCTAGGGTCGGTGTTCACGATAATTGGATTGTAGATTATGAGACTTGAGTACTAAATTTCTCTTTTTCCTTCTATTTGTGCAAGGGTTGGCGTTCACCATCATCTGATCTTTGGTATGGACTAGAAGAGTTGAGTACCAAAGGCTTACCTCTTGGTAAGAATTATCTACTTGCTTTTGCCATTTTTAAAAAAAAAAAATTTAATGCTTTTGTCATGTTATTATCAACTTTTATCATGTGCAATCTCTAATCTTTAATAATATTATAATGGGAGAAGGCCTTATTGTAATTTATAAATCTACCACCTTATGTGCATTGTACATGTAACTCCTACTCTCCTATTATCATTTAAATCTACCAACTTCGTACAACTCAAACTCTTCCATTATACTTTTTACTAGTATTTTTCACGTGCGATGCACGTTTTGATAAGTTGGAGGATTTTCACGTGCGATATACGTGTTAAGAAATAGTTTTTGAGTTGGACATGCGTTGCATGTAATTGAAAAAAAAATATTTTGAAGGAAAAGCTACAATTTGTACGTGCAATGCACGTGTTTATAAGTAGAATTTGAGTTGTACGTGTAACATATGTGTATGTTTGGTGTTAAAAAAATATTATAAAATTGATTTGCACATGCGTTGCACATTTTAAATAGGTGATTTTTTTTTATTTCTTTGTTTTTGTTGTAATTAATGGAAGAGTTGGAGTTGCACGTGTAACGCACGGGTTTGTATGTTGACAAATGACAACCCCAACTCTCCCATTATAATATTAGAGATATTACTTTTAAAAATATATATTTTGTAATACCCTGATTTTTCAAATACATGAAAGATTATTTACATATGATATGCTTGTGTAGCATGTTGACTATTATTTCTCAACATGATGAATAAAGTGTATTGTTCTCTATAAAACATTTTCTTAAAGCCCAATGTTAATTTGCTTATTTTTCTTTTAAATATTTTTGGCCCAAATGGATTTAAGCCCATAAATCTAACCTTTTTATTATTTTGTAATGTGTAGCATTTTTTTCTTGTATCCGGGTACTTGGTGTACAAATCATGTGGTATGGTTTGTGTGTACACGTGCACTCAATGTACACGTGCATTGAGCACCCACTTTGTGGCCGGTTTGTGAGTAGAGTAGTGGGTTAGGTCATGGGTGGTTACTCTTGAGGTGTGGGTAGTTTCTCAACTCTCGAATGAATCCTATCCCTTGATCTCCAACTCCCTAGTGCATCCTAACCCTCCATCTCACTCTAATTTGTGTATAAATACCCCCTCCTATTTTCTATTTCTTTTACACCAAGATTGTTCATATTATAAGAGAGGTATTTGTGAGTTGTGAGTGTGCTTTGCTGTGGAGGCCGAAGAGTAGCATCTGAAGGTTCGGTGAGGAGCAAGGAGCAAGAAGTGCTGCGCCGTATTGAGGACTTTGCTGTATTTCGATTATTTCTTCATATAAGGTGGGTGTTTCTCAGGACTTCTAACGTAGGAAATATACTATGATGGTTATGATTGCTACCATATTGTGAAATGTGAATTCAATGTAGTAGAATTGCCATGAACATGCTATTGATAATAAGATAAATTGTGTCGGTACAGTCGACTGTCGTGTAGATAAGTCGACTGGTACGAGACCATTAAATTGTGATGTGATGATAAACTGTATGCAAATAGACAAAATGGTGTGATTACTGAGTTATAATCTCCCTATGACACATATGATGGAGGGAAGGTAAATGAATGAAAAAGAACTAGCGATGATTAAACAAATTGAGAACTGTCGGAGCAGTCGACTGACACTGTGTTCAGCCGACTGGTGCGTCAATTTAACTATGATTATTTGGGAATTCCATGTAATGGGATGTTCTATTATGTTGACCCAGTATGATGATCTGAGAGTTATATCTTCACCATCGTAAGAAAGTTAGTAGCAGCATGCATGCATATTTAAAGTATTTTCTTCAAAGAAAAGAGTATATTAGTAACTTGAAATTCCATGTTTGTGATGTTCCTGAACAATCAGAGACTCTGTGCTCATGAAACATGAATATATGGGTGTTGTAAATTGATATCATGATGCAAGAACACATAAAAGCCATCAGATAATCCTTTAATTTGAATTATGGAATTGATCAGTCGACTTAGTGCGTGTAGCCAGTCGACTGAGTTGGACTTAGAATTGTGCTGTTGAGAATCCCAGAACAGACGACTGATGGATGAACAGTCGACTGTCATGCGGATGATGCTGTGAATATGAAAGTTGCGGGACAGGCGACTGGTTATGTACAGCAGTCGACTATCCCGAGTAATTCTGATGAACCTGTATTTGACTGTATGAGTCGACTGGTGTTCTCCAAGTCGGCTGTACAGAGCGAACTTTGACATGTATGAATTTTCATTTTATTTGCTGTTGGAAATTGCGAACTTTATGATCGAATTCTATGAACTCTTTTCATGATTGTGCGGATTATGTAAAATGAATCATAAATGGGAATTGAGAATTAAATGAATATGAAAGGCTAAGATCATGATAAGAAAGTCTGTGAGACTCTAAAATTGAATTATGAGCTGAAGTGCTCAATTGGAAGTTGTGAATTGTAAATTGAAACCGAGAGTAGCTAAGTCTCCCCCGGCAGTGAAAAGAATGAAATGAAATGAGAATTGAAAGACCAAGATTGGTCATCAATTGAAATGAAATGATAAGTCCGGTTTGGTGGAGAGGCTAACTCTAGAGCTTAATTTATATTCATGATTCTAATATTTAGTGCATAGTGAAGAGGTGATGAAAGTGAGAGAAAAACATAAGTATGAGAACTAGGGTTTACGGTGCGGGTGTGTGAGCCACAGAATGCATGCTTGATGAGTCAAGACATGGCGCGGGCACAACTCAGTAATGATCGGACTTTAGTGACGCTTGTGGGGTGCTTTGGTGACTGCAAGAGGATTGTGTTCAGGGAGGAGGCTGAATTGTCGCAGAATGCATGCTTGATGAGTCAAGACATGGCGCGAAATTCTACTCCAGGGGCCAGGATACATGCTTGTACTCATAGAATCATCTAAGATACTCACCGTAATTACAGAAGTAGAGTAAGTCATGGCGAGGGATTGAACCCTACAAAAATGAAGAACGACTAAGAGGCTTGCCCTCGAACCTATGTAGTATGGGATGCATAGAATTCGAACAAGTGCGCATTAGTGTCATGTATACTAAATAAATTGCATTAAGGAGTAAGTGCACAATCACGACACGACATCATTAAGAGTTCCCTTTTTATTTTCATGCTTATATTGAACGAGTTTGTGATTTGTTAAGAAATGAGATTCATTATACTGTTTCTGGCATAGAGAGGATGGCCATGTATAATTATCGTCGGTTGAATAAACTGACGTACCCACAGTTCTGTATGCAGGATGAATTACATGTAAAGAGGAATAGATGCATAAAGATCTTATCATGTTGTTATTCATTTATGTAAATGTTGTATATATTTTGCTTCCGCTGTGTAAATGTAATTGTAATATGATGTAAACTCTGATGTAAGATGAGAAGTTTTAATTTCCTTGTAAAATTGTACTCAAAGAAAGTGAAAAGATCCTGTAGAACATCTCGAATTCAGTGATTTGGGATTCGGGGCGTTATATATTTATTAACACGTGCTATATTATATTACTTTTAAAACTATATATATTGATTAAAACGTGCATCGCACGTGTTAAATACTAGTATTAAAATGTACAACGACATTGAAATATACTCAACCTAACATGAAATCAAGGTTAAGATTATGAGCTTATAGTAGCATTACAATTCCTATGTTTAAACTTAATGCTAACATTTACCATCGAATTTCTATTTCCATTCTAGTTTCTAATAAGGTGCTTTTTATTCTCTATGTTGATTTTATTCTCAAATCAATCATACTCTTTATTTCCAATTCAAAAAAATAAAATAAAATAAATAATGTTATTATGGTTCTTAATTAACTTCTCCTCTTAAACCAGCTCAGTTCTATTTCAGTTCCCTAATTAATCTGCTACTTTACTTCATCGAATTACACAGAGAGGAAATGAGATGATACATGTAATGGTTATGAATCTGTGATTAACATGGTCGATGTTGATCTCCTGTAATGATTATATCTGATGATGAAGAACTAAACAAACACAATAATGAGGCTGGAACATCTCATTCAGCCCAAAACATACAAAAAGAACTATACCAACGGAATAAACACGGTGGGTATATATTCAAATATTTGGATGCGAAAACTATCACTAAAACCTATAGCAATGAAGTTTCAACCGTAGGTATAGGAAAGCAAGAGGTGTCGTTAAAACCTATACCAACGGATGCGAAACCGTGAGTATAACACCGAGATTTTGTCCAACGGATGAAAAAACCGCCGCTATAGGCTATAGTGACGGCATTCTGCCATGGGTATAGCGAATCATTGACTACATGAAAATATGTCTGTCGGTATAGGTTTTACGAGCTATACCTACGGTTTTCCGCCTTTTACCCTTGGATTTTTGCTGTCACTATATGTCAAATTCCTTGTAGTGATATTGGATCTAATAATATAAACACTCTAAAACTTGTTGAAGAAAAGCCATTAATTAAGTAAAAAGTCTTCTAGTAAAATCCTCGTGTCTCAAATCAATACCACTGTTGATGCCATATATGGACATTGAAAAACTGAACCATCAAAATATAATCTAAAATTCAACTTCACCAAATCAAATCATTCACCTCAAGTGTGCCCTAAACTAAATGGAGAAAGGGAGAATGAGATACCTGATGACAGGTTGGAGGATGCTCGAGAGTCGTTGGCGAGGAGGACGAGGCAACGATGATGATGCGTGGAGAAAGAGGCATGGAGGATGATGCAGAGAGGAGGAGGCGTGGAGAAGGAGGCTGGACCCAGCTGGATTAAGAAGGCTTTTGGAGGGGGGAGAAGATGAGGGTTTAGGTTTTGGGTGAAAGATGAGGGTTTTTTTTGCCCGCTCAATATTTGAGAAGCGGGGGTAATTTTTTAGCATCAAATTGTTGAGCGACAAAATTATACGTGTACAACACGTGTTTATACTTAATTTATTTAAAACATTAAATATTTTATTTTACTATGGTAATGGAATATTATTTGTTACAATTGTTCCATTGTAATTGTCAACACTTGCAACAATTCAATAGAATCTTTTTTGGATGACAAAATATTTGCAATGAATGAGTTTGTTGTGATTAATTTATTGTTGATGATAGCACCAACAAGAATTTTTTGTGCTTGCAAATAATCAGTTATTATTGCAAGATTTTATAGTAGTATTTACTCATGATGTTGCTTTATTTACACTTTTTACTTTGGAATGTAGTTGCAAGTAATTATTAACACTAGTAATATTTTGTTCCTTATCCATTGGAATGATAATTCTGCGTGGTTGACTTATTTCCTCTTGTTTCTTTGCAATTGACACAAACAATTAATATGGATATCCTTACCGGTTGTTTCTAACTCTACGCAGACCTAAAAAGTTAGATCGTATTAAGAATCTCTATCCGGTGCAAGCGGAATTGGGTTTCGCCGCCCCCTCCTCGGCTGCCATTCATCCTACTCCTCCCGCCACACGCCGCAACCAACCACCTGCGACGGCTATAGATCCTCTCCGTTCCCCGCCGTCGATCTTCCACTGTCTTCGCGCCGTGCAACGCCTCTCCCAACGTTGCCTCTCCGCCTCTCGATGGTTTATGTATTCTCGCTGGAGGTTGTGGCTTGGGTTCACCGCCCCATCTTCCTTCGACGGCAGTGGATCCAGACGCCAGCGACTCTCCCTCCATAACCTCCTTGCTCCCTGCCTTCCTCGAGCCAATGCCTAGACAACGACGATTTCCTCACGTCGTTGATGTGCCCTGGTGATGGGAGTGCCGGATGTTCTTCACCGACGACCAAGCGGACTTCGCCGACGACCAAGCGGTGGCTTTGAGGGTCCAGTTATGTGAGTGTTGGGGGTGAGTTGGTTGGGGGGTTTGGGTTAGGTTGGGGTTGGTTGGCTTTGCTAGATATGTTTGCCCAGATGTTCTTCGCGGTTGCCACCATGTCCACAGTCTCAGGGCCAATCACGGCAATCTGCGGCTATGATTTGGTTTCTCGAGGGTTGGTAGTGCGTGTGAAGAAGCCAGGGTTTGAGGTGGGCGGTGCCGAAGTGCGAGACGGCAGGGATTTTATTTGTATGGGGGGTTGGTGGAGCTGCCTGAGTTGGGTGTGTCTCGGTGTGTAGATTGCAGTGCAGTACGGTTGTGGGGCTAAGGCCGAAGATGGCCCCCCCCCATGAGATGTGCTCACTCGCTACCCCTGTGCCCTATGCCTTCTACCGATGCCATCGTCCATCTCCTTCAGTCCTTCGCCGCCACCACCATGTCCATGCTCTTGGGGCCGATTACGATGATCTGCAGCCACGATTTAGGCCTTCAGAGCTGGTGTAGTCAGCGAAGTAGTCGGGGTTTGTGATGATGGTAGTGCTAATGATACTGGCTGGAGCTTGTTCTTGTGTGGAGGGTGTCGTATGTTGTTTTGCATGATTGTGGAGCTTGGGCCCGAGATGGGACCCTCCATGATGTGCGCTCACTTGTCTCAACTTTCAGTGTGCTTGCCTCAACTATCGCGGAGCGATTATATCGTGCCAGAGCATCCTCCCGCACCAGTTTCATGAACGCCATGGATCTGGGGCTCAAGTGTGTGAGGTTGGTGGTTCGGTATGGGGCCCGTGGGGCCAGGCCGATGGTTATTTGCTGTGGAAGGTGGGGACTGTGTAGCACGTTGTATTGCACGATTGTGGGACTTGGGCTCGAAGATGGGGTCCCTCCATGATGCGCACTCACTTGGTGTAGAACCCCGTATTTTCCAATATTATTTTTTTTATATTTGAAAATGAATTTAAATTGGTTTTGAAGGTTTAATGAATATTTTCAGAAAATTTATCTTTTGTACACGTGCAAATACTTTTTGAGAAGTTGGAAAATTTAGTTTTCTTTATGAAAAATCATTATTTAATATTTGAGATTTATTTAGTATTTTTCCAGATTTTTCTAAATTTAATTGGAACTATTTGCAATTTTTGAGAAAAGAATGACCTTTTTGCAAAATTGACATTTTTAAGGGTTAAAGTGTAAAATGTACATTCTGGACGTTTTAAACAGTATTGATTGAGATTTGGGATGTATATTTTCTTTTAAATCCAAATTTAAATGAGTTTTGATGGAACTTCCAAAAAATAGAATTATATATGTAAATTGTATTTTGGAAAGGATTGTTTTGCAAAAGTGTGGGTAAAGCCCTAATATGCAATCCCGGATATTTAAGAGAAATTTTCTCCAGCCGTCATTACTACAATATACAGAATTTGAGATCTTGTTTGGTGGAGAAAGGCGATTTTGGATCTAGCAAAAAGGAAGAACTTTTCGTGAACCTTCTCAATTTAAAAAGTGAGTGACTTGTTCTTTGTTTTGCTTTGATTTTACGAATGACATTGTGTATTCTGTTTTGTTGGTGAATGATCTATATTTGTCTTATTGTTGATCTGAGGATGCAAGTGATATGATGTTAGATTTGATGTTGTAAATGTTATAGATCTAGTATTGTGGTATGATTCATATGAATAAATGATTGTTGTTTATATCATGTTGAGAAATCTAAGAATGATTAGTAGATCTTGTTCATAACACCATATTATTAAGATTTGAGTATGACTTTGATCGGTTGAGGAACACCTGGATCTTATATATATATTGTAAATCAGATTTGATTTAGTGTTGTGGAAGAATTTTAATCTTGTGAAACCCTAATGAAGGAATTAGAGATCTAGAACATGAGTACTTGGGTTTTGACATTCTTGAGGCTTTGAGTAATATATCCTTATTGAAGATCATTTGGCCTGTAAACGAACTATTTTTCTTGAACAATGAATTGATAGAAAACCTCAGTTTTGAATATTTTAATCAGACCTAATTTTGAAATCTGTAGGCCGACAGTCGACTGGCCTACTGTACAGTCGACTGGTACGAGCCTAATATTGTACTTTTAGAATCTTTGGAAGAGTCGTTCTGGACAGTCGACCTAGCTCATAAGCAGTCGACTGGTCCACTGAGGAATTATTTTGTAAGAATTATTAGTCCTTCTGGACAGTCGACCTAGCTCATAGGCAGTCAACTGGTCCACTAAGGAATTATTTTGAAAGAATTATTAGTCCTTCTGGACAGTCGACCTATGATTCCTTTAAGTCGACTTATATACTTAGAATAATTTTGAGAAGATTATTGGAAATTACCTCGGGTAAGTCGACTGACCTTCTCTTAAGTCGACTGTTATATGACTTAGTTTATTTTGTTAAATTTTGGATATTCGTCCTTCTGGACAGTCGACTTACCACAGTATAAGTCGACTGGTACTGATGGAATTTTGTACCTTGATGTTACTTGAGTGTTTAGTTCTCAGATAATTCAGCCTATACCTTGTTTTCAGTTAAAGCTTTGATTTTGAGACACTCAGTTCAGTATTTGACTTAAGACATTCAGTTGAGCCACTTCTGTTTAGTGGAACTTTGGTTTAGACTTTTGAGTTTGAGTCTCTAGAGGTGAGTGACCCTAGTATACCGGTATTGAGTTAATTTGTTGAAGCCCTTTGAGGCATTTCAGTTATTCAGTTTGATCTTTAGGCCGGTAAGGTACACCACTCTAGGAGATTTGTTGAGTAATTAAATAACCCAAAAGATAATAAGGACAAGCACTACTGGTGATATGATGAACGGGAACATGAGTTATGCACCTCAGTATGGCTTTAGATGTGGGATTTAATCTCCGGAATTATCCAAGTGACTATCTTGAGATGTGGGATGATCTCCGGAATTATCCAGGTGAAATGCCTGAGATGTGGGATCTATCTCCGGAATTATCCAAGTGGTTTACTTGAGATGTGGGATTGGTCTCCGAAATTATCAAAGTCGAGGCGACGCGCATGTGGTAATCATGTGGTGATGTGTCTATGTTTGATGTGGGATGATCTCCGGAATTATCCAGGTAAAATGCCTGAGAGGTGGGATCTATCTCCGGAATTATCCAGGTAAAATGCCTGAGAGGTGGGATCTATCTCCGGAATTATCAAGCATGGGCTAATTCTCACAGTTTATCTTTATCTCGTAGTAGTCATCGTGTTAGGATTTGTTGCATAGCGGGGATTGAACCCTATGAAGTGAAGACGTTAAGGGCTTGCACCGGACCTATGTAGAATGGGATGCATAGACTCCGACAAGTATGCATTAGAGAGTCCACATATAGAATTTGTGTGTTTTCTTGACTTAGTTTTATGCATATGGATTTCCCGGTTTTCTACACTTAACACTTGTTTGGTATCACTTGTTGTTACATTTCTTGTCGTCTCATATTTTATGAATCTTGGATCACTTTATGTTACTTATGAATCCATGCTTAAGTTTTATTTATGTTATTTGTAGTTGTCACTCACACCATTTATGGCTGACCCCTTTAGTTTGGAGGTTAGGGATTCTCTCTAGCTTCACATGTTGCAGGTTAATGCTTAGAGTTGGAGATGGAATGCTTAAGTTGGTTTTTGGATATATATTTGACTCATAAGGGATTTGTGTAAATTTGTATTAGCAGTGTTGAGACAAATTTGTATTGTAAATAAAGAAAAGATTGAGTTGAGTTTCTTTGATTTCCGCTGTGATTTGTAAAAGTTTATTGTAATCAAAGTTGAAAATTTTAGTGGTGTTGGTTATGTTTAATATTGTATTGAAGTGGATCACTGGGAATGTGCCACGTATTTTCTAAGTTATCTTATTAGAAATTCGGGGCGCTACACTTGGTCCCCCAGCGAGGAGAAGGCAGGGATCGGCGGATGTTAAAATCCTGTCAGACTAGTTTCAGGTGGGTGTGCATGTGCCGTAGAGGCAGTGTACGAAGCTCAACCGACATACATACAATTTTGCTGGACCGAGCTTGTTTGCCGGCCCACCCTCCATAGTTGTTGGAGGGATTTGTTGTTTGTACAGGTCATGTTGCTTCATGTATGTTTTATTTCCTGTCTGTAGGTTATTATCTGGCCCAGTTCACTGTGTTTGTATCATTAATTTCTTATTAATGAAATAGGGTGGCCATACTCCACCTTTTCCTTCCAAAAAAAAAAGAATCTCTATCCGGTTTTATAAAAAAGTTTTTGTGATTTGTGTCAATCTTATTCTTACTACAACTAATTAATATGAATATGGTAATGCTCGTATGTTTTTTTTAATATAATTATTTAAACACTACAAAGTGAGCATGTCACCCACTTATATTTATGCAAGCTAGTTAGCAATGCCCATATGTTACTATCGTATTATTTTCATTTGTGTTAACTAGTGTTACCCTGTGTAAATTGTACAAACTAAAATAATTTTGAGAGACTCATAAAATTATATGCAAGTTAAAATTTTAGATATGCCCCTTAACTATTTCAATCACGATATAATCAAAAGATAACGAATCTACAAATCAACTAATTCACACTTTCAAACCAAACAACACTATTCTATATTTCTATTCAATTGAAAGAAAATGAAGAGAGAAAAAAGCGAATAATTACAGAAGTTAGGTTGTGGCTCTTCTCGGACTCGTTGATGTACTTCGCTATATCTCCTTCTCGACTGCATGCTTGTTAACCATCTTTCCTCTCAAATCAAACATCCATTCTCAAATCAAATATAATCAACATCAGAAACTCATTGATGGAACAATAAATGATAATTAGCTATATCAAAAGATGACAAGTATATAGATTAACCAATTCACATTTTGAAACCAACATCATTCTATATTTTTTATTCAATTGAAAGGAAACCCCAAAATTCTCGATGTGTGTAACTCACCAACAATTCCAACCCCAATACTTATATGTTTGCAAAGTTCCTCAATATTTGCCTCCAGCTGTTCTACACTACTACTTAGTTGTGCCTCTACAAAATGATCAAACCATAAAATACATATACAATACTACAATTTACCAAAAATTTTCAATAAAAAAAACAAAAGATGTAGAAAAGATATCACTATCTGCATATTGTTTTCCTTTTGATTCCACCATATTCCGAAAGCTTCTCTTGCTTCATCAAATTTTTATCTTATCTTTTCATCAACCATTTGATGCAAGTCCTTAGCTTTCTTATATATTTACTCATATGTTCACTTTTACCCTAAGAAAATAAAATATTAAAATACAATAATGATAAAATGGACCAAACTATTCAACTTACATGCTTTTACCATCCTCCACAATCCAGCATTCTTTGTAATTGAAAATTTAATGATAATATTTCTTAGAATGCAAAAATTCCAAATGAAAACAAATAACAATTAGAAGAAAAAGCTCTCACATGCAAGTTAGTTCGTTCCAATCTCATACTTGACGATCCCCCGTCTTCTGATCCGAAACCATACATTATTAGGTTTGCAACTGATGCCGAATCTCAAAGCTTGACCGTACTATCATAAAAAATAAGAAAAATACCCACACGCAAACAAATTAAATAACTGATATTAAGCAACATATATCTAAATCAAAACAGGAATAGATCTTTTATGTTGTTAATTTTTAGTTTTTGAAAGTTTTTTTTAATAAAATCTTGCGTAGTGCACCTGTTAGTTAAAAAAGAATCTCTACTTTTCATCTCCTTTCTCTATTTTGAAATTTCAAAATAGAGAAAGG
This sequence comes from Hemerocallis citrina, assembly GCA_017893485.1. Classification (NCBI taxonomy): domain Eukaryota; kingdom Viridiplantae; phylum Streptophyta; class Magnoliopsida; order Asparagales; family Asphodelaceae; genus Hemerocallis; species Hemerocallis citrina. The sequence goes on from CM030365.1 coordinate 195,727,131, forward strand.
AGAGAGGGGGTACTCCTATTAGTATAAGATATAAATAAATATATAATATAATGAGATTTATACTTTTGTTCTCCTTTCTGTATTTTAAAATAGAGGAAGGGGAGATGGGTAGACCAATTAGGTTAATATATGCCCATGTCTTTACAACTTGGGAATCTATTGATGTCTTACTTATCCAACAAAAACCCTATTGTTCATTGCACCATCATAAGGGATTAAAACAAAGACAATTGACGTAACGAAGTTTAATTTCAAGCCAATGTTTTTTCAAGTCGAAAAACCTTGAGAGTCTGTTTAGGAAGTAAGTTAAATAACCAAAGTTATAATTAAGTGGCGATACATATATACTAACTTATAGTGGATTTTAGATAACTCCGCTTATCTTAACTTTTGGGGTCACATAATTGCAGTTATATCAACTCCCAAAAACATTCCAAACAGTTCAAAATCATGTAGACTAAAGCCGTGCGAGATAACTCCACATAATTTCATTCCCAAACAGACCTTAAGAGATTCGACGCGGTGTATACTACAACACACAAAGTGTTCGACAAAATGCCGAAGCAAAAAAAACCCCACGAAGCTCACTTGCGTAATAGTGGACACCCAGAACATATCTCTCTGATGAATAATATAAATCTTACTCCCATACTTGGTCAAAAAAACTTGCCTCCTCCATTGCCGAATCCCCTCCTCCAATCACCATAATCAGCTTATTCCTAAATAACCGTGCTGCCCTATCACACAGTGGCAGAGCTAGACTAATCAAAATGGGGGTCTCATTTTTTTTCTTCCGGCATCTACATGATTGTTGTGGAAAATTCATAACTTTATTTTTATTTTGAAAAATCAAAGTATTTCGATCAAAATAAAATTATAATCAAAGTAAATATTTGAATTAGTGTTCTTAGTATCATGTATTTTCTGGCACTTATACAGTTGTACTCTAAATTTGGTAAGAGTAATAATAATCAATAATCATACTACACTATTTACACTGTTATAATACTAGAGGCTAAGAGATACGACCCAAATGAATATATGTACTTGTAACTTGTGTACACACTAGCTTCTTATTCAAAATTTTATTCAAGGATTATACAGATCAAATAATAAGCATTATTGTTAAGATTAAAAAAAAGTCTATGAGTAGAAAAAAAATGATTTGTTCATACTTGTATCAACACAATAAAATCCATACTACATACTTGGAATTGAATCAACAAAATAATTAAGAATTCAAATCTAGACTACATATTATACGGAGATATGAGAGAATGAGAACCAAAGAAGTTTGGGCTTAATAGATGGGTTGGGTTTCAGTTTCTTTTTTTAAGCTTGAGTAGTTTGACTTAATTAATAGAATGAGAGAATGAATTATTTTTTAGTCCAAAATTCATACCACTATTTCAGCCTTTAAGAGGTGGACTGAGCTTGGGGGTCCCAATTTTTTTTTTACTGGGGGGCCAAATAAAAATTCTGGCCTATATGAAGGGGGGTTTACAAAATTTTTAGGGTCCCAAATGTCCCCCCTACTCACCCTCTCGCTATCCGCCCCTGTGTATCACACACCGTGCATGTGAAATCCCCATATTCCAAAACTCATCCACCCCATCAAAATGCAACCTCCTTGCCATCGCCCCCATCACCGCCACCACCGTGTCCGCCTCCACCGTTGTTGAATCCGACTTAATCAAGAACAACCGCTTTGAGAAGTTGACGGAAGTGACGATTTCAATGAAGATCAGGGTGCCGAACTTGAGCGTTTGGTTGTGGCAGTGGTCCATGAGATCGAAGTCGAGGAAGTCCTCGACGTCGGTGGTGGGGGTGAGCTGTCCACCGGGGGCAATGTCGTTGGCCATTCAACCTTCGAAGAGGATGGGTTCAGCACGAGCGGCGTAAATGGCGGTTGTGTGTGCGGCGGGGCCACTATAGATGATGCAGAGGGGTGCGGGGGAGGTGTCTTCCATGGCAGTGGTGGAGGAGGAGGTGATGATGGTGGCTGTGGTTGTGGTCGTGGTCGTAGTGGTGGTTAAGAAAGGGGTGAGGATTTTGGAGGGTTTTTTTGAGTTTGAGGGAAAATGCGAAATTGTGCGGAAGATGGGATCATGGCTGAGAGGATTTGGATTTTTGTTTATTTTTTTGTTTTTTTTTTAAAACGTGCATATGCATGTGTTGGTTGAAGTAGGACTTCCTACTTTTTCTCTTCTTACTCCATTCCAAAATGGAGAAAGAAGATAGGGGTAAGCCTATTAGTATAATATATAGTAACCAATAGCATAATTGTAACTAGTGTTACATTGTGCAAACTGCACAAACTAAAATAGTTTTGAGGGACTCATAAAATTATATATAACTCCAAAAAGCGTGAGAGATTGGGAGAAACTTATGAATATCATCTCTGCCGTAATTATTGAAATATTCATTATCATCTTATAAGAAGATGGTTTAGAGAATCACTGTTAAACCATAATGTTATTCATTTAATATTACTAAAGCTAAAAAAATGCATGCAATGAAAAGATGTCACAAATTTAACTAATTTATGTTAACATTGTAACACCCCGCAAAATTGAAAATGATAATTTTTGCCCTTATGTGTTACACACGTGTATTTTGTAACGTGTTTTTATTTCATATTTTGGTTCCGACTATTTATGCATTTTCCATATTGATTTTATTCTATTTGAGTCAACTAAAATATAATATTTTAATCCCTGTATTTTACGTGTTTTTTATGTGTTTTCGATACACGTATCAATTACATATTTTTCCATCACTACGTGTGATATTTCTACGTGTATTAATTATTTATTTTACGTGTTCGAACTCGTTTTAAAAAATAAAAATTTATTTTCCCCTATTTTGATTTAAAATGCATTTTTTGATTTTTGCACGTATGATGCACGTGCTAATTTATCCATCTATTTTCTTACTCTCATTTACAAATTTTAAGCATGCATAATCTTATTTAGCCCTTTTATTTAACCCATGGACCTAAAGATTAAATCCTAGCCCATTAGATTGATTAAAAGGGAAAGCCCACTAGGATAATTAAAATAGTTAATTAAAATAAAAGCCCATGGGACAAGCCCATTAATAAAATCCTAATTTTTAGTTGAGCTTGGACTAATACATGACAAGTTACAACTTTTAGTACACATTTAGAACTATAGAAATGTATTCATTTTTGTATGTGCATGTGTGCACATGCACACTAGTTGAATTGGCCGGGTTGCACACTAGGGTAGGCCGATTTTAGGCTAGTGGGGGAGAGGAAAAGGTGGGAGGTTTTGGGAGTTGAGTTTTTGAAAGGTTGGGAGCATGAAGAGTTAGGAGTTAAGAAAATGAAGGCTTGGAAGAATTAAAGGAGAGAGTTATTAGCTGGAGATTTATGCAAATTAGACCATAACAATATCCTATAAATAGCACCCCCATTTCTCTTTCTCTTTTGCACCAAAACAAAATCAAAATAAAAGAAAGAGAGTAAGAGAGTTCTTGTGCTTGTAGGAGTTCTTGCTAGAAGAGGAGAAATTGCTAGGAGAAGAAGGAGTTGCTTTGGAGCTAGAAGTGGTGTTCCATCTTTCTTTTCATTGTTCAAACTTCATTTAAGGTGGGTGATCTCCTTCTTTCTAAAGTAGAAATTGCATGCTAATTATTTTAAATGAGTAATATGAATTAAATATGATGAGAAATGTGTAGATAGAATCCATGCTAGCATAACACGTAATGATCTTGTTGAGGCTCAGTGAATAATTATTACCATGCTAATTAAAAGGGAGAGTTCAACTAAAGAATGAATCATATGAATCATGTTAGAATGTTTGCAAATTTTATGTTTGATAAATATGTGATTTTTCTTTTATGAGAAATTGTTAAAGAATGTTATATTTCGACATATACTTTAGAGACATGATGATTAAGAAAAAAAAAAAGAAAAGAGAAAAATAATTTTTGTTATTGTCATGAAACATGTCTGTTGGAACCTGTAGGCTAAGCAACAAACACTAGGGGGGGGGGGGGGTGAATAGTATTTATCAACAATAAATTGCGGAATAAATAATTTCTCTCGGCACAGTCGACTTAGTGGTGAACCAGTCGACTGGTATAGCCAAAATAAAAGAAATTTAAACTCTCGATGCAGTCGACTTATAGATAAGGCAGGCGACTGATGAAACAAGGAGAACAACTAATACAAGACTGATCAGTCGACTGATACGAAGCTGAGTCGACTGGCCAGACAAGTTTTGCAGAACTTAAATAAGCAAAAGTAAAAGCAAACACAAGATAATTAATCACAGAGTACACAAGATATATCCTGGTTCGGTCCTCCCGACCTACATCCAGTCCCCAAGCAACCCACTTGAGATTTCCACTATTCTTGAAAAATTACAAGAATACCCTACGGCGTTACGACAACAACCTTGTCTAACCCGTAGTCCTTTCTCTCAACCAGAGAAAGCAACCCACTTTACTACCAAGAGTGAAAAGACACCGACTCTACAACCAAGAGTCAACAACCACTCTCCAACCGAGAGCAAAAGTACAAGAAGAATTTTTACAATCAACCTATAGCCTTGTTGGTGTATGTGTTGATGCACGAGGCTAAATCACAAGGTTGACTTCTATACTCAGTACAGAGCGAATTCAATGCTATACTGGACTGAATGTAGAGAACCAAAGTGTATGAACTTTGAAAGTTTTGTTTCCCACAGAAAATCTCTTAAAAGTTTTTTCACAAGAATGCTCGGGTGTATTGAAATCAAGTTGTTCTTTTCAGAGAGATATGAAACTCTATATAAGGAGTTTTGATCTCCTGAACGTTGAAAAACAGTTACATAACTGTCAACCAACGGATCAGAACTTTTGAGTTTGAAAAAATTTGATTTTGAAAATCAGAAAACGGTCAAAAGCTCTCGAACGGTCGACTGGGTTGCCATATGAGTCGACTGATCAGAGTTTGAAAAAATTTAAACAGTTTTGTACTTATCAGTCGACTGGCAAAAGCTTAAGTCGACTGGTACTTAAAAGTTAAAATTCTTCAAACTGTTTTGACTTATTTTTGGGGATTTTTAAGAGACACACATTATGAAATTTTGAGTATGTGTGTGTGTGTGTGTGTTGACAAGGCTTTACATCAGACTAAGACTCGACAGAAAGTAAAAATACAATGTTTACAAGACAAAATAATATAACACATTTGAGCTTGAAGTCTCGAGTCTTGAGTCTTGAGTTGAATCTTGATCCTTGTCTTCTTCATTTGTATCTTTTTGAGCTTGTTTGTTTGTTCAGCTAGAATTGTCTTTAGTCTCTGCACTGCAATGTTAGCTGTATAACATAGACATACGTTGCACTGTGTTGTGATCATCAAAATCAAGAATCAACAATGTCGACATATGTTAAAAATACAAACTTTTGAATAAAAGAATTTCTTTGAGATATCCAAGGTTGATTAAGAGACATGTTTGGTTTTTAGCACAAATTTTAATTAGTATAATGATGGACATAAACTAGTTTTAAGAAACATGATTCTTAATTTCCGAGTTTTGAGAAGAAATGCAAATTTTTAAAAGAAAGATTTTTTTTTTTTTGAGGGAAAAGGTGGAATCTGATCACCCTGTTTCATTAATAAGAGCTTAACGAAACAAACCCAGAGAACTGGGCCCAAGTACAAACTACAGACAGAAAATAAAACATACATGAAGCAACATGACGCGTACAAACAACAAATTCCTCCAACAACCATGGAGGGTGGGCCGACAAACAACTCGGTCCACCAAAATTGTAAGTACGTCAATTTAGCTTCGTACAGTGCCTCCACGGCACATGCGTACGATAGTCATGAAGAGGAAAAATCTATTTTGAAAATGAAGATATATTCTAAAAAATAAGTTTGAACTTGTTGATTATTATTTTAAGATTCATCTCAGTCCAAAAGAGAAGTTTATCCAATATCCTAAAAGATTGGATCATTGGATAAATGAATTTTTTGAAAAAGAACTGAATTCAAAATAGTATAAACAAAAGTACACTAATACACCTGCTAAATAGAAAATATACTTGGACTTACTGATTAGCCAGTGTACCACAGAGCACTATTTATAAGAGATCTTGGGTTCAAAACTTGTTGATCACATTTTATTTTGTTTTCATTTAAATAAATCCGAAACCGAAAGTGGATACGTCGAGTTTCCGGTATGGTATTATGACAATTAAGCCACTTGGGCATAGTGGTGCTTGGTGGGTGCTTTGGGTGCCCTGGTCCTGAGTTCAAAACCCTATGGCCACATTTGTTTTTTTTGTGTGACATTTTTAATATCTTTTAAGTGAGTTTTTAATGCAAAGAAAATTTAGGGGAAAATATTAGAATTTCTATAAAATGAAATAGAGATTATTAAAAATAGTTGAAGAATTTTTCAAGTGTATTCGAGATACAATTGAAATAGAAAGATGAATGATGTGAACTTAAAAATCTATTATTTAAGAATGGACCTTTCTTTTATTAAGAAGAGTAAAATATTAATTTGTGAAGTGATTCTTAAAGAGAATTATACTCTTTCTTTTTGTTTGTTTAAAGAATATTTTAAAGTGCATTGAGACATTATAAGAGCTTTGATTTGTTATAAATTCCATGTGATGAAATTGTGTTCTTGAAATGAATGTTTTGTTTACAAAGAATATGAATGAATAACTAGATCATGAATAGTGTCAAAACTAAGAAAATGGGTACTTTGTGGATAAGTGTTAAGACAAGTTATTGATCATTTGTGAATAAAATTGAAGATGAAAATATATAGGTTTAAGACATGTTATATGAAGGGTATGAATACCCATGGATTCGAGTACATGAAAAGTTGTGATCTAGAGGTGTAGTGAGGCCCCGGGTACCGGCAAGTTAAATTAAATGATTGATATATTTTGAGATATGGCTATGGACCTATCTCAATTTTGTGATTAAGTTTGGTAGGGGGTTAAAGCTAACTTTAGGGGTTGTAATTGATTCATGTCTTGAACTTAAGAATTAGGCACTTAAGTGAAGATGTAGTAAGACCTAGGCAAACGTAAGTGGGGCACTCTATATAGTTGGGCGGTGGGCTTGTTGCGGTGGTTCACCGGGACTATAGATCCAGTTGGTGGACTGTGGTTGCTCCGTGGGAGACGGGATTTTATTTTTAAATCTGGGACTTTGCGTAGTCGGACGGATAGTTTGCCGTACTTCATGTATATGTGTATACCGGGGCTAGAGGGGCACTTGTGGGAGGTTCGCATGACGAGGAGTCTATATAACAGTCGGGCGGGGATTTGTTGCGGCAGTTCTCCGGGACTGGGATCCGTACTCGTGGAACGTCTTAACTTTGTCTTATTACTGGGTAGTTTTCATGGTGAGGGATCGAACCCTTTATTGTGGAGTACGTATGTGCTTGCCCTCGGACCTATGTAGTACGAGATGCATAGAATTCGAACAAGTATGCATTAGTGTTATCCTAGTATAAAATACGTGCATTAGGCATTAAGGCATGTCATACACTTACATGTTTAGAATAATTACTGTTGCCGCTAAATTCGGTGTGGGGGCAAACAGATGAATTTGTGAGTTCTTGGGGAAACTGAATAGGAGAAACTGTATACCTGTTCCGCCGGAGCTTGACCGTTGACTCCCGCCGTCCACCTGCAAGGAAGTGCGAGACACCGGGGTTGATCCCGGCGACGCACCCTCCGACGCTCAAGTCAGTAACCAGAAATGATTATGAAAGAGCGTTTAACTAGAGAAAGATTGATTACCTCTTAATGGAGATGGGTGAGGGGTATTTATAGGCGTCTTAGGGACTGGTTTTAGGAATGTAATCCCCGTGATTAGATAAGGAATATTCCCCGTAATCAGATAAGGCATGTAATCTGATAAGGTATAACCCATATAATCAGTTAAGGAATTTAATCCCTAATCCCCAGTGAAAAGATAGCTGTGAATCATGGCCGTTGATTTAGATCTAATCAGGGACCTTGATTGTATCTTGTCGGATCGGGTTGGTAGCGGGTTGAAACCCGTACCCAGCTGAGGTGGATCCGTTTGCGGGTTATTGGATCTGTGAGGAGGAGACCCAGTACCTGCTTCGGACCCATTTGCATGTGAAATTACCGCTTTACCCCTGAGCTTTAAGATTCGAGTCCGATGTGAACGGTCCCGATTTAATCCTATTTTTAGCCATATCACGAGCCCCCCACTCCTAAAGACTGAGTGTGATCAGCCTTTGAGGAGTAGTTTTACTGTTTCAATGGCGTACAGGATTTTATCGGTGTTCTCAAGGGAGTTTGGAATCTTGCTCGGGGTGTAACAGTGTTATTATGGGCTTGTAAAGCGCCCAAAAATATTCTCAGAATTTTCGGGATTTTTGGTGATTTTTCCAGATTTTTTATTTAACTTTGCGATGTATTGGCTAATTGTTCGGGGGTTTTAACCGTATATTCTAGGCGATAATTGCTCGTTCGGTGGCTTAGAAATATCCCCCGAATTTTTAATTATTTCCCGGAATTTTTAGCTAATTTTCCCGAATTTTTAGTGATTTTTTCGCAATTTTTTAAATAAGTAAAACGATTTAAATAAATAAAAATCAATTTTTAATACCTATTTATGGCGTGGCATCATCTGGGCCTTCGATCAAGGCGGAGCGCGAGTTTCGGAGCGATCAGACGATCCCAGTTCCTCGGAGGGATTTTTTCCCAAAAACGGGGGTCGGCACTCCGTCACCTCGTCTCGGAGGCGTAGCGCCGCGGCTCAAGGGGTCGGAGCGTTTTTTTTTCGCCAAAGCGAGGGTCGGTGACCCAGCGTCCCGGCTCGGATACGTCGCGCCGCGGCTCAATGGGTCGGCGACCCGATTTGAAGGGTCGGTACCTCGGTTCGGAGAATCCGGGGTACGTGGCATCATCTAGGCCGTCCATTTCCGGCGTGGATCCCCATAAAACGCTATCTTGTCGTTTTGTGGACGTGGCAAGATCTGGGTCGTCCATCATGACGAGCGCGCTTTTCTACGAGATCTGACGGCGCACAAGGGTCGGAGCGTTTTTTTTGCCAAAAACGAGGGTCGGTACCCCAGCATCCCGGCTCGGATGCGTCGCGCCGCGGCGCAGATGGGTCGGCGACTCGATTTGAAGGGTCGGTACCTCGGTTCGGAGAATCCGGGGGTACGTGGCGTCATCTAGGCTGTCCATCTCCAGCGTGGATCCCCATAAAACGCTATCTTGTCGTTTTGTGGACGTGGCAAGATCTGGGTCATCCATCATGGCACGCATCACGAGGATGGGGTTCAGATCACGAAAAAACGCTATCTTGTCGTTTTGTGGGCGTGGCGCAATCTGAACCGTTCATCGAACTCTGACGCGAATTTCAAAGAGATCCGACGGTGACTTTGCCTCGGGAGGATTTTTTGCCAAAAACGAGGGTCGGTATCTCGCCACCTCGGTTTGCATTCCTCCGCGCCGCTTTCCGGGGGGTGAGCTGAATGTTTTTGGGCCAACTCGGTGGTTCGGTCACTGAGCGTTTCGCTCGATAGCTCGGCTCGTTAGACTGGTGGCCGAGTCGCAGCTTGTGTTTTTGGGGAGTTCCGCCATCTCTCGTACCGTCGCCTCTTTCTTGCTGGGCGTTTGGGATTCTTAGTGGGCCTTTGGGATTCCCAAGGAGGCCCGTTATCACTTGGGGTTATAAGTTACCATTCCTTCACCCCTGAGCTCATTTCTCACTTTTCACTCCACGATTTTACTTTTGTTCTCTAAGTCTTCTGCTAGCGGCGCTCTTGCTCCACGGTGCTGTCGTTAGCTGTCGCGTGGGCCAGGCGATTTCCGGCGAGCATTTTCCGACCGTGAACGTCACTTCAAAGGTTAGTTTGTCTTTGCCTTTGCTTTTTCAAGAGATGTCAAGGGTTAGCTCGGGGAGTGGTACCTCGTCCTCGGGCGATGATGGCGCCGGGGAGAGGAGTAGGGCAGAAGCTCGAAGGAAGGGGAAGCAGATGGCCGAACCGCTGGTTGCCGAGTCGAGGATCGGGAAGAAGAGGAGGACGGGGGAGACTTCGCCTCCCATAGTGGAGGTGATTGTGGAGAACCCGAAGCGAGCCCCCGAGATAGGACAATATCCTTCCGTCCTGTCCGGGCATTCGGGAGTCAGGCAGTACGAGGGTGATCTTCTGGAGAAAGCGATCTACGGAAAGTCGAAGATCGTCGAGGAGCCTAGCCCGTTCCTTCACTCCGAAGCCGACGAGCTCACTTCGTCGTTGTCTGAGAAGGATCTTCTCCGGATCAGGAAGGCCTTCGCTATCCCGTCGGAGTACAAGCTGATGGTCGCTGGCCCCGGGGTGCGAGCAAACTCTAAGTTGCCGTCGTCGGACATGTGCATGTTTGACGTCGACTCCTTGAACGCGGGACTGCGTTTTCCGCTGCACCCTTTCATACTTCAGATCCTCGGCTGGTATTGTCTCGCCCCTACTCAGTTCAGTCCGAACACTTGGCGTCATGTGAATGCATTCTTGCTTCAGTGCCACCGAGCCGAGGTAGCGCCGGATCTGTCAGTTTTCCGGGGCCTGTATCGGATAAACAGGCAACACCAGACGGAGTACCGGTACTATTTGGGACCGAGGAGAGGTGTTAAGATTGTAGAGAATCCTGACTCTCTTAAGGGTTGGAGGGAGAAGTATTTTATTGTAAGGGGTGAAGTGATTCGGCATATTCCGTCCCGGTGGAAGGTGGAAGTGCCGAAATTTGCGCGAAGCGACCCCGCACTATCTGAGGCCGAGGAGGACGTAGCGAGGAGGATCACGGCCCTTCCGGTACTGAGTTGGAGGGAGTTGACCGAAGAGGTGTTGTTCGGGTCCGGACTAAGCCCCATCGACCCGAGTACGCTCTTGACATCTCATTCATTTTTTTCTAAGTCTTCAATTCGTCTGTCTTGATTCGCCCCTTTTTTTTTGTTGATGCAGAGTCGATGAAGATTGACTTTAAAGCTATGATGGCCGATAGGTCCAAGCTGACCGGGACCAAAAAGAGGAAGAGGGCGGCCGAGGGTGCGTCTTCGGGTGCTCAGCCCGCGGTCGCCACTAACGTTGCTCCGCCTCCCCCGGCTACCGAGGCGCCTTCGGAGGTTGTGGTGGTGGAGGGGACCTCGGCCCCTGTCGCCCCGTCTGTGAACGAGGGTGTCTTTGACGTCAATGCGGCGCTGGCGCTCAAGTTTCCCCCATTGACTCAGGACGCCGAGGAAATCCTGACCGAGCAGCACAAGCAGTTGTTTGTGCCGAACTGGCTGGTGAGGAATCATGATGGTTTCCTCGGCAACTCGCAGATGTCAATGCAGGTCGTCAAACACTTGGCGACCCCGAAGGATAAGGCCGCGCTGAAGGCAGGGAGGGTCGGCGACGACACTTATGAAGTCGCCCGGGGGCTTGTTTCGGTAAGTGTTCGCAAATTTCTTCAAGTTTGTTACTCGGCGTGTACTTCGTACTTATCGTTGTCTTCGTAGGCCACCGTTCACTTCGGCCATCTCATGGAGGCGTTCGCCGCACAGGAGAAGGAGCTGAAGTCCGCCAGCGAGAAAGACAGGCTGGCGAAGGTCAGGGCGGTCAAGGATCTCGAGGCCGAGCAGAGGCGAGCCGAGGCCCTGGACGTTCGGGTGGCCGACCTTACTGCCGACCTGAAGAAAGCAAAGGAGGGCCTTGAAGCGGAGTCCGCCAAAGCCGCCAAGGCCGCCCAAGAACTTGCTGCGGCATTGAAGTCCTTGGCCGACGAGAAGGCGGAGAGGGAAGCGCAGGCCGCGAGGATCAGGGCGGAGGTTGAAGCCGAGGTCGAGGCAGAGGCGAAGAAACATATGGCTGAGAACATGGAGCGATCCTACCAGACGGCCCTGGACCACGTCCAGGCTCGTGTCCCCGGCTTCGAGCGAGTTGGCTATCGACTGTGGCCCGAGTCGCCCGTAGGCGACGAGGAGGGGGATGATGAGGACGAAGTCGAAGGTGAAGACGGGGGGGGGAGAGGATGACCCGGCTAAGGGAGAGATCGAGGGGCCGCCCGTCGATGCGTCCGGGGTCGGAGCGGAGACGCAGGTGGACCCTTGATTCTTTCGTTAATCTTTTTGTAGTTTTTGTTCTGCTTTCTCTTCCGAACTTTGTAACGCCTTTTGCGGACTGGCCACCGCTTCTTGATGAATGAAAGAATGTTTTGTCTTTGAAATTGTCTAAGTGTTTGGTTCGGTCGTAGGACAGGCCCCCGTCGCGGCGATGGCTCGGCGGCAAGTAGAGCTGTCCCATTTATCTCTTGTTGAACGCCTCGAGAATGAGATAGAACTGACGAGGAGGGCACTGTACGATGTGGAGCAGAAGAATGGAGAGCTGTTGGCCGAAATGTACCACTCGCGGGTAGCCGAAGCCAAGCTATTCGATAAGGAGGAAGAGTTGGCTTCGGTTTTGGCCGAACGGGATGAGCTCGTGAAGAAGGTCGAGCATTTGCAGAGGGTGACAGTCGACAAGAGTATCGAGGTGACCCATCTGCGCCGTGTCATATCCGACAGCGCCGAATACCCCGGTTCGGCGAAGCTTCCTCGATTCAAAATTGTCGTGAGGGACGAAGCGCTGAAGGACCGGATCGTCGAGCTGGAGGAGGAGGTTGCTCGGCTTAAGCCTCAGCCGGTGAGGGCTAACGTCCGGAGCACCTCGTGTACTCGCGAAGAGATTGAGCGAGGGATCACGTTCTATCAAGCGGCAACCCGGACTCCTATCATAGGTAGGTCAGCCACCGACGCACAAAGCGGTGTGGCGGTGTCTTCAAGCGGTGCTTCGGTCGGGGCGACTGTGAGGATCAGCGGCGAGGGGGCGTCCCGGTTCGTCGGCCTGGAGACGAGCTCGGAGGCCAAGAAGCGCCGACCCAAAGTGTCGTTGAACCGGAGTGTCCCCCTACCTCGGAGGAATTGAGCGGGTCATGCCTTGTGATATTTTCGCTGAACTCGTTGTTGTAATCTTTTTGTAATCTCGTCCAAGTTATTAATAAAATTATGGTTGGTTTATCCGAAGTGTCCTCTACTGGCTGTTTATCGAGTCTTTTGTCGCGGCTCTGATTCCGTTGCTCGGCTTTTGGTGCCGATCGACGTGGGGTGTCCATAGCCGTTGGATGGTGGCACGAATCCAGAGGCAGGCCCAATTCCCAAGAAAACGTTATCTTGTCGTTTTGCGGGTACGTGGCACAACTGGATCCACTCATCACGCCCTGGCACACAATTTGAGAGGATCCAACGGCGAGTTGCCTTCGGGATGATTTTTTGCCAAAAACGAGGGTCGGTACCTCGTTAGTTCGGCCCAATTTATTGTCGAGACGAATTTCCAACCATCGTAAAGTTATTTTAGGAGATGCAGGATCAGTTTCGAATGGCGAGCTACTTCTAGTCCGCCTAGGAGCGGACTCGCGAAGCAAAATCGAGCCAAGTGTTGGACTCCGATCCATTCAACGACTGCAGGAGCAATTTCGAACGGCGATCTGCCCCCGGCCCGTCTGAAGACGAGCCGAGGAGGAAGAGTCGAGCCGAGCGCTGGACTCCGAACCATTGTGTGGTAAGTTTAAGAGATGCAGGAGCAGTTTCGAATGGCGAGCTACTTCTAGTCCGCTTAGGAGCGGACTTGGGAAGCAAAATCGAGCCAAGTGTTGGACTCCGATCCATTCAACGGCTGCAGGAGCAATTTCGAACGGCGATCTGCCCCCGGCCCGTCTGAAGACGGGCCGAGTAGGAAGAGTCGAGCCGAGTGCTGGACTCCGAACCATTGTGTGATTAGTTTAAGAGATGCAGGAGCAGTTTCGAATGGCGAGCTACTTCTAGTCCGCTTAGGAGCGGACTTGGGAAGCAAAATCGAGCCAAGTGTTGGACTCCGATCCATTCAACGGCTGCAGGAGCAATTTCGAACGGCGATCTGCCCCCGGCCCGTCTGAAGACGGGCCGAGTAGGAAGAGTCGAGCCGAGTGCTGGACTCCGAACCATTGTGTGATTAGTTTAAGAGATGCAGGAGCAGTTTCGAATGGCGAGCTACTTCTAGTCCGCTTAGGAGCAGACTTGGGAAGCAAAATCGAGCCAAGTGTTGGACTCCGATCCATTCAACGGCTGCAGGAGCAATTTCGAACGGCGATCTGCCCCCGGCCCGTCTGAAGACGGGCCGAGTAGGAAGAGTCGAGCCGAGTGCTGGACTCCGAACCATTGTGTGGTAACGGAATTAGAGTCGGAAGTACGCGATAATGTAAAAAACTTTATTTATTTATTAAAATCTAATGGTCGGCTGCTTCTAAAGTTGCTAGCCGTTATTACAATGAAAAAAGAACAAAGGAAAAATTATTAGTAGCAGGAGTGGTGGCCCGACATCTCGAGTTACTTAGATAGGCGGGGTTGCCTTCTCTTGGTATTTCAAAAGATGGTCGGCGTTCCAAGTCCTGGGAATTTCTTTACCCTCAAGGTCTTCTAGCTTGTACGCACCGGGGCGGATCACTTTGGATACTTTGTACGGTCCCTCCCAATTTGGGGCCAGTTTGCTCTTCTGTCCGGGGAACGAAATGGCCAGCTTTCGGAGTACCAGATCCCCTTCTTTCAGGTCGGCTGGGCGGACCCGTTTGTTGTAGGCGAGTTCGATTCTTCTTCGATAACTTTGCTGCCGTATGGCTGCCCTTTCCCGGATTTCGTCTAACAAGTCCAGGCTCGTTCTGAGCTCCTTGGCATTCTGTTCTTCTTCAAAGGCTACCAGGCGAGGAGAGGGTATCCCAACTTCTAGAGGGATGAGGGCCTCGGACCCGTAGGTCAGATTGAACGGACTCTCGCTTGTCGGGGTCCGCTTCGTGGTTCGGTAATTCCACAACACATTGGGCAGCTGATCGACCCACAATCCCTTGGAGCACTTGTCGAGTCTCTTCTTGATGCCGGAGAGGATCTGTCGGTTGGCATTCTCGGCTTGGCCGTTTGACTGGGGATGAGAGACGGAGGAGAAGCGGTGCTGTATGGCTAGGTCTTCACATAAGGCTCGGAAGGCAGCTCCAGCGAACTGCGTACCGTTATCTGTAACTACAACTCGGGGAACGCCGAACCGGCAGATTACATTTTTCCAGAAGAATTGGACGACTCTATGCTCGGTAATTGTAGCCAGGGGCTCGGCCTCTATCCTTTTCGAGAAATAGTCGACCGCCACGACTAGGAACTTCAATTGTCCGGGTGCCGGTGGAAACGGCCCAAGTAAATCCATCCCCCACATTGCAAAGGGGATCGGACTTGATAGGGAGGAGAGTGGTGCTTGTGGAAGGCGTCGGATGTCGGAATACTTCTGGCAGGAGGTGCATTGCCGAACGTGTCGTTCGGCGTCCCGTAGGAGAGTGGGCCAGTAATACCCGTAGTTTAACACTTTGCGTGCCAAGGCTCTGGAGCCGGAGTGGGCTCCGCCGATGCCCTCATGGAGCTCTTGCAGGGCGTAATCGGCTTGTCCGGGGGAGAGGCATCTTAGGTAGGGTCGACCATCCACCTGGGTGAAGGAGCGCTTATACAGAATGCCTTCGACCATTATGTAACGCTCGGCCCGGGTCCTTATCTTTCGGGCTTCCTTCGGATCCCTTGGGAGGAGTCCATCTCTTAAAAACTCGACGAGGGGCTTCATCCAATTATCTTCGAGAGGGAGCGGCAGTGTTTCGACGGAGTTGAAAACCTCGTCCTCTATGCTGGGCTTGAGGAGGACTTCTATCAGAACGGTTTGTTCGAGGCCTTGCAGGGATGAGGAAGCTAATTTGGACAGGGCGTCGGCCTGGACATTTTCTTCTCTAGGGATTCTTCGGATGAGGGCTTCCTCGAAGAGCGCCATGAGGCTCTTTACTTTAGCCAAATACTTTATCATCCTGTCATCGCGGGCTTCGTATTCGCCGAGGACCTGGTTGACGACTAACTGAGAGTCGCTGAAGATCTGCAGGCGTCGTGCCCCCGCGTTTCGGGCCATCCCGAGGCCGGCTATGAGTGCTTCGTATTCGGCTTCGTTATTCGAAGCTTTAAAGTTTATCCGGAGGGAATATTGAAGGACAAAGTCGTCTGGGCCCGCAAGGATAACTCCAGCCCCGCTCCCCTCGTTGGAAGAGGATCCATCGACATATACGGACCAGATAGGCGGGCCCTTCGTTGTCTGCTCGGGGTCGGGAATAGTTGTTTCCACTATGAATTCGGCCAGCGCCTGTGCCTTGATGGCGGTTCGAGGCTGATAAGTAATATCATGTTGGCTCAGCTCGACCGACCACTTCATGAGGCGGCCGAAAGTCTCTGGCTTGTGAAGGATCTGTTTCAACGGCTGGTCGGTAAGAACGACCACCGAATGAGACTGGAAGTATGGCCGAAGCTTTCTCGCGGCCATTATCAGGGCGTAGGCTATTTTCTCAATTTTCGGGTACCGAAGCTCGGCGTCCCGGAGCACTTTGCTGACGTAGTAAATGGGCTTCTGAGTTCTTTCTTCTTCCCTGACTAAGACCGCACTTAGCGTCTGTTCCGAGGCTGCCAAGTAGAGGTAGAGTGGTTCGCCTGGTATGGGCTTGCTGAGGAGGGGTGGATTGACGAGGTAAGCCTTTAATTGGTCGAAGGAGTCTTGTTGTTGCTGCCCCCACTCGAATCCTTTAGCCCCCCTGAGGGCTTTGAAGAACGGGAGGCACTTCTCCCCGGATTTCGACAGAAAGCGCCCTATGGCGGCCAGGCGGCCAGTCAATCTTTGAACTTCTTTGATGTTTCTAGGCGGGGCCATGTCCAGTATGGCCCTGATCTTCTCCGGATTCGCCTCTATTCCTCGTTGGCTAACCATAAAGCCGAGGAACTTGCCTGATGAGACGCCGAACGCACACTTGTTCGGGTTGAGTCTCATATTGTGCTTTCTCAAAACATCGAACGCTTCTTGGAGGTCGGTCTCATGATCAACGCCTCGGATGCTTTTCACAAGCATGTCATCCACGTACACTTCCATGTTCCGGCCAATCTGGGCCTGGAATACCTTGTTGACGAGACGTTGATATGTTGCCCCTGCGTTCTTTAGGCCGAACGGCATGACTCGGTAACAATAGAGTCCTTGGTCTGTTACAAAAGACGTCTTCGGAATATCCGGGGGGAACATCCTTATCTGATTGTAACCCGAGAAAGCGTCCATGAAGCTGAAGAGCTCATGTCCCGAGGTTGCGTCAATCAGAGTGTCAATGCTCGGCAGAGGGAAGGGATCTTTAGGGCAGGCCTTGTTGAGGTCGGTGAAATCAATGCAGATCCTCCATGTCCCGTTGGATTTCTTCACCATGACTACGTTTGACAACCACTCCGGATAATTCACCTCCTGTATGAATCGGGCTTTCAGCAATTTGTCTACCTCCTCCTTGATGGCGAGCTGGCGCTCGGGGGCGAACTTGCGCCTCTTCTGCTGGACCGGTTTGGACCCCGGATCAACGCTGAGGCGGTGGACCAAGAGTTCTTCGGAGATACCGGGCATGTCTGCCGCCGACCATGCGAAGAGGTCTTGGTTGGCACGGATGCATTTCACAATATTCGAATATAGGGCGGACGGAAGGGCCTTGCTGACGTAGAACTTACGGGTCGGCTCCTGTTCCGAGAAGAGTACCTCCTCCAACTCGTCTACCGGTTCGGAGGTTGGCCGAGCAGCATTTTGAGGGATCTCGAGTGTTTCTAAGGAGAGGACGGGTCCGAGGGTGGAAGTCATATAACATTTGCGGGCTTGCTCCTGGTTGCCCCTCACTTCCCCCACTCCAGCCCGAGTGGGGAACTTCATTTTGAGATGATAGGCAGAAGGGACGGCTTCGAGAGCGGCCAGGCCGGGCCGACCCAAAATGACGTTATAGGCCGCTGGGACGTCTACGACCATGAAATCCATTGACTCCGTGCGGGTGGTAGGAGTTTTGCCTGCTGTGACATCGAGGGTTATCACCCCTTCGATCGTCACCGGCACTCCCGTGAACCCATGAAGCGTGTACCCGGCGGGCTTGAGTCTGTCTCGGGAGAGCTTCAGCCCCTTAAAAGCATCGAGGAATAGGATGTTTACGGAGGAGCCGTTATCTACTAAGATCCTTTCGACTTTGAAATTGGCCATGTGAAGGTTGATGACGAGTGCGTCACAATGAGGGGTGCGGACGCCTTCGAGATCTTCGTCAGAGAAGGTGACGGGCACCCCGAGACCTTTGGGAGGAGGGGTGGCTCGGACTGAATTGACTTCTCTTATAAAAGCTTTCCGAGAAGAATTCGAGGAGCCCCCCATTGGACCCCCATGGATAAGGTGGAGAACTCGTTCTTCCTCAAACTCTGGCGTTTCTTCTCGCTCTGGACGTTTGTTAGCCCCCCGAGGCTGGGGAGGAGGTTCGGCTCCATCCTTTCTTACAAACTTCGCCAGCTGCCCCCTCTGGATGAGGGCTTCGATCTCGTTTCTCAGGGCACGACAGTCGTTGGTATCATGTCCGTGGTCCCGGTGATAGCGGCACCATTTCTCTTTATCTCTTCTTTTGGCAGGGGTGTTCATCTTTGGAGCTGGAGGCAAGATCCCTTCCTTTTCGACTTCCATGAAAATGGCGGAGATGTTTGTGGTGAGGGGAGTAAACTTTTCAAATCTAGGCGGAGGCCGGCGCTGGCCGGCATTATCCTTCTGAAACTTTTTGGGTCCCTCTTCTTCCGCTCCCTTCCTCTTGGACCCGGAGGCGGTTGCTTCCCAGTTGGGCGGTTCCTCGGCCTCTTCAGCTCGGATGTACTTTTCAGTGCGGAGGAGGAGGTCAGAAAAGTCATGTGGCGGTTTCTTGGCGAGGGAGGAGCGGAGGTTGGAATTTAGGATATTGGACTGGAACGCCGCGGTAGCGACGGATTGGTCGAGGGATGCGATGGTTCTGGCCTCGGCTGTGAACCTCTTCACGTAGTCCCTCAATTTCTCCCCCTTCTGCTGACGGAGGTGCAATAGGGAGATGCTGGTCTTCTCGGCCCTTCGGCTGCTGACGAAATGGGTGATGAACAGGGTTTCGAACTGTTCGAAGGAGAATATCGACGCCGGGGCAAGACGAGAGTACCATTCTCGAGCTGGGCCTTTCAGAGTTGCAGGGAATGTTTTGCAGAGGAGGGCATCGGAAGCTTGATGGAGGAGCATCAAAGTCTTAAAGCTTTCGATGTGGTCAACTGGATCGGTCTCCCCCGTGTAGTTCTCGAACTGGGGAGGTTTGAAACCGAAGGGAACAGGGGCATCCACTATGGTCCGGGAGAACGGGGGTCGGCTAGGACGGAGGGTCCTCCCCCTGAGTTCTTCTTCTCGGTTTATCTGTCCCAAGAGTTTTTCCACTTCGTTCAGGCGGCGGTTCATGGTGTCATCTCTCCGACGGTGATCTGCCGAGCCACGGGACTCGTCTTCGTACGAGAGGGAGCGAGGGCTGCGGCGATGGTGGCTTCTAGAACGTCGAGGACTCGGGGTGCGTCTGGAATTGGTAGGAGCGGGTCGAGGAGAAGGGGACCGTCGGCGAGGGCTTCGGTCCGGAGGAGGGGATGGGGCCCTTTGCTCATTGGGGTTCTGACGGAGGTTGAGGGCCTGTTGTACCATTGCTTGGAGTTGTTGGAACTCGGCACGGGTGATGGGTGCCTCATTGTTCCTGTGCTGCTGCCGACCCGCTGGAGAGTGCCTCCTTCGGTAGTGATCGGGGGAGTCCTTTCTCCCTCTTCGGACGGGGGACCTCCTGCGCTCTCGGTGTCGGGGGGACTGCTCTCGCTGGCGGGAGGCTTCCTCCCGAGCCCGCTTCTCATCCAGATGGCGACGAAGGTCGTCATCTTCCGGGCGTTTGGGAGGGGTATTGCGGCGACCAGAGGCTCGGGGATGATGGGAGGCCATGGAGGCACTGGAGGCAGTGTGGTTGGGTATGTTCTCTTGGTGAAGAGGCTGTTTCTGGGGGTTAGGCCCCTTCGGATCAGGATGTGGAGGGTTCCGCTGGAGCGGCTCTTCCACGGTAGGAGGGAGTTGCCCTTGTTGCTGAGCAGGATCAGGAAGGACTTCTTGCTGGTCGGGGTTGGGCGCTCGGTTGGAGCCCCTAGATCTGACTTTGCGAGGCGGCATGGCCGGAGAAAACCTGTTCAGCGGGAAGAGGAGAGGTCTCTATTCGTTAGGTTCCCACAGACGGCGCCAATCTGTTGCCGCTAAATTCGGTGTGGGGGCAAACAGATGAATTTGTGAGTTCTTGGGGAAACTGAATAGGAGAACCTGTATACCTGTTCCGCCGGAGCTTGACCGTTGACTCCCGTCGTCCACCTGCAAGGAAGTGCGAGACACCGGGGTTGATCCCGGCGACGCACCCTCCGATGCTCAAGTCAGTAACCAGAAATGATTATGAAAGAGCGTTTAACTAGAGAAAGATTGATTACCTCTTAATGGAGATGGGTGAGGGGTATTTATAGGCGTCTTAGGGACTGGTTTTAGGAATGTAATCCCCGTGATTAGATAAGGAATATTCCCCGTAATCAGATAAGGCATGTAATCTGATAAGGTATATCCCATATAATCAGTTAAGGAATTTAATCCCTAATCCCCAGTGAAAAGATAGCTGTGAATCATGGCCGTTGATTTAGATCTAATCAGGGACCTTGATTGTATCTTGTCGGATCGGGTTGGTAGCGGGTTGAAACCCGTACCCAGCTGAGGTGGATCCGTTTGCGGGTTATTGGATCTGTGAGGAGGAGACCCAGTACCTGCTTCGGACCCATTTGCATGTGAAATTACCGTTTTACCCCTGAGCTTTAAGATTCGAGTCCGATGTGAACGGTCCCGATTTAATCCTATTTTTAGCCATATCAATTACTTTTGACACTTTATTGTTCATTCAATTTTTGTGGCTTGTTAAAGTATTGAGATCGTTATGTACGGCATAGAGAGGATGACCGAGTATAACATTTTTGTCAGTTGTAAGTGACTGACGTGCCCACAGCTTGATATGCAGGTAATGGACTTTTCCATGAAGAAGTAAAGATGTTATGATGCGGTTGATGATTCACACTGTTATAGTTGTACAGGTTGTATTTCATTTCATTGTTGTATTTTTCCGCTGTATAAAGAAAGATGTACTGAAATCTGATGTATTATTGAAAAATTTTAATTTCCTTGTAAAATTGTACGAAGTGAAGTAAAGATCTTGTAATTCTCGAATTCGGTCTTATTTGAAATTCGGGGCGTTACAAACATATATATTATAACATCATTAACATTCAGTAAATAAATCATACATTATAGCACATGTTATGGTAAAGATGATAGACCATGAAAATCATATAAAAATAAATTTATGAACTGTGTTTGCTTAAAAATCTAATTCTAAATTAGGGGATGATGGTGTGTTTGGAAAGAAGCGTGAGATTTTGTGATATTTGAGAAAGTGGGAGGGAAAGAGATTGTGTTTGAGGGATTGAGATTTTATTTTATTTTGGGTTTCTAATAAAATCATGGTAGTGCACGTATTAGTTAAATAGAAATACATAATTTTTTCTCTCCTTTCTCTATTTCAAAATAAAGAAAGGAGAGATGTGGTAGACTCTCTCTCATATTAGTATAAGATATAAAGATATAATTCCTAAGAGCATCCACAGTCGTTTTTGCTATTTTGCAGAATAGCAAATTACAAAATGAGTGTTTCGATGCAATCGTCGTTTGCTGTAATTTGATAAAACAATAAAAAAAGATGATCGGACGTAACATGTTGTTTCGCCCCCCACGTTTAAATAAATAAATAATAGTGATTAAATGATGATCACTTATTAAAAAATTATTAAATTTGTGATAAAGTGTTACATGTGAGTAATTAAGGAGTGATTTAAGCGGGATTTGGCTAGGGATGGGTGGGGCGGGACATGTTGCCCCGTTCAAGAACATTTTGTGATCGGACGGGGAACATTTTCCGTCCGATACCTCTTTACTTTTTTTTCTTTTTTTTAAGGACGAAACACGTTGTTTCGTCCGATCGTTAAAACTATAAAAAAATATATTAAAAAATCATCGGACGAAACAACATGTTTCGTCCGACGCGTTTAAAAAATTAAAAAAAAAGAGAGATGGAACATGATGTTCCGTTTGTCATATTTGGCAATTGCCAAAGCCGTTTATCGAGATTGGCACGCTAATGTTCCTCGTTTGCTGAAATTGGGCAAAATCGTAAATGATTGCAACCCTCGTTTGCTATTTTTTTAATATCATTTTGGTAAAATATCAAACGATTGGAGATGCTGTAACATACCCATGTCCATTAATAAAAACACACCACACGAGAGCCGGCATGAAGGTGGGCGATTCGATAGGCTAAATTTGAAGAAAAAAAATATTGAACTATTCCTTTTATGCAGAAAACCCTACTGAAATATTTTTTTGCGCAAAAATCACACTCAAGTATAGTTACAAAAAATCCACTCCGACGGCTTGAACTTTCTACTAAAGTTGAGTGAGATTTTTTGACAATAATTAGAAAGATGCATGATGTTTTATGAGTCAATTTGCAAAGATGAATGATGTTATCTAATACAAGTAGAATAGTTAGATGTGATTTTTTAAAAATATGATTCATGAAGATTTTTTGCAACCATACTTTTGTGGTTTTCTGGAAAAAAAAAAAAAAAAAAAAGCTTGAGTGAGATTTTGGGGAAAAGTTCAAGCATTTTTTTACTTCAAATTTAGCCGGATCCGATGCCCTGTTGGAAAAGCGGCGGTCGGACGAAGCAGACCCAACTATCTTTTACATACTCCCATCCGCATAAATTCTTCCATGCAAAAATAATCACCGACCGTCCATTCCCTCATCAGTCCCCGCACAAAAACACCTATACGGCTCTCCGTACCCGATTCCTTTTAATCAAAGTTAAGGCTTAGATATTCGCAAACCTTAAGTGGCACTGACCCGTAAATAAGTCCCAAAAGGAAGGGTTTATTCAGTAATTCTGCTGACGTCTTATATTTTAGAAAGAAAGAAATAGAAGGGGGGAGATTTGGGGGGTTTTTATTATTCATTTCAAGGAGTGGAGAGAGAGAAACAAACAAGAGAGAGAAAGAGGAGATGGAGATGGAGGTGGAGGGCGGCGGAGACGGCGTTGCTCCGGCGACCGAATAGGAAGACTTTGGCGGGTAAATGGAGGCGGCGGCGGCGCTCCGGCAGCTGGTTGGTCAGATTCAAGAACTGTGGGATCTTTACGGTTCTTCTAATGCTCTACACCAAAGGCAATCTCTCTTTCTCTCTCTAAAACTATCTGCTTCTCTCTCTAGGATTCTCAGATGCTGATGATGATGGGTTATTTTGTTTGGTAGCATTCGGTTGAGTAATTTAGGAAATTTTGGTGGTAATTTTAGGAGGTGTTTAGTTAATTCTTCAGCGAAAGGGGAAATTTTGGCAATTTTTTAATTTGTTTTTTTTTTGTTTGTTTTTACTGTTGAGTTGGTGGAGTTGAAGGTTGTTCATGTTGATTATTGTTGAAGTATAAGGTTTCTTTAAAAAATTGGGGAAAACTTTTAAGTTTGGTTATATTGTTAGGTATCACTATCTAATTAGGCTTGTTTTACTTGGTTTGAGGTTGTTGTGGGATGCTTGTTTTAAAATTAAAATCAATTAGTTAGACTGTTAGAGCATTTTTCTAGGCTTCTAGTGTTGATTTTTTTGGAAGTTAGCTTTATTTATTGAGAAGTGAATAAAAAATGCAGTAATTAGTTCAGAATTTAATGCTAAATGATTGTGGCAAACCTTTTTTTAATTCTTAATAATAACTCACCGAAATTATAATTTAAGAAGACCTGAGAAATAGTGAGGTTTTCATATTGAATGTTTTTATATGTTACTCTGTCGAGAAATATTTGGTAGGCAGTCACTTCTTTAATTTAGTCATAGGGTCTGTTTGGTTCAGGGGAGGGGAGGTGTGGGGAGGGGAGGGATTTTAATCAAGACTCTGTTTGGTTCAAAGGAGGGGAGAGGAGGGAAAATAATTATCTTCTTATTTGGTTCACAAGGGGAGGGAATGGATTTTATAATAAAATTATTTTTATACCCTTTTACATTTTATAACAAAACTCAACCACAAAAAACATCAAGTGTCGCTAATATTTGAAGCTCTGAGTTTGCTAATATTGCATCTATTTGTTGATTTGTTCTGCAAGCAAATCATGGCCTAGCCTGTATCTGAGTTTGGTTCAACACACTATAGCATGGTTCAACACACTATAGCAGTTCAACAACTTGATAAAGTTGATAATGATGTTTTTTATGCAAGATAATGTTTGATAAAGTTTTCCAAAGTTTTCCTCACTATCCATCCTTTGCTTTTATTTTCCATCTATTTCGTTTAGCTACAAAGTAGAAAACAACAAGCATGGATAGAACAATCTGACAAGTTCACACAAATAATGAGAAAAAAAACACCTCACATACATGCTTACATTTCACAGATCACAATGAAGCTTATGGAACCATTCAAGCAAGCTTTGAGTGTCTATTCTAAGGTGCAATGGACCTTGCTTATCTTCAGCACTGATGGAAAATTTAAGTGAAAATTGAACATCTACTCCCTTAATTGCATAGGCATTCTTGAATCTTTCTTAAATTGTGTAAGAACTTTATATCTCATAATTTCTTTACCAGATGACATAAATCCCAAAATTGCATAAAAATAAGTAAACGAAAATGTATGCTAAGGAATGAAATGCTGATTCAGAATGCAGAGCTTTAAGCTATCTTGAAGAATGAATGAACTAGAATTATTCATCTGGCAGAAGTTACCCAATCAAACAAAACCTACCAATTTCAGCAGCTGGAAACCTCAAACCAGTTGCTTGGTACACGAGATCGTTAAAAAAAGCGGGGCACTCACATTGTGATTGTCTTTGCCTTTTCTTTAATAAATAATTTAACTAAATTTAAGTCAGGTATCAGTAAAATCACATATTTCTATGCATTTGAATGATTATAAATGTAGCACCACCATATGCTCACATATTTCTCCTCATCAGCTCACCATCATATATAACTGCCGATAACTTATCCTAGTGCGTATTCAAAACTTTTGGTATGTACCGAATCTAAGTGTAAGGTTTAAATTACTGCTGACAATTGGAAATGCATCCACAAAGTAAAACAGGCCGATTCGAGAAATTAGCTTATACAAATACCAACCGACATAAAATTGATTCACAAGCCTCAAATTTCAAAATTGAGAGGAGTGTGAACTGCATCTAAAAATAGTTCTCCCTAGCATCTTTGAGGTACAGGTAATCAGTTATAGTGGACAAAACAGCAGATATGATCAGAAAAGGGAGGCTTCAAAAATACCATTAATGGAATTCTATATAACAAAGACAGACAGTTTAACTACTAAATTCTCCATTAAAATTTGTATTTGATTTAACAAATTTCTACTTTTCTTTTTTGCTTGAATGGTTTAACAAATTCTCCATTAAAATTTGTATTTGATTTAACAAATTCTCCATTAAAAAATCCCATCCCCTCCATTCAAGCAAAAAGGAACTGTCTAATCCCATCCCCTCCATTCAAGTAATAACGCTGCAGAAAGTTCCTTTTTGCTTGAATGGTTAAACTGTCTAATAATGGTTAAACTGTTAAAACCATTCAAGCATTCAGAAAGCAACCCTTGGCAGTTATTGTGATTTGCAAGAGAAAGAGAATATGGCTGATAAAATTTCCGGTGACATTCAGAAGATGGGTTACCTTATAGCCGGCGACTGTGGGACTGCGGGACGACGGACGGAGATGATGGCGACTGCAGGACGGCGGGACGATGGACGAAGACGAGTGGGGAGACGACGAGGAGGGGGAGAAAGAGAGAGCGCGAGTGGGAGAGAGGCAGTCAGGAGAGAGATCTGATTTTTATTTAGAGATCTATTTTTTTATTAGATCTAATAAGGGCAATTTTGTCCGCTCACTTAAAAAAATAGACCTAGTTTCTCTTCCCTCCAAATTCCCCCAATATTGGAGGAAAGCCAAAATTGACTCAGGAGGGATTTTGCACTCCGCCATTCCCCCTCCCTCTCCTTCTAAAAAATGAACCAAACAAGAAAAGTTTTAAAAAATCCCTCCCCTCCCCTCCCCTCCCCTCCCCTCCCCTCCAACCAAACAGACAATGCATGATATCTTTCAAAAAATGGGTTTTAGTGCAATAATATAGCTTGTGGCTGACTTATCTAATATTATAATGCAAGAGTTGGGTTTGTCATTTGCAGACAAACAAACCAGTGCATCATCCGTGCATAATCTTTACTATTTTAATGGGAGAGCTGGAGTTTGTAACAAACAAGCCCTAACTTTGTAACTATATAAACACGTATAATACATGTCCAAACTATATCCAACAAATATAAATGTGCACCGCACGTGTAGCCCAAATCAAAACATTCAAATATAAACTATTTTTTTCTTATTCAATATATATTCATTTAATTTGATGACTTTACTTTTTTTAGATGTGCATCGCACGTACATTATACTAGTAATCTAATAATGGGAGAGTTGGGGTTGTCATTTGTAGAGAAACAAAGCCGTGCATTGTCCGTGCATAACTAATATAAAAGAGGTCTCCGGTTCGTGGCCAGACTACGTTGAAGTTTTTACTTAATTTTTTTTATTAAGACGTGCACCACACTTGTAAATTAATAGTGGGTTTTAATGGGAACTGTTAAGAGTTAATGACTAAAAAAGCATCTACACCTCATTAAACCACACCCCCGAAAATGCTGTTTTTTGTAGAAAGAAAATTCTTAGTGGATTGCAATTATGACAGCAAGAAACTCCGCGTTGTAACAATTTCAGAAGAGAAGAGTGCATGCAACATAAATAAAGGACTACCATTATTTTCCGTGGAATTCTATTTTTCTTTTTTCCCACTTTCGTTTATGATTTATGCATTGTAGATTTCAACATTCAACTTTTGATACAAATTTTTTTTCTTTTCAAAATAGTAAATTGAATCGAAGTGTTTCGTTCACCGCCAGTGCATTATGAAATCCTTTGATTCATAAGTCAAGAGATTGAAAACTATGTAATAACCATTTTCTTGTTCGCATTGTACATATTATTGATTGTTCGCAATGTACATATGATTGACAAGAAGTAGGGAGAGAAGAAGCATATGCGAGGTAAGTGCTCACAAGTTTTAATTGTGTAATTGTATAGTATCAAAATGTCATCCGTGCATAATAATCTAATAATTGTATAGTAAGTGCTCACAAGTTTTAATAGTGCAGTAAAAACTTTTATTGGGGTCGAAAAACAAATTTCTATTGGAGTTTGATTCTCAGAGGTTTTTAATTCTTTATTAGGTGCTTACATTGCCCATCTTTTTGGTTATCATATGATGCACAGTGATTTTGATTTTGTTTCCATTTTAAGAACCACTAAATTGAAGCACAATATTCTTTATATTGTTAAGGTCGCAAATTCTCTTTGTATTTTGAAGATCGTGATATTCTTTATGTATTTGAAATTTGTGATATTTTTTTGACCCTCTATTGGCTGAAATTGGGATATGAACCTTTATTGGCGCAAATTGGTCTAATATGCGATATATCCCTAATATGATTACTCTTTAGCATACGTTGGGTGAGAAACATATTATATGAGTTCAGGTTGGTAGCCAATTGGTTACTGTGGCCAAATTGTATTAATTGTATCTTGGTGAGCTTCAAATGTGAAGGATCATTTTTGGACAACAAACAAGATGGGAAAGTTGAAACAGCCATAGTTGTTGATTGAAGACCAAGGTTAAGTTCAATAAAGAGCCTCAAGAAAGGAAAAGTTTCTTATGTCGTTGCATCATTGTCTCAAGGAAAGGCGCTATTATCTAAAGCAGATTTACCAAAGGCGATATCGGGTGATTACCTCAAGCGAGAGGCGATTCAAGGCGAAGTAGTTCCCCCTCACATATACTTGAGGTGATGCAATTAGGTGAAGTGATCGCCTGGATTGTGCCTCACATTGCTTCATTCAGTGCATGAGGTGATGCCTCATTGCATTGGGTATCATTTTACACCCAGTTTCAATTTTAAACCCGAAGATATCTTTTCTATGGTGAAATACTCAATAGCCAGTTTAAAAACAACCTGATACCCGTATTATATAAGATGTAGGGTAACAAAGATCCTTTTTTCCCCCGTTCTTTCCTTCCTCGTAGCTCATCCCTTTGAGGTGTTTTGATACTGCATTTATTAATTCTTGGTGGTTTGTTGCTTCATTTTCACTTCAATTTTAATTACAGTATGTTTTATTTAGTTTGTTGTTTCTTCTTCTTCCTTTATTATTCTGAATCTTCCTCAATCTGAGTTCTGAATGTTGTTCAATGACATTTTTCTCCTTTTAAAAAGAAATTCCAGAAAATATCCAGTACAAAATAATATTTTGATAAGTAACTTGTTTCAACACACCCTTCTCAGACTTTTCCTCACTAAGAAAGACAATTTACTTTTGTTATTAAATGAAGTGTTTAGTTTTACTTGTTAACTTGCAAGTTGTATATATATAAATCCTAATGGTAAAATGAAACTGAGGCAATCTCACATGGTCGTCTCTCACTTCAGATTTCACATCATAATTTCACATGTCCCAGATTTTTAACAGTAGCAATTCTTGCTCATGCGAGGCAGTCATTTTACTATTAAGTGAGACAATCATTTTACTTGCACGTTAATTTTGCATGTAAATTTCAGTGTCTTGATCGTGAGATGCGATGTTTTTACTTTTGTTCCTGATAATTTCATCTCTATTACTTTCTTTTTCTGGCTTTGTTTATAATTTATAATGTGATACTCGTTTTTTTTGTTATTTTTATAAAGTTAATATTTTTGGTTTTCTTTTGTCCTTGTAGTTTCATATTTCCATACATTACAAATCCAAGTTTATTTACTTCGAAGTTCTAATTTTATGTAAAGTGAGGATGTTGTGTCACAATATTTTTCGTTTAATTTTAGGTTGAGGATGTTGTCTCTTTTACATTCCTTCATCTAGTTTAAAGTAAATAGTTATACAAGTTATCATGCTATTATTTCGATTATGAGTTATTGAGCTTCCTATGATATTAATTGACAGGAAAATGCATATAACTAGTAGATACTATGATTAAAATAATAATAAGGTAACTTGTTTACAAGAAACAAAGTTGGTAGGGAAGAAAACTAAAAAAGATAGATTGTTTTAAATTATATTATACAGGTAAAATTAGAAATAAAAATGAAGTAGTAATTTTAGTAGTTAAAAAATTCAAAGGAGATGTAGTAGGTGTTAATTGAAAAGGAGATAGAATAATACAATTATACAAATTAAGCTTGTATTAGGGGGAAACATAATTAATATCATTAGTGCTTATGCATCCCAAGTAGGATTAGATGCACAAGCTAAAAATAAATTTTGAGAAGATATGGATGAGATAATTCAAGGAGTACCATTTGGTGAGAAATTATTTATAGGCAGAGATTTCAATGGACACGTGGGAGAAGATAATATGAGATGAGAGGGTGCATGGAGGATATGGATTTGAAAACAAGAACGATGATGGAGAGGCTTTATTAGATTTTGCGGCTTTGTATGATCTTATACTAGCAAATGCCTATTTTAGAAAGATGGAAGAATATTTGATAGCCTTTAAAAGTTGGGCAAATAAGAGTCAGATTGATTTTTTCATTACTAGAAAGGTGGATCCCTTGACATGTAAAGATTATAAAGTTATACCGGGAGAGTGTTTAACCTCACAACATAGATTAATATTGTTGAATGTTAAGATTGGGAAACACATGTATGAGGAAGGAGATTAGAAACCAAATAATTAAGTGGTGGAACTTGAAGGGAGAGAGACTAGAGGTTTTTAGAGATAAAATCCTTAAAAGAGCGACATAAAATTGGGAAGGGGAGATAAATATGATGTGGACTAAAATGACTACGTGCATGAGAGAAATCTCAAAGGAGGTACTTGGAGATTCTAAAGGTAGAGGATTGTAAACTAAAGAAACATGGTGGTAAGAAGTCCAAAATATTGCGAGAAAGAAAAGTCCAACCTTTAAAATATGGCAAAACAGTAAAAATAAAGAGGATTTGGAGAGATATAAGACCGTTGGAAAAAAATTAAGAAAGCAGTCAGATATGCAAAAGAAAAATCTTATGATGTTTTATACACAAAATTAGGAACAAAAGAAAGAGAAAATAACATATATAAGCATGCTAAACAAAGGGATAGGAAAACAAAAGATTTGGATACAATTAGGTTATTAAGAGCGAAGATTCAAGAGTCTTAGTAAATGATGAGGAAATTAAGGAAATATAGCAAAATTACATTGAGAAGTTATTAAATGAAAATGTTGTGGGCAACTTAAATATAGAGGATTCGAGGGAGAGTCAAGTGCATATGTTTTTCCGTAGAATTAGGATCTCAGAGGTTCGAAATGCTCTAGGAATGATGAAAATAGGAAAAGCTATATGACCGGATGGTATATCCATTGAAGTTTGGAAGTGTCTTGGGGATGTAGGAGTGGGTTGGCTAACAAGATTATTTAATAGGATTTTGAGAACTAAGAAGATGCCTGATATATGGAGGAAGAATTTTTTAGTATCTATATATAAAAATAAAGGAGATATACAAAGTTGTTCCAACTACCGAGAGATTAAATTAATGAGTCATATGATGGAAATTTGGGAGAGAGTGATCGAACATAGACTGAGACTAGAAACTACAGTGTCTGAGAATCAGTTTGGATTTATGCATGGTAGGTCAACAATAAAAACAATTTATGTAATGAGGAGACTTAAGAAAAAAAATACGGAGAGTAAGAAAGATCTATATATGGTGTTTATAGATCTAGAAAAAAATGTCACGCCTCGCTTTCCCAAAATACGAAATACGAGTAATGACATTGGCCCTGCGAATGACTAACGTCATTCATAAGCTGTTTATCCGATTAACTTAACAATATAATCAATACAAAACAATTGTGCTGGCAATAATAATAATCTCATGAACAATAATACTTGGAATGAAGTAATAAAAAAATCCAAGTACAATAATAATCCAACGTCTGAAAACAAATAGCAATATTCGGGTCATAAGCCCAATACAATGAAATAACAATAGTTCAATAAAATAATGAGCAACTAAAAAGCATTAAATCTCCAGAATCTTTGTTCTCCAATTCCCGCAGACAATTCATCAACACCTGTAAACACTTCATCTAAAAAGCGGAGAAAAATTGTTCTTAGAGCAAGTAGAGAAAGCAGGGAACAATGGAATAAAGGTATAACAATGAATCAATGGATCAATAGGAATCAATAACATGGGACAATAATCATGATAATCGATGCAATGGCTATAAACAATGATGCAATATTCGGTAACGGTAATCAATGATCAATAACGGTAACACTTAGCCAATATTCGATATCAATGGGAACAATGATGAACAATATGCAGTGTCGGTGTGTAATCCTTATATCTATTAATCATTTTAATCCTAGCTAATGCATGTACTACTGCATCTCATACTACAGGTTCGATGCATACAATCAATTTCGTTTAGACTTAAGTGGTAAATTCTATAGTTCATATACTGAGTATGATGACGATAACAATATAACACGGGCCAAAGTGCAATTTCTTACACAATGACGATATCAATATAACACGGGCCAAGGTACACAATGACGATATCAATTAGGGGTGGGCATCTGTAACACCCCGAATTCCAAATCAGACTGAATTCGAAGTTCCACAGGATCTTTACACTTGTCTTTGTACAATTTTAGAAGAAAATTTAAAACTTTCATTACATCAGAGTTACATCTTTAAATTACATTTAAACAGCGGAGGCAAATTACAATAATTACATGAATAAAATGTACAACACTTGAAACATTCTTTAAGCAGTTTGCATACTTATTCTTGTCATTCTCTTTACCCTGCATAGAAACTGTTGGCTCGTCAGTTCATTCAACCGACGCAAGGATATAAAACATCAATTTTCTCTTGCTTGAAAAACACACTTGTCACAAGCAAAACTACGGGGACTATCCTATAGATATCGTGTTGTGTTGTGCACTTAGTCCTTAATGCAGTGGTTATGTTATATGACACTAATACGCACTTGTTCGGATTCTATGCATCCTATACTACATAGGTCTGAGGATAAGCCCTTAATCGTACTTCATCTTATAGGGTTCAATCCCTCGCCATGACTTAAACTATTACGGTGACTACGGTAAATATCCTAGATGTTCTACGATCTATAAGCCCATTCCAGGCAGTCTGGAGGGGAATCTCATGCACTAACATGACGCATCAAGCATGCAGACTATGGACAATTCAACCTCCATCATGGAACGATGGCACCACCCGTAGTCGCCAAACACCCTACAAGCGTCGCCACCGGGACGATAATTCCGGAGTAGTGCGCATGTCATGTCATGACGCATCAAGCCGGCAGTCTGTGAATCGCTCTCACATTGCCAATCCGATGGCCCTCATGCTCGTATTTTTCTCTTACTTTCGTCACATCACCACTATGTTTCTAAATCCTTAGTTTATTTGAATCATGAATAAAATCAGCCCCTAGAGTTAGCTCTTTTCTCTATACCGGTCTCAATCAACAACATGACCAACTTGGTCTTTCATCTCAATTACTCATCTAAAAAAAAAAATAATTTATTCACTTGCCGGTAATAGGACTTAGCTACCCTCTAGTTCAAAATCTCATTTCATGTTCATAGCATTTGTGTATTCATATTCATAAGGCTTTTCATAACTCATCATTATATTTGATTTCACTTTCATGTACAATTTTATGCATAAGACAAATAAATTCATTTTCTAACTTGTCACATTCATTCTTCATTCTTTCCATTATCAAATTTCTTTTCAAACTCTTTTAAACAATACATTTATTTTTATCAAGAGACAATTTAAAACTTGAGAAATCAGAATGGTCTGGACAGTCGACTATTGAAGCATAGTCGGTCGACTGTTCAGCGAGGATTTAAAAGAACTCGAAATTTAATTCGCCAGGACAGTCGACTGCTAAGACACAGTCGGTCGACTGCTCTGCGAGGATTAAAAACTCGAAAATTAAAAATAGTCGGGACAGTCGACTGTTAACGCATATACGGTCGACTGTTCTGCGAGAATTACAACTCGAAGAACTAGATATTCAGGACAGTCGACTATTTACGCCTATTCGGTCGACTGTTCAGCAACGAAATCCGAAAATTTGAATCATTTGTTCTTTCACACAAACTGTTCATTTCTAGAACTTGGCCTAAATTACAAAATGTTCATTTTTCCGACAACTAACATACAACTTTAGGATT
Organism: Hemerocallis citrina; assembly: GCA_017893485.1. Classification (NCBI taxonomy): domain Eukaryota; kingdom Viridiplantae; phylum Streptophyta; class Magnoliopsida; order Asparagales; family Asphodelaceae; genus Hemerocallis; species Hemerocallis citrina. The sequence goes on from CM030365.1 coordinate 195,760,476, forward strand.
ATTTAGCATCAATCACAACAAGCATAATTTACTAACCAATCTTATTTTAATAATATAGAGGTTCTTACGATTAGCATTTTTCTCATAAACACAATTCTCAAAATTGCACTTTTTCCATAAACACAATTATTTCGACATGGAGAAACATTTAGTCTAATTTAGCATGCAAGATCAATATCCAAATATCACAACAACAAACATATCATTCAATCAAGTTCACTTATTCATTTCATGCAATTTCACATATGTTCCGTTTTCACCTTAATTATGGTATTATCAAAGAGCAATACTTTCATCTATTTATTCTAGCATGATTAGCACACAACCTAGCATGATACTACTTAGAAGTTAGAGAAAATTGCCCACCTTATTGGAGAAAAACGAAATGAACTCCTAAGAACTCCTAAATTGATCAAAAGAGGCCTTCTCCTCCTAGTTTGAGCCACCACAATTCGTCTCTTCCTTGTTTTGAAGTACACTCGACCTCCTTGCTCTTTGAAGAAAATCCGGCCACCAAATGGGAAATGAAGAACACCCTAACACAACTCTCAATCTTTTGAGTTTACTAAACTCTCAATGTTTTGCTCTCTAATTGTATTTTTTTATTTTTCTCTTTTGATATAGATTATGTGTGAATATACTAATGTGGGGGGGGGGGTATTTATACATAATTTTGGTGGAAATAAAGGGCTAGGATTAAATCAAGTGGTTTAGGATCAAGGGCATAGATGAAATAGGGAGTTGCTATAACTTCCCATGATGCAAATAACCACCTCTCCACCTCATCCACTCTCCCTCTCTCTTGCTTCCATCCGGCCACCAAAAAGGGTGTGTTTGCACGTGCAAGTGCAATGCACATGCAAACTAGTACCCCTACAAAATTTTGTTCATACACTTTTAATTAATTGTTTATTAAGTTGGTCTACATTACAAGTTGGGTTAATTAAAAGAGAATTTAAATTAATTGGGCTCACTAATGGGCTAAGAGACTATGGGCTCAAGAGAATTAATTAATAAATTAATTATAATGGGCTAGAATTAGGCCTAGGATTTTATTTAGGCTTTAAAAATAGATCTTTTAGGAAACAAGGAGAATAATTAATAGCTTAGGCTATGAAGAAAATATTTGTCTCTTGAAAAATGCATATGAAATCATACGTGCAAAACATGTAAAATCTCAAACTCTTATAAAAGTTCAGGACGTTACAACATCGGTTGGTATCCGACCTAATATGAATTATCCACCACCGATCCAAAGAAGATCGGTTTTTTAATTTTCTCATCCGCAACCCATCCGAACCTTAATTGGATCGGTTTCCATCCAAGCCGATTAAGCTCGGTTTGGATTGGATTGGATGGTCGGTTTGGCGTGCTATTTTTCACCTTCAACATCATTCATAATTTTGTTGAAATTGAAAAGATCAACTTCAATCAGACTTAAGAAACAACCTGCTATATGTTATTCAGAAATGAATTTAAAATGAAGATTCATAAAACCACAAGTTGTTAATGAATTTTGCACTAATTGTTTGAGATGATGACGATAAACTATTTTTTCACTTGCATACTTTTGTAATCTTAGTTTATTATCATAAAAGAAATATCAATAACCATAGCTAATTGCATTTCAAGTACAATAAAAAAGGATTTAGAAAACAATTTTTGCTTGATTTGATTAATGTAACTACTAAATGTTACATCAACTTCATGATTCTATTAAGATGGGCCACAATGTAAATCAAGCATTTCTCAACAACATAACACACAGGATTATGGAGAATCAAAATATAGGTAAAACAACTGCTCGGTTGTATTAAAGAAATTAAAGCAGACTGTTTGTATCTCCAAGAAAATGAGAAATGACTATTTGTATATTCAAGAAACTAAAGGAGAATTATAATTTTTATGGACTTATGGATAAAGGTATGGTCGGTTCGGTTTCATCAGTTATTTGAAAGCCCCATTCAATAACCGAACCGGTCCAATTGGTTATTGAAGATCAAGAACCGGGCCAACCCAAACCCCCAATTGGTTCGGTTAAAAACCGGTCGGTTCGTGTTGGATTGGTTCGGATTGGTCGGTTCGGATAATAATTGTCCACCCCTAATATCAATAATAACACGGGTCATCATCCGAGTACAGTCTCTATATCATCAACTATTCTAGTCAATTCCTTAAATCTCGGCTTGTTAATTATTTATTAATGCAACAACACAATATGCAATTGGAGACATGAGGTGAACAATAATAACCATAGGTAAACAATAGAATGGTAACATGAAATAGGACAATTAGAATGGTAGCAATAAGACACTAGGATCATGCAATGCAACATACACATTAATTCATGCAATACAACGATATAGGAAAAATTAATTCAAGAAAATCTGAAAAGTATAATTCTGGAAATAAAAACACAGCTGTAGTAAAACGGGCATAACTTTTGCTACAAACTCGGAATTCAAAAATTAAAGATGTCCTGGAAACTAGAAAGATAAGGCTACGATTCTCATTCAGAAAGTTTTTCATTTTAAAATCATATACTAGTTCAAAAACAGCAGTCAATATACAGGTCAGTAAGCAATATACAGTTTTTAGGGTATTTTTCCTGAAAATAAATTAATTAGACTATATGGGTATCGATTCTTTACTCAATAGATTGTGTAACCAACATGATGGGTGTCAAACATGATAAATAAAACTAGAACACGCTCATATATCAATTATCAATCAATCATCAATCGATCAAACAACATATAACCTAGCAATTGTCTCTACAATAATTTATTTGTGTGACGATTATATGAACAACCCTATTATCAATTCTATATGCACTCATGAAAGATCCAAATTTTAGAGTCAAGTGGTATGATATCAAGAATATCGGGGTTAGCTCGTGTAAACCCTCAATAATCCCGACGAAGAGATGAACAAAGGATAATATGATAACAAAGAGATCTACTTGCAAGAGTTTCAACAAAACTTGAATTTGATACAATTAACAATTCAAGAGGACGGTGACTTGTCTGATAAACTGTGAAAACGAATACCAAGAATAACGTGATAAGAATCCCGAAACAACGAACACACGAACTAGCACGTGCAATAAATGTGCACAAAAGACCCAAAGCAAAAACAGTCACACAGCAACCAAAGAGACGACATCTACTACAGTGAAGGCCAGGGGGCTGGCCGACGATGGGGGGGGGGACGTTGAGGGCGGCGGAGGATCGATGCAGGGCGGCGCTCGACGACGAGGTTGAGCGGGGAAGGGAGGAGCAGCAACAGGGAAAGGGGTTTCGATGTGGGTCTGCTGATGTTGACGGGAAACAGGGAATGGGGGTTTTCGGTGGGTGTCTGGGCGTCGAGGGAGAGGTGGGGCGGTGCCGGGAGGAGGGCGGCGACGAGGTAGGTGGTTGCCGGAAGTCGGGGAGGACGAAGGGGCACCGGAGAAGACGAACGCAGAAGGGGGCGCCAGCTTTTGGTCGGAGAAGAAAGTGCAGGAGATGGGTTCAAAAATGGGGAGAGAGAAATTGGGGGAGAGAGAAATTAGGAGAGAGAAAGAAAGAGAGGAGAGAGATTAGACGGCTAGGATTTTCAAAAATATACAATTTTTAGGGTTTGCCTTAGGGTTGTATTTATAGGGTACAATTAGGGTATTGGGTTAGTGGATTAGAGTCCAATAATAGCGGATTTGGGTCGAGAACAATTGGAATTGGGTTTTTGGTTCAATTAAGAGATAGATCAAAATCAGTAGGGTTCAAATAAAAATACCCACAATTCAATAAAAGAAAAAAAATAGGATTAATAGGAAAATAGTTCATTTAAGAAAAACAAAGAATTCCACAAACAAAGATTTAAATCCAAATGAATAAATGAATAATACAATAAATATAAATTGGCTTGAAAATAAATCAGAATTTGCCAAGAAAATTAGATCAAGTACGAAAACAAAATAATTCGTTAAATGTACTTTAATTAAATAATCAAGGAATAACAATTAATAGTTATAATTATATAATAATAAAATCATACAATAAAATAATTATTCGGGTTTAACAATTTTTATTAAAATAACCAATAATAATATATATGATTTGGGCCCAAATATAATTAACCGATAAATTAAGATTATAAAACAAGTTTAAAATACACCATCATTTGAAATAATATAATTTTCAATTGGAAAATATTTTAATAGAAAATTCCAAAACGAATTTAAAACAAATTAAACTTATCAATAATTGAAATATGGAAAATATTCAGAAAATATGTATTTACGGGAATGGAGTTTACAAAAAAGAATTTGATAAAGTTTCTAAAGACATAGTATGGTGGTCGTTAAATAAAAAAAAAGTAACTATTCGGTATATTGTGATAATTAATGATATGTATGAAGGGGCAAAGATCACAATTAGAACAACCACAGGAGAAACCAGCAATTTTTCTGTTACAGTAGATTTACACCAAGGTTCAGCTTTAAGCCAATACCTCTTTGTTTTGGTTATGGATGAATTGACGCGAGGAATACAAGATGAGGTGCCTTGGTGTATTTTTTTGCCGATGATGTCGTCTTAGTAGACAAGACTCGAACATGAATCAATGCTAAATTCGAATTGTGGAGCGAAACTCTGAAAGCTAGAGGCTTTAGAATAAGCAGAATTAAAACATAGTATATGAAGTGTAATTTTAGTGATATTCGGAACACAAATGAGGAAGTAGTGAAACTTGATGGTCAAAAGATATCTATGAGAGACCGTTCTCGATATTTAAGCTCGATTATACAAAGAGATGGGGAGATTTGTGAAGATGTTATACAGGGTCCAAGCCGGGTGGCTTAAGTGGAGAAGTGTAAGTGGTATTTGTGTGACAAACGTGTACCTTTGAAGTTGAAGGAAATTTTTTATAGAACGGCTGTTAGACCATTAATGATGTATGGAGCAGAGTGTTGAGCAACAAAAAAATAACATGTCTAAAAAATGACTGTAGCGGAGATGAGGATGTTAAGATGGATGTGTGGTAATATCAGGAAGGATAGAATTAGAAATGAGCATATACGAGACATGGTAAAGGTAGCTCTTATCCAAGATAAATTAGAGAGAATCATTTCAGGTGATTTGGACGTGTTACACGTAGACCTAGTAATGCTCCCATTAGAAAGAGTGATTTGATAAGTATTGCGGGTAGAGTTAGAGGTATTGGAAGACCTAAACTTGGGTGGTAACGGTGAGAAAAGATATGATAGTTTGTGGCCTTACAGAAGTATTTCGCTAAACCGAGGAGAATGGAAAACCAAGATTCATGTAGCCGACCCCAACTAGTTGGGAAAAAGGTTTTGTTCTTGTTGTTTTCAGTTTCATTATTATTGTATTATATAGTGTATACACTGCTTGAATTATGTCTTAGCTTGCATTTTATGACATGTGCATTAGATGGATGGCATCTAGAACTATACAAATATGTTAAATTGTTAAAATCCTTATTAAATATAATAAGAGATTACCCAATTGTAGGGTTGGTGGGGTGGAATATAATAGACAAAGCGAAACCTGACTAAATATCACTAGCAAGACATTGATTACAAGTTACACAATTAAACTATAATAGGTAGTAAAAGTTTTTCCAAGTGATCCGGAGATGCCTACCTGTACGGGATCGCGTTGATATGTATGTATTAATGCTCCAGAGAGGAAAGGTGTTATGTATGATCTAGAGAGAGAGGGTTTAATGCGTATGAGGTGGTGCCGTTTTAAATTATACTGCCTATGTTTTGGCCGATAACTGTACTGAACAGAGATTAACAACACCATCATTGTTATTCTTCAATTCAAGATAATTTGCGTTTATATATTTGTTTGTTTTATATAGGTTCTCTCTAGTCATTGTATTAAACTTAGTTCAAAATTTTGTATGATCTAGAGCATATATGTCGTCACCATCATCATTGTGTAAGCCTTTTCCCACTCTAAATCGAATGGCTAAGAGCACGAGTATCAACTGGAAGCACCAAGTTCATGGTTTAGGAAGCCATGCAATGAAAAATGACATGGATTGTTCTGTAGTAGAAGAAACATAAGAACAAAGAAAACATTGCAAAAGTAGAGAACCATACACACTTGCAGATTTATTGTGGCAACAGCAACCATACATGCATAAACTGGAAAGAGATTTGATTAGGTACCAGTGTCACACCTTGCATATCTGTTTAATGAAATCTCAATATTACTTCGAATGGACTAACATAATAGCCAATTTTGTCATATTTGGCCGTTTTAAAGAGAGAATGATCTTTGTAGCCTAAGAGACTACTACTCCGTCAGGAAAGGTTGCGAAAGGTGGACAACTGTGGAGATGCATAGCCTTCTAAGCACCGTCCATAAGGAAAAATAGAAAGGATGTGAGAAAATATTTGTAACGAAAAAAACATGTAAGATTTTTTACTGCTATCTGTAAACAGGCTCTTTCCACCACGTGAGTCCTCCAACGCTCGCCCTTCACCGCAGTAATTCCATTTGAGAGAGAGAAGGGTGAAGGGCTAGGGTTGTCTGCTAGCCCGATGAACTGAACGAGTTGGAGACAGCCCTAACCTGTTGTTATCCTCCTCTTTCATATGGGAAACAGCAGCACCATCAAGCAGCACCATCTACAGGGTTGAGGATAGAGGCAACGGCCGTGGCGGAGTTCGTGATGGAGACGAGAGCTCATGAATTGATATGTGACTTCTTGATAAAAGATTTATTGCTTCTCTTCTATGTTAGTTGAGGTGGCAGCCACCTAGATCCATTGACTGGGGCGGTGGCCTTGGGCTGTCTCTGCACCCAAGTGGCTGCTTCTCACAATACTGATCCCAAGTCGAACTAAACTGAGAACAAATCTTGGGTGGGTAAAGATGAGATATTTGTAACCACATAGTATGGCATATGTACTGTTCTGTTGTACTGTAGGATTAGTATGGCAATAATGGTTTGATCTCACCTACAGTGGTGGAACATTGAATCAAGTATGGTCCTTATATCATCATACATAAGAGCGGAACCATAATCTAATTTATGTAGGATGTAAATGTGTTATTACCAAAAAAAAGTTCTTTATAAATTTTCCTTTTAACAATTTTATTTATTTCAATAATTTCATCTGAAAATTTCAATCTATTAATGGCTGTATGCATTATCTATACATGACTGAAATGGTGTATCATCTTTCTTTATAATGCTGTCTTTGTTTAGGGTTATTGTCTTCGTTAAGGGACACTTGTTCCCGCAGTTTTTTTATATAAAAGAATTGTATGGTTTCATTTGAATAGAGTTGTATACCTTTTTTTAATGTCTAAATACATTGATGTCAGTTGAGTACTAAGTTATGGTTTTGTTGGTCAACTGTCCTCTTCTGAACAGGTGGTGTCTACTTGATATTGCGCATAGCTCTATAGAGGAGGATTGTTGTGGTCTCATAATGGGAGACAAATCAGAAATGTCAACTGTGGTCGAAGCTAACGACCCTCCTCCACCTAAGAAATCTCGGAGAGACAATATTGGTGAGAACATTTCCGAGGGTTCAAGTTCTAATGAGACAATGAACCCACAATTATGGAAGAATTTACCTGAAGATGTTATTGAAGCTGTAATTGCAAGACTCCCTGTGGCCACCTTTTTCTGCTTCCGCACAGTATGCAGGAAATGGAACTCTTTCCTCACCTCCGCCGCTTTTGCCCAGCATTATGCGGAGGCTCGGCCTCTTGACCCTTGGTTCTACACCATCACTCGTGAAACCATAAATTTTGGAGCCATGTACAACCCTTGTTCCAAAAAATGGAACCATCCTTCTGTCCCATTCCTGCCTTCGAAGATGATCAATCTTCCAGTGGCCTCAGCTGGAGGGCTCATCTGTTTCTTAGATATTCGTAACAAAAACTTCTATGTTTGTAACCCTCTCACTAGTTCATTCAAAGAACTTCCACCTCGATCGGTTAAGGTTTGGTCACGAGTAGCTGTGGGGATGGTCCTGAATGGAAAAACTAGCAACGATGGCTACAAAATCATGTGGCTAGGATGCAATGGAGATCACGAGATATATGATTCAGTCAGGAACAGCTGGGCTCGTCCTGGAAGTGGAAGTTTACCACAAAGCATTGCTCTTCCACTCTACTTAAACTTCAGGTCCCAGATTATGGCTATTGGTAGCACATTCTATTTGATGAGATCTCAGCCTGATGGGATAGTGTCGTATGACATAGTGACCGGCGTTTGGAAGCAGTTTATCATACCATTACCTGTTCATCTGACTGACCACTCACTCGCAGAGTGTGGAGGGAAGGTCATGCTGGTGGGTCTGCTGACCAAAAATGCTGCCACTTGCGTCTGTGTGTGGGAGTTGCAGAGAATGACTCTTTTGTGGAAGGAGGTTGACAGAATGCCAAATGTGTGGTGCTTGGAGTTTTATGGGAAGCCCGTCAGGATGACGTGTTTGGGGAACCAGGGTTTGATTATGCTGTCTCTGAGGTGCAAAAAGTTGAACCGACTGGTTATTTATGATGTACTGAAGAGGGAGTGGCAGAAGGTGCCAGATTGCATGCTTCCTAATAGTCAGAGAAGTGGGTGGATTGCATGCGGCACTGCATTCATTCCGTGTATCACTGCTAATGCCTGAAAATACCTCTCTATATATCAGCCTTGGTGAAAAGGTACGGATTTCTCTACCCTGTGTATCTTCCATTCATGCTTTGTTATGTTACTTATGAATGTATTTGGGCTACAAATAACATGCATGATTGATAATTGAAGTAATATTTTCACATTTATGCATTCAAAGTTTTTATTAGGGTAATACTTTCTTTTGCATTCTAAAGTTTGTGGTTACATGCGTATGTATATTATATTAAAATGCTACTGTGGACCAAAATGACTGGAATTCCTCATCGGTGGTGTTTATTTGTTATACTCCCTACGCAGTACACCTATCTCTCTACCATGTGCTTTTCATCACTATTTGTCATACTCGTTTAGAAATTGATGACAATTATCATGCATTGAGAAAGTAATGTGAGACTTTATGAGGAAACACGTGTCTTCCTGGTGCAAATTTAGTATATTTTAGTATGGATGCATGCATACCTCCACCTATTTGGAATCAGACCCATGTACTCACCGCATATAACCTGCAAGGGCCCACACCTGACAGACATTTATATATTATTTTATTTGATGACTTCAATCTGGATCTTACAGGCTGTACTAATTCCAAATTCAGTGTTTAAGCTCACTGGATTACTCTCCTCAATTATTTTTACACTTTAGTCCCAAAGATAGACTCCAATAGCATTTTTTTCAGACTGCCCTATTTTATTGGTTTAAGCATCGTGTTTGTTACTACACTCTCAATCATATGAAACCCTTGAGCAACTTTGTGGCCATGACATAATAAGTATGCTACTAACTAATTTTTATAAATGCAAGCTTGACACTCAGGTAACACAATCAGAAAATAATATCATGATATCATAATATCATAATACAATTTCTCTGTGAAAGAAGATATGCCAATACAATTCCCAAGGGCATAGCCAGTCCACTATTCCGGATTTGAAAACCTAAATACCAAGGGAAAGGAACATCAAATAGACATTTGTTCGAAGGAGTTCTAATGATTATCTATATTTTATTATAGTAACTCTCCAGAATAAGGACATGGACGTGGGTACTGGGCTTGTCCACCATATCCCATTTTCACAAACTATAGTATCTTTTGTCTACCGACTCCTCCTAGAATAGTGTTACCGGATTTGTGCCAGGAATGTCTTTTAGCGGACAACTTCCACTTTTCACTAGTGGAGAGGCCTTCTTTAGTACATCGAAAAAGATGTTCACAGGGGCAGAACTACTTGGTCACAGAGACTTAGATCACCTACGCACTGGTAAATGAAAACCACCTCAACTAGATCTACCGAACGAGTCAGGCTGGCCCGTCAAAAAAATTAACACACTAAAAGGGCAACCAGATTCCCCCCCACCCCCACAAACAAAAAAAAATATGGGGGGGGGGGGGGAGCTCCGTAAGGAGAAATTTTCCGACAAGACCACACTCACCACGCCTAAAGCGACTAGTTGCTTCCTTTCCTCCGCCAAAAGATGCTCGAGCATTACATAATGTGTATTTTATGCCCTTTGCTAATGATTCTTTATTTTGGATAGTAATCATTTTCATCATTTTACTTTTCACTAGGCTATTAGTATTTTCTGGCTACACCACTGCTCTACCTACGCCCCTACGCATCAAGGGTGGAGTTGTCATATTCAAGAATTGACGCTGCTCATATTTCCTTCCTGGAAGGAGTAAAGTTTTAATACCTTTTATCTCTCAGAAGAGTTATATAACTCCTCTCAAACTCTCGGAGTTTTACCTTGGGGTTAAAAGCATTATGGTCAGCCACCCCCCCCTTACTTTCATGGCATTGAAACTAAAGATTAAGTGGAGAAATAGAATCACATTGTGTATGTGAACAACTGTTATTAGTTAGCTGCCGAACGTTCCTTTTATAGTTGTTAGTAGAGATGTTATCCTAGTAAGAAAACCACTCATTTGAATATTCTGTTGAAATAAAAAAAATATAACCTTTCTGTTGATTAATACGATAATTTGTTTTTCCCATAATTCGGAGCATAACCTGTGAGAACTTCTTTAATTCATCTATTGTGTGCTTCACTTCGGTCGTTTTAAATTTAAATAAATGGAACATACTATCTTGTAAGCTATAATGGTTAAAAGGAATTAGATTCCTTTATTTGTCAAAATATTGTTTCTGATGATGTATATATATATACCGACAAGAGGGTCTTCCGTAACTGATGTAAAACCAACCCTAAAATAGAGAATTTCCAAAAATCTTAATGGGTTAATTTTACCAACATGAAAGAGCGGATCTAAGTTGGAAATTTTAGCAGTTAACAGGTTTGATGGGTTTTCAAGAATTGAATCAAGTAATACAGTCCCAATTAATAATTCAACCTTACGATCAATAATTAAATTATATGTGTTAGCAAGTAATAAGTTCAATATCGATTCGTACTCTATTCAGGCATGTGGAACATTCAATCTCAGTTATTTTTGTGGACGACAGGCAAATTAGATAATATACTAGATAATGAGGCAGTAGAACACAAATATGTAAGAATGGAAAGAGTATACCGAATGCGAAGAACCAGCGTAGATCTCTGGTAGAACACAGCAATGGCAGACCACGACAGATCAAGAGCACGTGTGGCAACTGCAAAGAGGGGCCCACGGAACTGGCCGATGGTGAGGTGCGACGACGCCGGCGAGGATGGCTCCGGCGAGGACAGGAGGTGGTGCAGGTCGAGGACAGGAGATGGGGGTTTCGGCTGGGTTTCAGGAAAAGGAGGGAGGAGAAGGGGGAGCGGGAGTTGAGGAGGAAGGAGGCGAGGGTGTGGCGGCTTGGAGTGGTGGAGGATCGACGGAGAGGGGGTTGCGGGATGGAGATCCTGGCCGGGAGTGGGAGGGAAAAGAGACGACGGCGGGGACTTGGGGTGAGAGGGATGCGAGGATGAGGGAGAGAGGTGGCGGGAGAGTAGTGGTGAAGTGGGTTCGGGATAGGGTAGGAAGAAGATGGAGAAGAGGAAGGAGAGGGTGAATGGCGGCTGGTATGTGGGGGGGATGTGATTAGGGTTTTGATATTTGGGGTTAGGGAAATTAATGTTAGGGATTTGTATTTAGAGATTTTTAATTTGGGAGTAAATTTTAGAATTAATCACTAACTCTAAAATTAGATTAGGATTTATCACAAACCCTAATTTGGATCTCAATTGTATCACACAAAGGAGAGAGAGGAGCAAAAATTCAACACAAATTTTTTTTAATCAATACTGGCATACTTTCTCATTAATCTCAAGGCCTTTAAATAGGCTCAAAATATATCTTGATACAAATTTCCAAAATATTATCAAAATCTAAAAAATACAAAAGATTATATATGACTATAATTGCCAGAAATAAAAATGGTAGTGAAATAAACTAAATAGGAAAGATGTCCTCATCATTCTCTCCGGGTGGGAGAGAGCTCGACCCAGTCGAGTCAAAACCAGTGATCTTGTCATCATGCTCCAAAAGATCTGGATCTAGTTGCGGGAGCTCCTTACGATCACTGCAAGTATCATCCGACTTCGGCTTGTTTTTCCACCTCACCAAATACTTGTGCATACCACCATCTCTAGTAGAGATTATCTGATCATCTAAAATATTATCCAATTCTTCTGTCGATGGGTAAGTAATATCTGGTAGTGGAGGTAATGAGGCAATCTCACCATTAGGCTGCAGGGTAGACTCATCTATAGGAAAATTTCTAGGGTTGAATTTTGAGCCTAAACCAGTGATCCTGTCATCGTGTTCCAAAAGATCTGGATCTAGTTGCGGGAGCCCCTTACGATCACTGCAAGTATCATCCGACTTCGGCTTGTTTTTCCACCTCACCAAATACTTGTGCATACCACCATCTCTGGTAGAGATTATCTGATCATCTAAAATATTATCCAATTCTCCTGTCGATGGGTAAGTAATATCTGGTAGTGGAGGTAATGGGGCAATCTCACCATTAGGCTGCAGGGTAGGCTCATCTATAGGAAAATTTCTAGGGTTGAATTTTGAGCCTTCATAAAGTACTAGATCCTCAATATTGAAAGTCTTACTTATGCCAAAACCTTCAGGAAGGTCAACGACATAGGTATTATCATTGATTGTATGTAGAATCTTAAATGGGCCTGCAGCACGTATGTTCAAGTTCTTAACGGGTCCAACAGGAAACCGTTCCGGATGAATCCGAACCATCACTTTGTCACCAATGTCAAAAGTCATAAATTTTCTTCTAGTATCTGCTATTAACTTGTAGTTAAAATTATTCTCATTGAGTTCCTTGGAAATTTCTCTATGCAAGTCATGGATGTTATATGCAAATGTGGGTGCAGACTCTGTGACTTGGTGATGTTCTAATACATGGGTAAAATCTATGGGTTGCCAAGTGACTTGGGAAGGAATGGGTGTCTCAGGTATACTCAATTGAGGTGACTGGATAGGCTGAATACAATTGAGAGACTGGTCATCCTCTTTTTCATCAGTCATCACTTATATTAGGTTCATAGGTAAACTCATTGTCGGGCTCATCAGCGATGACTGCGGTATCCTCTACTATATTGATCCTACTTGGACTAGGACAGTTGCCACCAACATGGCCGTATCCCTTACATTTATAGCACTTAGTGAGAGGATCAATCTTAGAATAGTCTCTTTCAGTGTTCTTACCCGTGTTGTCATTTATAAGTGGATAGGAGTTTGAAGTATGTTTGTTTGGGTAAGACTTGTTAGGGTACTGAGGAGAAGAGTGCTCAGGTCTAGGGGGATCAGGAAGGGTCATTCTAGGGGAATGATCTCTCGAATCGCTGGATCTATAATGGGAATGGAATCCATATCGAGGACTATGGCGTAGGCTGCCGCTATCGACTCCACATTTCTATAGATTAGCTCGTTTCTAAGGTCAGCTCGTAGTCCAGCTCTGAACCTAGAGAGAGTTTGTTCTTCACTTTCTTTACCTAAAGCATTGCACCGAATAAGGAAATCATCGAACTTATTAATATATTCTTGTGTGGATTTACTTCCTTGATAAAGTTGGTTCCATGAATCTAGCAATCGGGTATGGAACGATAACGGTACATATCTCTCAGTGAGCTTCTCTTTCATGGCCTCCCAAGTGGCTATGGGTGCCAGGCCTCGGCCTCTGCGGGCATGTTCAAGATTGGTCCAGTGTTGTTGAGCTTTACCCGTTAATTTCATAGTGGCAAATTTAACTTTCAGGGCTTCGCTCATGTCAAACCAAACAAAGCAGTGATCCATGGCACGGATCCAATCGAGGTAAGCTTGAGGTTCCATGTGGCCTTCAAACTGGGGAACGTCAGCCTTAACGTTCTTTTTATATTGTTCGTCAGGGTCACGTTCTTGACGTCGATCGTCATGAACATTCCTTTGAGGGATCTGACGATGAGCATGAAGCTCAGGGACAATGGTTTGATTTAGCTCCACTTTCTCAAGCCTCTGATTAATATTGGCAAGAGTTGCTTGGATGGCAGCTAGGGTAGTGGAGATATCAGGGTTGTCCATTTCAGGTCTGGGAAGTCTAGGGTTCCTAATTTGGTGATTGGGAAGGAATAGGAAAGGCTCTTCAGGATTTGTGATGGTGCTGGGAAGACGCATTCACCAAAAGTGGAAAATAGTGGTCGTGTGTGTTGTTTTTTTTTATTTTTTTTGATGAATCTGAAATGACCTAAAATAAAAGAAAGACAGACAAAAATAAAATAAAAGACTACACAATCCTAAATGAATGCAAAAAATGATGCCTACGATGCAAGAACTAGGGTTTTAAGAACCTTCGCTCTGATACCAAAATGTTGTAAAACCAACCCTAAAATAGAGAATTTTCAAGAATCTTAATGGGTTAAATTTACCAACATGAAAGAGCGGATCTAAGTTGGAAATTTGAGCAGTTAACAGGTTTGATGGGTTTTCAAGAATTGAATCAAGTAATACAGTCCAAATTAATAATTCAACCTTACGATCAATAATTAAATTCTGTGTTAGCAAGTAATAAGTTCAATATCGATTCGTGCTCGTTTCAGGCATGTGGAACACTCAATCCCGGTTATTTTTGTGGACGACAGGCAAATTAGATAATATACTAGATAATGAGGCAGTAGAACACAAATATGTAAGAATGGAAAGAGTATACCGAATGCGAAGAACCAGCGTAGATCTCTGGTAGAACACAGCAATGGCAGACCACGACAGATCAAGAGCACGTGTGGCAACTGCAAAGAGGGGCCCACGGAACTGGCCGACGGTGAGGTGCGACGGCGCCGGCGAGGATGGCTCCGGCGAGGACAGGAGGTGGTGCAGGTCGAGGATAGGAGATGGGGGTTTTGGCTGGGTTTCGGGAAAAGGAGGGAGGAGAGGGGGGGAGCGGGAGTTGAGGAGGAAGGTGGCGAGGGTGTGGCGGCTTGGAGTGGTGGTGGATCGACGGAGAGGGGGGGTTGCGGGATGGAGATCTTGGCCGGGAGTGGGAGGGAAAAGAGACGACGGCGGGGACTTGGGGTGAGAGGGATGCGAGGATGAGGGAGAGAGGTGGCGGGAGAGTAGTGGTGAAGTGGGTTCGGGATAGGGTAGGAAGAAGATGGAGAAGATGAAGGAGAGGGTGAATGGCGGCTGGTATGTGGGGGGATGTGATTAGGGTTTTGATATTTGGGGTTAGGGAAATTAATGTTAGGGATTTGTATTTGGAGATTTTTAATTTGGGAGTAAATTTTAGAATTAATCACTAACTCTAAAATTAGATTAGGATTTATCACAAACCCTAATTTGGATCTCAATTGTATCACACAAAGGAGAGAGAGAAAGAGCAAAAACTCTAACACAAATTTTTTTTAATCAATACTGACATACTTTCTCATTAATCTCAAGACCTTTAAATAGGCTCAAAATACATCTTGATACAAATCTCCAAAATATTCTCAAAATCCAAAAAATACAAAAAGATTACATATGACTATAATTGCCAGAAATAAAAATGGTAGTGAAATAAACTAAACAGGAAAGATGTCTTCATCAGTAACTCTTTCGTATTATTTAAAATTTAGTGCTATTGTGTAGTTCATCCACACTTTCTCATTATACATTATCCTACTGGTGTTTCACCTCTTTGTTTGAGAAATGAATCCTTAAGCTTTTGCAATGTTACTCAGATTTGAAATTTCCTTTTTTAATAAAAGTTTACAGGTATTTTCTATAAAATAAAAAATTTGCACTTGTTGGCGATTTTTGTTTTTTTCAACTTGTTTTTCTGCACTTGGATGAGGATCATGAATGATCCACATTTTAATGTATATTCTGCATGCTTAATTGTAGTTATATCATATGCAAACAAGAGAGATGCGTATTAATACACAATTTTCGCTCCATTATGGGCAAGAGCATTGCTTTCGATATATATTTGTTGAGGCATAGAGAATATTTCCTCCTGTATTGCAAGACGGTGTTCCATAACTCTTTTCTATTTTCTTATGCTGTTAGTGGTTTTGTTTATTTCCTCCATACATCATCACACACACGACACATCATCCTACAGGTGTACTCCTATATGCCGGGGATACTACTACCGCCCGATTATTAAATGTTCTCTTAATTGACCACATTAAAACAGTATCATCCTCTGTTCCAGAATTTATTTAAAGGAATAATTTGCATCCTGGTACTCATTTTTTAGAACAATTGTGTTTGTTAATTATTCAATTTAATCTGAAAAGATTACCTTACTCATGTTTGTGCTGCTTCAGGTTCATTTTAGATATGCAACCAGGGCCTGTTGAGGGGTAGTACTCTGGGTTTGAATGCTAGACCGATGTTCCAACTGGTGATTGCTGTATTCCTTTTTCTCACTGTACTATTCATCTTACCTCAGCTGAAAACAGAGTAGACAGTTGATTAAAAAGTTGGGAGAACTGGTAACAATAGAACGCTAGTTTTATGTTCCTCGAAACAGAATGGTAGTTATAGTCATGAGAAGCTTTTTATCTCAGATATGTGTATTCGACTGTCTTATTACAGATTGTTGTGTTTAGTTCTGTTTGTTGGGTACTGTTTAGCAAATTTGGCAAATACTCTCTTGCTTCTTGTTCAGAATGTTGTATTTCTTGCTCCATTTTCAGAATGTTGTATTTTTTCGTGTTTTGGTATCTCAGTCTTGTCCGAATGTAGTTATGCACATCGTTTTTTGCTATCTAACCATTTGAAATTCCTCCAATTGATATCCATCAAATGGAGAATCATGACACTGTTCTGAAAGAGGAACCTAAACAAAATTTGGCTGATGCCTTGGCTCACAAAGTTCCGATTTTGTTTTCATGATTTTGTGGTCATCACTCTTTTTGCCTGGAGACATTCTTCATATCTTAATGAAATTCAGATTTGCTTTTATCCTTAAAATCTTCGAAATTGTTGGATGATTCCTTTCTTTCTATAGAGGATCACTGTTTTTCACTATATTAATGTGGTCCAGTTCCAAATGTAATAGGGCACGGTTCTTGCTTCCGGGAAACATCTCTTCAATGTGAAGAGCAGCATGTGTTATTCTTCTTAGGTTTATGTTTAGAATTATTGCCCCATATTGAAATATTGGTGACAAAATTGGTAAAAGGGCAGACGCATATAGTTCACGAAAAAGCAGTGGAGTTCCTCTAACTGATTCAGTTTTTGCTTAGTGCTGGTTGAAGTTCTTGATGATCATGGTTCCTAGTTCCTCTCAGCTTCAAGATTACTATCTTAACATCTCATACATCTTTCCTAAATTTTTTTATTTAAAAAAAATAAAATAAAACATATTGTACACCTCATTTTCTATTCTTAGATATTCAGCTTTTCCTCTTTTACATAAATTTGGTTTGTGACTGTTATCATTAGGGTTGCAAGTTGACCGAATTTAGATTCGTATTAGAATTTTGGCAAGATATTGTAGAAGAAATACATACCGTTTAAAAAACGGATATGGATCCCATTAATTTCCCTGAATATTTTCAGATTCAGATCCGGATAGGAATATTGTTACTAGTTTATATGGATATGGATCCAATTAGTTGGGAAAAAGGCTTTGTTGCTGTTGTTGTTGTATTTCAGTTTCATTATTAATGTATTATGTAGTGTATACACTGCAAGAATTATGTCTTAGCATGCATTTTACGACATGTGCATTAGATGGATGGCATCTAGAACTATACTAATATGTTAAATTGTCAAAACCCTTATTAAATATAATAAGAGATTACCCAATTGTACGGTTGGTGGGGTGGAATATAATAGACATAGCGAAACCTGACTAAATTTCACTAGCAAGACATATTGATTACAAGTTACACAATTAAACTATAATAGGTAGCAAAAGTTGTTCGAAGTGATCCGGAGATGCCTACCTGTACGGGATCGCGTTGATATGTATGTATTAATGCTCCAGAGAGGAAGGGTGTTATGTATGATCTAGAGAGGGTTTAATGGATATGAGGTGGTGCCGTTTTAAATTATACTGCTGATGTTTTGGCCGATAACTGTACCGAACAGAGATTAGCAACACCATCATTGTTTTTCTTCAGTTCAAGATAATTTGCGTTTATTTATTTGTTTGTTTTATATAGGTTTTCTCTAGTCATTGTATTAAACTTAGTTCAAAATTTTGTATGATCTAGAGCATATATGTCGTCACCATCATCATTGTGTAAGCCTTTTCCCACTCTAAATCGAATGGCTAAGAGCACGATTATCAACTGGAAGCACCAAGTTCATGGTTTAGGAAGCCATGCAATGAAAAATGACATGGATTATTCTGTAGTAGAAGAAACTTAAGAACAAAGAAAATATTGCAAAAGTAGAGAACCATACACACTTGCAGATTTATTGTGGCAACAGCAACCATAAATGCATAAACTGGAAAGAGATTTGATTAGGTATCAGTGTCACACCTTGCATATCTGTTTAATGAAATCTCAATATTACTTCGAATGGACTAACATAATAGCCAATTTTGTTATATTTGGCCGTTTTAAAGAGAGAATGATCTTGTAGCCTAAGAGACTACTACTCCGTCAGGAAAGGTTGTGAAAGGTGGACAAGTGTGGAGATGCATAGCCTTCTAAGCACCATCCATAAGTAAAGGAAAAATAGAAAGGATGTGAGAAAATATTTGTAATGAAAAAAACGTGTACGGTTTTTTACTGCTATCTGTAAACAGGCTCTTTCCACCACATGAGTCCTCCAATGCTCGCCCTTCACCCCAGTAATTTCATTTGAGAGAGAGAAGGGTGAAGGGCTATGGTTGTCTGCTAGCCCAATGTCACGCCCCGCTTCCCAGAATACGGAAACACAGGTACGTAACTGAGGCCCAGTGAATGATATGAGTACGCCAACTCATATCATCCATAAGCTGTACCAGTCTTAACTCAACAACGTGACAAGGAAATAATCACAACCACGTATAAATACATAATCACATAAACGAGAATGAAGTTTAATAACTAAATCTGGAATATAAGAATTTACCAAATATCTCGAGAAGCTCCTGCTCCATTCATAGAAGAACTACTCATCAATGCCTTCTGAAACTTCTCCTTGTGCGCCTGTACTTGTTCATCTAAAAAGAAAGAATAATTTGTCCTTAGAGCAAGTACGGACAGCAAGTAATGAAAAGCAGAGAGTAAGGAATAAGTTACATGAAGGAATATGAATGAAGATCAAATTACAAAAACAATAACAGTATTAATAACAATGGTCATAATCAAGTATATACGTGTCAACTAGGTCTATTATCATGTTGTTTCTCCTATCTAGTGCACGTACTACTGCGTCCCATACCACAGGTTCGGTGCATGCAAAACAGTGTACGTTTTAGACTTCGTGGTGGGATCTATAGAGCATGTACTCGGCGTATCACGATAACAAGATAACAAGATAACAAGTTCACGTCTTCACAAGTAATTCTCTACCTTCCATGTCATGTTTCCATGTAACAAGAGGGTCCTACCGAGTACATTTTCTGAGACTATCCACTACTAGGTCAATCCTTATAAATTCCGATTTGTTTAGTATTTTATTATTAAGTCATTCATGTCCATGTAAGTGTGTATAAAGATGTCAAGGGAATGATAAGAATGCAACAATATGATGCATTGCACAATAATAACATGAAATAGTAAATCTGAAACAGCCGACACAGTTACACTAAAACAGTGATAACTGATAGATTACAGTTCAGAATTAGGAGTTCCAGGATGTGATTAGCAACTAGACACTTAGGGCTACAATTCATCTTTATATTATTTTGATTGATTTCTATATAACTGGGTTGAAACCTCAGTACAAGACAGACAAGGCAACATGAATTCATAAAAAGTCGTTACATATATGTTCATCAAAGTGGGTAATTAACATGCTATTGTATCATGAAATACATTACACTAATGTATAGCAAGTAGAATGGATTTTTTAGTGTACAAGTCAATTTATCATGTCATGGTTCAAGTTACAAGATCTCAATTAATCCACATGTATTTGATCACGATGTATTTTCTCATATGCAAGTTCTAGTCATTTTATTCATATCATGTGTGTACATAGGCTTGGGTTTGAGTCAATGATAATAATATGATGTCAAGAGTACGTTGGGTTAGCTCGTGTAAACCCTCGATACTCCCAACGGAAAGGACACAAGGCAGATTTAAGATAATTGAAAGGAACTACTTGCAGGAGGTCAATGAACTTGAACTAGAAAATTAAATGAGTCCAAGTGGACTTGCCTTTTTGTAGACGATTAGATATAAGTAATAAGGAATAACGGGATCAGAATCCCGGAGAGCGATTCCAAAATCACGTGCGAGCTACGTGCAAAACACCAACGGCGAAATCCAAAATAGCAACCAAACAGCAAATCAAGGCAGCAAGCGACTATAGCTGATCCAAGAGTAAAACAGCATACACCAATCCAGATCCCAAGTGCCAAAACACCAAACACCGTAATGGACCAATCATATTTCGTCGTCTTCCTTTTGACAGAGAGAAAGTGAGTGGGAGAATGGTAGGCGACGCTCGGGACGAGGGCGACGACGTCCGGCGGCGTGACAGGAGGTCAGCTCGACGAGGACAGCTCGACGAGGAGGCAGCGGTGATGAGTAGACAGTGGGTTCGAGCTCTGGCAGTGATGGCGGAGGCTAGCGACGACTGTGGCGGCACTGCAGTAGGACGAGGTCGGGAGTAGGAGATGGAGAGGGGGTGATCAACTGGAGTCGACGGCAGAACTTCGATTGTCGACGGGTTCGATGAGAATCCAGAGGAAGAAGACGACGACAGAGGTAGTGGAGTTGCGGTGGCGCTCAGGGAAATTGAACGGCGATTGGACTGGGGTGCGGAGGACCCGTCCTCGTCGAATCCTCTGTTTTGGGAGCGAAACAGAGGAGGGGAGGAAGTGCTTCGGTGGATTCGGTGGTTTCGCGAGCAGGTCAGGGGAGAGGGTGGCTCAAGCGGCGGGGCCATGATGGGGTGGACGACGAGCGGCAGGAGATGGGTTGCGGCTGCCGACGAGCTCGAGGCGAGGGCTCGAAGGTGAACGCGCTCGGTTGTGGCGCGCGAGTGGGAGGAGCAGGGAGACGAGCGGTCGGGAGGTTGAAGACGGCGGCAAGACGGGGGTTCGGAGGTTCGATGAGGAGAGGGCGTCGAAGATGGGTTCTGTTGCGGTTTGGGGAGGAGGAGGAAGAAGTCGAAGAAGGGGGTAGGGGTTCTGTTTTGGGAAGTTATGGGAGAGAGGGAGTAACGGGGGTAAAGGGTTTAATAAAAATAAAAATATAATATTGATTAAGGGGGGTAGTTACGAGATAGTGAGGAATGTGGGGATTCGGGAGATTGTGCAGAGTGGAAAAATGTGAACAAATTTGTATACGGGTGTGTATGGGTTTGTGGGTTTGGGTTTAGGGTTAGAGTCCAATAGGAGATGTGATTGGGTTTGGGCTAAAATCCAACAAGAGATGAGCTACACTTTGGGCTTCAAATGAATTTAAAATAATTAATAAATGATAGTATGGATTAACTTGGGTTTCAAACCAAATAATTAAATAATATAACATATATCAAAAATCAATAGGCTTTAAACAAAAATAATAATAATATGACTAATAATAACACATCTCAATAATTGATATGGCTAAAAATAGGATTAAATCGGGACCGTTCACATCGGACACGAATCTTAAAACTCAGGGGTAAAACGGTAATTTCACATGCAAATGGGTCCGAAACGGGTACTGGGTCTCCTTCTCACAGATCCAATAACCCGCGAACGGATCCACCTCAACTGGGTACGGGTCCCAACCCGAAACACACCCAGTCCAGAAAAGATAGAATTAGGATTTCTGATTAATCCTAATCAACGGCTCTGATTCACGTCTATCTTTTCACCGGGAATTAAGGAATTACATTCCTAATCTGATTACAAGGATTTTATACCTTATCAGATCACAGGAATCACATTCCTTATCTGATCCCAACGGCGATTATAAATACCCCCACCCATCTCCATTAAGAGGTAATCAATCTTTTGCTAGTTAAACGCTCTTTCATAATCATTTCTGGTTACTGACTTGAGCGTCGGAGGGTGCGTCGCCGGGATCAATCCCGGTGTCTCGCACTTCCTTGCAGGTGAACGGCGGGAGTCAACGGTCAAGCTCCGGTGGAACAGGTTAGATTTGCTATTCAGGTTTTCTACGAACTCACAAATACTATCTGTTTGCCCCCACACCGAATTTAGCGGCAACAGATTGGCGCCGTCTGTGGGAAAACCATACGAATAGCCTCCGCCTCTTCCTCGTCGACTAGCTCTTCTCCAGCCATGCCTCCCAGAAAAGTCAGATCTAGAGGGTCCAACCGCGGGCCCAACCCCGCCGATCAGCAAGAGGTAGTCCCCGTCCAACCCGCTCCGCAGCAGGGACAACCCCCGCCTCAAGTGGAGGACCCTCTTCAACAAGATCAGCCTCCTCTTCAGAATCAGGAACCCTCCAAGCGTCCCACCGGTCCTCAGAATGCCGGTGTAGGGGGCTCCCGCATGAAGCAACCTCTCCATCAAGACCGCGTCTCCATACACAAAGCCTCTACGGATTCCATGGCCTCTCATAATCCTCAGAACCGGCAGAAGGTGGAGGACTTACGCCACCGTCTGGACGAGAAGCGGGCCCGAGAGGGAGCCTCCCGCCAACGACGTCCGGGTGAGCGATCCCCTCACCGCCGAGACTACAGAAGATCCCCTGTCCGAAGGGGAAGGAGGGAGTCCCCCGAGCATTACAGAAGGAGGCACTCCCCCGCAGATCGGCAACAGCCCAGGAACAATGAGGCACCAATCACCCGTGACGAGTTTCAGCAGTTCCAAGCAATGGTACAACAAGCACTCAACCTTCGTCAAAACCCTAATGAGCCGAAGGCCCCATCTCCTCCTCCGGTCCGAAGCCCTCGCCGGCGATCCCCATCTCCTCGTCCTGCTCCTAGTAACTCCTGGCTTACCCCAAGTCCTCGTCGCTCCCGAGGTTACCATCGCTGTAGCCCTCTCTCTCCCTCCTACGAAGACGAGTCTAGAGGCTCGGCTGATTACCGTCGGAGGGACGACGCCATGTATCGCCGTCTTCATGAGGTAGAAAGGCGCTTGGGTCAGATAAACCGAGAAGAAGAGCTCGGGGGGAGAACTCTTCGTCCTAGCAGACCTCCTTTCTCCCGAACCATAGTGGATGCACCTGTGCCGTTCGGGTTCAAACCTCCCCAGTTCGAGATTTACACCGGAGAAACTGACCCCGTTGATCCCATAGAGAGTTTTAAGACTCTGATGCTCCTCCATCAAGCTTCCGACGCCCTCCTCTGCAAGACCTTCCCCGCAACACTGAAGGGCCCAGCTCGAGAATGGTACTCCCGCCTCGCACCGTCTTCCATATTCTCCTTCGAGCAGTTCGAAACACTCTTCATCACCCACTTCGTGAGCAGCAGACGCACGGAGAAGACCAGCATCTCACTCCTCCAACTCAGACAGGAGAAAGGTGAGAAATTAAGAGACTATGTGAAGAGGTTCACTGCGGAGGTCAGGTCCATGGCCTCCCTCGACCAATCCGTCGCAACAGCCGCCTTCCAATCCAACGTCTTCAATTCCAGCCTCCGCTCCTCTCTTGCTAAGAAGTCTCCACAGAACTTTGCCGACCTCCTTCTCAGGTGTGACAAGTACATTCGTGCTGAAGAGGCCGCCTACCCGCCAAGCTTCGGAGGGTCTACCTCAGGGACGAAACGAAAGCTGACCGAAGAAGAAGAGGCTAAGAAGCTTCAGAAGGACAACAATGGACAGCGTCGCCCGACTCCTCGGTTTGAGAAGTTCACCCCCCTCGTTGCCAACATATCAGAAGTTCTTATGGAAGTGGATAAGGAAGGGCTACTCCGTGCACCCCCTAGAATGAACACACCTGGAAAGAAGAGGGACAAGGATAAGTGGTGCCGCTTTTACAGGGACCACGGCCACGACACGGATGATTGTCGGGCTCTCAAGGAGGAGATCGAAGAACTCATACAGCGGGGGCACCTTACCAAGTTCGTCCAAAAAAATGGGGCCGAGCCTCCCTACTAAGGAGCCAACGAACAAACGGAAAGGCCCGCCGAGCTTCAAGACTCAGAACCTCCCAGCTCCTCTCGAGAGGTCTTCACCTTATCATAGAAGTAGGATCTTGATTTTCAATAAGGCCGATGCTTGTAACTCGGCCAACAGCATGTAATAATGGCTCGCCTTATTGAAGCAGCCACTTAGTTTATTTCAATAAAAACTTTACATCTTTTCATTGAAAATTATTGCTCTTGCTTCTTTATCCCTCTGGGTCGCGACTCTCTTAAATGGTGGGTTCGGAGTCCAACTTCCTCTACATGGCTCCTCCCGCAACTCACTAAACTCTAACGATGGCTCCGGAGTCCAACACTTGGCTCGATTCTACTTCGCAAGTTCGCTCCTAAGCGAACTAGAAGTAGCTCGCCATTCGGAATTGCTCCCACAGCCGTTGAATGGTTCCGGAGTCCAACACTTGGCTCGATTCTACTCCGCAAGTTCGCTCCTAAGCGAGCTAGGGGTAGTTCCCCATTCGGAATTGCTCCCACAACCCTTAAACTGACAATGGTTCCGGAGTCCAACACTTGGTTCGATTCTACTTCGCAAGTTCGCTCTCAAGCGAGCTAGAAGTAGCTCGCCATTCGGAACTGCTCCCAAGGCCGTTGAATGGTTCGGGGTCCAACACTTGGTTCGACTCTACTCCGCAAGTTCGCTCCTAAGCGAGCTAGGGGTAGTTCGCCATTCGGAATTGCTCCCACAACCCTTAAACTGACAATGGTTCCGGAGTCCAACACTTGGTTCGATTCTACTTTGCAAGTTCGCTCTCAAGCGAACTAGAAGTAGCTCGCCATTCGGAACTGCTCCCAAAGTCGTTGAATGGTTCGGAGTCCAACACTTGGTTCGACTCTACTCCGCAAGTTCGCTCCTAAGCGAGCTAGGGGTAGTTCGCCATTCGGAATTGCTCCCACAGCCGTTGAACAACTCTACCGATGGTTCCGGAGTCCAACACTTGGCTCGATTCTACTTCGCAAGTTCGCTGTTAAGCGAGCTAGAAGTGGTTCGCCATTCGGAATTGCTCCCACAACCGTTGATTCCCTCACTTAAATAACGAGTTCGGAGCCCACAACTTTCTCCTTGGGTCGCTCCTCAAGCTCGTCTCACAAACGGCTCTCTCCCAGAGTCAAGCTCTTCGCTCCGCTCGCCTCCAAAAGCGGACCTCTTCTCAGCGAGTTCGGAGCTCACCACTCTCTCCTAGAGTTGCTCCTTACACTCGTCTCACAAATGGCTCTCTCCCAGAGTCGAGCTCTCCACTTCGCTTGCCTCCCAGACGGACCTCTCCTCGAACAGGTTCGGAGCTCACAACTCTCTCCTAGAGTTGCTCCTCGAACTTGTCTTCCAAATGGCTCTCTCCTAAAGCCAAGCTCTTCGTTTTGCTCACCTCAAAGGATGGGTCTTCCCACGGCTCTTACAAGGGTCTTCCTGGCACAAGGGTTTTCCCAGCACAGCTTCTCCGCCCCTAGGAGTGGAACTCCTCTTCCAAAATCCCCACGACCAAAACACTCCTCAACCTCATGTGTACAAGGATATTCTCCGGCTATTTTGACCATGAAGGAGGGTGAATCCTCATCTCACTCCTGAAGAGAAGTTGTAGATATTCGGATTAGCTTCGAAACAAGGGGTCGCACGCCCCGAGCCGACCTCCGTAGCACCGGGAATATCAAGAAGAATTCTGCAGGAAGAATTGGGGTCCCGCACAAGCTGCCGAGCGTTCTTGACACCGACCGTATTACGGGCTTGAGTTCGGCACCCGCGCCGAGCGTTCTTGCCACCGACCGTATTACGGGCTTGAGTTCGGCAGTCAAGATCTCCAAAAAATTTCTAAGTCTCGAGCCTCGGCACCAGCTGCCGAGCGTTCTTGCCACCGACCGTATTACGGGCTTGAGTTCGGCA
Source organism: Hemerocallis citrina (assembly GCA_017893485.1). Lineage (NCBI taxonomy): Eukaryota > Viridiplantae > Streptophyta > Magnoliopsida > Asparagales > Asphodelaceae > Hemerocallis > Hemerocallis citrina. Next base: position 195,786,625 of record CM030365.1, read on the forward strand.
GTCAAGATCTCCAAAAAATTTCTAAGTCTCGAGCCTCGGCACCAGCTGCCGAGCGTTCTTGCCACCGACCGTATTACGGGCTTGAGTTCGGCAGTCAAGATCTCCAAAAAATTTCTAAGTCCCAAGCCTCGGCACCAGCTGCCGAGCGTTCTTGCCACCGACCGTATTACGGGCTTGAGTTCGGCAGTCAAGACCACCAAAAAATCAACAAGTCTCAAACTTCGGCACCAGCTGCCGAGCATTCTTGACAACGAGTTCGGAGCTCGCAACTTTCTCCTAGGGTTCCTCCTCACACTCGTCTCCCGAATGGCTCTCTCCCAGAATCAAGCCCTTCGCTCCGCTCGCCTCCGAAGCGGACCTCTTCTCAACGAGTTCGGAGCTCGCAACTCTCTCCTAGAGTTCCTCCTCACACTCGTCTCACAAACGGCTATCTTTTAGAGCCAAGCTCTTCGCTCTGCTCACAGGACGGGTCTTCCTAGCACAAGGGTCTTCCTAGCGCAGCTTCTCCGTCCCTAGGAGTGGAGCTCCTCTTCCAAAATCCCCAAAACCGAACACATTCCCCAACTTCATGAAGACAAGGATGTTGCGGGGCTATTTTGACCATGAAAGAGGGTGAATCTTCATCTCACTCCTGAAGAGAAGTTGTAGATCTTCGGATTAGCTTCGAAACAAGGGGTCGTATGCCCCGAGCCGACCTCCGTAGCACTGGGAACATCAAGAAGAACCCTGCAGGGAAAAATTGGAGCTCGGCACCCACTGCCGAGCGTTCGTGACACCGACCTTGTTATAGGGTAAAAGAGCAAACCCCTAAAAACAACAAGTCTGGAAGTTCGGCACCTACTGCCGAGCGTTCGTGACACCGACCTTGTTACGGGGTAAAAAACAAGTTCGGCACTCACTGCCGAGCATTCGTGACACCGACCTTGTTATAGGGTAAAAGAGCAAACCCCTAAAAACAACAAGTCTGGAAGTTCGGCACCCAGTGCCGAGCGTTCGTGAAACCGACCTCGTTACGGGGGGGAAAATCGGACCTCGGCACCCCTTCGCCGAACGCTCTCATATACAAAAAACCAAAACACTCCTCAACTTCATGAAGACAAGAATGTTGCGGGGCTATTTTGACCATGAAGGAGGGTGAATCTCCATCTCACTCCTAAAGAGAAGTTGTAGATCTTCGAATTAGCTTCGAAACAAGGGGTCGCACGCCCCGAGCCGACCTCCGTAGCACCGGAAACATCAAGAAGAATTCTGCATGAAGAATTGGGGTTCCGCACCCGCTGCCGAGCGTTCTTGCCACCGACCGTTTTACGGGCTTGAGTTCGGCACCATTTGAGTTCGGCACCCTCTGCCGAGCATTCTTGCCACCGACCGTTTTACGGGCTTGAGTTCGGCACCAGTTGAGTTCGGCACCAACCGCCGAACGCTCTCAGCACCGGCCCACAAGCATTGCTAAACTTGAACTATAAGTTGCAAACCATGAAAAAGCTAATTGAAAGTGTCCTGCAAATTGCAAAGGTGTACATCGCACGGTAAAAGACTATCGCATAGCTTCTTCTCCAATGGTCTGGCGCCAAACCAAAAAGAGAAGAACCACAGCTCGTCACCTCCAAGCTCCTCGCCAAACTTCGCGAGTTCCGACGCCAACTTCCGACCTCCGAGCTCCAACCCAGAGTCGAGCACCCAGCTCCACCATGGCCGAGCTCCGTCTCCATCGCCGAACTCGCCCCCTCCGTCGTCTAGCTCCGGCGTCGAGCTCTCCACCCCGAGCTCGCTTCCAAACCCAACACGTGCCGAGCTCCGACCGCAGCCGAGCTCATCCCTACCTCGACATGCTCCAACACCGTCAACAACGAGCCTTTCTCCACTATGCCGAGCGCCACCCATCGTCAACCTCCATCAATGTTGAGATTCGAACTCTCCACCATGGCCTCGCCTTCATCGAGTTCCGCTGTGCCTCCTCCTCAAACGAGTTCCGCCGAGCTCTCCTCGACATGCTCCAGCAAACGATCATGCCGAGCTCCATCACCATGCCGAACTCCATCTACAATGCCAAGCTCCCCCTCCGTCGCCGGCTGTCTCCGACGTCTCCCTTTGCAAGCTCACCACTCCGCCAAGCTCCGACGGCGATCTCGCCTCCGCTGCGAGCTCCAACGAAGAGCTTCGCCATCTACTTCCGACGAGCCTCCTCCGTCTTCTAGCTCCGTCGTCGAAGTTTCCGAACCCAACCCTTCGACGAGCTTCGAAGCTCATGGCCGAAAGCCCTCTCTTCATCGAGTTCGAGGCCGTCTCGACAAGTCTCCGAGCTCACCGTCGAGGCTCTCTCCTTCGACAGCCGAGCTCATCGCCGCCGAACTCCTTCACCGCCTCCACTGTCTCCCAACTCCAAAGCTTCGAGCCCCTCGCCTCAGACGAGCTCCATCGCGAATCTCCGCTCCGTCTTCGAGTTCGCGGTCGAAGTAGAGAGAAGAAGACGAGAATCTCCGCTCCGTCTTCGAGTTCGCGGTCGAAGTAGAGAGAAGAAGACGAGGATGTAGACGGTCGGAGGAGAAGAGAACAGAACGAAGAAGAAAGAACAGCATCGGGGGAAAAAAAAAAAAAAGAAGTCAACGCTCACCGTTGACTTCGCCACGTGTCGTCCTCCTGGACTTCGGCCACCTTTTGCCGAGCATTCATGGCACCGACCCCCGTATATGGAGAAAAAATCAGCCAACCCACACAATCCGTCCGATCGTCTCAAAATTCGCGTCGTGACACGATCGACGCTCAGGAACGCACCACGTGTCCCGATCGTGATCTGCCTCATGATGCGCGCAGATCTGATCATGATGGATGGCCAGAAATGTGCCACGTGTCCCGATCGTGATCTGCCTCACGATGCGCGCAGATCTGATCATGATGGACGGCCAGAAACGCGCCACGTGTCCCGATCGTGATCTGCCTCACGATGCGCACGGATCTGATCATGATGGACGGTCAGAAATCTGCCACGTGTCTAGGTAATATTTAAATTATTTATTTATTTATTTAATTGTTTTTTTATTTAAAAAATCCGAAAAGATAATTAAAAAATCGAAAAAATTAATTAAAAATTCTAAAAATAATTATTAATTCAGAAAAAATTATTTTTAAATTCTGAAAAAATAATTATTAAATTAGAATAATTAATTAATATTTTTGATAATTAATTATTTAATCCGGAAAATGAATAAAAAATTCAAAAAAATGAGAAAAAATTCAGAAAAATCTGGAAAAATCACCAAAAATCCAGAAAATTCTGAGAATATTTTTGGGCATTTTACAAGCCCATAATAACACTGTTACACCCCGAGAAAGATTCCAAACTCCCTTAAGAACACCGATAAAATCCCGTACGCCATTAGAACAGTAAACTACTCCTCAAAGGCTGATCAAACTCAGTCTTTAGGAGTGGGGGGCTCGTGATATGGCTAAAAATAGGATTAAATCGGGACCGTTCACATCGGACACGAATCTTAAAACTCAGGGGTAAAACGGTAATTTCACATGCAAATGGGTCCGAAACGGGTACTGGGTCTCCTTCTCACAGATCCAATAACCCGCGAACGGATCCACCTCAACTGGGTACGGGTCCCAACCCGAAACACACCCAGTCCAGAAAAGATAGAATTAGGATTTCTGATTAATCCTAATCAACGGCTCTGATTCACGTCTATCTTTTCACCAGGAATTAAGGAATTACATTCCTAATCTGATTACAAGGATTTTATACCTTATCAGATCACAGGAATCACATTTCTTATCTGATCCCAACGGCGACTATAAATACCCCCCATCCATCTCCATTAAGAGGTAATCAATCTTTTGCTAGTTAAACGCTCTTTCATAATCATTTCTGGTTACTGACTTGAGCGTCGGAGGGTGCGTCGCCGGGATCAACCCCGGTGTCTCGCACTTCCTTGCAGGTGAACGGCGGGAGTCAACGGTCAAGCTCCGGCGGAACAGGTTAGATTTGCTATTCAGGTTTTCTACGAACTCACAAATACTATTTGTTTGCCCCCACACCGAATTTAGCGGCAACAGAGGCCAATAACAACAATATATAGAGATCTAGAGAAAACCTAGTTTGATATCTTGATACAATAACCATTGGATATTCCTGAAGAGATAACCCTACGATAAGAGCCGTCAGATCTGACTTGAAGAACAAGTTGGACTTCTCACGAATCACCAAGATCCGACCCAAATAACCCATCAGCACTGCTGTCGATCGACCACACCTCAAGGTCGGTCGACTGTCTCCCTCTCGGGAACTTCTACCAGTTGGGCGGTCAACTGCACCCCATGTACGGTCGACCGTGCGGTAACCGTGCAGTCGACCGCAACTCCACCTGCTGTTGCTGCTGACTGTTTCCCTTACTTCCACTCCATCTCCGATTGTCTCGATTCCTCCATCGTCTTATTGTCTTTTTATCCAATATAGTATGCAAGACATAAACCCAACAATTTCCACCTTGAATTGCATACTCATGAATCCACACATGTGTTATTTAAAACCCTCTAGATTCTTTTCCTTCTCTTCTTGCAAACAACTCGTTTCAATGGCTTCCTCTGCTAGTTGAATCTATCTCTACCAGTTTTTCTCATGCTGTATGCCCCCTCAAGAGCACACCCCAATAGATGTAATCATGGAGGTGCCACCCTTCACACGAACTCCACCTACCTCAACCTTCCGACGATATTCGAACGTCGCAGTCTCGCTCGGATGATTTTAGTAATGGCATACTAGATGGTGCTTTAGGAATAATGGGCTTCAAACCACTTGGCCAAGGTTTCCTGTTTCCACAAAGCTGGTAGAAGTTGTGCTGACTCTGCCCAATCCCCCTTTTACACTTCATCATCTTGCGATAACTTTCCCAAACTGAACGAACTCCACCTGGATCTGTGTACCTGCAGTCCTGAGCTTCTAGAGTTCTCATGGAAATAAGGCTCCGCTTCATCAAAGGAATATACATGCCCTCCTTTAGTGTGTATCCCCTTCTGTCTGTTATCTTCGACTCATTTGTTTTCTTACCTCTTATTTCACAAATCATATCAACCTTTGTTTCCACACAGCGATATGATGCAAATTTGCAAGTAGAAACCATATCTCTCTCGTAGCAAACTTGAGAAGAACTAAACGAATCAAAAGAACAACCGGAATTTACATCTAAAGAACTTGAAACAAAAGCACTGTTTAAGCCATCACCTGATTCAGCGGCACTTGATTTGGCACCCCTCTAACTCAATCGCTTGCAACAGTCTCTAATGTAATGCTCATTCCCTTTGAACTGGTGGCTACGGACCTTACCCCTACATACACTTTTCCTTCCAATCAAAGTATAATCCACCTCCAAGCAACTCACAGAAGTTGACGCCGATTTCTGACTCTCCTTCCTCATTGCATCCTCTTCAAACCTCTTGAACATACCTGCTATGAAAAACTTCTCCTTGGTAGATTTCTCGCCTAGCACGGTTATCATGTTGGATGGATTTGATGGTGAATATATTGAGTTGGAAACCTTTAGATCATCTGCGTTGAACGCCCTCAGTTCAGATAAATCCATATTAAACTCCACTTCATGATCTAGAAGATCATCTGCGTTGAACGCCCTCAGTTCAGATAAATCCATATTAAACTCCACTTCATGATCTAGAAGAGCGGTACTTTCCTTTATTGAGAAACCCCACAACTTTCTTTGCTGGTACATCTGACCTTGTGATGACGATCCCGAGTAGTCAGTTCTGAATCTTGCCCAAAGACTTGTCGTACTTCTCCGATACCTGACTTCGTTCGTCGATGACAACCGGATTAAACCCAAGGCTTCTGAACATATCTTCTTCCACTTCTCCTGCTTTGTGCAGATTGGTCTCCCTTTATCTCCTTCTAGGATTAGATCCAAGTCCTGTTGAACCGATGCTTCATGCATGTCCACCTTCAAGAGATCAAAGTTGATCTTGCCTTTGAACCACTTGATCTTCGTGATTTGATCTGCCATCATCTCCAAGGAACTCGAACAAACCCTTTGAACCCGAGGCTCTGATACCAATTGTTAGGGATTTCAACTGGAAACCCCTCTCTAGGATCTTGTTGAGTTATTCGATGCAATCAACACAAACCACCAAGCGCATATGAGATCATGCCAAACACACCAAAGCACATAAATTTGTCCCGGTTGGGGCTTTCGCCTTAATCCGGGAGAGAAGAAACCCAAGAAGTTATTCAACTAGAGAAGATACAAGAATATTAAAATTGTCACCACGACCCTCTCTCAAGCCTCACTAGCAAGTACTAGTTGTTTACAATTAGAGAATCACTCAATCTCTCATTCAATGAAGTACTCTCTCTCTTGGCTTTCAATGGAGGCCAATAACAATAATATATAGAGATCTAGAGAAAACCTAGTTTGATATCTTGATACAATAATCATTGGATATTCATGAAGAGATAACTCTACGATAAGAGCCGTCATATCTGACTTGAAGAACAAGCTGGGCTTCTCACGAATCACCAAGATCCGACCCAAATAACCCATCAGCGCCGCTGTCGGTCGACCGTCCCCCTCTCGGAAACTTCTACAAGTTGGGCGGTCGACCGCACCCCATGTACGGTCAACCGCGCAGTCGACTACAACTCCACCTGCTGCTGCTGCTAATTGTTTTCCTTGCTTCCACTCCGTCTCCGATCGTCTCGATTCCTCTATCGTCTCATCGTCTTCTTATCCAATATAGTATGCAAGACATAAACCCAACACTGGAGACAAGGGAAAAGGCGGGAATTGGAAGAGCATTTGAAGAGACCCCAATAGTTGAGGCGACTACAAAAATAGGGAAAAAATGTTTAAAATATGGAGGGGTTCAAACAAAGTGACAGACAGCGTAACAAAGGGGACAAATCGATGACGGTAGAAGAAATTTACCAAAGGGTGGGCAAGTGAAAGAGCTACGAAAATTTAGCAGGTAAACACTCACCCATATCTATTTTCGGTTCACTTCCTAATTACATGTTAATTCAGTTAGCACATGCCTACGGGATTAATTTGCATACATATCATGATGCACACACGAACATAATTGAGGTCTTTCGGGGTAAGGAAGTGGACAATATTATTAAAGTCCAGAGGGTAATAAGGGGGGGAATTGGATGTAACGCCCCGCCCCAATACCCAGACGATTTTAATATTTTTAGAAGACAAATTAGATACTATGTAGTACAACTGCCCACCACAGGCTGCCTCTCAAAAGGTGGTTAACCAATTAGGTGACTCTTGATCATTGGCTAATTATATTTATACTCAAATTAGTTTTTGTATACTTCCCATGTGGGACTAAATTTCTCAAATCCTCTCAAATATGCAGTACCAGTCGACTGAACCATCGACCAGTCGACTGTTCGCTGCCAAATCTGGGGTATTACATACACCCCACCTTTAGAAATCAGCATTCTCGCTGAGTACGGGACACACATCTAGTGTAGGATCTGCCTTTCTAGCACCCTGCCTATCCGGAGAATTACCTCCCTACCGTATACCCCACAAATTGTGCAGATACACCCGGTGTCGAAAGTCGGCTCCGATACCATTTGTAACGCCCGGCCCCAATACCCAGACAATTTTAATAATTTTAGAAGACAAATTAGATACTATGTAGTACAACTGCACACCACAGGCTGCATCTCAAAAGGTGGTTAACCAATTAGGTGACTCTTGATCATTGGCTAATTATATTTATACTCAGATTAGTTTTTGTATACTTTCCATGTGGGACTAAATTTCTCAAATCCTCTCAAATATGCAGTACCAGTCGACTGAACCATCGACCAGTCGACTGTTCGCTGCCAAATCTGGGGTATTACATTGGAGGAGGATTGTGTTTCCCAAAACCTGATTGAGCTGGTGGCAACTCATCCGGGGGAAGGGGAGGGGACAAGCATTGTTAATGTTTAACGTCATTTTTTGGAACGTTAGAGGGCTTGACAAGGCTGCCAAGCGTAGGATGGTGGGGGAAGTAATTAGAAACAATAATACAAATGTGGTCTGCGTGGAAAAGACAAAAGTGTCTCAACCAACAGACATGTTTCTCAGAGGTTTAAGGCTAAACCATATTAATGAATGGAGGGTTAGGGACGTTATAGGAGCGTCAGGGGGGATTATGGTTGGGGTCAATACCAGTAATTTTGACTTACTGGATGACTGGATGAGTAATTTCTCTGTATCAATTGTGATACAGAGAAAGAGGGACGGGTGGAAACAGGTTGTCACGGCAGTGTATGGGCCTACTGTTAGAAGCCATAGACAGGAGTTTTGGGATGAACTACTTACCATCAGGGGTAAGTGGAGCTTGCCATGGATGCTAGGAGGTGACTTTAATTTGGTCAGGCACTCACATGAAAGAAGCGAAGGGATGGGTAACGGGCACGACAGTATTAAGTTCAACCCAGTAATTTCCAACTTAATGCTGATGGAGATTCCGATCAATGATAGACGATTTACATGGTCTAACCGGAGAAGGGATCCCATTATTGCAAAACTAGACCGAATAATGGTGTCTACGGACTGGGAAACGAAATTTCCTTGGGCGATGTCCAGATCTTGCATTCGCAATACCTCAGACCACGTACCAATCATCATAGGCACAGGAGAGGAGGGGAGGCGACATTCGAATATCTTCCGGTTCGAAAAAATGTGGTTGACTAATAATGAGTGTCACGAGTTGGTACAGAATAGTTGGGAATGAGCTATTAACCAGGTCGAACCAGCAGCGAGGCTGGTTAAGAAATTGGCTAGACTCAGAAAAAGACTAAAAAAGTGGAATTGAGTTACATTTGGGAATGTGCTCCAGAGGAAGGAATCCACACTGAAAGAGATTGAGGATCTGGAAAAGAAGGAGGAAGCAGAAGGTCTGGATAACAACCAATTTGAAAGATTATCGGTATGTAGGCAGGATATCTTGGACATATACAACAAGGAAGAAATCATGTGGCATCAAAGGTCAAAGGTAAAATGGTTATCAGAATGGGATGCTAACACTAAATTCTTTCACAAGTTGGCAAGCATGCGACGTAGGGAAAACTTTATCCATTCCTTGGAGTGTGATGGAAACACAAAAACTGAGGAAGGTCAAATTGAAAGGCATGTTCAAGAGACGTTCGGGGAACTATTTGGGAATATGCAGGAAACCATGTGCAAGTCAACAGAAAATCTTTGGGAACCATTGTCGGGTGAGGTCCAGGGGCGGGTAGTAGCTCTGCAGGATCCATTCACCTTGGAGGAAGTCAAGATGGCAATATGGGGTATGGGCCAGGATATGGCTCCAGGCCCAGATGGGTTCCCAATCTTCTTTTACAAGGAATTTTGGGACATCCTCAAGTTGGATATCATGGACATCATGAATGCTTTCTACGAGGGGACGCTAGATTTGGGAAGGTTGAATTATGCCAACATCTGCTTAATACCTAAGAAAAAGGAGGCCACATCTATTGGGGACTTTAGACCAATCAGCTTGATCAACTGTTGGGTTAGATTATCACAAGGACCCATGCTAATAGGATAAGAGGACTGATCGGGGACATCATCGAGGATTATCAGATAGGGTTTATTGTCGGGAGGGATATTCTGGAGGGGGTGGCACTAGTACAAGAAGTTATCCAATATTGTAAGCAACGGGACAAGCCGGGGTTTCTGCTAAAATTAGACTTCGAGAAAGCCTACGACAAAGTTGAATGGAAATGTTTACTGAAGATTCTCAGTAGGCGAGGGTTTGGGGACAGGTGGATCAGTTGGATCGAGACATGGCTTGGATCGGCCAAGGTCATGGTCTTGGTTAATGGGAAACCGGGTAAGGAAATTAGGTGTAGGTGGGACCTTAGACAGGGGGATCCACTATCACCACTACTCTTTACCATGGTGGCTGATGGACTGCATAAGATGCTTCAGTCAGGGGGGTATCCACGGTGATGAACATTCAGTATGCGGACGACACTTTGATTTTTGGAAAGTGCGATATTACTCAGGCTACACTTCTAAAGTGGGGACTATATCTTTTTGAAGAATAGTCGGGGCTTAAGGTCAACTTTCATAAAAGCACCATCACCTTATTGGGAGATACGGGAGATTCGGGGCTGCTATTGCAAACATTCTCAATTGCCCAATTCAATTGCTACCAATTAAATACTTGGGTCTACCAATTGGTGCTGGGAAACTGAGAAGGGTAGATTGGAACGACCTTATTGCGAAGATAGCGAATAGACTGGAGGGATGGAAGGGGAAGATGTTATCCTTCGGTGGAAGGCTAGTGCTACTAAATCCAGTCATTAGCACCATCCCATCATATTTCCTATCATTCTTCGAGATACCTGCATGGGTAGTCAAGAAAATTGATAGATTAAGAAGACGATTTCTTTGGCACGGGTCGGGTTCGGATGGGAAAGGATACTCGTTAATGAGATGTGGGGTCGTTTGTAGACAAAAAGAATTCGGCGGGTTGGGGGTGCTAAACCTTAGACAAATGAACCAAACTCTCATTTGTAAATGGTGGTGGAAGCTCAAAGTTAAGGCAAAAGCAAAATGGGCAACGCTAATAGAGAAAAGTTACATGACGAAGGGTTGTATGCATAGAAAGCCAAAAAGTCTAGCATGTTTGTCCGGGTTTTGGCGAGGGGTTACTCGAAGCCGTGCAATCTTTCTAGCGGGGGCAACATTTTCTATTGGCAAGAGGAATACTATATACTTCTGGAAAGACAAATGGTACGGCCCTATTACTCTCAAGAGAAGATTCCCATATATTTACAAAATGGACACGGATAAATACGACTGGGTAGCAAGAAATTGGAGAAACGGAGAATGTAAGCTAAGAATAACGGGCAGGTTGAACAAGGAGGCTAGAAAACAAAAGGAGGAACTAATTCAGTTCCTACAGGATTAGCAACCAACGGAGGAGAACATTGAGAACAATGTCTTGTGGGTAGGAGGTATTGGTGGTGGATTCTCTGTCAAATCCACTTACAAATGGTTAAACGATGGGGGTGTGCGAACACATGAGCCGATATGGAGGGTTAAAGTTCCACTAATGGTTAGAATTTTCAACTGGCTAGCTAGCAGGAAAGTGATTCTAACTAGGGATAACTTGGCAAAGCAAAAGTGGAAGGGCACATGGATCTGTGTTATGTGTCTACGGGATTGTGAGACGGTGGATCATCTTCTGGTTCAGTGCCGGTACGTTAGGGAAATCAGGGGGGACCTTTTAGAGAGACTAAACATTCCCCCCCCCCCCCCCCCCCCCCCCCCCGAGACTGTAATGCCCCTAGCTCAAACAATTTATACAATTTAGAATACAAATTGGATACTATGTAGTACAACTGCCCACCACATGCTGCCTCTCAAAAGTTGGTTAACCGATTAGGTGACTCTTGATCATAGGCTATATTATTTATTTATTATTATAATCATATTTATTCCCGATGTGGGATATTTTTCATATACTTACCTGTCTCTCTCTCCCGAGAGCTACACAATGGTGTGGGCCCCAAGTCATATGAAGCCACGTCATCCTTGGAATGTTTGTCCGAAGTCAAAGCATCACACAACAACCAAGTGTTTTTTGCTGTATACAACTCGTGGCCCTCCATGCATTTCATTTCAAGATATTTTACTAAATTGCCACCAATACATATTATCTTACCAAACAGTCACTGTTTATTTCTTAACATATATATATATATATATATATATATATATATATATATTTACTATTATACTCTTCTGAAAATTTACGGGGTGTTACGGATTAATGATGTCCCGGGGGGGGGGGGGGGAGGGACATCAATGTATGTAAAGACCATATAGTTGTATGGGAAGTTGGGGTGGCGGCCATTTGTTAGGGAATTTGGTTAGAAAGGAACAATAGAATTTTCAGGCCAACTTACAAACACATCATGCATCAACAGCTTTTATTCATTATTATCGCTAATATCAAATTTTGGTCTCACACGGCAGGTGCGGAAGCAACAAAGAAGATTAAAGAAGTATATGCAGATATCAGTTCATCTACCTATGAAGCAGAGTCTGAGGATGAAGGGGGGACATCGGGTGGGGAGTGATCTGCGGACGGACTGGAGGAGTTTTTGAGTTATTTTTGGGATGTTCCGATGTACAGATTCATCCTATCAGTTGTATCCATATCTTTTTGGGGAGGGGACTTATCTGTAAGGGATGGGGGCTATTTTGGTTGGGGGATGAGTATCATGGCCCCATGTTGGGACGCATGAACATCATCTCTATTGATTAGTTGTAACGTTTGGTTAAAATCTCATTAATGAAGCGCGGATGGACTAGTGCCCACCGTTTTCAATCAAAAAAATCGTATCACACAAAAAGAGAAATGAAGAGCAAAACTCAACACAATAATTTTTTTAATTAAGAATGACATAACTTCTCAATAATCTCAAGGCCTATATATATGCTCAAAATAAATCTTGATACAAATCTCAAAATATTCTAAAATCTCAGAGTTATTCTAATGCATAAAAGAAAGATTGCATATGGCTATAATTGCCAAAAACAAATATGATACTGAAATAAAATACTAAACTAAACAGAATTGATGTCCTCATTAGTGGTCTTGTTCTAGCTGTTGATCATGCACAACTCATTGGTTGGAAGGTATCATGAACTCGGCCAATATAAATATGTAGGAAATAGTCGAGATAAATTGAGGTGCAAATATCCCTCATGGTAAGAGGAAGTTTTTAATATTTACCTAAAGTAGCTATTTGTAATTATGTTTTCCAGGTTTCATTAAAATAACTTTTTTTTTTTTCAAACATTGATTTGGAATGTATTCCCGAAATCATACTGTAGATTTTGTTTTTGGGTAGAAAATCTTACACTAAACCTCTTAGAGGCTTTACCATAGGGTTTTGATGAAATAGAATCATTCAAATGGAATTTAGGACGAAGGTAATAAGGAGGGCCAATAATTGACCAAGAAAAGAAACTCATCAATAATCGAATCTATGTTTTTAGAAGCCTGTTTAAAAATGCGATTATTTCTCTCCATCCAAATCATCCAAATAATGACAATGGTCGAAAGGATCCAAGTAACATTGCCAACAACTTTATCCCACAAACCACAAGCGAGACATGCATCTTAGTTATTATTGCTTCTTACTCAATAGATAAAGAATTTTTTTTGTCGTACCAGTGTTCTTACCAGAAGAGTTGAGTTCCCTATGTAATGTGAATCAGATTCTTCAAACCATGCAACTGCAGTTGTATACAAGTCATGACAAACGATATTCATTACAAGTGGATATTCTTTTCTTGCAGACACAAAACGGAGAGTTCATATTTTTAACTGAGACTAGTAGAAGTTGTAAAGGTGGTACAGATTGTAGTTTCAAAGAGTCTATGAAACGTATTTTTCTATTAGTCTTTGTTGTAAGTAAAGCATTTAAGTTAAATAAAGTTTTAACGTGCTCATGGACAGTTGGCCTATTAGCTCAGTTGGTTAGAGCGTCGTGCTAATAACGCGAAGGTCGCAGGTTCGAGACCTGCATGGGCCATTTTTTGTTATTGCTTGCTTCGTCGATTTTCTAGAAACACTCTTGGCAAACTCAAAATCCCGTCTTCAAACTCTGATGCCTCTTCCTTTCTCCCAAAATTTCTAGAACCTACCTCTTCATAAATCGCCAAGCCACAATAATCTCTGAACTCCTTTATAGAAGGAGTCGTTCCCAAACCTAGATTTCTTCATAAATTGCGAATCCAAGTAGGTTACTTTTTCTCTCTCTCAAATTAGGGTTTGTAATGATACTTTGTTTTGAATATTCCATACTTCAAATTTGTTTTTGTTATTAACTGTTAGAAATCGAGACGACCCATGAAAATAAAATCTTGTAGCTGAATTGGGTATTTGTATTTTTCTGATTTGAAGTTGGTTTTGTACATAATGATAGCTAATCTACTTATATTTATTAATCTATTTATTAAATTAATGATTGCATATATATAAATTATAATGTTGTGTTTACACTAAGATTATAGGAAGTTTGAAGGATTGTGGTGATGTTGTGGTTTTCTTCAACGAGTGTAATAGGTGGAATTTGGTTGGGGGAGAGAGAAGTAGCAGAGGTTTTGAACCTTGGATTTAAACTCTACAAAGTAGATATTGATTAAGATTAGTGTATGAGAAGTATTTATGTTAGTGATGTTGTAGTAATTCGTGGCGTTAAGGTTTGTAGTTGTAAGAGTTATAAGTGAATATGTGATTATTTCATGACCATCATTAAAGGACTAAGCATCGTATGAGGTTTGGGGAATATAGGATTTTGGGGCGTATTTGGAGAATGACAAAGAATAGGAAACTGACAAATAATTCTCGATCGAAATAGAACATCATGGAAGAGAAGATTGACGGAAAGGGATATGAGGCTCTTTGGTATATCGGTTTCTCCCGTAATCGTCCGTCATACTATGCCACTAGCAAGATCAAATACTATCAATGTTACTTTAGGTGTGCAATGTGCATTCATTTTGGGTTTTCTATTTGCTTTGGTAAACCAAAACCCTCGCTTTCTAGCTATTTGACTTCAATCTTTCCTTTACAACATAAAAATGGAAGATTCAGTTACGATTGAAAATCCCTATTTGTTTCGTATCTTCATCCATAGATCCTTTACTTAATACTCATTCAATTGGAAGATTGAAGCCAATTGAAAATAAAAGATAATGCTTCACGTCTCTATAATCCTTTTTTTTCATTCCAATTCAATTTTGTTCAATTTGGAATTAACCTTCGGATACAAATCATGAGAATGTATATTCTTCCTCAAATATGCTATTGAGGGAAAATGGATTAAACCCTTTTAAGAAGTTAGGTGTTTTTTTTAATCGGAAATAAAAAACAGATGGATCTCTTAACTATTTAGGTTATTAATCAAACAAATCACACACTTACCACTAAACTGTACCCGTTATGTATTCATTATTACATATGAATGGACCATTTGTCGAACAAATGGAATGAGATACAATTAAGATAGCGTCAGAATCGTGAAAATTATAGTGTTGATGTTGTCTGATTTTAACATGGAAGGGGAAAGGGTATGTTTTGCTTTAATTTTAACATGATCTGAGTTCTATCTATTTAGTCTAGTTCTTTTCTCTCACAGTTAACGTAAGTGTCTGAAACCATCAATCTAGATTTTGTGATCAAGCTCCCTCCTTATATAACCTTCCTGTTCTGGCATGCTTTTGCCTTAATCTCTGTAAGGAAATAATTTATTTTGACATTAGTGAAATTATTTGTATTACACTAGAACTACCGCATAATATTTATCATTGTTTATCTCGAAGATGTGCTACAAGCATGGCCGGCCCCCCCATGGAGGCAGGGGAGGCGGCTGCCTCGGGGTCCCCGAATTTTTCCCAATTTTAGGGGCCTCAAATTTTTTCCCCTTATATTTATATATACGTATTTTATGCGTAATATTTTTGTTGGGGCCCCCAAATTTAGTTTTTTAGAATTTTGTTTTTAAAAATAGTACTTTGACCAGCTTATTTTAGTTGGGCTTGGGTTTGTAAGGATATTTTTTTCTCAAATCCCCAAATCTCCATCTATTTCTTCATATATATCGGTTTTTAAGAATTGTAGCAAAACAAATTTACAATTTTTTTTATCAATTTTTTTAAAAACAAATTTGTATGGGGGTTCCACTTCGGGAGTTCGCCTCGGGGCCCCGTAAATTCAGGGCCGGTCTTGACTACAAGTACCTTTGGAAGAACCATATAGCCTTTGTTGTAGGTAGTTCATAACGGTCTATTATAAGAAGATAGAAACTATACATGTCCACTCAATGCTTACTGCGCAGTAAAATAATTAAACCCTACAAAAGCCATTTTCTGAGGGAAAAACGCAGTATGAAAATTGAAATCGTTCCATTGTTAAGAAGAATGCATTCGGGTGAGACCTAGATCAAAACTGCGTGGTGGCTCCTGGTTAGGAGGATTAGCTTATAAGCTAGTAATATCTGACATGGTCTTTTAAGTTGTTGACTACTTATACAAATTCTCATTTACCTGAGAATAGGGCATCACACG
This sequence comes from Hemerocallis citrina, assembly GCA_017893485.1. Classification (NCBI taxonomy): domain Eukaryota; kingdom Viridiplantae; phylum Streptophyta; class Magnoliopsida; order Asparagales; family Asphodelaceae; genus Hemerocallis; species Hemerocallis citrina. The sequence continues at coordinate 195,802,737 of CM030365.1, forward strand.
AAGCTAAAAAACAAGTTGTTTCCTTTGTGTTAGGAGACCTGTCATGAAAGTATGCAAGTACTTTTGCTATCAATGCATGTTCCTGTGTAGCTCCATTGCTTGTGTCCAAACAACAAGCAAAGATTAGAACAAGGCACAGTGTTAATGTGTTAGTTATAGCTTTCTGACAGTTTGCAAACACATAATTACATGTTTAAATGACTTTCTGTTTAAAACTTAAAATAACAGCAAAGCCAATTGTGGTCTATATCGAATCTGAATACACCTTTAGGTAGCTACTTATCCGGAATGTAAATTCCTTAGAAGTGAGAATGTTAAATTCCTTGGAATCTTGTATTCATGCATCTGGTACAGTCCACTACCGTCATGGAACCCTCCATTCTTATGTTTTGTTGGGTACATTGGAATTTTGAATCTCTGTCATACTTTTTTCCTAATTACCTTCCATGGGGGAGAGAAAGATCTGTGATGAGAGGGTTGACAAGAAATTTGCCAATTACACGGGGGAGGAATCCTTGACTCTCACTCCCGTGACTTAAAATTAAAATTTCCCCTTTCATGTGATACCTATTCCAGGGAATCCAAAATTAGAGTTGGTACCAAACACAAGAATTTGGACTGTGTTCCTAGATGGCACGGCACTTCAAATGGATTTTGTGTCAGTCATGGACATGTATCTATACTGACACTAGGTCGACAAGTATCTGGTACGCCGATTCCATATCTTTGTCCGAACTTGACTCGGAGTGACATTCCCGATCACTGTGGTTGACGTGTCCTTGTAACATTTTTCGTAGTTTGCATCCTTGTTAGGAGAGGGAGACATGTAATAGAGAGGCACTTCAAATGGATTTTGTGTCAGTCATGGACATGTATCTATACTGACACTAGGTCGACAAGTATCTGGTACGCCGATTCCATATCTTTGTCCGAACTTGACTCGGAGTGACATTCCCGATCACTGTGGTTGACGTGTCCTTGTAACATTTTTCGTAGTTTGCATCCTTGTTAGGAGAGGGAGACATGTAATAGAGAGGCATGACAAATGGTTAGGGAATGAGAGGGGTAACTTCGAGCTAAAAGGTTGGATAACTATTAATATTTATCCGAACCACAAAATTTGTATATTCCTTAGCAATTGAATGATAATAATTTATATATCTGGTTAGTTATTTGGATGTAAATCCAAGAGTGCAATCTTATATCTAATTAAAATTCTATGGTGTTTATTGGTAGTAAGTGATGCTATCAGAATATGCATAAGAAATAAATGACCATTTTATGAATACTTACATATATACAGGCATATAGATTACATATAATGAAAGTTGATTAATCGTTATACCTATTCAAAAAAGTTTTTTAATCTGCTAACAATGTGCACATTATTCGCGTCTTACATACTTGTACTATAACTTGATGTACATTATACATCCGGTTCGTGGCCAGACTACGTTGAAGTTTTTACTTAATTTTGTTTATTAAGACGTGCATCGCACGTGTAAATTAATAGTGGGTTTTAATGGGAACTGTTAAGAGTTAATGACTAAAAAGGCATCTACACCTCATCAAACCACACACCCGAAAATGCTGTTTTTTGTAGAAAGAAAATTCTTAGTGGATTGCAATTATGACAGCAAGAAACTCCGTGTTGTAACAATTTCAGAACAGAAGAGTGCATGCAACATAAATAAAGGGCTACCATTATTTTCCGTGGAATTCTATTTTTCTTTTTTCCCACTTTCGTTTATGATTTATGCATTGTAGATTTCAACATTCAACTTTTGATACTAATAATATTTTTTTTTTTTATCAAAATAGTAAATTGAATCGAAGGGTTTCGTTCACCGCCAATGCATTATGAAATCCTTTGATTCATAAGTCAAGAGATTGAAAACTATGTAATAACCATTTTCTTGTTCGCATTGTACATATTATTGATTGTTCGCAATGTACATATGATTGACAAGAAGTAGGGAGAGAAGAAGCATATGCGAGGTAAGTGCTCACAAGTTTTAATAGTGTAATTGTGTAGTATCAAAATGTCATCCGTGCATAATAATCTAATAATTGTATAGTAAGTGCTCACAAGTTTTAATAGTGCAGTAAAAACTTTTATTGGGGTCAAAAAACAAATTTCTATTGGAGTTTGATTCTCAGAGGTTTTTAATTCTTTATTAGGTGCTTAAGTTGCCCATCTTTTTGGTTATCATATGAAGCACAATGATTTTGATTTTGTTTCCATTTTAAGAACCACTAAATTGAAGCACAATATTCTTTATGTATTGTTAAGGTTGCAAATTCTCTATGTATTTTGAAGATCTTGATATTCTTTATGTATTTGAAATTTGTGATATTTTTTGACCCTCTATTGGCTGAAATTGGGATATGAACCTTTATTGGTGCAAATTGGTCTAATATGCGATATATCACCAATATGATTACTCTTTAGTATACGTTGGGTGAGAAACATATTATATGAGTTCAGGTTGGTAGTTAATTGGTTACTGTGGCCAAATTGTATTAATTGTATCTTGTGGAGCTTCAAATGTGAAGGATCATTTTTGGACAACAAACAAGATGAGAAAGTTGACACAGCCATAGTTGTTGATTGAAGACCAAGGTTAAGTTCAATAAAGAGCTTCAAGAAAGCAAAAGTTTCTTATGTCGTTGCATCATTGTCTGATGGAAAGGCGCTATTATCTAAAGCAGATTTACCAAAGGCGATATCGGGTGATTACCTCAAGCGAGAGGCGATTCAAGGCGAAGTAGTTCCCCCTCACATATACTTGAGGTGATGCAATTAGGTGAAGTGTTCGCCTGGATTGTGCCTCACATTGCTTCATTCAGTGCATGAGGTGATGCCTCATTGCATTGGGTATCATTTTACACCCAGTTTCAATTTTAAACCCGAAGATATCTTTTCTATGGTGAAATACTCAATAGCCAGTTTAAAAACAACCCGATACCCGTATTATATAAGATGTAGGGTAACAAAGATCCTTTGTTTCCCCCTTCTTTCCTTCCTCGTAGCTCATCCCTTTGAGGTGTTTTGATACTGCATTTATTAATTCTTGGTGGTTTGTTGCTTCATTTTCACTTCAATTTTAATTCCAATATGTTTTATTTAGTTTGTTGTTTCTTCTTCTTCCTTTATTATTCTGAATCTTCCTCAATCTGAGTTCTGAATGTTGTTCAATGACATTTTCCTCCTTTTTAAAAGAAATTCCAGAAAATATCTAATACAAAATATAATTTTGATAAGTAACTTGTTTCAACACATCCTTCTCAGACTTTTCCTCACTAAGAAAGACAATTTACTTTTGTTATTAAATGAAGTGTTTAGTTTTACTTGTTAACTTGCAAGTTGTATATATATAAACCCTAATGGTAAAATGAAACTGAGGCAATCTCACATGATCGTCTCTCACTTCAGATTTCACATCATAATTTCACATGCACCAGATTTTTAACAGTAGCAATTCTTGCTCATGCGAGGTAGTCATTTTACTATTAAGTGAGGCAATCATTTTACTTGCACGTTAATTTTGCATGTAAATTTCAGTGTCTTGATCGTGAGATGCGATATTTTTTACTTTTGTTCCTGATAATTTCATCTCTATTACTTTCTTTTCTGGCTTTGTTTATAATTTATAATGTGACTATGATTGCCCGTGGGACGTGCCTACGGCACGTATTCGGGACTGCATATAAATTTCTAAAAAAATTAAAACAAAAAAGGTGGGTGTAAACAAAAAAGGTCGGTGTTTAAAATGTTTTTCTAATACGACGTCTTTAAAATGTTTCATACGGCATGTTATCGCGACGTCTTAACTTTCTTTAAAATATTTAGTAAAAATTTCGATGGAATATCTCATGAAATATTATTCCTTTGGCTCTGGGAAATATATATTAGGCTCTGGGAAATACAACAAAACTTTTAAGAGGTAATGTCATTCAATTAGATAACCAGCACGCGACATTATTCGAGGCTTTTGGTGTTCTTCGCGACATTATTTGCTACTATTTTGTTGCCAACTCTACATGCATCATTTCATTGTTTTAGCTAACAACATGATAATTTTTTGTGTTCCCTCAAGGTGTCCTCTCCTGGTGTAGAAAGAGTTATTCGAATTCCAGAAGATGTTGAAAGGTTCAAAGAGAAGCCAGTGTATGTCAGGTATACTATCAGTGAAGACACCTCTGCTTCCCCTCAAGAAAGTGATGGTGTGTTCAAGCTCGTTTCCTACGACCTGAAATTGGGCCATTGCACTTGGGGTATAGCTGTTGTGAAGATAAACAAAAAGCAGGCAGGAAAGGGAAGACCACTCAGCAAGAAACAGAGGGAATGGCGATTGGAGACGCCATTTGATTCACTGATTTTGGTTAGAATACATTCTGATTGTTGATACTTGTTCAATGAGATGAGAAATTTAAACTGATGATGTTAATGAGATAGTGATATACTACTTGATGCTTGAGTGAGTGAGATGATGAATCTTACATTTTACACATGAATCTTTTGCATTTGTTAGTTTGTCTGCTGCAATAACCATTAGAAGGATTTTATTCTTAATCACCAATGAGTAGGGATTTAATTTCTTCAATCGCACTTTGTCAAAATTTACATTTAGAACTGTGATCGATCAAAATTACAGAGGGTGAGTTTTGTTAGGTAGCCTTTGCCCGGCTTTTGAATGAATTGAAGAGGACAGGAGATCTTGCTGGTTGCGCAAAGGGCGTAGATGTTAAGATGTTAGCATCAACATCCTCCCCATTCTGAAAAGAATAATTAACTCAAAGATTCCAGGTTAAACCTTTCTCAGCTGAATTAGGTTAACCACCGTATCATGTTATTTTAACACCTATAAAGATTGACAATTCTATTTTTGGCATACTTTTAGCTTCTCTCTCTAGAATTTCTAGAGAGAGAAGCTCTCCCAAAATATCAAAAAAAAGAAAACCCTACCGTAGATCTGAGCGTACACAATTTGATACTTCATGATGTGTTCAGCTTCTGTTTATCTTGAGCGTACACAATTTGATACTTCGTGATGTGGTCAACAAACTGAAACAGAAAATAAAGAACTTGAATGTTTTATTTCTTAGAAAGATAGACACTCAGGAACATGTTTAAAACTATGAACTTTAGAAGGAAGTTAGTTCGTACTCATCCTCACATACAATCGTGAACCTCTGTTTCTCCATGGAGTATGATACGAAAGTTACATCATTAGGAGTTTGTACTGGTTCCTTAAGAGTTTGTACTGGTTCCAATAAACTACTAACATTAGACTAACATTTTATTTAAGGTATTTCATGTATTACTAACTTTAGCATCTAAGTTACACATGATTGATGGTGGGTGATTGCATTATGTAATGTGTAGGTCAATCCTTCAAACCAATTCTCTCTGAGGAAGCTTCAAGTAAATAGTAAAAGAAAGTTCTAACTCTATTTTCATGAAGATCATGATAAACAGTATGAATGTTCTTTTGGATGTTTCATTGATATAGGATATGCACTGCATGGATGTAAGATCCTACACCGATATTGCATGTCCTTTATCCTTTTCGTATAATTTGCCGAAAATCATGTTGAACAATAACATCCATTTAAATGTTTCACCATGGGCATAGCATATATATTTGAGAGAAGGAAGCGAACAATGACACTGTAATCTGCTTCCCCACATACAGGACAAATGTGTTAGTACTCCCCACCGGTTACTACCATGCATTTCATTCAGAGATGCATGTCTACTTCACAATAGATGAAGCCTACAGTGTTGTTGTACCCTCTGTTTCCCTCATATGCAGGTCAGAGCTTACTTCACAATAGATGAAGCCTAAAGTTCTCTACAGAAAGCTTCAAGTATATTAAAAAATAGTAAAAGAAAGCTTCAAGTGTAGGTCAATCCAGGAAACTATTCTCACAATCTCTTAAAAGTTATTATCCCTTAAAAGTACCACCTACAAAATCTTCACTGAACCTACAAAATGTTCACAATTTCACAATCTCACAGGAAAGCTTCACTGAACCTAATAAAAGAAAGCTTCACTGAGCCTAATAATAGAAAGCTTCACTGAACCTACAAAATGTTCACAAAATAGAAAGTTTGTTACATCATAATAGAAAGTTTGTTCAAAAAATAGTAATAGAAAGTTTGTTCACAAAATGTTCACTGAGCCTAATAAAAGAAAGCTTCACTGAGCCTAATAATAGAAAGTTTGTTATTGTTCACAATCTCACAATCTCACAGGAAGCTTCAAGTAATTAGTAAAAGAACATGAAGCTTCAAGTATATTAGGCTTTTTACGAAATTCTGCTCATAATTAAAAATTTATCATCACAGTCAAGAAATATAAATCTTCCTCGGGCCAATCCAAGCAACATCACATAGACATTATATATATCGGGCTCTGGGAAGAAAAAATCTTCATATGACTAAGATACAAAATAAAAACCAAGATATCGTTTGAAAACATAATAGATTTTAAAAAAAATTGACAGAACGTCCCCTAAAATATTAGCCCTTTTACAGAAATTCCTTACGGAATTCTGCTAACAATTAAATATATGACATCACACGCAATAAATATCAATCCTCCCCAGGCTCAACCGAGCAACATCACACAGGCAACATATATATAAGGCTCTGGGGGAAAAAATCAGAATATAATGCAAGATACAAAATAAAAACCAAAAATTCTTTTGAAAATGTAATAATTTTTTTGAAAAACCTTCGAAAAACATTTAAAAAACCAAACACAGAACCCAATACTCCACAAAATTGCGGGTACGGGTATTAACATAACTATATTATATCATTATTATATACAGTTACTTACATCATCTCCAAAAATGCTAAATATTACAATTATTACAACTATTACATCCTCCACCATACTAAACACCAACCAACTGAATGAAAAAAAAATTACATGGTTGTAGGAGAACACAATGGTTGAAGTCTTCAAAATAGGACCAAACAGTGAGCCTAAAAAAACAGTTAGAGTTTTGAATCAAATAGTAAGAGTTTACAATAAACAATTAAAACAGTAGTAATAGTTTTGAAACCATTACCTTTCAAATAGAACAATGGCTTCAACCAAACATGTTCCTCATCACCCTACAAAAAGTTAAACTGTCAATATGTACATGACGGTTTTGAGTGTGGACGACAATCTGGGAAAAAAAGAAGAAACATTAAATTAGCAGCAATTAACGGTTAACATAGGGTGTAGTTGTAGTAAATAGAAATTTACCTTATTGCAACCCCAATTCATCAATGTAGTTGCATTTATAAATTTGAGGTCCATGTCAGCTGCTTCCCAGTTCTATTAAAGTTCAAAAGTAAAACAACAATGAAAATAAGTTTTAGTAAGGTAAATCTATCATATATAAATCTATCATATACAATTCATCTTGTTTCATTACAGAAAAAATAATAAGTTAATAGACGACCCTCTTTCTATTTTTTTCTTCTTATATATGGTGTCAATATTTCATTACTGAAAAGTTAATTGATTTGAAGAGTTTGCTGGCTCATTATTGATTTCTTATTTGAAATAGAAAGATGGTCATCTCTTATATGGTGTCAATATTTCTTACTTGAAAAGTTTTCACCTTTAACAGATAACTTGGAAATTTGAGCATAGTCCTTTAAACTATATAAAGTTAACTGGGCAATTAAAAAAGAATTATCAAGCACATTATAGTGTCTTAGCCAGGATTTATTTATTTTGTTTATTGCCAGAACTTAGCAACAATGTAAAGAAATTCTTCTTTTTTCTTAGTGTCTTATTAGGTAGTATTAGTATCAGAAAGTCTACTTTTGCACCATCTAATATTGCAATTATGAATCTCCCCACATAATTAAAGAAAGCTTCCTAGAGCACAACACAAACATTTTCTCCTTCTGCTCCACTTAGTTAAGAAAGACATTTTCCCCTACTGCTCCACTTAGTGAATTAATCCACAGCTGAATTGATTGATCTTTTTTAGGTATACCTACTGAGATGATCACCAAAAACTTCTCATATAATAACTGCTATATGTCTTCACTGTAACTTCATATCTACTCCCAATTCTAGTTGAATTGGATGATCTTGGAGTAATATAATTTGATTATGTTTGTTGTTTTGTATTGATGCAGGTAACAGCAACGTAAAGTATACAAATAGTCCTTTATAAATCAAACATCTGTAATTTTTTAGGATAAATTCATGTTTAGGCGCTAACCTCGAGTGTGTGAATCAAACTTATAATTGACAATTATTCTACGGAATGATTGATGGGTGCAGTTATTATCCCTTAAAAGTTACCTAAATCACAGGTGTGAGACTTACATCAGTGAAGTATTTCGAATCTAAATGGGCATAGGTATTACCTAAATCACAGGTTTGATATAGCTCAGTGATAATAAGTTAATAGACGACCCTCTTTCTATTTTTATACTCATTCTCGGAAGCTTGAACTAACCAAGTGTAGCCAGCAACTAAAAATGGAGAATTTTTATGTGTATCAAAAAAAGTGATGAAGTTCTTGCTTCACATTTTATCTGTATTTATCAAAAAAATGTGCTTCATATTAATGGAGAATATTTATGTTTTTCAATTAATGTGCTTCATATTATTTCAATTAACAATTAATGTGCTTCATATTATTTCTTTATGATGGTTACCTATTAGGTAGGTGTGATTGGTAATTTGGTCCATTCTTCCCCAAACATAAAAAAGCAAGTTCTTGCCGCTGGGGCCTTGCAGACTGTTATTAGAATATTTGGTCCATTTAAAAGCAAGTTTTTTGGTACTGTCATCAATCATTAATTTTGTTCATTGCATTTTCCCGGTGAGATGTAAGTCTCTAATTATAGGGAATGTCAATTCTTGGAACATGTGGAGTTTTATGTCAATCCTGGAATTTGATACTTCAGATAATTCACGTCGTCAGTAACATTAGTTGTCTGATTTTTATACCAATTAACTGTGTGATGATTGTTGATTATGATGCCAACATAAGTGTGCTTTTGCTATTATGTTAACCTTTTGGACTATGAGTATTGGAATGATTGTAGTATTATTTTAAATGTGTAATATTCAGTAGTAGCATATTACACTGCTTACTTTTATGTACCGGACAATGAATTCAGCAAGTTAGCAGACATACATTTTAACAGCATCACAGGAACAAAGCATATAATATCGTGGCATACCTAAGAAACAAACCATATATTGGTTACTATGCTAACAGCTTCATTATAATCTTTTTGTGTCTGCTATACTATCGTTCTGCCGAGGTGGTGGAAAAACAAAGAATATAATATCATCTAAAATGTAATTTAGACACTGTATACTTGAGAGGATGTGCTGAGAGTATGGTAGTGGTAGCTCATGCACAGTTTGGTAGATGCATTTTTTAATTCTATTTAGAGAAAATTTAATAGTTTGTGGATCATCCATAATACTATTTAATAGTTATAATAAATATTGGTGACTTGAGTTTATGGAGATCACCTAACTGAATTAAAAGTTTTATTCAAGTAAGGTTCATTAGTTAGAGTACGAATTTTTTTTATTGAAAGATAATCAAAGTCATAAAGTACCTGTATTTTATGTTGAGAGTATGGAAGTGGTACCTCTATAAAAGAACTTCAGGATAAACAATGTTTGTTGTTGAGCTCAAACAATCTTCTGGTAGAAGTAGAAAAATACGATCAAAACTTGTACACCTAGAGAGTGCAACATAGAGTTGTCCGTGACTGAAAACTGGTGAGCGTAAATCTATCCCCACAATATCAACAGATTGGCCTTGTGCTTTATTTTTTGTTACAGCATATGCTAATCGAACTCGAAATTGGCGTCTTGTCATTGCAAAAGGTAGATCCGAAGACGAAGGTTTAGGGGTTAGAGGTATTCTTGGAATGAAGACCAAATTTCCTGTTTTATCGCCAGTTAAAATCATAGCCTCAATTACACGCGTCGACTGAGCACACCGAACTACAATTAACCGAGTGCCATTACACATACCATCCTTTGGTGCAACATTCCTCAACAATATGATTGGGCACCCCCACTTTCAGCTCCAGTTTAAATGGTGGTAGCCCGGGAGGATCTAAAGAGTTCAAAAACTCGTTAGGGTATCGATTGGTGATGTTTCGATCAACTCCATCTTCCTCAGACATTTTATCGGTAGCAAGAAATGTAAATTTTGGCCCTGGATGAAGATTTAATGCAGCAGCATTAATGAAACTACATCATCATTTCTCGCTGATAGAATTGTCCGCTCTGTAAGATATTTGGGAGTGATAGTGCCGATAACGTTTAGTTGCGGGTAAACGGTAGATAAAAGTTCATCCAATGTGTGACACCTCCGAATTGTTGAAGGAAGTTGTACGGTCTCATCGGGTTTGGAGCCAATCTATATAATAAAGAAGACTTATTTGTCAGTAAGAGTCAAAAGGAGAGATTTGCTTAGTTATTACAAAAAATATGTAAGAAGACAACCTCGTTTAGAAAATTGGAAAATAAAATATTTCTGATATCGGATGAATCTAGACGCATGTTCACGTTCAAAGTTAAGACTTGTACGGCATTCCAAAGTAAAGATTTTCTTAGCGATGCACCAACAATTTGTTCCCGAACCCCCTTCGGTACTACCGGTAGGATTTGTCGAAAATCCCCACCGAGCACCACAGTGATACCACCAAATGGATTTTTATTATCACGTATATCTTGAAGTGTACGGTCAACAGCTTCTACACAAAACCTATGCTGCATAGGGACCTCATCCCAAATGATTAGCTTTGCTTCCCTGAAAAAATCTGCCTAAGGTGATTGCTTAGTGAACCCACAAAAGGAATTATCCAACACATCAAGTGGGATGGAAAATGTTGAGTGTGCAGTTCTACCTCCTACCAGTAACAATGATGCAATGCCAGAAGAAGCAACAGTTACAACAATGAAACCATCTCGACGGCATTTCGTTGCTAGTGTATTGTATAAAAATGTTTTTCCAGTACCGGCTCCTCCGTTCAAGAAGAATGTAGTTCCCTTGCCGCCCATAACTGATGTAATTATTGCAGTATATGAAGATAACTGTGCATCATTAAGTGAATTTATACTTGCTTGTATATTAGCTTGTAGGGCTTCAACTTGCAGTACTCTATGTTTCCAAATAAACTTGTTGCCAACAACCGTACTCCAATTTTGCATAGGATGGGGCTTGGGTCGGAAGTTATCTAAGCTCTTGCCTGATTCTTGAAGCATTTGGTTTAAAAGATATAGACCATAATCTAGGACTTGGGCATGGGTCGGAAGTTATCTAAACTGCGTACTGAAAAATAATGTACGCAGTTTGTGTTCAAGATCATCACATATATGCACTGAGAATTGGTTCCATAAGGTAAGTGGTTCCAACGGAGAGCATTCCGTAAGAATGACACTAAATAACCTTCTAAGTTGGTAGCCGGTGCTCATAATTGCAGCTTCTTGGAGACATTGTACCCACTCGCCATCATCTTCCAACAGTCCTCTGGCAACACATGCTAATTTGAAAGTAGCATACTCAACATTGTCGACTGTACGTAAGCACTGAAATGATCGTGGTCCCTTCACAACTGTTAGTAGCAAACGCAAATAAAAGCGCTCACCCGAATTTGGAGTTGCAAAGTACATTCTGCCGATTGCGTATCCCTTCTTTCTCGGCGTCCACATCTTCGAAGACTTATTCCAAACAAAATGTTGCGGGAACTGTTGGTAGGTGAATACGCGTGCAGCTAAATTTGATGAGCAACATGCAAAAAAACCGGTAAGAGTTGTCATTTCTAGTTCGGCTCTAGATACGACGTTGTCAATCCTATCAGCCGAATTATAAACAACACGATGCATTCCAGGAAAATGCAGTGCCAAGCGTACAACCGCTGGCACCTCTTCATGTAAAGAGTGTCCAAATATTCGCCATGCAGCTTCTGGAGGGCCAATATACCGTGCGTCGAGATATTGTTTGATCTCATCTACTCCTCCCAACACAATTGTTGCGCGGTCGTTTCCTTTGAAAATATATTTGTGGATATATTTAACACATCTCACCCCAGCACAAACTTCAACATTAATATGACAATTAAACATTTTAGAAAGGTAAGCATTATGGGGTACAACATCTCTATTATCAACCTGCTGCCCCCTCACAGTATGAAAATGTTTAGTATCACGACGACGATAGATTGGATAGCCATCTTGATCCATAGTTGTTGCCTCAGAGAACTCTCTAGGATACCTCTTTTGACATTTTCCATTTTCCATGCACGATGCTTGAGGATTTCGTCCACCACACGGGCCATGCACCATACAATTTTTGACAGTTTCAAAGAGTAGGGGATCCGCTATCGGATCTGAAAATTCAGCAGAAACTACTTCATCTACTTGTTGGCATGTACGAATTTTGTCTGGATTTGCAAGAAAGAAAAGAGCGTGCATATGAGGTAGTCCGCGTTTCTGAAACTCAATGGTAAAGACATGCGCAAATTTCTGACCAAATACTTTTGCTTTTTCTATCCCCTTCATCAAAGCATTTTTCTTCAACTCAAAAACGCGACAAACTAAATCAGGGCGATCAGTAGCTTTTTGATGTGGCAATAGAGCTGCAGTTATTTCTGGCCATTTGGGATTTGCAGTCATGGTAAGGAAAATATCTGGGTGTTGGTAGTGGTGCGTAATAGCCATTGAATCTTGAAAGATTTCAAACATATGTCTTGGACTACCAATGAATGAAGATGGCAAAATGATTCGTTGTCCGACCTGATCAAGTCCTAACCCATCTGCAGCGATGTCGGTAAGACCTTGGTAAAGTTCAGCTCGAAGTTTTTCCTGATTAAGCTTATGATATGTCAGTCGATTCTGCTCAGTGGCTGCCCAAGCATCGACAATAAATTCTTGCAAAAGTTTTCCTGCTCTCAGAATAGTTGAATACTCTGTATTGCGTTGAAATAAACGATAACTATAGAATTGCATTTGAGTTAGTCTAGCAGTCGAAGGTCTTCCATTGATGACATCCCACTGTTTCAAATCGGGTTCCCATCCCAACTCACCATAAGGGAATAGCAAGACATAATGCAATGGCAAATATGCTGGATGGCACTCGTTAATTTGCATTAACTCATTGTTTCCCCTCAAATGCAGTATGATATCTCTCATACCACTAATTTCAGTTCTATCACCAGGTATAATCACTGCAATCTCATCAGTAGTTGGAAGATTATACCTACGCCGGTCAGTTGCAGAATTATAGTGTAGAACCGCAGGTAAGCTGTGATCCGAAGAATTTGTCTGGTCTAAAATTGTATAAGCTTGACGGAACTTATCTGCAAATTCATTGAACTCCAAACATTCCTGAATAATATTGAGAACATCAGCTCTCAAATGAGGATTTCGCGATGTACGAAAACCTAAAGCAGAAACTGGATCGTAAATGTAGAGTTGTGCATAAACAGCAGCTTGACCTGGCTGTGGTATTAATGACCCCGTTCGGTGGCGCAGCTCTCCATGTATGGTGAATGAGGTAGGCCCCCGACCATGGATGACCCTTTCATCCATTCTGACACCCAAACTCGTAAAAGCATTTGCTGCATTGTATTCTCGAGTATAAGTCCGAAATGAAGTCGATTGTACACTATCACCATCATATAAATCTTGAAGAGGTGGGAGTGGAGTAATGAGCAAAGGTAGTTTCACTTTTCCTTGTGAACAACATTTTCCGAAATAATTATTTCTGGCAGATGAGACCGATAATTTTTCATCATTCCAATGCAATGCTGAACAATAAGAGCATGTCACATTCATCATGCCGAGAAAGTGTCGTTTGGAATTGAACCTATTAGTTACGATGGCCAGGTAAGTTAACAGTTGTATATATTTTAACCTATGGATAATATACACGGGTTAAAGGTAAAATAAAATTAACCTATTTGATTTGGACGTAGCAGTTCGATATTGTCTTTCACGTTGGGCCAATTGACGCGGGGTGCACCCTTCAAGTCTCGCTACTTGTGAATCAATCATATGGCTGAATATGGAGAACAACTAACTAAAGACATTCTGGAAAAGTTAAGATTAAAAAAGCAAACATTATTTACCTAACAGCGCCAGAAGTTTGAGAGGTTCTTTGCAGGCCAATATTTGGCGGTACTGAAGTAGTTTGTCCATCATACATATGTTTTTGTGGTACATTAGAAGGAACAGTTGTTCGAGGTAAACATTCGTCAGTTGCGTCTAATACTCGTATAGAGCACATTTCAAGTTTCTCCCGTTCTCGTCGTCTACGTTGGGCCAACGTAGCTTTCGATATAACATGAACATTATGAGCCTAAATTTGTGAAAATGAATCGTTATAAAAGAACCACTTACTTATTTGAGAATGTATTAATTTTCACAGTGTGAGGATAAATAAAAGAAGCAGTGTGAGGAAACATAAAGAAAAAGCATTGTAGATAAAGCAAGATAAAGAAGCAAGATAAGCATATACCGCACTGGACATTTCATTTTCTTTTCCCTTTCCCTTGCCAGAATAACTTGTTTCCTTTCTCTACATGGGTGGTTAAAAAGCAGGAATTAATAAAAAATCAATAATGAGCAAAAGACCAACCAAGTAATAAGGGGTTAAGTTTACCTTGCGAAGATATATTAGATTAAGCTCGCGTTCATCTCGAATGGTAACCCCGACATTTTTTTGTCGAAGGAATTGCACCTGCAATAAAAAAATATCAATTTTGAATGTAAGTGGACAATTAGTTAATGTGCTAAGAACACAATGAAAAGCTTAACATACTGTTTTTTCCAAGTCAACATCAACCTGTAAGGTATTAAAGTAAACATTAAATTGAGAGAAACTTATTGTTATATCAAGAGTTGTAGATTTTTTTTTTTTTTAAAAGAAGATACTTACATGGCCATATATAGTGATGTCATCCATTGCTGTTCTTTAATTGGAGCAATTGACCTGTATATAAAGGAGGGGAAATATATTAACTAACCAATTGACGTTCTTTAATTGGAGCAATTGACGTTCTAATTATTTTAACAAACTAATCAAGAAAACGTAATAACTACTATTAATTACTATGATCTATCTTCTTTGATGATTAACTACTATGAGATATGGTGTAGAAAAGCTTCGGGTGATCAAGAAAGATGAACAGGATGTAGAATGACTAAGCACAGTTTTTTGGTAGAATCTCACTAAATCCAAAGATTCCATATGTGAAGATTCTAACGATTTTTTCTTCCAAATTGATTGTGTTTTGGGTTAAACATAGCAGTTTTGATGTGCTTGTGATATAATAGAATTGCCTTCAATTTTTTTTGCTATAACTGATCTTTTTAAAAACTGATTTTTATTTCTGTGTTTTGTGATTATGTTGAATTTTGGGGGGTTGAGCTTTGGGCACTTTTTTATTTATTTATAAACTAACCATAGGTTGTATCAAGTTTGTTTCAAAATATACCATAAAGTTGGTCGATTCAGTTTTCTCTTATGAATTGTTTTTCGTATCTGTCTGATGGAGCAACGGGTAGTATTAGAATTCTTGGAAATAGTTATGTACTCAAATTGGAAATAGTTCTTATTCGCGAAGCTTTTTTATCCTCCCGTATTATTCTCTGTTATGTTAATATTAGTTATCCTCCCGTAATTATGTTAATATTAGCTGGTTTAAATTTCTTTTCTTTAAAGTATGCTAATTGTGTATATTGCTAATTAAATCTGTTACTGGATTGTGTTAATGCTAATTGTGTTACTGGATTTTAGGATGTTTTCTTTTGCAGCTAATTAAATCTGTTCATGATAACTGTGTATATTGCTGGTAAATGGAGACTACTTTCAGTTGGTGCTTTTGGACCGCCCTAGTTGATTATCTTGTTTTCTATAGATGATATTAGTTGTAGTTGGCACTTGAAGGTTGGATTAGAAGCATGTCTAATCAATCATGCCATGAGAGTACAACTTTCCTCAATTTAGTACTTCCTTTCCACCCACACTGACTTCCTTCAATACCCAAACATACGTGCTTTTAAAGATACCCAAATTTCTCAAAACTCAAATCTCTCTCAATACCCAAATTATAATCCGTCAACACACAAATATCCAAATCTCTCTCAATACACAAACTTCATTCAATACCCAATTCTTCTAATCTGTCAATACCCAAATTAGAATATCGTTCCAATTAACTTTACGGGTGTTTTGCATTCACACAATACCACATAAACACTATATTTTGGTCATCCTGCTTCAATTTTATGGATAACATATAGAACCGTACATTTAATTATTCTTTACATTTAACCTACTAAAAGCAAACCCTTTCCTCGGAACCACCACTTTTCTAGTTTAGAAACCTCATCTTCATTTACATATTAAGCTCATCCGTAACTAACGGAAAGATATAACAATCTAAAACCTCATCTTCATTTACATATTAAGCTCATCCGTAACTAACGGAAATATATAACAATCTATTTGTAATTTCTTTTAGTGAATCCCGAGATCCCAAACCACATTCTCCATAGAGACCTCTCCCCTCTTCCTTCTCCAAGCTCTAAAATCTAAATACATCAATTGGCATAATATTGGTATCACATGTTAGAACATAAACACAAATCCATCAACACTCACTACAACCTCAGAGACCTACTATATTGGTTGGCAGGTTAACTTCCCCCAAAGCACCTATCAAAATTTTTTTTTCCTTCAAAAATTTGAACGCAAATTGGAAACCCATCAACCTATACTTCACAATCCTTGCAAATCAATTGGAACAAACAAAGTATAATCTTAAAGTTCCTTATCATCATTTTGAATTATCATTTTGAATTATCAATTGGAACAAACAAAGTATAATCTTAAAGTTCCTTGTCATCAAAATGATAATAAAAAATTGGAACATAATCTAAATATATTTTTAAGAAACACACACATTGGGATCAACTTTTCAACATTACATAGCATGATGATGAAATAAAAATTTTGGATATTGTGGAACCTTTTTCTTTTGAAAACAGATATTGCGGAACTATAATAGTAACATACAAACAAACCATTTGAAAAAAGAAACATGGCCTTACTACTAAACCTCAACGCAGATGTGGTAGCTTAGGTTGAGCATACAAATAAATTTCATTAACAGCTTAATTTGGTACATCCTAATTCCGATACAATCAAGAAGGATTAGGAGGAAAAAAAATCCAGCAGAAAATTTTGGTACATCCTAAGGTTGAGCATACAAATGAAAATTTTCCTTCAAAGCACCTATCAATTTTTTGGTTGGCAGGTTAACTTCCCCCAAAGCACCTATCAATTTTTTGTTTACTTCAAAAATTTGAGCATACAAAAAAACCCATCAAACCACTGGAATTTCCTTCATACAAATGAAAATTTTCCTTCATGAAAGTATAGGTTGAGCATACAAAAAAAAAAACATCCTAAAATCCAGTAACATACCAAAAAAAACATCCTAAGGTTGAGCATACAAATGAAAATCCAGTGTATAAATAATCAAAACATCCTCAAAATTAATTTGGTACTAACTTCTGACGAAAGAAACAATGAGCTCCAACATAAATTAAAGACTGAAAACAAAAAATTAAACTAACCAGCCATGAAAGTGATAACAATCTCCATAACCATTCTCACTATCTAAATTTAAAGAATGTAGGACCACTGAAATAATCAAATAAAGAAAGAAGTTGAAAATATTCCCCAAATCCCCTGCTCTAAAACTCCCCATTGCCAAATATAAGAATCCAAAGAACCAAACTCTCTACACCTTGGGGCTTTACCTATATTTTCATCCTCGTCCCATCAGAACTCTATTAAAATTCTGCACAAATTTTAAATATTTTTTTTTCTAATCACCTGCAGTCTGCTTTGTTCCCACTGCAAAGAATTCAGTGATGA
This sequence comes from Hemerocallis citrina, assembly GCA_017893485.1. Taxonomy (NCBI): domain Eukaryota; kingdom Viridiplantae; phylum Streptophyta; class Magnoliopsida; order Asparagales; family Asphodelaceae; genus Hemerocallis; species Hemerocallis citrina. The sequence goes on from CM030365.1 coordinate 195,820,689, forward strand.
CCTATAGAGGCATGCCCATCGTTTCAGGGACCTTCAAGAAGACAAACACTAAAAAAATGGTGCACACGACTGAATAAATACCCAAAAACTCCAGCAAGGCCAATGGAAGTTAGCATCACAGGGAGGGTGTAAATTACAATGATGTTACCGAACCAGAATGTTAGAGCACAGATTGCTATGCACACACCTCTGACTCGAGTTGGAAAGATCTCGGAACTGAGGATGTTGGGGATGTTAGGTTTTGTGAGAAATTTCATTAATAGCTTAATTTGGTACATCATAATTCCGATACAATCAAGAAGGATTAGGAGCAAAAAAAAATCCAGCAGAATTAGGATGTTTTTTTTGGTACATCCTAAGGTTGAGCATACAAATGAAAATTTTCCTTCAAAGCACCTATCAATTTTTTGGTTGGCAGGTTAACTTCCCCCAAAGCACCTATCAATTTTTTTTTTTGCTTCAAAAATTTGAGCATACAAAAAAAACCCATCAAACCACTAGAATTTCCTTCATACAAATGAAAATTTTCCTTCATGAAAGTATAGGTTGAGCATACAAAAAAAACATCCTAAAATCCAGTAACATACAAAAAGAAACATCCTAAGGTTGAGCATAAAAATGAAAATCCAGTGTATAAATAATCAAAACATCCTCAAAATTAATTTGGTACATCCTAATTCTGATACCCAATCAAGAATACAACTGGAGCTAAAAAAAACTTCACCCGTCAAAATTAATCAAAACAACTGGAGGTGAAATCGATGGAGAGATTTTGTATACCTGAGAGGTGAAATCAATGGTCGAGTGCGATGGTGACTGGACTATGCGGAAGGCGACGAGAAGGCGACGGGTCTGTGTTTGAGGCGACGGGAAATCGATGGTTGGTGGCTGTCGATGCAGAGACGGCGGCGGTGGGAAGTGACGATCGGCTGAGGTGGAGGATGGAGGTGAGAGCGGCGATTGGCTGGAGGTGAGGGTGGAGGTGGGTTACGATCGGGAGGTGGGGGGGCGCTGATCGGATAAGGACGGAAGGGAGGAGGAGGGAGAGAGTGAGAGCGGCGATCGGCTGGAGGTGAGAGTGGAGATCGGGTGGAGGTGGGTTACGATCGGGATGTGGGGGGTTGGGGGGCGCTGATCGGGAGGTGGAGGAAGAGGGAGAGAGTGAGAGAGCGGGAGAAAGAGAGAGAGAACGGGGAGATAGAGAGAGGGAGACAGTGAGAGAGAGAGAGAGTGGGCGGGAGAAAGAGAGAGAGATAAGGGGTTTTTTTTTAATGGGGAAAAAGAGAGAGTGTGTGTGTATTTGAATTTGTGGAGTTCGAAATTTGAGCGGGAAAATATGTTTTATGAGAGTAGATCTGGTCCATTGATTTTGGGATAGATTGAATGTGAGCCACTTGATAGCTTTCTTTGTGTTTTATTATATAGATACTCGTGTTTTTTTGTTATTTTTATATAGTTAATATTTTTGGTTTTTCTTTTGTCCTTGTAGTTTCATATTTCCATACATTACAAATCCAAGTTTATTTACTTAGAAGTTCTAATTTTATGTAAAGTGAGGATGCTGTGTCACAATATTTTTCGTTTAATTTTAGGTAGAGGATGTTGTGTCTCTTTTACGTTCCTTCATCTAGTTTAAAGTAAATAGTTATACAAGTTATCATGCTATTATTTCGATTATGAGTTATTGAGCTTCTTATGATATTAATTGACAGGAAAATGTTTATAACTAGTAGATACTATGATTAGAAGGAATATTAATGTAACTTGTTTACAAGAAACAAAGTGGGTAGGGGAGAAAGCTAAAAAAGATAGATTGTTTTAAATTATATTGTACATGTAAAATTAGAAATAAAAATGGAGTAGTAATTTTAGTAGATAAAAAATTCAAAGGAGATGTAGTAGGTGTTAATAGAAAAGGAGATAAAATAATACAATTATACAAATTAAGCTTGTATTGGGGGGAAACATAATTAATATCATTAGTGCTTATGCACCCCCAGTAGGATTAGATGCACAAGCTAAAAATAAATTTTGAGAAAATATGGATGAGATAATTCAAGGACTACCATTTGGTGAGAAATTATTTATAGGCAGAGATTTCAATGGACACGTGGGAGAAGATAATATGAGATATGAGAGGGTGCAAGGAGGATATGGATTTGAAAATAAGAACGATGGTGGAGAGGCTTTATTAGATTTTGCGGCTTTGTATGATCTTATATTAGCAAATGCTTGTTTTAGGAAAAGGGAGGAATATTTGATAACCATTAAAAGTGGGGCAAATAAGAGCCAGATTGATTTTTCCATTACTAGAAAGGTGGATTGCTTGACATGTAAAGATTATAAAGTTATACCGGGAAAGTATTTAACCTCACAACATAGATTAATATTGTTGAATGTTAAGATTGGGAGAACACATATGTATGAGGAAGGAGGTTAGAAACCAAAGAATTAAGTGGTGGAACTTGAAGGGAGAGAAACTAGAGGTTTTTAGAGATAAAATCCTTAAAAGAGCGACATAAAATTGGAAAGGGGAGACAAATATGATGTGGACTAAAATGACTACGTGCATAAGAGAAATCTCAAAGGAGGTATTTGGAGATTCTAAAGGTAGAGGATTGTAAACTAAAGAAATATGGTAGGGGTAAGAAGAAGTCCAAACTATTGCGAGAAAGAAAACACCAACCTTCAAAATATGGCAAAACAGTAGAAATAAAGAGGGTTTGGAGAGATATAAGTGATGTCAAACTTAATCCTAAATAGAGAATTTTCAAGAATCTTAAAAGGATTAATTTTACCAACATGTAATGCGGATCAAAGTTAGAATTTTAAATAATTAATCGGTTTGATGGATTTTCAAGAATTGAATTAGGTTTAACAAGCCCAATTAATAATTCAGTTTTAACAATCAATAATTAAATTTCTAAGCGTTCTTAGCAAGTAAAAGCTTGAATACTGATTTGTACTATAATTAGGCAAGTGGAACGCTCAATCTCAATATTTGTGGTCGACAGTTAAATTGAATAATATAATAGAGATAATAAAGTAGTTTAACACAAATATTTGAGAATTGGAAAGAGGATATCGAGGGTTCGAAGAACTCGGCGTAGATCTCAGGTTGAACAGCAGCGAAGAGCACAACAATCAACAACACAGAAAAAGATAGTAGCACTAAGGTCTGCAATGGCAGGGGTGGTCGACGGCGTCAGTGGTTGACGTCGACGATGACGGTGGGCGTCGCGAACGACGGCGGCGAAGTTGTCGAGGAGGCAGGGCGGCGCTGGTGGCATCGCCGTCGAAACAGAGAGGAAAGGAGGAAAAAAGAGTTGGGTTTTTTTGGTGTTTTGTTAATGGGGCTGTCAGAGGAGGGCGACAGGGTTTAGGGGGTTTTGGGGTGGTGCTGGTGGCTGTGGGGGGCGCGATCGACAATGGAGGGAGGTGTTGTTTCGGTCGATGGCGGTGGAGGTCGAAGGCGGTGAGGGGGGTTTGAGATGATGACGGGGAAGATGACAGGCTTGGGGGTTGGGTTTGTATTTTTTTTTATTTGGGAAATTAGGGTTAGGGTATTTTATTTGGGGATTTTTTTAATTTGGGGATTTGGGGTATTTTTAGAGTTTATCACAAACCCTAAAATTTTATTAGGATTTATCACAAACCCTAATAAGTTGGATCTCAATTGTATCACACAAAGAGAGGGAGATGAAGAGCAAAACTCAACACAATAAATTTTTTAAATCAAGAATGGCATACTTTCTCATTAATCTCGAGGCCTATATATATGCTCAAAATAAATCTTGATACAAATCTCAAAATATTCTAAAATCTCAGAAATATTCTAATGCATAAAAAAAAGATCACATATGGCTATAATTGCCAAAAATAAATATGGTACTGAAATAAAATACTAAACTAAATAGAATAGATGTCCTCATCATTCTCTCCCGGTGGGAGAGAGCTCGACCCAGTCGAGTCAAAACCAGTGATCCTGTCATGGTGCTCCAAAAGATCTGGATCCAGTTGCGGGAGCTCCTCACGATCACTACAAGTGTCATCCGACTTCGGCTTGATCTTCCATCTCACCAAATACTTATGCATACCACTATCTCTTGTAGAGATTATCGAATCATCTAAAATATTATTCAATTCTTTTGTCGGTGGGTAAATAGTATCAGGTAGAGGGGTAAATGTGGGAATCTCACTATTAGGCTGCAGGGTGGGCTCATCTATAAGAAAATTTATATGGTTGAATTTTGAGCTTTCATAGAGTACTAGATCCTCAATATTGAAAGTCTTATGCCAAAGCCTCCAGGAAGGTCAACGACATAGGTATTATCATTGATTGTCTGTAGAATCTTAAATGGGCCTGAAGCATGTATATTCAAGTTCTTAACGGATCCAGCTGGAAACCATTCCGGACGAATCCGAACCATCACTTCGTCACCAATATCATAAGTTATAAATTTTCTTCTAGTATCTGCTATTAAATTGTAGTTAAAATTATTCTCATTAAGTTTCTTGAAAATTTCTCTATGCAAGTCATGAATGTGATAGGCAAATGTGGGTGCAGACTCGGTGACTTTAGGATGTTCTAACACATGGATAAAATCTATAGGCTGCCAAGTGACTTGGGAAAGGATGGATGACTCAGGTACACTCAATGGAGGTGACTGGACAGACTGAATACAATTGAGAGACTGGTCATCATCTTTTTCATCAAAGTCATCACTTACATTAGGTTCATAGGTAAACTCATTGTCGGGCTCATCAGCGATGACTGCGGTACTCTCTACTATATTAATCCTACTTGGGCTGGGACAGTTGCCAGCAACATGGCCATATCCCTTACATTTATAGCACTTAGTGAGATGATCAATCTTAGAATAGTCTCTTGTAATGTTCTTACCCGTGTTATCATTTCTAAGTGGAAAGGAATTTGAAGTATGTTTGTGTAAGACTTGTTAGGGTACTGAGAAAAGGAATGCTCAGGTCTAAAGGGTTCAGGAGGATTCATTCTAGAGGAATGATCCATCGAATTGCTGGACTTGTAGTGGGAACTTGCTTTAAGGGAATCCATATCGAGTACAAGAGCATAAGCTGCCACTAGTGAGTCCACATTTCTATGAATTAGCTCGTTGCTGAGGTCGGTTCGTAATCCAGCTCTGAACCTAGAGTGAGTTTGTTCTTCACTCCCTTTACCTAATGCATTGCACCGAATAAGAAAGTCATCGAACTTGTTAACATATTCTTGTGTGGATTTACTTCCTTGATAAAGTTGGTTCCACGAATCTAGCAATTGGGTGGGGAACGATAACGGTACATATCTCTCTGTGAGCTTCTCTTTCATGGCTTCCCAGGTAGCTATGGGAGCCAGGCCTCGGCCTCTGCGGGCGTGTTCAAGATTGGTCTAATGTTGTTGAGCTTTACCCGTCAATTTTATTGTGGCAAATTTAACCTTCAGGGCTTTGCTCATGTCAAACCACACAAAGTAGTGGTCCATGGCACGGATCCAATCGAGATAAGCTTGGGGTTCCATGTGGCCTTCAAAATGGGGAACGTCGGGCTTAATGTTCTTATATTGTTCGTCAGGGTCACGTTCTTGACGTCGATCGCCACGAACATTTCCTTGAGGGATCTGACGATTAGCATGAAGCTCAGGGGCAACAGTTTGATTTAATTCCACTTTCTCAGACCTATGATTGATATTGGCAAAAGTTGCTTGCATGGCAGCTAGGGTAGCGGAAATATCAGAGTTGTCCATTTTAGGTCGGGAAGGTCTAGGGTTTCTAATTGAGTGATTTGGGAGGGATAAGAAAGGCTCGTCGGGATTTGTGATGGTTCTGCGAAGACGCATTCACCAAAAAAAGGGGAAAACTAGGGGGTCGTGTGTGTGCTATTTTATTTTATTTTATTTTAAAATGAATATGAAATGATCTAAAACAAAGAAAGAAAAATAAAAGACTACACGATCCTAAATGAATGCAAAAAGATGCCTAAATGATGCAAGAACTAGGGTTCTAAGAACCTTTGCTCTGATACCAAAATGATGTAAAACGTAATCTTAAATAGAGAATTTTCAAGAATCCTAAAGGATTAATTTTACCAACATGTAATGCGGATCGAAGTTAGAATTTTAAACAATTAATCAGTTTGATGGATTTTCAAGAATTGAATTAGGTTTAACAAGCCCAATTAATAATTCAGTTCTAACAATCAATAATTAAATTCCTAAGCGTTCTTAGCAAGTAAAGGCTTGAATACTGATTTGTACTATAATTAGGCAAGTGGAACGTTCAATCTCAATATTTGTGATCGACAGTTAAATTGAATAATATAATAGAGATAATAAAGTAGTTTAACACAAATATTTGAGAATTGGAAAGAGTATACCGAGGGTTCGAAGAACTCAACGTAGATCTCGGGTTGAACAGCAGCGCAGAGCACAGCAATCAACAACACAGAAAAAGATAGTAGCACTAAGGTCAGCAATGGCAGGGGTGGTCGACGGCATCACTTGCTGATGACGAAGACGGCGGTGGGCGGCGCGAACGACGGCGGCGAAGTCGTCGAGGAGGCAGGGCCGCACTGGTGGCGTCGCCGGTCGAAACAGAGAGGAAAAGAGGAAAAAAGAGTCGGGTTCTTTTGGTGCTTCGTTAATGGGGCTGGCAGAGGAGGGTGATGGGGTTCAGGGGTTTTTGGGGTGGTGCTGATGGCTGAGGGCGGCGCGATCGACGAGGGAGGGAGGTGGTGTTTCGGTCGATGGCGGTGGAGGTCGAAGGCGGTGAGGGGGTTCGGGATGATGACGGGGAAGATGACAGGCTTGGGGGCTGGGTTTGTATTTTTTTTAATTTGGGAAATTAGGGTTAGGTTATTTTATTTGGGGATTTTTTTTTAATTTGGGGATTTGAGGTATTTTTAGAGTTTATCACAAACCCTAAAATTTTATTAGGATTTATCACAAATCCTAATAAGTTGTATCTCAATTGTATCACACAAAGAGAGGGAGATGAAGAGCAAAACTCAACACAATAATTTTTTTAAATCAAGAATGACATATTTTCTCATTAATCTCAAGGCCTATATATAGGCTCAAAACAAATCTTGATACAAATATCAAAATATTCTAAAATCTCAGAGATATTCTAATGCAAAAAAAAATAAATTACATATGGCTATAATTGCAAAAAACAAATATGATACTGAAATAAAAAACTAAACTAAATAGAATGGATGTCCTCATCAATAAGACTGTTAGAAAAAAATTAAAAAAGCAGTCAGATATGCAAAAGAAAAATCTTATGATGTTTTATACACAAAATTAGGAACAAAATAAGGAGAAATTAACATCTATAAGCATGCTAAACAAAGGGATAGGAAAACAGAAGATTTTGAATATAATTAGGTGTATTAAGAGCGAATATTCAAAAGTCTTAGTAAGTGATGAGGAAATTAAGGAAAGATAGCAAAATTACTTTGAGAAGTTATTAAATGAAAATGTTGTGGGCAACTTAAATATGGAGGACCTGAGGGAGAGTTAAGAGTTTTTTTCGTAGAATTAGGATCTCAAAGGTTCGAAATGTTCTAGGAATGATGAAAATAGAAAAAGCTATATGATCGGATGATATATTGAAGTTTTGAAGTGTTTTGGGGATGTAGGAGTGGGTTGGCTAACAAGATTATTTAATAGGATTTTGAGAACTAAGAAGATGCCCGATATATGGAGGAAGAGTATTTTAGTACCTATATATATAAAAATAAAGGAGATGTACAAAGTTGTTCTAACTACCGAGAGATGAAATTAATGAGTCATACGATGAAAATTTGGGAGAGTGTGATCGAACATAGACTGAGACTAGAAACTACAGTGTCTGAGAATCAGTTTGGATTTATGCATGGAAGGTCAACAATAAAAGCAATTTATGTAATGAGGAGACTTATGAAAAAGTATAGGGAGAATAAGAAAGATCTATATATGGTGTTTATAGATCTAGAAAAAAGAATTTGATAAAGTTTCTAAAGACATAGTATGGTGGTCGTTAAATAATAAAAAAGTAACTATTCGGTATATTGTGATAATTAAGGATATGTATAAAGGGGCAAAGACCACAATTAAAACAACCACAGGAGAAACCATCGATTTTCGTGTTACAGTAGGTTTACTCCAAGGTTCAGCTTTAAGTCCATACCTCTTTGTTTTGGTTATGGATGAATTGACGTGAGGAATATAAGATGAGGTGCCTTGGTGTATGTTTTTTGCCGATGATGTCGTCTTAGTAACGAGACTCGACCATGAATCAATGCTAAATTAGAATTGTGAAGAGAAACTTTTGAAGCTAGAGGTTTTAGAATAAGCAGAACTAAAACATAGTATATGGAGTATAACTTCAGTGATATTCGGAACACAAATGAGGAAGTAGTGAAGCTTGATGGTCAAAAGATACCTAAGAGAAACCGTTCTCGATATCTAAGCTCGATTATACAAAGAGATGGAGAGATTTGTGAAGATGTTACACATAGGATCCAAGCCGGGTGGCTTAAGTGGAGAAGTGTTAGTGGTATTTGTGTGACAAACGTGTACCTTTGAAGTTGAAAGAAAAATTTTATAGGATGGTTGTTAGAACATCAATGATGTTTGGAACAGAGTGTTGAGCAACAAAGAAATAACATGTTTAAAAAATGACTCTAGCGGAGATGAGGATGCTAAGATGGATGTGTGGTAATACGAGGAAGGATAAAATTAGAAATGAGCATATACGAGACATGGTAAAGGTAGCTCCTATCCAAGATAAATTAGATAGAATCGCCTCAGGTGATTTGGACATGTTACACGCAGACCTAGTAGTGCTCCCATTAGAAAGGGTGATTTGATAAGTGTTGCGGGTAGAGTTAAAGGTATTGGAAGGCCTATACTTACTTGGGTTGTAACTGTGAGAAAAGATATGATAGCTTGTGGCCTTACAGAAGTATTTTGCTAAACCGAGCAGAATGGAAAACCAGGATTCCTGTAGCCGACCCCAACTAGTTGGGAAAAAGGCTTTGTTGCTGTTGTTGTTGTATTTCAGTTTCATTATTAATGTATTATGTAGTGTATACACTGCAAGAATTATGTCTTAGCATGCATTTTATGACATGTGCATTAGATGGATGGCATCTAGAACTATACTAATATGTTAAATTGTCAAAACCCTTATTAAATATAATAAGAGATTACCCAATTGTACGGTTGGTGGGGTGGAATATAATAGACATAGCGAAACCTGACTAAATTTCACTAGCAAGACATATTGATTACAAGTTACACAATTAAACTATAATAGGTAGCAAAAGTTGTTCGAAGTGATCCGGAGATGCCTACTTGTACGGGATCGCGTTGATATGTATGTATTAATGCTCCAGAGAGGAAGGGTGTTATGTATGATCTAGAGAGGGTTTAATGGGTATGAGGTGGTGCCGTTTTAAATTATACTGCTCATGTTTTGGCCGATAACTGTACTGAACAGAGATTAGCAACACCATCATTGTTTTTCTTCAGTTCAAGATAATTTGCGTTTATTTATTTGTTTGTTTTATATAGGTTTTCTCTAGTCATTGTATTAAACTTAGTTCAAAATTTTGTATGATCTAGAGCATATATGTCGTCACCATCATCATTGTGTAAGCCTTTTCCCACTCTAAATCGAATGGCTAAGAGAACGAGTATCAACTGGAAGCACCAAGTTCATGGTTTAGGAAGCCATGCAATGAAAAATGACATGGATTGTTCTGTAGTAGAAGAAACTTAAGAACAAAGAAAATATTGCGAAAGTAGAGAACCATACACACTTGCAGATTTATTGTGGCAACAGCAACCATAAATGCAAAAACTCCAAAGAGATTTGATTAGGTATCAGTGTCACACCTTGCATATCTGTTTAATGAAATCTCAATATTACTTCGAATGGACTAACATAATAGCCAATTTTGTCATATTTGGCCGTTATAAAGAGAGAATGATCTTGTAGTCTAAGAGACTACTACTCCGTCAGGAAAGGTTGTGAAAGGTGGACAAGTGTGGAGATGCATAGCCTTCTAAGCACCATCCATAAGTAAAGGAAAAATAGAAAGGATGTGAGAAAATATTTGTAATGAAAAAAACTTGTACGGCTTTTTACTGCTATCTGTAAACAGGCTCTTTCCACCACATGAGTCCTCCAACGCTCGCCCTTCACCCCAGTAATTTCATTTGAGAGAGAGAAGGGTGAAGGGCTATGGTTGTCTGCTAGCCCAATGTCACGCCCCGCTTCCCAGAATACGAAAACACAGGTACGTAACTGAGGCCCAGTGAATGATATGAGTACGCTAACTCATATCATCCATAAGCTGTACCAGTCTTAACTCAACAACGTGACAAGGAAATAATCACAACCACGTATAAATACATAATCACATAAACGAGAATGAAGTTTAATAACTAAATCTGGAATATAAGAATTTACCAAATATCTCGAGAAGCTCCTGCTCCATTCGTAGAAGAACTGCTCATCAATGCCTTCTGAAACTTCTCCTTGTGCGCCTGTACTTGTTCATCTAAAAAGAAAGAATAATTTGTCCTTAGAGCAAGTACGGACAGCAAGTAGTGAAAAGCAGAGAGTAAGGAATAAGTTACATGAAGGAATATGAATGAAGATCAAATTACAAAAATAATAACAGTATTAATAACAATGGTCATAATCAAGTATATACGTGTCAACTAGGTCTATTATCATGTTTTTTCTCCTATCTAGTGCACGTACTACTGCGTCCCATACCACAGGTTCGGTGCACGCAAAATAGTGTACGTTTTAGACTTCGTGGTGGGATCTATAGAGCGTGTACTCGGTGTATCACGATAACAAGATAACAAGATAACAAGATAACAAGTTCACGTCTTCACAAGTAATTCTCTACCTTCCATGTCATGTTTCCATGTAACAAGAGGGTCCTACCGAGTACATTTTCTGAGACTATCCACTACTAGGTCAATCCTTATAAATTCCGGTTTGTTTAGTATTTTATTATTAAGTCATTCATGTCCATGTAAGTGTGTATAAAGATGTCAAGGGAATGATAAGAATGCAACAATATGATGCATTGCACAATAATAACATGAAATAGTAAATCTGAAACAGCCAACACAGTTACACTAAAACAGTAATAACTGATAGACTACAGTTCAGAATTAGAAGTTCCAGGATGTTATTAGCAACTAGACACTTAGGGCTACAATTCATCTTTATATTATTTTGAGTGATTTCTATATAACTGGGTTGAAACCTCAGTACAAGACAGACAAGGCAGCAGGAATTCATAAAAAGTCATTACATATATGTTCATCAAAGTGGGTAATTAACATGCTATTGTATCATGAAATACATTACACTAATGTATAGCAAGTAGAATGGATTTTTTAGTGTACAAGTCAATTTATCATGTCATGGTTCAAGTCACAAGATCTCAATTAATCCACATGTATTTGATCACGATGTATTTCCTCATATGCAAGTTCTAGTCATTTTATTCATATCATGTGTGTACATAGGCTTGGGTTTGAGTCAATGATAATAATATGATGTCAAGAGTACGTCGGGTTAGCTCGTGTAAACCCTCGATACTCCCAATGGAAAGGACACAAGGCAGATTTAAGATAATTGAAAGGAACTACTTGCAGGAGGTCAATGAACTTGAACTAGAAAATTAAATGAGTCCAAGTGGACTTGCCTTTTTGTAGACGATTAGATATAAGTAATAAGGAATAACGGGATCAGAATCCCGGAGAGCGATCCCAAAAGCACATGCGAGCTACGTGCAAAACACCAACGGCGAAATCCAAAATAGCAACCAAACAGCAAATCAAGGCAGCAAACGACTATAGCGGATCCAAGAGTAAAACAGCATACACCAATCCAGATCCCAAGTGCCAAAACACCAAACACCGTAATGGACCAATCATATTTCGTCGTCTTCCCTTTGACAGAGAGAAAGTGAGCGGGAGAATGGTAGGCGACGCTCGGGACGAGGGCGACGACGTCCGGCGGCGTGACAGGAGGTCGCGACGGCGAGGGTGCTCGGGGAGGACGGCAGGCGAGGACGGCTCGACGAGGAGGCAGCAGTGATGAGTAGACGGTGGGTTCGAGCTCTGGCAGCAATGGCGGAGGCTAGCGACGACTGTGGCGGCACTGCAGTAGGACGAGGTCGGGAGTAGGAGATGGAGAGGGGGTGATCAACTGGAGTCGACGGCAGAACTTCGGTTGTCGACGGGTTCGACGAGAACCAAGAGGAAGAAGACGACGACAGAGGTAGTGGAGTTGCGGTGGCGCTCAGGGAAATCGAGCGGCGATTGGACGGGGGTGCGGAGGACCCGTCCTCGTCGAATCCTCTGTTTTGGGAGCGAAACAGAGGAGGGGAGGAAGTGCTTCGGTGGATTCGGTGGTTTCGCGAGCAGGTCAGGGGTGAGGGTGGCTTAAGCGGCGGGGCCATGATGGGGTGGACGACGAGCGGCAGGAGATGGGTTGCGGCTGCCGACGAGCTCGAGGTGAGGGCTCGAAGGTGAACGCGCTCGGTTGTGGCGCGCGAGTGGGAGGAGCAGGGAGACGAGTGGTCGGGAGGTTGAAGACGGCGGCAAGACGGGGGTTCGGAGGTTCGATGAGGAGAGGGCGTCGAAGATGGGTTCTTGTCACGCCCCGCTTCCCAAAATACGGAATACGAGCACGTGACGAAGCCCAGCGAATGATTTTTACATCATCCATATGCTGTAGGATCGACTCAGCATCACAACAAGTATATATAACAAGAGAGATATAAAACCAAGCATGCATGAATACTTTATTAGCAACAGAAACAACTGAAATATGAATAAACATCCAAGTAGTTTCAAGTCTGAATCAAAGTAACTCGGGAACATCAGCCCGTTACAAATTCTCAAATCTCAAGAAATAATAATCCAAAATAAACAAATAATGCAAGAAATTAAATATTCTAGTCAGGTCCTTCTCCACTTGGAAACTAGAACCTTTGCTCAGCAATTCCTGCGGGAAGCTCGTCTCCAAAGTCTGTTTAATAAAAGATAAACAGGAAACAAGAGGGGAAACAAGAGAAAATGCCCTTAGTGCAAGCTAGGGCCACAAATAGTAAAAGCAAGTACAAGAAAGGGAAAAACAAGAATTGGAATCAAGAATAAGCAAAGTTATAAGAAGTAGTGGCAAATTCAAAGACTAGCTGGCAAGAGGGAACATCATAATGACTAGATTGGATAACAACTGCTAGTGGTGAATCACATGTCAGGTACACCTATAAAGGTAATTAATATCAAGCGACAACCTCAAGTCTAGTGTCATATGTTATTTTGAATGTCAGGTTTCAAATGTCAAGTCCAAGTATCAAGTTCCAGGCTTTAAGTCTCAGGTGTCATGTTTCATGTATCATATCATCAGGTATCAAGTGACAGGTGTCAAGTTCAAGTCTTGTAATTATTACTATCTAGGTAGCACGACATGCATCCATTATACTACATGGTTGCTACAGTCAAATCAATTGCGCTTAGACCTAGTAATGGAGTCTATAGGGCGGTGTACTCAGGCATCAAACTAGCAGGTGATCAACCATGGGCTCTAGAGGTGGCCCCCGTAGGCTCTAGAGGTGGCCCCCGTCACCCATGACGTGGCACTTAGTTCTACGTGGCACTTAGTTCCATGTGATCTCAAACATACATCATGTAATCATATAATGGGCTCTAGAGGTGGCCCCCGTAGGCTCTAGAGGTGGCCCCCGTCACCCATGACGTGGCACTTAGTTCTACGTGGCACTTAGTTCCATTTAACATACAACTTGGGAAACACGGGCCCCCTTCCGAGTACACTTACCTATGTTGTCCACTCTATAGTCTTTCCCTCAACCCGGCTTGTTACATTTGTTCAGGCAGATTTTGTGTTCTTGTATTTATACATGTGAAACAGGGGTGAAATAATATAAATTAATTCTAAGAAAAATTGGAGATGTCCTATAGGGTGTCCAGCAGCTACATATAAAATTTGGGGTCAAACGCTCGCTGTTTACACAGCGAAAATAATTTGAAAGGTAAATATATACAGCAGTTTCGCAAAACTGCGTCTACTGACACAGCTGCAGTATAACTGCCATAACTCCTAAACCGTAGCTCCAAATTCGATCAACTTGGAGTCTATCGATATCTACACATCCGGATCTACATTTCATATTCAGGGCTCGGGCCCAAATTCCAATGATAAAAGGGTCGAAACCGCAAAAGAATATTCAGACAGCAGCACTCAGGATTTATTTACTAATGTAGGTTTCATGGAAATATGTAATTTGGTGTCTAAGTTGTTAAGTAGCATAAATACATAATCATGGAGATCAAAACAGCAACTAATAAATATTTTTCAAGTCATAATAGTCGCAAATTCGTCAAAATACTAAATATATATGCGTCTACAAATTTTAGGGGTCCTTAATTCATATGTCCATGTGATTCATGTGTTCAAGGAGATAAAAGAGTCCAATTGATTATTATTTAATACGAGGAAGTTTTGTGACTCTTAGATTTGTGAGTTTGAAGGTTCAAATTGATTTACTATGATATTTCAAAGGGAGTCACAATCTAACTATATGTGGTATTTCAAGGAGACTTGTACTAGGACAATAAGATGTACAAGGTTACTTGCCTTAAATCGACGATTAAAAACTCCGCTTGTTGAAGCAAATTAAGAAGAAAAATCCCCGAAGATGTCCTCGAAAAGCGCATGCAAAAATTGATCGGAGATCGAGCTTTCCCCGCACACACGATCGGCCCGAACAGTGTACAGCAAAGTGGGATCTGGCGCGCCCAGAACAGCGAACAGCAAAGCGCACCAATCGGATCTCTCCTGTGCACCGGATCCGATCCCAGAACAGCGAACACGGCTTCGGGATTTGCTGCGGAAAGAACACAGGACAGCGGTCAAGCGCACAGATCTTGACGCGATCGGACGGCGGTGATTCTCTCCCGCCCTTCTTCCTCCTTCTTCTTTCGATCTTCTTCTTCGTTCGTTCGGCTGAGTAGAGCTCGAGAGAGAGGAGCGATGGCGTGGCTGCTTCGCTGGCGGCGACTGCGGCAGTGACGGAGGCGACGACGGCGACGACGTCGAGAAGCGACGGCGCGGCGGTGCTCTGTTCGTGGGTTCGAACAGGGGAGAGGTGGATTCGATGACTCGGCGGCGCTGTGGCGATGCGAAGGAGCGACGACGATGGAGTTTGTGGAGGCGGTGGTGCTGAGGGGGTCGACGAGGCGATGAGGGGTCGAGGTGGCGAGGCGTTCGAAGGATTCGAACGTCGAGGGAGATGATGGGTTCGGAGGTGTTGGGTTAATGGCGATGGAGTGGTCTGGTGGTGGCTGTGAAGACGAGAGGGAGACGAGGCGGATTGGAGTGGCGATGATCGGAGTTGGGGGAGAAATGGGTTGGCGATGGATACGGAGAAGAAACGGGGAAGATGATAGCGGCGGGGGTAGAAATAGGGTTAGGTTTTAACAGTAGAAATGTAATTAGGGTTAGGGTAGGGGTTTAAATACTAGGTTAGCGGGTTTGCGGGTTTGAGAGTTTAGGGGATCCGTTTCAAAAAGAACCCAACAGAAGAAATGGTCAAAATGCACAGAAATGGGGATTAGAGAGATAAACGAGAATAATCGGTCTATTTCTCATGAAGAACGGTGCAAGATGGCACACAATCGAATTTGACAAAAGAACCCACAAATTCGAGTTGAGACCAGAATAATAATTCCATTCAATCAGAAGAAATTACATGATATCAAAAATAGACGAGAGAGAGTACAATAAGGCACAAAACAGTACAAAATACAAATACGGGGAAATAGGAGTTACAGTTCTGTTGCGGTTTGGGGAGGAGGAGGAAGAAGTCGAAGAAGGGGGTAGGGGTTCGGTTTTGGGAAGTTACGGGAGAGAGGGAGTAACGGGGGTAAAGGGTTTAATAAAAATAAAAATATAATATTGATTAAGGGGGGTAGTTACGAGATAGTGAGGAATGTGGGGATTCGGGAGATTGTGCAGAGTGGAAAAATGTGAACAAATTTGTATACGGGTGTGTATGGGTTTGTGGGTTTGGGTTTAGGGTTAGAGTCCAATAGGAGATGTGATTGGGTTTGGGCTAAAATCCAACAAGAGATGAGCTACACTTTGGGCTTCAAATGAATTTAAAATAATTAATAAATGATAGTATGGATTAACTTGGGTTTCAAACCAAATAATTAAATAATAT
The DNA here is from genome assembly GCA_017893485.1 of Hemerocallis citrina. Classification (NCBI taxonomy): domain Eukaryota; kingdom Viridiplantae; phylum Streptophyta; class Magnoliopsida; order Asparagales; family Asphodelaceae; genus Hemerocallis; species Hemerocallis citrina. Next base: position 195,836,970 of record CM030365.1, read on the forward strand.
AACATATATCAAAAATCAATAGGCTTTAAACAAAAATAATAATAATAGGACTAATAATAACACATCTCAATAATAATAATAACAATAATAATAATATAATAGTAACAAAAATAATATTAACTGTAATAATAATAATAACAACAATAAAATAATAACAATACGGATAATAATAATTAATATATGACGAAATACAATTTGGATTCAATACCTTCATGAAAATAATTCGATAATAATAATAACAATAACAATAATAATAATACTAATAGAAGTAACAATAATAATGATAATAGAGTGTATAAAAGTAGAATTTGAGATTAATAAATTTATTAGAATCCAAATAGTAATAATATAAAATATAAATAGTCTATCAGTTATAAATAGAAAAATACATTGCTGTTCAAGGTAAATATAATTGTCTATTAGAAAATACTTAGTAGAAGACCCAAAATCAGTTTAGCACAAAACAAGTTTATAAATAATCAAAATATGAAAAAATATTCAGAAATACGTATTTACGGGAACCGGGGTTACACCCGATGAACTGAACGAGTTGGAGACAGCCCTAACCTGTTGTTATCCTCCTCTTTCATATGGGAAACAGCAGCACCATCAACAGGGTTGAGGATAGAGGCAACGGCCGTGGTGGAGTTCGTGATGGAGACGAGAGCTCATGAATTGATATGTGACTTCTTGATAAAAGATTTATTGCTTCTCTTCTAAGTTAGTTGAGGTGGCAGCCACCTAGATCCATTGACTGGGGCGGTGGCCTTGGGCTGTCTCTGCATATCAAGTATGGTCCTTATATCATCATGCATAAGAGCGGAACCATAATCTAATTTATGTAGGATGTAAATGTGTTATTACCAAAAAAATAAAGTTCTTTATAAATTTTCTGATGAGGACATCGGTTCCAGACGATTTGGGCGTTTCTATCAGCGCAGGCGTCGTCTTCATCAGCTGTTTTATTTAGTTTAGGATTTTGTTTCTGCCAATTATAGCCATATGTAATCTTTTTATATTTTTTTTAGATTTTGAGAATATTTTGGAGATGTGTATCAAGATGTATTTTGACCCTATTTAAAGGCCTTGAGATGAATGAAAAGATATGCCATTATTGATTAAAAAAATTTGTGTTGAGTTTTCGCTCTTCCTCTCTCTCCTTTGTGTGATACAACTGAGATCTAAATTAGGGTTTGTGATAAATCCTAATATAATTTTAGGCTTAGTGATTAACTCTAAAATCTACCCCAAATTAAAAATTCCCAAATACAAATCCCTAACACAATCCCTAATCCCCTAATCACATACCCATACCAGCCGCCATCGCTAACTCCCCCTTCATCTTCTCCATCCTTCTTCTTATCCCGTTCTCTCTTTACTTCAGAATACCCCTTCTCCCTAACCCACCGAAACCCTAATCGACCTCGCCATCGATCCCCTCTTCGGATCTCCAACAACCCCGACCCCGAAAACCGAAGCCATCGTCCCCGATCGACTTCGCTGTCGCCCCCTCACCACTTCCCTTAACCCTCTCGTCTTTGACCCCGATCAAGATCACTCACCCCGTCGAAATCCCCCCCCCCTCATCGTCAACCTCGAAATCCCCTATCATCGCCGACCTCTAGCCCTTCCCGACCTTCGACCTCAACCTTCACTGCGCCTCACCTCTCCTCCTCGTCAACTATCACTTCCCACCGGTCGCCCCATCTGGCTGTTGCGGCAACGATTCCCCAAGTCAGCCATCGATAGCCAGTCCACCACCAGTTGCCGCCATCGACAGCAAGTTTATTGTTGCTGCCGCCCTTCTATTGTTGCTGCGTTGCTGTGTTCTTGGGTACTGTCCACTCCTACATCTACGTTGGTTTTCTTTGCATTCGGTATAATCTTTCCCTTATTAAATATTTGTGTTTTACTGCCTTATCATCTAGTATATTATCTGATTTGCCTGTCGTCCACAAAAATAATTGAGATTGAGTATTCCACATGCCTGAATAGAGTGCGAATCAGTATTGAACATCTTACTTGCTAAAACACGTAGGGATTTAATTGATTGTAAGGTTGAATTATTAGTTGGAACTGTTACACTTATTCAATTCTTGAAAACCCATCGAACCTGTTAACTGTTAAAAATTTCCAACTTAGATCCGCACTTTCATGTTGGTAAAATTAACCCATTAAGATTCTTAGAAATTCTCTATTTTAGGGTTGGTTTTACATCATTTTGGTATCAGAGCGAAGGTTCTTAAAACCCGAGTTCTTGCTTTATGCCATGATTTTGGTATCATTTTGGTTTTACGTCATTTAGGATTGTGTAGTCTTTTATTTTATTTTTATTATTCTTTCTTTTATTTTAGTTCATTTCAGATTCATTAAAAAAAAAACGACCCCTAGTTTCCACTTTTGGTGAATGCGTCTTCGCAGCACCATCACAGACCCTGAAGAGCCTTTCCTATCCCTTCCTAATCACCCAATTAGGAATCCTAGACTCCCCAGATCTGAAATGGACAACCCTGATATCTCTGCTACCCTAGCTGCCATCCAAGCAACTCTTGCCAATATCAATCAGAGGCTTGAGAAAGTGGAGCTAAATCAAACCATTGTCCCTGAGCTTCATGCCCATCGTCAGATCCCTTAAGGGAATGTTCATGACGATCGACGTCAAGAACGTGACCCTGACAAACAATATAAAAAGAACGTTAAGGCTGACGTTCCCCAGTTTGAAGGCCACATGGAACCCCAAGCTTACCTCGATTGGATCCGTGCCATGGACCACTACTTTGTGTGGTTCGACATGAGCGAAGCCCTTAAAGTTAAATTTGCCACTATGAAATTAACGGGTAAAGCTCAACAACATTGGATCAATCTTGAACATGCCCGCAGAGGCCGAGGCCTGGCACCCATAGCCACTTGGGAGGCCATGAAAGAGAAGCTCACTGAGAGATATGTACCGTTATCGTTCCATACCCGATTGCTAGATTCATGGAACCAACTTTATCAAGGAAGTAAATCCACATAAGAATATGTTAATAAGTTCGATGACTTCCTTATTCGGTGCAATGCTTTAGGTAAAGAGAGTGAAGAATAAACTCTCTCTAGGTTCAGAGCTGGACTACGAGCTGACCTTAGGAACGAGCTAATCTATAGAAACGTGGACTCAATAGCGGCAACCTACGCCCTAGTCCTCGACATGAATTCCCTTAAAGCTAGTTCTCATTCTAGGTCCAGCGACTCGAGAGATCATTCCTCTAGAATGACCTCTACTGACCCACCTAGACCTAAGCCTCCCTCTCAGCACCCCAACAAATCTTATCCCAGCAAACCTAATTCAAATTTTAATTCACATAGAGATGAACATAAGGGTAAGAACACCGAAAGAGATTACAGTAAGATTGACCCTCTCACTAAGTGCTATAAATGTAAGGAATATAGTCATGTTGCTAGCAACTGTCCCAGTCCCAATAGGATTAATATAGTAGAGGGTACCGCTGTCATTGTTGACGACTCTGACAATGAGTTTTCTTATGAGCCTATTGAAGGCGATGACTTCGGTGAAGAAGAGGATGACCAGTATCTCTACTGTATTCGGTCTATCCAATCACCTCACTTGAATGTAGTCAGATGTGCTTTGTCCCAACCAAAAGAGGAAGATGATTGGAAGCGCACTGCTATATTCCACACCTTTACGACTATAGGTGGCAAAAACTGCAAGGTGATTGTTGACAGTGGGAGCTGCGTCAACGCTGTCTCTTCTGCGGTCTTAGCGAAGACCGGACTTAAGGCTGAACCCCATCCATGCCCATACAAAGTATCTTGGATTGATGCAACAGCACTCCAAGTAACACATCGATGCTTAGTCCCTGTGGACTTCAAAGCTTACAAAGAGGAAATTTGGTGTGATGTGCTCAAAATGGATGTGGGTCAAGTCATTTTAGAGAGACCTTGGTTATACGATCACGATGTGACCATATATGGTCGATCCAACCAATGTGTGTTCCAGCACGATGGACTAAAAATAAAGCTCATATCCGTGAGACCACGAACTAGTCCGGCTGAAACAACACCGGCTCTCTCGAGAAAGGGCAAGGAGGTAACGTATGTGGGTGAAAAGGAACTTACAAAAGAAATTGAAAAAGGGGCTACCATTCTTTTACTCACAGCGAGAGAAGTCCCTAAAGATCCTAAGTCACTCATCCCGCCCCAAGTTACTCCTGTCCTGCAGGAATTTGCAGATGTGTTTCCTGCTGACCTTCCCAACCAGTTGGCCCCATTGCGTGACATCCAACACGCTATTGATCTGGTTCCGGGAGCGAGTCTTCCTAACTTGCCACATTATCGGATGAATCCGACAGAGCATGTTGAGTTGAAAAGGCAAGTTGATGAGTTATTGGCAAAAGGCTTCATCAGAGAAAGCTTAAGTCCTTGTGCTGTTCCTGCTCTATTGACGCCAAAGAAAGATGGAACCTGGCGTATGTGTGTGGACAGTCGTGCCATAAACAAGATCACGGTGAAATACCGTTTTCCCATTCCTCGTTTGGATGACATGTTGGACATGATGTCTGGTGCCACAATCTTCTCCAAGATTGATCTTAAAAGTGGCTACTACCAAATATGTGTTCGTCCTGGTGATGAGTGGAAGACCGCCTTCAAGACGAAGGATGGCCTGTACGAATGGATGGTCATGCCATTTGGAATGACAAATGCCCCGAGCATGTTTATGAGATTCATGACGCAAGTACTCTGTCCCTTTATGGGCAAGTTCCTTGTGGTGTACTTTGATGATATTCTCATTTACAGCCGATCCGTTGGGCAACATCTTGACCATTTGAGACAGGTCTGCGGTGTTTTGAGGAAAGTACAGCTTTATGCTAATCCTACCAAATGTACCTTCCTCTCCGATCAGACTATCTTTCTGGGATTTATTGTGTCTGCCAAAAGAGTATCTGCTGACCCAGAAAAGATACGAGCTATTACAGAGTGACCTGAGCCCCGCAATATTCGTGATGTGCGGAGTTTTCATGGCCTTGCCACCTCTTATCGTCGGTTTGTGCAAGGATTTAGCACGATCATGGCTCCGATAACCGACTGTTTGAAGAAAGGTGAGTTTGTCTGGTCGAAAGAAGCCACGAAAGCCTTCGAAGAGATCAAGAAGAGAATGACTCAGACACCTGTCATGAGGTTGTCTGATTTCACTAAAGTCTTCGAAGTAACGTGTGATGCTTCTGGTATTGGTATAGGTGGAGTCCTCAGTCAAGAGAGTCATCCTGTTGCTTATTTCAGTGAAAAGCTGAACGAAGCAAGACAAAAATACTCCACCTATGACAAGGAGTTCTATGCGGTCATTCAGTCACTTCGCTATTGGCGACATTATCTCCTGCCGCAAGAATTCGTTATCTTCTCAGACCATGAGGCCTTAAGATTCCTTAATTCTCAACAAAAGTTAAATCCGAGACATGCTAGATGGGTAGAGTTCTTACAGGAATATTCATATACCATTAGGCACACAAAAGGGATTGATAATAAGGTCGCGGATGCGTTAAATCGTTGTCACATGATCTTATCTGCACTGCGCACCGAAATTATTGGTTTTGAGAGATTGAGAGATGAGTATGTCTCCTGCCCAGATTTTCACGAGATCTACACTTCTTTGAAGGAGGGCATAACTCGAGTGATAGATGATTATTTCTTGAAAGATGGTTATCTATTCTATCGCTCCAAACTGTGCATTCCTAGTACATCTTTACGAGAGTATCTTGTTTGGGAATTGCACGCTGGTGGCCTTGTTGGACATTTTGGGCATAGCAAGACCATTGATGCTGTGGAACATAGGTTTTACTGGCCGAAGCTAAAGAGAGACGTTGTGAGACTTGTTAACAGATGTCGTACCTGTCAACTTACCAAGCAACAAAAACAGAACACAGGCCTGTATACTCCATTACCTGTTCCCAGCCGCCCTTGAGAAGACGTGAGTATGGATTTCGCGTTAGGCTTACCAAAAACACAAAAGAAACACGACTCCATTCTCGTCGTCGTGGATCGTTTTTCTAAAATGGCCCACTTCCTCCCGTGCTCGAAAACTTTTGATGCATCCTGCGTGGCTCAGATCTTCTTTGATAATATTGTAAAGCTACATGGGTTGCTAAAAACCATTGTGTCTGATAGGGATGTGAAATTCACGAGTTATTTTTAGAAGACCCCATGGCACAAGTTGGGTACAAAATTGAAGTTTTCGTCGGCGTTCCACCCACATACAGATGGACAGACTTAGGTTGTCGATCGGAGTCTTGGCAATCTCTTACGTACTCTTGTGGGAGAGAACTTGGGAATATGGGATTTAAAATTAACGGTTGCTGAATTTGCTTATAACACATCTAGGAATAGAACCACTAGCATGAGTCCACACGAAGTTGTACACGGTTATCGTCCTAGGCAGCCTATAGATCTTGCCCCCATGTTAGAAGATCACCGAGTTTCCGAATCTGCATTTGCATCCCGCATTCATGACTTACATAGAGAAATTTCCAAGAAGATTAATGAAAATAATTTTAACTACAAGTTAAGAGCTGATATTAGAAGGAAATTTAAAACTTTTAATGTCGGTGACGAAGTGATGGTTCGGATTCGTCCGGAACGGTTCCCAGCGGGATCCGTTAAGAAATTGAACGCACGTGCTGCATGTCCATTTAAAATTCTTCATAAAATCAATGATAATACCTATGTTGTTGATCTCCCCGAAGGCTTTGGCATCTGTAAAACTTTCAATATTGAGGACCCTAGAAATCCTCTTATAGATGAGTCTACCCTGCAACCTAATGGTGAGATTCCCCATTACCCCCACTACCAGATACTACTTACCCATTGATAGAAGAGTTGGATAATATTTTAGATGATCAGATAATCTCTACTACAGATGGTGGTATTCATAGATATTTGGTAAGTTGGAAAAAGCCGGAGTCGGAGAACACTTGGATAGATCGTGGAGAGCTCCAGCGCTTGGATCCAGACCTCTTGGAGCACTATGACATGAGGACTGGTTTTGACTCGACTGGGTCGAGCCCTCTCCCATCCGGGGAGAATGATGAGGACATCGGTTCCAGACGATTTGGGCGTTTCTATCAGCGCAAGCGTCGTCTTCATCAGCTGTTTTATTTAGTTTAGGATTTTTATTTTATTACCATTTTTGTTTCTGGCAATTATAGCCATATGTAATTTTTTTGTATTTTTTTTAGATTTTGAGAATAATTTGAAAATGTGTATCAAGATGTATTTTGACCCTATTTAAAGGCCTTGAGATGAATGAAAAGATATGCTATTATTGATTAAAAAAATTTGTGTTGAGTTTTTGATCTTCCTCTCTCTTCTTTGTATCAGTGATACAAAGATCTAAATTAGGATTTGTGTTAAATCATAATATAATTTTAGGGTTAGTGATTAATTCTAAAATCTATCCCAAATTAAAAATTCCCAAATACAAATCCCTAACACAAACCCTAATCCCTTGATCACATACCCATACCTGCCGCCATCGCTAACTCCCCCTTCATCTTCTCCATCCTTCTTCTTATCCCGTTCTCTCCTTACTTCAGAATACCCCTTCTCCCTAACCCACCGAAACCCTAATCGACCTCGCCATCGATCCCCTCTTCGGATCTCCAACAACCCCGACCCCGAAAACCGAAGCCATCGTCCCCGATCGACTTCGCTGTCGCCCCCTCACCACTTCCCTTCAACCCTCTCGTTTTTGACCCCGATCAAGATCACTCACCCCGTCGAAATCCCCCCCCCCTCATCGTCAACCTCGAAATCCCCCATCATCGCCGACCTCTAGCCCTTCCCGACCTTCGACCTCAACCTTCACTGCGCCTCACCTCTCCTCCTCGTCAACTATCACTTCCCACCGGTCGCCCCATCTGGCTGTTGCGGCAACGATTCCCCAAGTCAGCCATCGACAGCCAGTCCACCACCAGTTGCCGCCATCGACAGCAAGTTTATTGTTGCTGCGTTGCTGTGTTCTTGGGTGCTGTCCACTCCTACATCTACGCCGGTTTTCTTCACATTCGGTATAATCTTTTTCTTATTAAATATTTGTGTTTTACTGCCTTATCATCTAGTATATTATCTGATTTGCCTATCGTCCACAAAAATAATTGAGATTGAGTGTTCCACATGCCTGAATAGAGTGCGAATCAGTATTGAACTTCTTACTTGCTAAAACACGTAGGGATTTAGTTGGAACTGGTACACTTATTCAATTCTTGAAAACCCATCGAACCTGTTAACTGTTAAAAATTTCCAACTTAGATCCGCACTTTAATGTTGGTAAAATTAACCCATTAAGATTCTTGTAAATTCTCTATTTTAGGGTTGGTTTTACATCATTTTCCTTTTTACAATTTTATTTATTTCAATAATTTCATCTGATAATTTCAATCTATTAATGGCTGTATGCATTATCTATACATGACTGAAATGGTGTATCATCTTCCTTTATAATGCTGTCTTTGTTAAGGGTTATTGTCTTCGTTAAGGGACACTTGTTCCCGCAGTTTTATTTTATTTAAAGAATTGTATGGTTTCATTTGAATAGAGTTGTATACTTTTTTTTTAATGTCTAAATACATTGATGTCAGTTGAGTACTAAGTTATGGTTTTGTTGGTCAACTGTCCTCTTCTGAACAGGTGGTGTCTACTTGATATTGCGCATAGCTCTATAGAGGAGGATTGTTGTGGTCTCATAATGGGAGACAAATCAGAAATGTCAACTGTGGTCGAACCAAACGACCCTCCTCCACCTAAGAAATCTCGGAGAGCCAATATTGGTGAGAACATTTCCGAGGGTTCAAGTTCTAATGAGACGATGAACCCACAATTATGGAAGAATTTACCTGAAGATGTTATTGAAGCTGTAATTGCAAGACTCCCTGTGGCCACCCTTTTCTGCTTCCGCACAGTATGCAGGAAATGGAACTCTTTCATCACCTCTGCCGCTTTTGCCCAGCATTATGCGGAGGCTCGGCCTCTTGACCCTTGGTTCTACACCATCACTTGTGAAATCATAAAGTTTGGAGCCATGTACAACCCTTGTTCCAAAAAATGGAACCATCCTTCTGTCCCATTCCTGTTTTCGAAGATGATCAATGTTCCAGTGGCCTCAGCTGGAGGGCTCATCTGTTTCTTAGATATTCTTAACAATAACTTCTATGTTTGTAACCCTCTCACTAGTTCATTCAAAGAACTTCCACCTCGATCAGTTAGGGTTTGGTCACGAGGAGCTGTGGGGATGGTCCTGAATGGAAAAACTAGCAACGATGGCTACAAAATCATGTGGCTAGGACGCAATGGAGATCACGAGATATATGATTCTGTCAGGAACAGCTGGGCTCGTCCTGGAAGTGGAAGTTTACCACAAAGCATTGCTCTTTCACTCTACTTAAACTTCAGGTCTAAGATTATGGCTATTGGTAGCACATTCTATTTGATGAGATCTCAGCCTGATGGGATAGTGTCGTATGACATAGTGACCGGCGTTTGGAAGCAGTTTATCATACCATTACCTGTTCATCTGACTGACCGCTCACTCGCAGAGTGTGGAGGGAAGGTCATGCTAGTGGGTCTGCTGACCAAAAATGCTGCCACTTGTGTCTGTGTGTGGGAGTTGCAGAGAACGACTCTTTTGTGGAAGGAGGTTGACAGAATGCCAAATGTGTGGTGCTCGGAGTTTTATGGGAAGCCCGTCACGATGGCGTGTTTGGGGAACCAGGGTTTGATTATGCTGTCTCTGAAGTGTGAAAAGTTGAATCGACTGGTTATTTATGATGTACTGAAGAGGGAGTGGCAGAAGGTGCCAGATTGCATGCTTCCTAATAGTCAGAGAAGTGACTGGATTGCATGCGGCACTGCATTCATTCCGTGTATCACTGCTAATGCCTGAAAATACCTCTCTATATATTAGCCTTGGTGAAAAGGTACGGATTTCTCTACCCTTTGTATCTTCCATTCATGCTTTGTTATGTTACTTATGAATGTATTTGGGCTACAAATAACATGCATGATTGATAATTGAAGTAATATTTTCACATTCATGCGTTCAAAGTTTCTATTAGGGTAATACTTTCTTATGCATTCTAAAGTTTGTGGTTACATGCATATGTATATAATATTAAAATGCTACTGTGGACCAAAATGACTGGAATTCCTCCTCGGTGGCGTGTTTATTTGTTATACTCCCTACGCCGCACACCTATCTCTCTACTATGTGCTTTTCATCACTATTTGTCATGCTCGTTTAGAAATTGATGACAATTATCATGCATTGAGAAAGTAATGTGAGACTTTAAGAGGAAACACGTGTCTTCCTGGTGCAAATTTAGTATATTTTAGTATGGATGCATGCATACCTCCACCTATTTGGAATCAAACCCATGTACTCACCGCATATAACCTGCAAGGGCCCACACCTGACAGACCTTCATATATTATTTTATTTGATGACTTCAATCTGGATCTTACATGCTGTACTAATTCCAAATTCAGTGTTTGAGCTCACTGGTTTACTCTCCTCAATTATTTTTACACTTTAGTCCCAAAGATATACCCCAATAGCAATTTTTTCAGACTGCCTTATTTTATTGGTTTAAGCATCGTGTTTGTTACTACACTCTCAATCATATGAAACACTTGAGCAACTTTGTGGCCATGACATAATAGGTATGCTACTAACTAATTTTTATAAATGCAAGCTTGACACTCAGGTAACACAATCAGAAAATAATATCATGATATCATAATATCATAATACAATTTCTCTGTGAAAGGAGATACGCCAATACAATTCCCAAGGGCATAGCCAGTCCACTATTCCAGATTTGAAAACCTAAATACCAAGGGAAAGGAACATTCAATAGACATTTGTTCGAAGGAGTTCTAATGATTATCAATATTTTATTATAGTAATTCTCCAGAATAAGGACATGGACGTGGGTACTGGGCATGTCCACCATATCCCATTTTCACAAACTATAGTTCCTTTTGTCTACCGACTCCTCCCAGAATAGTGTTACCGGATTTGAGCCAGGAATGTCTTTTAGCGGACAACTTCCACTTTTCACTAGTGGAGAGGGCTTCTTTAGTACATCGAAAAAGATGTTCACAGGGGCAGAACTACTTGGTCACAGAGACTTAGACCACCTACGCATTGGTAAATGAAACCACCTCAACTAGATCTACCAAACGAGTCAGGCTGCCCCATCAAAAAAATTAACACACTAAAAGGGCAACCAGATATCCCCCCCCCACAAAAAAAAAGGTGGGGGGAGCTCCGTAAGGAGAAATTTTCCGACAAGACCACACTCACCAGTCACCACGCCTTAAGCGACTAGTTGCTTCCTTTCCTCCGCCAAAAGATGCTTGAGCATTACATAATGTGTATTTTATGCCCTTTGCTAAAGATTCTTTATTTTGGATAGTAATCATTTTCATCATTTTACTTTTCACTTGGCTATTAGTATTTTCGGGCTACACCACTGCTCTACCTACGCCCCTACACATCAAGGGTGGAGTTGTCATATTCAAGAATTGACGCCGCCCATATTTCCTTTCTGGAAGGAGTAAAGTTTTAATACCTTTTATCTCTCAGAAGAGTTATATAACTCCACTCAAACTATCGGAGTTTTACCTTAGACTTAAAAGCATTATGGTCAGCCATCCCCCCTTACTTTCGTGGCATTGAAACTAAAGATTAAGTGGAGAAATAGAATCACAGTGTATGTGAACAACTGTTATTAGTTAGCTGCCGAACGTTCCTTTTATAGTTGTTAGTAGAGATGTTATTCTAGTAAGAAAACCACTCATTTGAATATTCTGTTGAAATAAAAAATATATAAGCTTTCTGTTGATTAATACGATAATTTGTTTTTTTCCATAATTGGGAGCATAACCTGTGAGAACTTCTTTAATTCATCTATTGTGTGCTTCACTTCAGTCGTTTTAAATTAAAATAAATCATTTGGAACATACTATCTTGTAAGCTATAATGGTTAAAAGGAATTAGATTCTTTTATTTGTCAAAATATTGTTTCTGATGATGTATATATATATACCGACAAGAGGGTCTTCCGTAACTCTTTCCTATTATTTAAAATTTAGTGCTATTGTGTAGTTCATCCACACTTTCTCATTATACATTATCCTACTGGTGTTTCACCTCTTTGTTTGAGAAATGAATCCTTAAGCTTTTGCAATGTTACTCAGATTTGAAATTTCCTTTTTTAATAAAAGCTTACAGCTATTTTCTATTAAATAAAAAAATTGCACTTGCTGGCGATTTTTGTTTTTTTAAACTTGTTTTTCTGCACTTGGATTAGGATCATGAATGACCCACATTTTAATGTATATTCTGCATGCTTAATTGTAGTTATATCATATGCAAACAAGAAAGATGCGTATTAATACACAATTTTTGCTCCATTATGGGTAAAGAGCATTGCTATCGATATATATTTGTTGAGGCATAGAGAATATTTCCTCCTGTATTGCAAGACGGTGTTCCATAACTCTTTCCATTTTCTTATGCTGTTAGTGGTTTTGTTTATTTCCTCCATACATCATCACATACACGACACATCAGGAGTACAGGTGTACTCCTATATGCCGGGGATACTACTACCGCCCGATTATTAAATGGTCTCTTAATTGACCACATTAAAACAGTATTATCCTCTGTTCCAGAATTTATTTAAAGGAATAATTTGCATCCTGGTACTCGTTTTTTAGAACAACTGTGTTTGTTAATTATTCAATTTAATCTGAAAAGATTACCTTACTCATGTTTGTGCTGCTTCAGGTTCATTTTAGATATGCAACCAGGGCCTGTTGAGGGGTAGTACTCTGGGTTTGAATGCTAGACCGATGTTCCATCTGGTGATTGTTGTATTCCTTTTTCTCACTATACTATTCATCTTACCTCAGCTGACTACAGAGTAGACAGTTGATTAAAAAGTTGGGAGAACTGGTAACAATAGAACGCTAGTTTTATGTTCCTCGAAACAGAATGGTAGTTATAGTCATGAGAAGCTTTTTATCTCAGATATATGTTATTGTCTTATTACAGATTGTTGTGTTTAGTTCTGTTTGTTGGGTACTGTTTTGCAAATTTGGCAAATACTCTCTTGCTTCTTGTTCAGAATGTTGTATTTCTTGCTCCATTTTCAGAATGTTGTATTTTTTTGTGTTTTGGTATCTCAGTCTTGTCCGAATGTAGTTATGCACATCGTTTTTTGCTATCTAACCATTTGAAATTCCTCTAATTGATATCCATCAAATGGAGAATCATGACACTGTTCTGAAAGAGGTACCTAAACAAAATTTGGCTGATGCCTTGGCTCACAAAGTTCCGATTTTGTTTTCATGAGTGTGTGGTCATCATTCTTTTTTTGCCTGGAGACATTCTTCATATCTTAATTAAATTCAGATTGGCTTTTATCCTTAAAATCTTCGAAATTGTTGGATGATTCCTTTCTTTCTATAGAGGATCACTGTTTTTCACTATATTAATGTGGTCCAGTTCCAAATGTAATAGGGCACGGTTCTTGCTTCCTGGAAACATCTCTTCAATGTGAAGAGCAGCATGTGTTATTCTTCTTAGGTTTATGTTTAGAATTATTGCCCCATATTGAAATATTGGTGACAAAATTGTTGCTTGAAACTCTGGTAAAAGGGCAGACACATATAGTTCACGAAAAAGCAGTGGAGTTCCTCTAACTGATTCAGTTTTAGCTCAGTGCTGGTTGAAGTTCTTGATGATCATGGGTCCTAGTTCCTCTTAGCTTCAAGATTACTATTGTCAGTGTGGGATATCTTTACATCTCATACATCTTTCATAAATTTTTTTATTACAAAAAAAAAAAAACATTTTACACCTCATTTTCTATTCTTAGATATTCAGCTTTTCTTCTTTTACATAAATTTGGTTTGTGACTGTTATCATTAGGGTTGCGAGTCGACCGAATTTAGATTCGTATTAGAATTTTGGCAAGATATTGTAAAAGAAATACATACCGTTTAAAAAACGGATATGGATCCAATTAATTTCCCTGAATATTTTCAGAATCAGATCCGGATAGGAATATTGTTACTAGTTTATACGGATATGGATCCAATTAATTTTACTTTGTTGTTAGTTTATTCATCATAGTATTTGAGAAATATTTCCAACAGGTAACAAGAGAGACTGAAAATCTAGCGTGTCATGCGCCCTCCAAATAGTGGATTATTGAACATGTTTTACTCCCACATGCACGAAAAATTTGCCGAAATGCCCTCTTCTTTGAAAATAATTAGTGACCTGCTTTACTTTCCAAAACAATTAGCGAGATGCCCTTGTCTGTGACACGTCAGCAACAAACGTTATTGAGAAAAATGGCATCAGTTATTTCGATGCCGTTCTTCCCAATAACGGCATCTCTTTTAAAAAAAGAGGGCATTTCGGCAAATTTTTCCACATGCACTAGGGAGGGGCTTACAGTTCCAACTTGACCTTACCTATATCCAATGGTTTGTAGTTTCCCAACCGGCCAACCCGGAACTCAAACCTACATGTCGAAGCGGATTTCTGGGTCGTCTATGTTTCATCGGGTAGGGAGGGTGGCAGGTTGGGTTGGGTAGGTTTAAGTCGATTTTACAATTTAAAAACAAGTTTATTAGTTCTAACATCTTACTACTATATAACCCAGAGAGTTGTGATTGTGGTTGCATGAAAATATTGTATGACCCATGAGTTCCAATTATTTTTAATCATACTTTATTTTATTGAAATTAATTATAATTAATATGCATTGTAAGTTGGGATAACTAATAAGGATCTTATAAATAAAGACAATGTGTAATCCACATGCTGATAAGCTACTTCAATAAACTTGCATCTTTAAATTCATTATTTCCACAAAAAAAAAAAAAAAAAAAAAAAAAAAAAAAACTCCAACTTAAGGTTGCAGCCAAATTTAGAATTTTTTCCCAAACTGTCCCACTTATTGAAAGTTTGGACTTGAAAGTTTTTTCCAAACTGCCATACTTTTTTTTAAAATTTTCAAAATGCCTTACTCGCTTTTTGAAAAAGCGAGCTTGGCTAAATCCTCATCGTTTTTTCAGAAAGCGAGTCTGAGGTTGGTTTTGCACCTACCCACACTCGCTTTCTCAAAAAGCGAGGGAATTTATCCCCCGAGTGTCGGTTGGGTCTTTAACCCTCAAACTCGAAATAAGATCTCACTTATTCTCTATCTTCCTCCTCTTCGCACGAAACCCTAACCCATATTTGTGAAGTCTAATTTCAGCCATTAATCCACCAAATTTCGTCGAATCACTCATGAAATTCTTCCATTTCTCATATTCGTACGATTGTCCACTTCGAATTTGGGGGTAATTGCGGTGGAGTCCTTCGAATTTGGGGGTGAAGCTTGCGGTGGAGGTGGAGTGCTTCGAATTTGGGGGTAAAACTTGCAGTATAATTATCAAACTCTAGCTTTTTTAATGTTGTATATATATGTAAATATATGTAGTTAAAAATTGGGGATAAAATTTGGATATATGTCGAATTTGGTGGTAAAAAATGGATATATGTAGATATATGTAGGTTATATATTTTGGTATAGTTAATAACGATTATTTTTAGTTGTAGTATACTCTATTTTATTATAAATGGCACGCACAATGGGGAATGTGGAGGAAGGATCGAGTAGTAGACCTCCTCGCGGTGATGGACCATGTACTTCTTTTGGCCCACGTCCTCGCGGTGGACGTGGTGGTCGTCGTGGTGGTACCGAGCATACTAATATAAGCTTATAATTGTTTATATTCGATTAGTTTGATTATCATACAATAAAATGTTATATCGGTCTTTTGATGTAAATGTTATTGTTGTATAGGTCCCAACTAATCCAAATGAGGCGGGTCCTTCTTCTTCAGCCCCTTCATCATCTTATTTTTCTCTTGGAGGTCCAGGTCCCCTCGACCCTACACTCCTTACTCTCCAGTCGCATCACCGTTCGAAGGATGTGTGGAAAGGTGAATCAAAGGAATGTACATTTAGGGGGGTCATCCACTGCCTATGCATCCACGGATTCACGAGCTCCTACAGGACTGTGGATTATATGGTATTGCACTGATGAGCTCCATCAAGTGTGATCAGCCTCTTCCTACGGCACTGCTTGAGAGATGGCAGCCTGAAACACACACCTTTCACCTGCCAGTTGGGGAGATGACAGTGACACTGCAGGACGTCTCTGTACTCACCGGTCTTCCAGTTGATGGGCAGGCAGTGACCGGCATAATGGACTTCGACCCGGTATATCTAGTAGAACAGTACCTCGGTGTCGAAGTGAAAACCGGAGCAGTTAATGGAAAATTTATTCGGTTGAAGTGGTTGAAGGACACATTCAAGAACCGATTGAATGAAGATTCCATTGAGGAGGAGGTTCAGTGCTACTGCAGGGCCTACATTCTTACACTATTTGGAGGCGTGATGTTCCCAAATTCGACTGGACATTCTATTTCCTTGATGTACCTCCCATTGATTACCGATCTGGGACGAGTCGGACAGTACAGTTGGGGTAGTGACGCATTATCGTTCCTCTACAGGAGTTTGTATTTGTGCAGTCTTGGTTCGGTGCAGATGAATGGACCAATGATCTTGCTACAGGTCTAGAGTTGGTAGCGTATTACGTGGGTCGGCCCGTAGTGCGGAGGTAATCACCCAATTGGGTCCATCTCCCCAAGGACCAGCACATGTTACCTCAACTCGGTGTGTACTGGTCTGGCAATCTCACTTGGACGGCCAACCCCAACAGATGTCTGATGTACTTCTGTGATGAGTTGGATAGGTTGGCAGATAATTGCGTCGTGTGGATGCCCTTCACGGAGGCGCGTGTTGCTCGACTACCGCCTATTTTCTTGTACAGGCGCGATCTGTGGTTGACTAAAGCATCACTAATCAACTTCGGCATAGTTGAGTTATACTATGTGAATAGAGTTTTACGTCAGTTTGGTCTACATCAAATGATTCCTGTTGCCGAACCGTTCAATGCCGATATGCATTCTATTACTGGAATGGGTCGACAACCCGGACATAATTGGGCCGCAAGCTTTTCTACATATGTTGAGAGATAGAATCAACACCGGTTCGACGAAATCATTGGTGACATTCCCCCGTTTGATCGAACGGTGCATGCGAATTACATGGGCTGGTACGGGAGGATGATGAGATGCTATATATCTCCGACAGTGCAGACTCCTGCAGGTGTGGTAGTCCCGATTCGTCGACCAGCAGATCAACATTCGATGAATTTGCCTATGTTCCAACCGAAGACATCGACTCTTTGTACAATTGTAAGTTTTTAAATTTTGTTGTACTTTTAAAAGTTTTTCTAGTGTTTTGGTTTACATATACATTCACTGTATTTAATATTTTAACTTCTCATGTTTTGTAGATGAGCCAGACTTGGACTATGGGTAAAAAATGTGCTGTTGTGTTGAGGAGCAATGTCGCGGATGTGGTTAAGAACTTTGCACGCGAGATGTTGACGTCATGTCGTGCACAAGCTGATACTGTGGGCGAAGGAGCAACCGTAGATGCTATTCTAACCACTCTCGCTCATCGAACAAGTGCACGTGGTCCTCGTAGGAAGAAAGTCTCCCACAAACCCCCACGTCATCCTAGAAACAAGTCAGAAGAAGAAAATGAAGAGGCTGAGATACAAGTTAAGGGGACACAACAACAAGAAGAAGATGATCTGATTCCCATGTCCGGTGTGACACAGGCCAATCCACAACGGGGTAAAAGCAAAGGAGACCACCTTCTTCACCCCCGATCCGTGAAGCTTCTTTCAATGTTGTGAACTTGTTTGTATAGTTCGTAGGAAGAAAGTTTCTTTCATTGTTGTGAACTTGTTTTCTAATGTTTTGTAATGTTAAATGTATGAAGTAATGCAATTTCGTATCGGGTGTGTGAGCGTGTGTTTGTTTCTTTTTTTCAAAATTTTGAATGTTTGTGTCATTGAGTTTATTGCGATTGAATTGGTGAAGTGAAGTGAATTGAAGTAAAGTGAATTGATCTTGTTGCGATTGAATTGGTGAATTGGTGAATTGAAGTGAAGTGAATTGAGAATGTTGCGATTGAGTTGAATGTTAAATGTATGAAGTGAATTGAAGAAGTGAAGTATGTATCCCCTTTGGTATAAAGGGTTGCAGCATTTGCAACTTGTGAAAGTAGTTATTAGGCCTAGACTCGCTTTTTCAGAAACCGAGTTTAGTCTTCAGCTCCTCGCTTTCTGAGAAAGCGAGTCTTGAGCCTGTATGTTTTTTTACAAGTAGGCCAGAAAGCGAGTCTTGAGCCTGTATGTTTTTTTTACAAGCAGACCCAAGACTCACTTTCTGAGAAAACAAGTGTAGTTAAAACTATCTCGGTTTTTCGAAAAGCGACTGTGAAGTAGAGTGTTTTCCTAGTCCACAGCTTGATCTCTGGAAAACACTCTACTCCACAGTCGCTTTTCAAAAAATTGAAGCAAAGTGAATAATTCAAATAAAGTGTCATTTGGAACATAGTCATGAACCAGACTATATATGTTGATGTGGCAACTCAACTTCTGTAGAATCCGAGTTTGTTGTATTTGTGAAGGTGTCTTCTTGTGGGGACAGTGGGATTGCTTGTGAAGTTTGAACGGGATTAGACCTCATCTGCTGTGTCGGTACTACCTGTACAAAGCTCGAACTAGAAATATCATGTGGCTTAGCATTCAAAATTTGAATTTGCTGAATATATAACTCTAATGCAGACCAAGTACAATTGGGATCAGGTGTCAAAGCAATCATTGACTTCATAGCATTATCAGTAGAAACGGGCACATAAAATACTGACCATCTCCTTTTCCTGCTGCGTATCGAGCTAAAATTTTCATATTCCATTGATCCCTATCCCAATTAGTAACTTCATAAATTTTCTCAACTAATTCTGCCAATGTAATGGTACGAGGTGCCTAAACTATTTCAGGATCCACCGCACTATAACAACAACCAATCTTTGGATCACGAATTATTTCACCACTAAAGTATAACCAAATAGGAATATTGTAATCCATACCTACGTATATTTATACGAATATACGAGTTATTATCTACCCAAAAACAAAACCTATGAAAATGAACAAAATAATAGGCCAATATGCATCATACCTTCACAACCTTATTCGAAAAGATATAGCCGTAGATATTTGGGTAGAAGAGTTGAAGTTGCTATCCTCTTCAAGTTTATCAAAATTCCAAAATTTGGATCTTTCGAAAGATGGGTTTAGAATTTTCAGAGCGATTTTATGGGTTAATCGACGAATTGTTTTGGTTAATTGACGAAAATGAGATGAGAGATGGGTTAGGGTTTCGGGGTTAGAAAAGGAGGAGGAAGATAGAGAATTAAAGAGAGAAGTGAGATCTGATTTCGAGTTTTGGGGTTAAAGACCCAATCGACACTCGCTTTTTCAATAAATTCCCTCGCTTTTTGAGAAAGCGAGTGTGGATAGGTGCAAAACCCAAATCTCAGACTCGTTTTCTGAAAAAGCGATGAGGATTTAGCCAAACTCGCCTTTTCAGAAAGCGAGTAGAACGTTTTGAAATTTTTTTTAAAAAGTATGACAGTTTGGAAAAAAAACTTTCAAAAGGTGGGACAGTTTGGGAAAAAATTCCCAAATTTACCTGCCTAAGATGTATGTACTCGCTAGATCAATGCCAAATGGTGTTTGATCATCATGTGTTCATATCCAAAATCGATTGAAGTGAAAGTTATGAAAACTACTAGCATTAAATTAGGTTATAATTAATTGTATTTTGACATAAACATATAACTTTATGCATGTCCTTATATTTCACTTAGAATTAATACACAGTCATATATATGAGATATATATTATATATGTATGTATAGGTCGGATTTACTCGAGATGGTTCGGGGTAATACTTAAACCCAACCCAATTTTTTTCTTTTCAGCGTTTAACTAAATGGACCATTAATGGTGAGAAAAATTATTAATCCTGTAATTAACTATTATCATAGACTTCCATCATTTAATTATAAGTGCTAGCTTTCTTATTAATTATCTGAAAAAATCGGACTGGAATAAGAAAAAGAACTGTGAAAATGCGAATGACAAACACAGGCAATTTTAAGAGAATTTGTTCACATGTAAATTAATGCTTACGTATGATGTGACAAAATCGATATTATCACCTTTTTGTATTTTCGTTCCTAATTCTACTTGTAGATTGATCGTAAGGCAGTCTGTGATGAAAAAATAAACTAGAGCCCTATAACTATCCCTGCCACCGATAGCTGCTTCTGATTTGTCATCCCTCATCTAGCCTACTCTAGTTTTGTGAGCAGTACGTAATTTCATTCTTTAAGCAAAGGCCTTATTAGTTGGTAGAAGTAACAAAGAATCGAGACTAGGATGGGACCAAGCAGAAAAAGTTATATGCGAAGAAGATCAATCCAGTGATCCAGGCTAAGCAGGCAGTCGGAGCAAAATGCCCCTATGTCGTCTCTTGTGCTGATATACCGCCATAGCTGCCCGAGATGTCGTCCACCTAGTAAGCCTAAACTCGTTACACAATTTTTTGCACTATTCAAGTACTGCAATAGATAGGGTTGGCAAACGGGTCGACCGGGCCGGGTCGGGTCGGGTCGAACCCGTCCGGGTTGGAACCCAACTTGGGCGGGTTCGAGTCGGGTCCAAGTGGCAACAGGGCCGAGCCGGGCCGGGTCGTAAGTGCAAATAGTCGACCCGCCCAACCCGCTAATCCTTTCGGGTCCAACCCGGGTCGGGTCGGGTCGGGTCGGGTCGTGGGTTGGGCCCGTCTAAAGTTAATTTTATTTTTTTTACTTTAAAAAAATATAATTTTAATAATAATAAAAAAATGTAATAATAATAATAAGAATCAAAGAGTAAAATTGCCAAAAAAAATGTATATATTATTAATATGATTTCAACTTATACAAGTTTCACAATTTGTAATAAGAAATAAAGATTTTCTACAAATTTGTTTTATACAATAAAAAATTTCTTAGATACAATTTCAATTTTCTTCAATTATCCTAATTTTTAATAACAAACAAAGATTTTATACAATTTTTTATACATTTACAATTGTCTTCAATTTGTTGGTCTTCGATTTGTTGTTGTTGTTATTGTTGTTGGTCTTCAATTCTTCATTTTGGTTGCTATTGTTGTTGTTGTTGTTGTTCTTCCGGCGAGTTGCTTCTACTTGTAGACGCGTCGAACGCTTTTCCTTAAGTCTTATCTTCAGCCTTCAGCCAGTTTTCCGTGCAGACGAACATCTCCAATGATTGGGGCTTCAAGCGATTCCTGTAATCGGTTAGAACCTTGCCACTTGTAGAAAATGTACTTTTTGAAGCAACTGTAGAGACCGGAGGAGTTAGTAGATCTTTAGCCATATATTTAAGAATACTATAAGTATGTTCATGGTCTTTCCACCATTATAAAATATCTAGTGAAGAAGTAAAAGATTCAGAATCTTGTTGATTATACCAATTTAATTCATTTGGTTGATTAGTCCTAGGTTTTTTTGATTGAATTTGTGCAAGTAAATTAATTGTGGCATCATCTAAGTTACTCTTTCCCCTACCTTTAGAAGTAGCAGAAGAAGAACCAACTAAAGAAGTTGTACTACTAGATGCAAAACTTCTAGCATAATAATCATACAAGTTATTTAATGTTGATTCAAATTTAACTAAAAATGTTCTACAATCAATTTCAGATTCATCTTCCCCAAGTAAAGTAAAAAATATTTCA
Source organism: Hemerocallis citrina (assembly GCA_017893485.1). NCBI lineage: Eukaryota > Viridiplantae > Streptophyta > Magnoliopsida > Asparagales > Asphodelaceae > Hemerocallis > Hemerocallis citrina. The sequence goes on from CM030365.1 coordinate 195,858,812, forward strand.
ATCAAACTCTTCGTACCTTCTAATTTGATACGAGGATCCATCACAGTAGAAATACAATACAACATAGGAGGAGGATTAAAATACTTCAAAAATTTGGTGTATGCAGGTTTCACAATATGACTAATAAAAGCATCATCGATCATCTGTTTGAAAGTTTGCGTCATAGTAACTATTGAAATAAAAATGCTACTAGAAGTAGATTCATAAGATTTTGAAAATTTGAAAGTTGCGGTTTTGAAAGTTTCTAAAAATTTCAACAAAGATTCGACAAAAAACCAAGCTTGGGGAGTCATTTCAAAATTTGGCATATTTTTTGCAATACAAAAATCATTTATACATTCTTTATATTCAGTAACAATATGTAGCAAATCAAAAGTTGAGTTCCATCGGTGTTTAACATTCTTTGGAAATTTTCTAAAATGTACATTTTTAAGCATACACCAAGCTTTCCATTCGTGGAATATGGTGTCACTTAATGCAATAAAATGTACACAATTTTTAATGTTAACTATATATGGTTCGGCTATTTTTAATACATATTGAACACATAAATTTAAAATATGACATGCACATCTAATATGAAAATATTGTCAGATGGAGGGTTTAATGCGGTTTTTAATATACTAATTGATGCATTGTTGTTAGATGCATTATCAAAACTTATACACATTATTTTATCACGAATATGAAAAACATCACAAATTTCTAAAATAAGATTTGCAATTTCATTACCACTATGGGGATAGGGCAACGCGGCAAGTGATATGATCCTTTTTTGAATGATCCAATCACTGTCGATCCAATGACAAGTTATTCCAATCATTGGAATATTGTTGCAACCCGTCCAACAATCAGAAGTTAAAGAAACTCTACAAGTTAAACTCCATAAAATAGCAATCAAAGCTTCTCTCATTTCAGTGTACATTTTAAACAATCAGACTTTACAGTATTCCTAGGGATTCTTTTAAAATGCGGGTTTAAGGCGTTTTGATTAAAATTTTCTAAGTCCCTACTCTCGGGATAGCAAAATGGTAAGTCTTCCTTGATTACTAGTCGAGCCATTTCCCGATGAACAAGTTCAGGATCATAAGAATGGCTATCAACTACACCGGTTCTAGGGTGGATTTTTTGTTGGCCAGGTAGGTCTACAAGAAGTTCTTTGTGCATATTTTGGATGTGTTGTCTTATTGTACCCGTCCCCTCACCCATCTTCCATTTGTATGACTTCGAACATGTTTTACAAACTTTTATACCTACACCCGGATTTTCTTCGTCTGGAATATAATCATAAAATTTGTGCCATTCACTATTTTCCCCTCTAGTTTTCTTACTACTACCCGCTTGTGTTGTTTCGGTTGCTTGTGTTTGTGGTTCTTCTTCTATGTCTATATCTTCTACAAACTCATCATGTGTACCAATGTGTTGGGTCATAGGGTACTCTTCGATGGGTTCATTTTGTCGGACAATTGGAGGCCTACGAGAAGTGCCGGTGGAATCTTGTCCACTTTGCCTACGGTCGCTACCTCGTGATCTAGACATGTTGATATAGTAGTGTATGTGAAAAAATTAAATACAATCTAGGCGAGATAAGTTAAAAATAAAAATCTAGAAAATAATAAGAGGGTTGTGAGAGAGAAGATCAAAAAACCAACAAACAAATATGATAAACAAAATTATAACTACAAAAAAATATCAAGACAATAAGAGGATTGTAAAATTTTGATACCATACGTCGCGGATATTCGTATATAAAATGAGAGTGAAAATAAAAGTAAAAGTAGAAGTAGATGTCCGGACTCGTATATAGATAGAAAGATAGCTTCTTTGTTGGAGCCTTGGAGGAGTTGAAGACTTCAAGACGTAGTTGAATGTTGAATTCGATACGATCGGAATTTGTCGTTTGATCGTTTCTATGTTGCTAGCTTCTTTGTTCACAAAATTTGGAATGAATTAAGATTGAATTGAGTAGTAGTAGAGAGAGTAAGAGAGTAAGGTGTGAAATTTTTAGTTTGGGTTTAAGGGGTATTCATAGGGAAAAAATATTTTTTTAAAAAAAACAAAACAAAAAAAAGGGCTATAACAGCTGTTAGACTCAGTTTCGGCCGTTGGACCCGCGGGTCGAACGTTTGACCCATACGGGTCTAACGGTTCGAAACCTGCGGGTCGGCCCGCGGGTTCACGAGTGGGTCGAGCACTATTCACCGGGTCCGCGGGCCGGGTTCGACGGGTCCAAATCCATGTTTTAACGACCCGGGTCGACCCGCTTATAATCGCGGGTTCGACCCGAAGCCGAACCAACTTCTAACGGTTCGGGTTTGGCGGGCAGGTCGCGGGTCAGTCCGGCCCGTTTGCCATCCCTAGCAATAGACCAAGTAGTACTGCAAACAATTTTCACATTATAATCCTTGCCTTTATCGATTTTTTCCCCGAAATTGGTCTCTTTTTGAAACTAATTATCAAATAGGTCTATTTCGAAACTAATTCCGAAGATAGGTCTGTCCTTATAGGCCGTAGTACTGAACTGCGGCCTCTTCGATTTTGTGGCCATAGTTCACAATTGCGGCACAAGTATATATCATACATACTTGACTAATAGACTCGTAGACTTGGGGAAAAAAATGTCCACGTGTAAAATGTGAAAAGTAGAAGGCCGCAGTTCATCACTACAACATCAGTTATATGGTCGAATGAGTATTAGAAGGTTTTAAGAACTGGACCCCATCAACCATATAACTGAGGTCGCAGTTCACCTCAGTTGTGAATTGCGGCCTCTATTTTTCACATTTTACACTTGGACATTTCCCCCCAAGTCTACGAACCTATTAGCCAAATATGCATGATATATACTTGGGCTGCAGTTGTGAACTGTAGCCTATATATTATCGTGGCCTCCTATTTTTCACATTTTACACTTGGGCGTTTCCCTCTCAAGTCCAGGAACCTATGATATATACTTGGACCGCAGTTGTGAACTGCGGCCACAAAATTGAAGAGGTCGCAGTTCGGTACTGCGGCCTATGAAGACAGACCTATCTTCGAAATTAGTTTCGAAACAACCCTATTTTGAAAATTAGTTTAAAAAAGAGACCTATTTCGGGAAAATTCTCATCTGTCTCTCTCTCTCTGTCTCTCTTTGTCTCTCTCTCTCTTTCTCTGTCTTAATTTATGTATAGGCTGGAGGCCCATTCTTCAACACTGAGCTTGGCCGGCGTGACAGTCACATTTCATCAAAAATCGAGTCAGCCCGACCCGTTTGCCATCCCTAGCAATAGACCAAGAAGCACTGCAAACAATTTTCACATTATAATCCCTGCCTTTATTGATTTCCCCCCCAAATTAGGTCTCTTTTTGAAACTAATTATCAAATAGGTCTCTTTCGAAACTAATTCCGAAGATAGGTCTGTCCTTATAGGCCGTAGTACCGAACTGCGGCCTCTTCGATTTGGTGGTCGTAGTTCACAACTGCGGTCCAAGTATATATCATACATATTTGACTAATAGACTCGTAGACTTCGGGAAAAAATGCCCATGTGTAAAATGTGAAAAGTAGAAGGCCACACTCCATCACTACGACATCAGTTATATGGTCGAATGAGTATGAGAAGGTTTTAAGAACTGGACCCCATCGACCATATAACTGAGGCCGCAGTTCACCGCAGTTGTGAATGGCGACCTCGATTTTTCACATTTTACACTTGGACATTTTCCCCCAAGTCTACGAACCTATTAGCCAAATATGTATGATATATACTTGTGCCGCAGTTGTGAAATGTGGCCTATATATTATCGAGGCCTCCTATTTTTTACATTTTACACTTAGGCATTTCCCCCTCAAGTCTACGAACCTATGATATATACTTGGACCACAGTTGTGAACTGCGGCAACAAAATTGAAGAGACCGCAGTTTGGTACTGCGGTCTATGAGGACAGACCTATCTTCGGAATTAGTTTCGAAACAAACCCATTTTGAAAATTAGTTTAAAAAAGAGACCTATTTCGGGAAAATTCTCACCTTTCTCTCTCTCTCTCTCTCTCTCTCTCTCTCTCTCTCTCTCTTTCTCTCTCTCTTTCTCTGTCTTAATTTATGTATAGGCTGGAGGCCCATTCTTCAACGCTGAGCCAAGGCCCAAGCGACCAAAGCAAGGGCTTTAGTCCTCTAATTTTTTTTTTAATATATATAGTGAAAAGGCCTCTTAGAGTACATGTTGTCTCTTTAATTTCCAAAAAATATTGCCTTTTGATTTTTCAAAAGGCCTCTTACTCATTTAGAGGTTTTTTGAAGTTTCAGGCCCTTACATGAATAGCTAAGGGGGTGAATCTTGACAAGTCTGCTCTTTAATTCTCTAAAAGGCCCGTTAGAGAACCAAGAGCCTCTCTGCCTCTTACTATTAGAGACATTTGGTTTCCCAATTGATTATTATAAGCTTTCATTTCCAATTTCCAAAAAATATGCCTCTGACTCTCTCTCCCGACTTCCAACTTCCAAGCCAAGACTCAAGAGCGCGTCTTTCTCTCTGAATCTCTCTCCCAACTTATTATATTCTCGTCCTCGGCCTTCTCTCTCTTGACTCTTCTATTCCTCGCCCGCTCGCCAAGTCGCCGTCGAGCCCTCACCACATCGCCGTCAAGCCGTCACCACATCGCTGCTCGCCGAGTCGCCAGCGCCCTCCCACTGCCCTCGCCCTAGCCACTCACCTGCGCGGCTGTGATGCCCTCGCCACCTCCCCCAACTCCACCTCCCGCCTCCTCAACTACCACCACCTTGCCCACCTCCTCTCCCTCCAATCCCTCCGCCTCCGCCGGTTCTTCGACGCTTACAACTCCTTGGACAATTCCTCCAAGTAAAATCTTTTTTTTTTGAACAAGTTATTTTTTGGTTATTGATTTCTTGATTTTTGAGGGTTTTTTTGGGGGGTGGGAAGTGCATTTTTGCAGGAGTTTCGGAACTGGGAGACAGCGTGGGCGTTGGAGGTTGTGTATGTGATGATGAAGGAGATTAGTAGAGTGCTGGCGGAGATGGCGGATAGGGAGCTGGCGGCGGCGGGGAAGAGTCCGGAGAAGTTTACCGGGGGGGGGAGGGGGGTCGTTCTTGATGAAAGTGTTTGGGGCTCTGGCGATAAGTTTGATTTTATCTTTTTAATGTTTTTTGTGAGGTTAATTAATGATTGGTCTATTATTTTGGGAGTGAATTGAATTTGCAAGTCCCATTCAATTAAACTAAACCCTAATGCTGGCATGAGCTTTGATTTTCAATGCTCAAAGGGAAGAACGTTGCGTTTTTCGATTACATTTTAGTTAGCTTTTGCGTCTGCGTATTATATGTTTTTAAAAGGCCTCATTTCGGAGTTCGCTTTAGGCCTCAATAAGTATTGGGCCGGCCCTGCTCTGAGCTTGGCTGGCGTGACAATCACATTTCATCAAAAAATGAGTCTCCAGAAAATTGTTGGGGTTATTCCTCGAATAATAGTCTCACGTGGAAAAATTAAAGAGATGGTTAGATGGTTAAATTAATTTAGACCCTAGACTCTAATAAGGAATTTCTCTTTTGGGTCATACATGATTTTAGACTAATTTACCAAATATACATCTCGACTAGTTGGCCGAAGTGGTGGGCCCCTAGTCGCTACAAGTGGGGGGTATCTGAAGATGACTGATCACGGTTTTCTGAAGATCAAGCATATCATGGTTTGAGGGGTGTTAGCATAGTCAGTGCCGCTAAATCAGGTAATAATTTTGACTGTCTTCTTATTTCAAGTTATAAAGATGTGGATTCTGACTTGCTCCAAGAGGGAGATGTTTTATACTTACAAGTCTATAACAAGTTGTTCTGTGAGGATGAAGACTGGTGAGAAATGTGACGTAGTGGGTGAGAGAACATTTGAGTTGTAGATGCTACATGAAAAAGATTCCCATTGAAGAAGCTCATGTATGTTTCTTCGTTGAAGTGGGGCCTAATATCATTGGGAACTCTGGAAGCACAAGGTTGCAGACACACAACTCGATGTGGAGCTGCACCAGTTTGAGAAGGTCGTTGTAAGGTAATAACTAATACCAATAATAAATATGTTAGAGAATCAAAATAATAATCAGTTTAAGATAGAAATAGAATATTATAACAATGGTAAATAGAACAAACAAATAGCCCTAGTAGATACTGGAACTACTAATTCATATATTAAATAAACAAATATAAAAACAACGGAATTAATACCGTTAGAAAACTCATATTCGTATCTGGACTACAAAAAACTTTTAAAATTTAATAAAAATGTCACACATCCTATAGAAAATATTATAGGAAATATATCACATTAATTTAATTACAAATTGGATCAAAAGTAAAATTATTTTCAAAATGGGGTCGTTTCGACAAATATTTTTAAAAATAGGGTCAAGCGGATAATTAGCTCAAGAATTTTTTCCCAAACCGACCTATTTTTTGAAAATTTTTCTCAAACCGACCTACTTTTCTTTTTAATTCCCAAAACGACCTACTCGGTCTTTGAAAGACCGAGTCTTTCAAAGACCGTGCAGTCATTTTGGTAAATACTTTCGAAAGTGGATTAGTTTAGTAAATACTTTCAAAAAGTGGATTATATTGATAAAAACTTTTAGAATTAACTATAATTATTATAGTGAATATTATTGACCAAGGTGAGTTCTTGTCCTTCATTTAGGTGCATATTTCTCTCCACTAGTCACTGAAAAATAATTGCATCTTTTTCTTTGATTAACCGACTGAAATATTTGCTGCTGCATATCCTATCTCTCAATTCTTATCTACTGGTGTAATGGGTGTTGTCCTAAATCTAGAAAGAAAAGCATTATTGGGTCTAAAATCATAACATGCACGTGTTTAAAACTTTCAAGATCGTCTGAGCTAATTTCCTTAGTAAAACTCTATACTTTGTATGGTCTTTTTATTTTTTCATCTTTTGTTGTTATCTATTTGCCTTTTTATTACCATGTTAATAGCTGAAAAATAAGAATACAATGATGCAGGTTATTTATTTTTCTAGTTGTAATCTATACAATATATTATGCTAACTCACTTTTGGTTCAAGTATTTTTCTAATTTTTTCTTTTTAAAACAAACAAAAAAAAGAATAGCAAATATAGGAGGCAACTTCCCACTCCTTCTCCATCCAAATTTTGAAGTGCAATTATATTTCTTAATCAAACCTTAAAAAACATGCAATATTGTATATATGTTATCGGGAGAATTTTTTTTCAAAAATAGTTCTCATAATTGTTCACTTTTCAAAAATTATGTGCAATGTATTATTACATAGTGTTATATTTAAAAATTATGTGTAATACAGTGGTAATTATGGAATTTGAATCCTCTTGGTGAATAATTCTCTAGAGACGTTTACTGACCCATTTAACCATACATCTTGCATCAAAATGTGTGCCCTCTGTTATGATCAACAAATGATCAACAAGATGTGTGGTTATGGGCAACTCTAGTGAATTAGTATTTCACTGGATAGGATTCAAATCCGTAATTGTGGTACATTAGTGCCATTATTTCACATGTTCTTCAACATAATTTTCAATTTATATTATTTTGCTTGGTTAGTTAAAACTTAAAGGTGGCGATTTTGAATATCAGTATTGCTGCTTTATTTTCTTTATTATTAAGCCACTATTACCTACACTTTCCTATATTTTTATTTTGCAAGTGTTCTTTTGAGGGTTATAATATTGTATTCTCTTGAATAGAAAATTTTGCCGTACTGACCCACTTTTTGAATTATTCACCAAGAGTGTATGGTTAAAGAGAATGACTACACATACAAGAGTTTTTATTCCAAACATACATTATAAATGCATTGGGCCCACTTCTCACTAAAGGACACTTCTCACTAAAAGACAAGGTTTAACATTGTCCTTTAGTGAGAAGTGTCTCCCATTACATTTATAATGTATATTTAGGGTAAAAATTCATGTATGTCTAGCATTTTACATGGTTAAATGGGCTAGTGAACGTCTCTAGTGAATTATTCACCAAGAGGATTCAAATTTCATAATTACCACTGTATTACACATAATTTTTAAATATAACACTATGCAATAATACATTGCACGTAATTTTTGAAAAGTGAACAATTATGAGGACTATTTTTGAAAAAAAAAAAATTCTCCCGATAACATATATACAATATTGCATGTTTTTTAAGGTTTGATTAAGAAATATAATTGCACTTCAAAATTTGGATGGAGAAGGAGTGGGAAGTTGCCTCCGATATTTGCTATTCTTTTTTTTGTTTGTTTTAAAAAGAAAAAATTAGAAAAATACTTGAACCAAAAGTGAGTTAGCATAATATATTGTATAGATTACAACTAGAAAAATAAATAACCTGCATCATTGTATTCTTATTTTTCAGCTATTAACCTGGTAATAAAAAGGCAAATAGATAACAACAAAAGATGAAAAAATAAAAAGACCATACAAAGTATAGAGTTTTACTAAGGAAATTAGCTCAGACGATCTTGAAAGTTTTAAACACGTGCATGTTATGATTTTAAACCCAATAATGTTTTTCTTTCTAGATTTAGGACAATACCCATCACACCAGTAGATAAGAATTGAGAGATAGGATATGCAGCAGCAAATATTTCAGTCGGTTAATCAAAGAAAAAGATAAAATTATTTTCCAGTGACTAGTGGAGAGGAATATGCACCTAAATGAAGGACAAGAACTCACATTGGTCAATAATATTCACTATAATAATTATAGTTAATTCTGAAAATTTTTACCAATATAATCCACTTTTTGAAAGTATTTACCAAACTAACCCACTTTCGAAAGTATTTACCAAAATGACTGCGCGGTCTTTGAAAGATTCGGTCTTTCAAAGACCGAGTAGGTCGTTTTGAGAATTAAAAAGAAAAGTAGGTCGTTTTGGAAAAAACTTTCAAAAAATAGGTCGGTTTGGGGAAAAATTCGAAATGTTTGGGGGAAGTTTTCTGTCAAAATAACATTTTCCTCTACTGAAAGGGAAAAGGGAAGATTATTTTCCGGTACTGATCCAATTTTTTGAAAATAACTACCAAACTGACCCACTTTCGAATATGTTTACTCAACTGATTCATTTTTGGACACATCAACATAAAACGCTGTTGGCAACAACGACATATATTATTTTAATGCCGTTGTTTTCAATAGCGGCACCCATAATTTTTTTCTTCCACATGTCACTTTTTGAAGTAACGACATTAGTATATTTCGCATTCAATTGTGAACTCTGATTCGAAAAAAAAAACAAGTGTGGAAGCTTCTTATAACTGATGATGCTATCTTAACTTGATGTTGGATACTATCTTTAGTTGGAAATCTTTGACCGATATAGAGTTCATCCGTATTCGATGAGCCGACAGAACACTGTGAATGTTCTGTTAGAACCTGAATGTAAAATAATATGAAATTCCAACAAAATTGTGAAGAAATCCAATACAAGAAGAAAAACAGTAAGTAAAGAACTTGTACAGAGTCGAGATTTTAGAATCTCTGTCCTTAAAGCAGAATTCGCCCCGTAGTGTGACGGTTACCGGCGAATTGCTTCCCAGGATACAACTGTACTTTCTCTGAAGAATGCAGCACCCTTGCTTCAGAGACAACGAACTGCTGTCTGTGTGTACTCTCAGTTGACAGACACTGACTCAGAGGAGAGGAAGAAGAGAGGAAAATGTCAAAAATCTGTCTCTGTATAGAAGACTTCTGTCTGGATTTATAGAGAAGAGTTGGACTGGAGACTGTTCAGCAGCCATTACTCTGTAACAGCAGAGTAATGGGGACTCTTCAGGTTCATAACTGGTGAACCATTACTCTGCTGTTACAGAGTAATGGGCACCAGTTACTGAATCTGAAAAGCCTTTTTCAGTTCAGTAGGGGAAGAGTTTGTCTGGGTAAAAATAAAATAAAAAATTTAAGCCAGACCAGACCAAACCGAACCGAACCGAACCGAAGCCGAGGCCGGGCCGGGCCGGGCGCGTGTATGTGTTTGTCATTTTGGCTAAGTCCTCTCTCCACTACACGTTAGTGGTAACCCCCGGGCCACGCCCTCTAGTCCAGTTTTCTAGTATATATACTAGAAAAAATCTTTTCCAATTTCCGATATGGGACTATCCATTTGTTAAGTTGGTACCTTTCAAGTACCCAACTTTGGATCAACATTTTTCATTCATACGGAATTCGTTTTGGGCAAGTGAGTATACTACGGAATAGTACTCGACGAGAGGATCGCAATCCACTCATTTTCCGGCGCCGCCGGTGGCCGGAGCCTGCCGGAATCTGGCCCGGAAAACTGCAAAAATTAATTCCAACATGTTCATGTACGGTCGCATTGGTCATCCATTCACCCGATTGAATCGCATGTACAGGTGCACTCGTGGATTGCTTTAAGGTCACCACATTGTTAATATGTGCATTAATGTTAACATCATTAACCCAATCTTCTCCGACCTCCTCATCATCATCAACTTCGTGATCCTCATTTTCTTCCTCTTCTAATAATTCGTTACTAAAAGTCTTGCATGACATTGTCGGTGTCAACAATATCTCGTGTCAATGTGAAATGATGTACCGGCTCATATTTTGTGGTAACATATTTTGTTGGAGTTGTGCTAATATATTCTTGTGGATGGGGTATTCTTGCATGTGACTCGGCAGCTGGTTTGAAACTCTTAACAGGGCTTGAACTAGGAATAACAAGTGGCCGAGCATTAGGAAGCTTAATTTGCTCAATATATAACTCCAATGCAGTCTAACTACAATTTGAATCAAGTGTCCTAGCAATCATGGACCTTATGCATTATCATTATCTACGGGCACAGCCATGAAATATTGTCCTTCTCCTTTCCGATAGTATAACGAGCTTTGATTTTGAGACTCGATTCACCTCTATCCTAATTAGTAACTTTAAATATCTTATCTACTAATTGTGAGTATATAAAGTTACGGGGAGTCCAAATAATGACCGGTTCAATATCTCTATAACAATATCCGATCTTAGGATCTCGATTATTTGACCCATAACCAAATAGGTATAGCGTAATCCATACATATACATAAATGGACGAATATTCGAGTCATTAACTACTCACAAGCATAACCTATGCAAACTACACAACATATGGTTATAGGAATACCTTCAAATTAAACCGTAAGTTGGAGCGTAGAGAATACGTCGTGGATGATGTATGAGATGACCGGAGACAATGTTGGAGATTTATCAGATTGGGGGAGTTGTATTTCGGAGTGGGAGGAGAAGGAGGGAGGAGTGATGAAGTTTGAGAGTAAACATAAGTGAGATTTGTGATATAGAGTTTTAGGGTTTTGGGTTTCGGGAGTGGAGGGAGAGAGAGAGAAAGTGAAAGGAGAAGGAGAAGAGGGGGCCACTATTTATATGTAAGAACTATTATAACTGATGTCGCTATCCCAAATAACGGCATCTCCCATGCGATTGCTGTTATTGGAGATAGCGGTATCAGTTATAAGATGCTTCTACACTTAACAATTTTTCTCAAACCAGAGTTCACAATTGAATGTGAAATGTACTAATGTCGTTACTCCCAAAAAAAGGCATGTGAATTTTTTTTTACGGGTGCCGCTATCGGTAATAGCGAAATTAAAATAACATATGTCGTTGTTGCCAATAATATTTTTATGCTGACGTATCCGAAAATGGGTAAGTTTGGTAATTATTTTCAAAAGGGGAAGGGGGTAAATCCGTACATGGGATCTCCAATTTCTCTTGTAAAAATTTTACCTGCTTGATTTCATAAATAGATGGAAGCTTCAAGAAAACACATGCATCGATACAAGTATATATCTATATGTATCCATATGTTCAAGGACCGCCGCCGACGTGGTGGATGGTCACCGGAGCCTCCCTCCTCAGCATCGATCCCTGTGCGATCTGCGACGGTGGAGACACAAGAAGAGGAAGAAGATGAACATAAGAAATAGCTGTCCTTATTCACACTGTTTCCAATTACAGGAGGGGCTTTATACAAAAGAGGAACACATGCATAGCACGTGTTTGGAGAGTTAGTTACAAGCTGTTGGGCTTATGTGAGAAATGACCCGCACATTTACAAATAAGCCAACAAAGAAAGAAAATATCTTAGGGACTGAAATGTTCTGATACATGAGTTCCTAACCCTCAGTCGCAGCAGAGAGAGAACACAGCTAGCAGTAGCACAAAGTTGGGCCGGATCCAATTGAGGATTGGATCATCCCTCCCCCCTTCAAAAAGTGCCTCCAAGGTAGCTCGAAATGCTGGAAATCTATAATGAATGACCCCAAATTTATCAAGGATCTTCATCCACTGATCCATCCTTCCACTGAACCAAAGTATCCGTACAGCTTGACCCAGTCTAACTCCCATTACCTGCCAAAAACCAACATGAAAATTTGGAGGACCCTTATAAGAGGAATAATGTAGTAACTCATGATAAAAACAATCTCTAAGCTCATCCCTTCTTGTGCTAGAATTCAGTGGTAAAAATTCTTGCAGCAGCATTGCATGAAGATGAGCTTTGATGAAGCTCCACAGCGTCAAGTGGAACTGCTTTGTGTGCATTAATTTGATCTTTAGCAATGTTGACAATATTTTGAACATCACACTCACAGTGTCTATGGCAGGACTTGAGGATTTTGTCTTCACTGATGCATGTCCCCACATACTAGATAGAGAGGCACGACTTGCTAATGACTTCCGCACGTACAAATTCAGCACTCCAGAGCACAGACAGATCCTTGGGGCCGCTAGTTTGAACACTATAAACCTGAACTGAACATTTTTCCTCAAATTTCTGTTTTCTATCTTCTTCAACTTGAATATCAAAGCATGTTTCCTGACTCGGCACCCTACTATGTTATCTTTCAACTGAATCAAATTCATCAGTATCTACGGGCAAGTCACAAACATTCTTGCCACCATCATTCAACTCCGTATGATAAAAGTTTTTCGAAATAAGAAGCTCATCATCAGAGGACTCGAATTTCACACCTCGAGGCAATCCAAACCATTTCTCATCTATATTAGTCGGTAAAATAACATGACCTTCTTTTTGAGACTTCATATTATCATATTCGAATACTGAATCAGCGGTTGAAAGTTTCGGTACCTTAATTGAGAGATTTGGATCTTTCTTGGACAACACAGATTTCTCCAAGGAATTCGATCGAACAGTTGATGCACGTTCCCGAATCCTCATAACTGATTTCACCTTCACCTCTGAAGTTGATTCTTGGACTGCATAATTGGGGTGTGTAAGGAATGGAGTCGAAGAAGCTTGTTGTCGCAAAAGGGGAGGAAGATGCCCAGCCTGTGACTTCTTGGTTGATGCTGATTCCTCACAGGTACTTTGACGAACAACGGAGGTGCATCCTCTACGCCTCAAAGCCAAGTTTCTTTCATAATCCAAAAATGAATCATCACCATGTCGACGCAAATCAGTATCTTTCATGCGGCCTCCAATTCTTGGTTCTTTATCTTTCGACTGACTGCCACATCAAGAATGGCTCCTTTATTCATCTTCATATCGATGTTTGATAATTTGAGTTTCGACGACGAGCAGTTGGCGATTGCCAAGAACATTCACTATCTTGCAACTTCCACCGCTCCTTTAAACGTCGAGAATGATGATTGCGGCATGAATCTTGAAGCAATCGATCCACTTTTGCTCCAATCGCTCAAATCTCTCTTCAAGTTCTTGATCGAAGACTTGGTCAGGAACTTGATGTCGTAGTGGTGGTCGTTGGTAATATCGAGGTGAAGAATAATCCCCTCCACCATCATCGAGACCATTCTGATGAATTTCCGACCTCCTACGCCGGTGACAAGACTCAAATATCAATCGTCGTTCAAGATCGGACAGCTATGGAATTCGACACCGTAATCAATGAAACTCCTTGTCTGGTCTTTTGAACCGACCTTGGATCGAAATCCATGGTCAAGATTCCTTGGACTCTCAATCTCACTGTCGAATTTGGTCGTCTCCGCCGCCATTGCAGGATCTTGAAGCTCTGATACCATTGTTCCATGACTGCCGCCGACGTGGTGGCTGGTCACCGGAGCCTCCCTCCTCAGCGTTGATCCCCATGCGATCTGCGACGGTGGAGACACAAGAAGAGGAATAAGATGAACATAAGAAATAGTTGTCTTTATCCACACTGTTTCCTGTTACAGGAGGGGATATTTATACAAAATAGGAACACGGGCATAGCACGTGTTTGGACAGTTAGTTACAAGCTGTTGGATTTTTGTGAGAAATAACCCGCACATTTACAAATAAGTCCAACGAAGAAAGAAAATATCTCAGGGACTGAAATATTCTGATACATGAGTTCCTAAAACCCTCCTCAACAGTTGACTACATGTACTCAAGTCGACTGCCCCAATCGCAGCAGAGAGAGAACACAACTAGCAACAACACCAAGTTGGGCTGGATCCAATTGAGGATTGGATCACCATACTAATACTATTAAAAGTACAAGTTTTAGCATATTGTTTAGATTAGGAAAGCCATACTAATGCGAATAAAACCACCGAACGATTTGCACACATTATACTATATCTTAAGCTAATAGGTCTACCCCTCTCTCCTTTCTCCATTTTGAAATGAAGAAAGGAGAGCAAAAGTAGGAAATCACACCTACCTTAACACGTGCACATCACATTTTTTTACTTAACAAAATAAAATACAAAAACAAAAACAAATCATTCATCTCCCAACCCCCCCTCCTCAAAATCCCGCTAACCCTCCTCCCCCCCAAATCTCAGAAGTCGTCGTTCGCCAACTAATAGGCCTGCCCCTCTCTCCTTTCTCCATTTTGAAATGAAGAAAGTAGAGCAAAAGTAGAAAATCACACATACCTTAACACGTGCACATCACATTTTTTTACTTAACAAAATAAAATACAAAAACAAAAACAAATCATTCATCTCCCAACCCCCCTCCTCAAAATCCCGCTAACCCTCCTCCCCCCAAATCTCAGCAGTCGTCGTTCGCCAACCCGCTGAAATCCTCACCGTCGACGCTCACTGGCTTGCTATGGGTGATGAAACCGCCGGTAAGATTTCTCCTATGAATTAGGATTTTGGAATTCCTAATTTATTTTGTAATATTGTATTCATGAAACCCTAATTTACCACCCTCTTTTACTCTTGATTTCTAATTAGGGCGTTTCAATTCTTAAAATTATGGATTCAAAAATAAAGAGTGGTTATTTTCAGACCAAATCCTTACTAATGTTCTGTTCTTGATTCTTTGTTTCTTCGGATCCAAATAAATTAGATTTTAGAGGCTATGGTAGAAATTGGGATTTTGGAAGGCGAAAAGACGAAGGAAAGAATAAACTGTGAGAAAGTAAGAGGTAATGTAAGTGATTATATGTTTGTTTGTTTTTGTTTATTCACTGATTTACACTACTCTCTCCAATGTGTACTCTCAAAGATTACGGAGATGGCAATTAGGCATGTATGTCATGTCGTCGCTGCAATTAACCCGGATGTAGGTTACTTGAAGATCAACTTTTATTCTTCAATTTGATGGTAATTGTGTTCACTACTTCTTATAATTATTTCTCATGAAAAATTATTTTTGTTAAGTTCTTGAGCTTTTCATTTATTTTTAACAATCCCTCATAATTATTTTAGCAATCTTTCTTCAATTAGAATTGTTGTTTCAGTTTTTATATCCTTTTTCGGGTAATATTTAATTTGTTTGTGTTTGAATATTTTTCTGCTTTTTTACGATAATATGGTCAAGTTTTGAGATTCAGGATCAGATGCAAACCTAATAATATAAGGTTTCAGATTAGAAGCAAGGGGATCGTCAAGTGTGAAATTGGAATGAATTGACTTGCATATGAGGACTTTTTCTTCTAATTAATATCTGTTTTCATTTGAACTTTTGCATTTTAAGTAATATTATCATTAAATTTTCAATTACAAAGAATGATGGATTGTAGATGATGGTAAAAAAGCACGAAAGTTGAATAGTTTGGTCAATTTTATCATTATTGTATTTTATTATTTATATTTTCTTAGGGTAAAAGTGAACAAATGAGTGAATATATAAGAAAGCTAAGGACTTCAATCAAATGGTTGATGAAATGAGAAGATGAAAATTTGATGAAGCAAGAGAAGCTTCAGAATATGTTGGAATCAGAAGGAAAACAACATGCAGATAGTGGTATCTTTTCTACATATATTTTTTTTTGTGAAAAGCTTTGGTGAATTATAGTACTGTATGTGTGTTTTATAGTTTGATCATTTTATACAAATACAACTAAGGAGTAATATAGAAAAGTTGGAGGCAAATATTGAGGAACTTCGCAGATAATATGAGTATTTGCAAGCAAGCTTTAGAATAGAGGAATCTGACAAGATTGTAAGCCTCTTTTTTAGCATCTCTAAATTTCGGTAATTATTCGACTATTTTTTTTATTTTCTTTTAATTGAATAGATATATAGAATGATGTTGGTTGGTTTGAAAGTGTGAATTAGTTAATTTGTAGATTTATCATTTTTTCATTATATTGTGATTGAAATAGCTAAGAGGTATTTTAAATTTTTTATGTAATATATAATTTTATGAGTCTCTCAAAATTATTTTAGTTTGTGCAATTTGCACAGGGTAACACTAGTTTTATGATATTATAAATTTAATAAACGATATGAATCGTCCATATAAAGTCCAATCACACGAGTACAACCACTTTATATGAGAAAGTTTTGTTCCTATAAGTATGAGATTCCCTTTCTTCTATTATATAACTAAAATGTCATTTTGTGTTATCCTCTTTCCAAATCGTTGAACTTTTCAACATCTTTGCATTATCACATTCTCTTCAGAATATTCTGATTAACAACTAAGTAGTAGAAAAACCTTCAACTTCGTCGATGTGTTAATATCACGATGAGTAAATCGAAGTTCAAAATGGCAGATGAGTTGCTTCTTCCATGAAAGTTTTCAAAGTTATTTACCCTTTGCAATTCAAAATAGGCTAAAATTGAAAGGAAAAAAAAAAAAAAAAAAAACCCCTTGAACTATCCCCTATATTCAAAAAAAACCTCGCTCACCTTTTTTTATGCAGAAAACCGCACTCAACTATGATTGCAAAAAACCACAATCAGACTCTGTTCGGGTTCTGTTCGTTTTTGTCACGTACAACGCGCGTGACTTAAAAAAGGACGACAATACCCCTGACTGTTTCTTGGCTAAAATTGGGAAAAAAATCCCTTGAACTATCTCCTATATGCAGAAAACCTCACTCACCTTTTTTATGCAGAAAAACGCACTCAACTATGATTGCAAAAAACCACACACTGACTCTGTTAGGGTTCTGTTCATTTTTGTCACGTGCAACGCACGTGACTTAAAAAGGACGAAAATACCTTCGACTGTTTCTTCTTCTCTTTTTCTTTTCTTCCTCCTTTATTCAGAACCCTTTTTTTTTCTTTCTCCCCCAACAACAAACCCTAATCCCAAATCAGACCCCCTATCTATACTCTCCAACTCCCAAATCAACCTTATCAACCCCAAATCCTTCTTCTTCCCCATCGACGACGCCATCAAATCGACGACGTCACAAAGGGAAATTACATTTGCATTTCACTGAAGATGGAAAATTACGTTTGCAACCACCTTCTTTCTCAGCAAATTACATTTGGATTCCAACTCATGCTTCCGCTTCTTCAGATCTACGACAGTGGCACCAAGTTTATTTTCCATCTCATTTGCTTCATCAACTACCAACTTCAACTTTGCATTTTCCATCTTCAGTTCTGAGTAAGATTTTTCCCTCTTCTCGGCTCCTCCCACAAATTCAACCCAACGAAAAAATCGGCATTTGTCTGTTTGCCAATTTGGACAACTCGCAAAGTATCGTCCAACATTTGCAGTAGTGCTTGCTAGCTTCACAACTGCAGGATCTTTGTGAAAACATACTAGGGTTCCACCATCATCGCAACTATTACGCGTGTTCCTCCTTGAAGCTTTAGAGGTTGTCAAACCTGTGTGTACATATATGCATACATCAAAATAATCAATTCGACAAATATAAGAGAGAATGGAATCGGATCGAGCTCAAATATAAGAGAGAATGGTGTGAACATATTACCTGACATTGGATCTATCAAGTGCGGAATTGAATCGGAACTTTGTGACGTCGTCGATTCGATGGCGTCGTCGATGGGGAAGAAGAAGGATTTGGGGTTGATATGGGAGTTGGAGAGTGTAGATGGGGGGTCTGATTTGGAATTAGGGTTTGTTTTTGGGGGAGAAAGAACAAAAAAATAGGGTTCTGAATAAAGGATGAAGAAAAGAAGAAGAGAAGAAGAAACATTCGGGGGTATTTTCGTCTTTTTTTAAGTCACGTGCATTGCACGTGACAAAAAACGAGCAAAACCCTAACAGAGTCAGAGTCTGATTTTTCGCAATCATAGTTGAGTGCAGTTTTTTGCATAAAAAAGGTTAGTGAGATTTTCTGCATATAGAAAATAGTTCAAGGGTTTTTTTTTTTCAATTTTAGCCAAGAAGAAACAGTTGGGGGTATTTTCGTCCTTTTTTAAGTAACGTGCGTTGCACATGACAAAACTGAACAGAATCCTAACAGAGTTAGATTGTGGTTTTTTGCAATTATAGTTGAGTACAGTTTTCTGCATAAAAAAAGGAGAGTGAAGTTTTCTGCATATAGGGAATAGTTCAAGGGTTTTTTTCTTTTTTCTTTTTCTTTTTTTTTTTTTTCAATTTTAGCCTTCAAAATAAACAAGATGTGTACCAATGAGTTTTGTAAAGTTTTTTTTAGAAAAAAAAAGGCGATCTAAGATACCTTGTTTGCTAGCTTCAGAGAAATCCTAGCCATCTTGTTGGGCTTTGAATGTCACTGATACACGCACAAGACAGGGAGCAAGCGGGAGAGAACAGTCTTCATGAATATTGCAGTAGCAACATGCATTACTAACAATCAGAATTGAAAATAAAACGGTTAGAGACAACTCAAGAAATGTCTAAGGATATGGAATACTCGACTAACTATGAAATGAGAATAACATAATGTAAGGATTCTGACTCAAGAAATGTCTAAGGATATGGAATACTCGACTAACTATGAAATGAGGATAACATAATGTAAGGATTCTGACTCAAGAAATGTCTAAGGATATGAAATACTAGACTAACTATGAAATGAGAATAACATAACGTAAGGATTCTGAAGGTTGCTGTCGGTGTATATATCACAGTTGATAAAAAGGAATAAAGCTTTTACTTGAAGGAGACAGATATACAGCCATTCAGAACTAGCTTATTATTCATATTGAATTAGCCACGGTTAATAATGAACTGCTACTGTCGACGCTGTAAGTTACAAGATTGTAGAAACAAAACAGAACTAGCCAAAGATATCGACTTCCATTACACAACTGATGCACAAAAGGATCACAGAAACAACAACTGCGGAAAATAATTGTCAACCCTCCCTCCCTAAGCGCAAGCTTACCTTGCATTACAAAATTTGATCTAGGTGAGGATTTCTCTAGAAAATTCGGTCAAGCTTTGCCGATCCACAATTTGCCACAAGTGTTGGCTTAACAACAATAATCATGCAGTACGAAACCCTACCTACAAAGAAAAACTATGAAGACGCTGGTAGGGCCTGCATCTTCGCTGATTTAGCCTTTAACCTCTCCATAAACTGTAAGTTAGCTCTGAGTCTCTCTTTAACATATGCATTACGGGTCTCTTCCACCAACTTATCAGCTTTCATTGCATCTTCTATCAATGCGTATAAAGTCCGCAAACAATCCTTCCTGTTTTCCTCCCGGTGTTCAAACCTACAGAGAAAAAAGATTATCTCAATGTTCAAACAACTTTGGGATATATGTTGTAACTAATAATATGCACAAAACTATGCAATCTAAAATGTGGCTCATAAAACTTTAAGTTTAGTAATCTATTGTTGGAGTCTAGAAATATTCAAAGACTCAAATTCATCATTTTGATCCTATCCACTTTCTTTGGCCATAATTTTGGCACCGGATAAAAGGAATTGAGATCAAATCCTATATAGCATAGTCCCATAATTATGAGTGGAAAGGAGAGGTGTTTGCTGTTCTGTATAAGACAGCCACCATGGTATCTCTTACTTTGACTGGGAAAAAGAAAATCACAAAGATGCTTGGCATCCTTATTTAAAGGCCAAATAGTTCCATTCTGTTATTCAAGGAACACTGAGAAAGGCCATTTTTACTAGAATAAGCACCATAAACGTCATTATGAAGGGTGATACTATGAAATTCATTTTTTTCTCAAATGTAAACACTAAACACAGATTACCCAATATAATTATTATTTATTTTGCTCTGAATGTAGAGGAAAAAATTCGTACTAAATAGAAGCACGAATGAAATTGAAAAAGAAACATGAATTAAATAATTCAGCAAGCATACCTCTCACTGGTGATTGTAAGCTCATCTTTACCAGGATGGTAGCGCTTTCCCACCACCTCCCGGAGACGACGATAGGCATGGCGTGAAAGCTCTAGCTCCTTCACAGTCACTGACAGCTTAACTTTTCTATTCTTTGGGTGCCTCGCATCACCACCAGGAGCAAACACAATCCGTGATCCCCACCTCAAAATGGGTCCCTCGCCAGGAGGATCATCATCAGAACCCACCATGCTCTTCTTCTTGTCTGTTGTTTGAGCAATTTCATTTTCGTCTTCATCCTCAGGGGGCTGCTCTGCTTCCATTAGCTGAGTACATTCCAAAACCATTTGTATATATGCTAAATAAAAGAGAGTACAAAAGATATGAAGAAAAAAGAAACTATCCAGATTATTATTCTTAGCCAAAGAAAGAAAAATGTAAACCCATTTGTATATATGGTGACGAGAAAACCGTAGTAAGAAAAAGCACCCACATTCCGGCCATTTATTTTCCCATTCACAAAAGTAGAGATTATCGAATGTCGGCCTTTCTACGTAAAATAAAAGTTGCCAGGACCAAATGAACAAACAGTGCAAATTCGGGACATGGATCCATTTCAATCAAGGGAAAAGGTCACCAGTATTGATTTGAAGAAAACAAATCAGTAAAGTTCTAAGAAAACTATATGAAACTTCATGACCCATAAATAAATAAATAAATAAATATATAGATACATACAAGACATGTTCAAGCTAATTTGAGAATATGTGCAATCAATACATGTAATTGACTCGGGAAGGAACAGAACATGATAATGAATTTTAATATCAAAATCATACCTTAGGTACAAAGGACTAGAATGCTTAATCATGCTTCTGATCTACTAATGAAGATGCATGGTGGTAATGAGTAAGTCATAACTATTAAGCTTTACCTACCAGCCTACCATAAACAGCATAACTTGGATATTTCATTCCTGTAAAAGTTAATCTGCAAGTATAAATATACGGAAATAATGCTAAAACCTGCATATACAAGTGTTTGACAACTGACAAGACAACTAACAGAATTACCATCCACCAACTAGTTCATCAGATCGAAAATATCAAAAAAGTCACGATCTCTACACTTTGAGTTATCTAGTACTGGTTCATATACATATATTGTATTATCTAATGAAAGCTTAAGTACATCATAGAATGAGTCTGTTTCAAACTTGAGCGTATAATTTTCACACTTTCTTAACTTGATTACTTTATAAAATAAATAGAAACAAAATAGAGTGGAGCAACTACCAACAGTACGAAGTACGAACATGTTTGTGAAGTTGCTTGTTCCTTACATGCAAGCTACAAAATACAAATAATTAAATTCACAATCGTATGCCAACCTGAATTAGTAATCTTACTTTATATTCTGATAACCAGCTTTCAATGTGATTACGAAGCCTTAATTAAATAACCTACTTTATGCACACTCAACTGTTTGTTGATGCTTTGCTAAAAATATTTTTAAGCAGATATTGTTTGAGATCCCAAATTTAAATAATGCCTTAAGATTGCAATTTAAATATGTCCTTTATCATTTTATAAAGATACACAGCTAAATAAAATTAATGCAGAAACCTTGTATGGTGAATGCAACCCAAGTAGCTGACTGTTGGTTAACCTACGAGTGCTCAAAAGTTGTATTTTTACTTTTTAGTTACTAATGTCTCATTAGCTTTGAAAGAATGGATTCTTTCCATCCACATAGTATAGAGACAGATCATTGTCTATCAATACAGTAGCAGACAAGATGGAAAAATATGTGTCATTCTTTGAGTGACTTGGTAGATTATATATTGAGGTTCTGGAATGGACTGTGAAATTAAAATGCACGAACATGCTCTAAGAATATAAAGCAAATCATTAATTGCATGTTTGTCAGCATTCATGGACACATACAAGTAAAACTTAGAGTTCATTACCTCACTGGTAAATTCAAGCTTTCACCAAAAAAACATGCATGCAATAAAATAAATGAAGAAATGCAAATATACAAACTTGTGAGATCAATGTAAAGAAAATCATTTGAATATGATCACAAAAAGACTATAGTCATACTCATATGCATATCTTCTACACTTCAAAAGGAAAAAAATAATCTAATCTTGAAGAAGGGTTCACTTGTGTTGGGCCTTCCAAATACGTACATAACAAACTCTGGAAACTTTGCCCAGGTCCTTTACTTAATATCACTGACCATTTGAATGATCAAGGAAAGGCTTCCGAAACACAGACAGGAAGTAAAAATAGTGGGGCTTTTCTATCAAGGAAAAGATCGAAAAGTGAGGAATTCAGAGGTGCACATCATGATCCTGCAGTAGAAATCTAAAGCTTGACCAGATCAGCTCTATCTACTTAAATTTAGCTCAAAACAGCCATGTGGCTGAGTAGTTTAAATTGACAAGGTAGATTTCATCTGTTCGATGTGTTTAGATTATCTTTCATCTCTTCTAAGCAATAACTAGCAAATAATACATATTTACTGAATAGTCTTACATATGTAGAGAGTAAGGGTAACTATTTATAATCAAAATTTTGATCCTAATGAATTTCCTCTTGATCAACCAACACCTAGGCTGAAGAGACTGACTACCTAAAACTTTGCATGTAAACTTTTTATAATTAAGTAGTGAAGCATGCATTCACATGGTACTTCTTCTACTTTCTCCATTTTTTCTTCCTCCATCGTATCTTCCCTTTGCAGGAAATTTTACAGTAGACGCATCACTTACTACCATCACCGACAAGCCTGAGTTTAGGACCCATTAAAACAACCCAGTGTTCTAAAAATTCCCCTTGGCGGCCGCCTAAGCCCTGCCTAGGTGCTAGGCCGTCCCCAGACGACTTGCCTAGGGCCTGGGCCTTCTAAAAAATCGGTTTGACTGCCTAGGTGGGTCTGGGTGGGATATTTTTTTTGTTAAGTGAACATGTTCACTTAAATTGCCACATTTTCAAAAACCTTGAACCCCGTGCTCCTCTTTCTCTCCCTCTCTTCCAAAAAACCCAAATACCTAAATCAGAAATTTCCCAAATCGCTCATGTTTTTCCCCAAATCCTCAAAATCTCAAATCATCAAAATCTCAAATCAATCGCCCCTCTCATTGGAATCTTAATAATAGGCAATACGCAAAATGAGCGCTCCACCATTGAGCTAATACTCATTTATGATTTTTTGAGTTATTTTTTTTAGTATTATATATATAATATATCTTGTATTTTATTCAATATTATATTATCTTATAAATATATTAAAAAACTGCTTAGCGCCTAGCCGTCTAAGACCCCACTTACAAAGTCTAGGCGCTAGGCCCCCATCGGCTGTCCGTCTACCGCCTAGGGACTTTTAGAACACTGACAAAACCTTCATGTTTTACTCCCTACATAATCTAAAATCTAAAATCCAACATAATGTCAATATATGTCCACTGTCCAGTACATGGATTGATGGCAGTTGCTAAGATTGTCAACTAAAATGACAAAACATATCTAATTGATTGAGCAGCCTCATATTCATTGGTGGTAATTTTCTCACATAAAATTATTATAATTACTAAGTGGAACACCTGATAGACTATCAGTTGCACCCTGATTTTTATGCTATAAAATGTATGCGTACCGGTTGCACCGTGGAAAATGTATGGGTACAATACTAACAGGCTATGAAGCACGGATACTCAAAAACAGGTCCCGTACCCGTGCTGGGTGCCTACCCGACCCGGATACGCCCAAATACGCTCCGGATATGTATCTGGTGCGTATCCGTATTTTTTTAATTAAAAAACAAAATAAAAACAAGGGTGGGCTCGGGTGCGCCAGGGGTGCGCCATACAGTATATATATATATATATATAGAGAGAGAGAGAGAGAGAGAGAGAAATCTTCGGTTGCACACTACTTTTGGTGAGCACTTCGTGAGCACTCATGAAATAGAGCACCTATGACAAATCCGAACCGCTCATATTGTTCTATATACCTTAGATAGCCTAACAATAAAAAATCAAGTAATTTGAAGTTCATTTGCCCATCCATCATGTTGTTCGAATTTTCAGCCATACAATTTTGTAATGATGTAAATCATGGGCAAATGAACTTCAAATTACTTGATTTTTTATTGTTAGGCTATCTAAGGTATATAGAACAATATGAGCGGTTCGGATTTGTCATAGGTGCTATATTTCGTGAGTGCTCACGGAGTGCTCACCAAAGTAGTGTGCAACCGAAGATTTGTCTATATATATATATATATATATATAATAAAAAAAACAAAAAAACAAAACTCAAAAGCAGCCTCTCTAGCTCTCTCTCCCTCCCCCAATCGACGACGTAATCGATCTCTCTTATCCCCTAATCGTCCACTCTCGTCTCTCTCTTCCCCCTAAGCCAAATCGACTAGTCACAAACGAGCTCTCTCTCCCCCAAGCACAATCGACCGTCGCCGTTCGCCTTTCCCTCTACCGTCGTCGCCATGCACCTCTCCCCCTACTGTGTTCGCAGTGAGCCTTCGCCGTTCGCCTCTCCCTCTACCACCGTCGCCGTGCGCCTCTCCCCCGACTGTGTTCGCAGTGAGCCTTCGCCGTTCGCCTCTCCCTCTACCATCGCTGCCGTGCGCCTCTCCCCCTACTATGTTCGCAGTGAGCCGTCGCCGTGCGCCTCTCCCTCTACCGTTGTCGCCTATCGCCGACGTGAGTCTCCTACTCTTTCTCTACCACAGACCACAGTACCAACTACGAAGGTTTGATTTTGGATTTTGCTATTCATTGAGTTCACTCTTCATGTATACAAATTAGATAATAAATTAGATTTTGTTCTTCACTTCATGTTATTGTTCTTCACTACTTCACTAAGAAGTATGAAATTGAAGTATAAATTAGATTTTTTTTCTTCACTTCTTCACTGTTAGTTTGTTCTTTACTTCCTTTATTGTTAATTGTTAATAGTTAGTTTGTAGTGTTATGTTAATACTTAATAATTAATAGTAAGTTCACTACTTCATTGCCTAGTTCACTGTTATTTTAATTGTTAGAGAGTTAATACTTAATAGTTCACTAACAATTACTCAATTAGTTCATTCTAATTGTTAGTTTTTACTTTTTAGTTATAAATTTTAATACTTTTTTGTTTTCATTTGCATTATAGATTTTCTTTGAGAATGACTTCTATGGGTCCGAGTAATGAACCTCCTAATGAGGAAGATCCCAACAACCCTCTATGGAAATATGTCACAAAGTTAGGAAAGGAGTCGGGTGGGGGTGAAAATGTGAGATGGGAATGCAGTTTTTGTAAAAAGAGTTATAGTAGTTCATACACAAGGGTTAGAGATCATTTGTTAAGGATACAAGGGCAGGAATCGGTGCATGCAATAAGGTTAAGATGAATGAGCTTGTTGAAATACAAAATGCGGACGAACAATCGAATGTTAAAATAGCTCAAAGAGCTCCAAAGAGAGTGCCATTACCACCGTCATCTTCTAGTGATTCGGTGAGTGCCTCTAATATGCTTATTGCCGGTAGCTTAGATTTGAAGAGAAGAAAGACAAATATTAGTGGTCCAAGTAGTGCAATCGGAAAGGCTTTTAACAATGCAGCCCGAGATCAATTGCATGGAGAGATTGCACAAATATTTTATACGGAAGGATTGCCATTTAACCTAGCAAGGAATCCATATTATACGAGTTCGTATACTTTTGCCGCCAACAATGCACTTGCGGGTTATATTCCACCGGGGTACAATATGTTGAGAACAACTCTCTTACAAAGAGAGAGAGCTAACGTTGAGAGGTTGTTGCAACCGATTAGAGACACGTGGAAGGAGAAAGGAGTGAGCATTGTTAGTGATGGATGGAGTGACTCACAAAGGAGGCCACTTATCAATTTAATCGCCGTTACGAAAGGAGGGCCTATGTTTCTAAAGGCGATAGATTGTTCGGAAGAAGTGAAGGATAAATTTTTCATTGCCAATTTGTTGAAGAGGCCATTATTGGGGTTGGGTATGAGAAAGTTGTTCAAGTAATTATGGATAATGCGAAAAATTGCAAGGCGGTGGGACAACTAATTGAAGCTCAATTTCCTACATTTTTTTGGACTCCTTGTGTTGTGCACACTCTTAATCTTGTATTGAAGAACATTTGTGCCGCAAAGAATGTTGAGTCCAATCAAATTGTATATGATGAATGTGGGTGGATATTGGACATTTCGAGAGATGCGGTGCAAATTAAAATTTTCATATTGAATCATTCAATGAGGCTAGCCATTTACAATGAGTTTATTCCTTTGAAGTTGCTTTCGGTGGCGGTGACTCGCTTTGCTAGTGCCATTATCATGCTTAGACGATTTAAGCTCTTAAAGCAAGGTCTTGTTTCCATGGTTACTAGTGACAAATGGGCTTGTTATCGTGATGATGATGTGGGAAAAGCAAGGTTTGTGAGAGAAAAGGTGTTGAATGAAGAGTGGTGGGAATCTGTCGACTACATACTTTCTTTTACATCTCCCATATATGATATGATTCAAGCGTGTGACACGGATAGACCTTGTCTCCATTTAGTTTATGATATGTGGGATACAATGATTGAGAAAGTGAAGGAAGCTATTTACAAGCACGAAGGAAGACAAGTTGATGAGCCATCTAGCTTCTATGATGTGGTGCATAAAATTCTTGTCGATCGTTGGACAAAAAACAGCACTCCACTTTATTACTTGGCACATGCCTTGAATCCAAGGTAAATAACTATTTAACTATATAAACATATTATATACTTTTATGTTTCATTCTATGAGTAATATTTTTCTCATGTTGAAGGTATTATAGCGAAGAATGGCTACTTGAGGATCCAAGAAGAGTTCCTCCACATAAAGATCGTGAGAACTATTTGGAAAGAATAAAGTGTCTTAAGAAACTCTTTCCCGATGCGGTCGATCGGTCAAGAGTTAATGTGGAGTATGCCCACTTCTCGGCAAAAATGGGAGCATTTAATGATATTCTATTAGTGATCGAGGTTTATTGGACGCACATGATTGGTGGTCCGTTCATGGACCTTTTGCTCCTATGCTTCAAACCATAGCTATGAAACTCCTTATGCAAGCTTCTTCTACTTCTTGTGCCGAGAGAAATTGGAGCACTTACTCTTTTGTGCATTCCTTGAAAAGGAACAAGTTGACCCCATAACGAGCAGAAGACTTGGTGTATGTTCATAGCAATCTTCACCTTCTATCAAGATCACCCCAATATGGTATAGGAAAGACGAAGATGTGGGATATAGGTGGAGATTCATTTGAAGATGTTGGGGTGCTTGAGGTGGCTAGCCTTTCATTGGATGAACCGGAATTGGAACATGTGATTTCCACCGATGATGTTGGCGTGGTGGATATGGATGAAGGACATCAAGCTAGAGAAATTCCATCGTGATAATATTTGTAGTGAACTACTTATATTTGTATTGAACTTTGAACTTGTAATGATTGAAATATTTTGTGATGTTTTTGAATGTCTTTATCTTTAATTGCTAATGTAGTTCTACTTCCTTGCTACACTTACCATTATATTATTCACAAGTTATTTTGTTGCTTCAGATGCAGACAGACATGCAAGATAAATAATTTACACAACACCACATTTAGTTTACCAGCATCAGAATACATGTTTAATTTGATTTGGTACTTTTTAATCATGAATGTGCCTTTTTTTGTAGTCTCAGATATGGAAGAGGAGGTATCAATCATCCACAGCAAGCAAAGGAAGCTTCAAACCACAAGGTCGTACTGTACCCATATGTATTGTTTCACACCAGAAGGCTTCAGCCAAAGGAAGCTTCATCTACAACAAGTAAGACAAGTAGTTAGTAATGTATTGTTTCTTTTTAGGACTTTTATATTTCTAGTTATAATTTTTTGGAATTTATATTTTTTTAACATAATATATATTAAATTTATTATTTTTATATTCAACGTACCCTTAACGTACTCGTATCCTAAATTTTTGAGAAATCACGTATCCGCGTACCCGAGTCGTATCGTACCCGTATCTCGTACCCGTGTCCGTGCTACATAGACCGTGTGATTGAAAATAAATTTGCGAATCATTTAGCATTCGGTGGTAGGGAGAAATCTTAGGTTCTCAAATTCATTGATGGGAATTGAACTTCCTTCTAATTCACACGGTGATCTCATTTCCAGGAATTCAAGATAAGAGGATACATGAATATGAGATTCTCATCCAGATTACTTTACACCTGATGCCACAGTAGTGTTTGGTTAGGTAGCACAAGTTAGAGAGCACTAGCATATCATTGAAATAAGTTGATAACTAGGAATGGGTTTTCTGCCATCTATGGCTGCTACACTTTTATGTCATTATGCTTGGTCTCATTCAGTGAGAAATGGAATATTCAATTTGTTCTTCCCTGTTCAATCATTTTTATTCTTTGTTTTGGTCGGTATTGTATATTTTGAGTCCTACTAGTGTGTAGGAGGTACACTAAAAATTATCGTGTGAGACTTGTTGATTTTCTATTAGTGTACTTGAAGCTGGCTGCTTATTATAACTGGCACTTCCTTCTCATGATTTGTTTTGAAGATCGAGACAACCAAACCGTATGGAATAAAATTATGAAGTTTGTCTTTGACTCTTTGGTAGACTGTTTATTGATGGAGAGCAGTGCTTTGTGCTTAGGTTACTTGATTAAATTCAGATAAAATAATCTCGCTTTTGGATATCATTATAACTTTTAGAACGAGTAGGCAAAATAAAGGTTTTGACTGAAATGTACGGTTGCGGGAGTGCTAATTGCTGTTTACTTTAAGAACATGTCTGTGATATTTGTTGTAATGCTGAATGTGATCCAGAGGTAAAGATGCTATTGTTAGTAGACCCAAAATCACTCTAACATGGGCACGAGGTATTAGTCACGGTAATCCTCCAAAATTTACATGCAAGCATTGGTCTTCTTTTTATTCTTTTTTTTAAAATCTGTGTAAGTTGGTTCATTCTTCTTTTGGAGAACCTAAAATGGAAATATGTTGTACAAAACCATTAGTTTTTTGTCAAGAGGCATAACATACTAACGTAGATCATCTTAGACATAAGTTTTCATGTGCATGAAGTCATGCATAAGTGATAATAGTTATATTAAATACATGTATATTGCATAACGTTAGTTTATTCTTCTTTTTATTCTTTTTTTTTAATCTTTTGTGTAAGTTGGTTCATTCTTCTTTTGGAGAACCTAAAATGGAAATATGTTGTACAAAACCATTAGTTTTTTGTCAAGAGGCATAACATACTAACGTAGATCATCTTAGACATAAGTTTTCATGTGCATGAAGTCATGCATAAGTGATAATAATTATATTAAATACATGTATATTGCATAACGTTAGTTTATTCTTCTTTTTATTCTTTTTTTTTAATCTTTTGTGTAAGTCGGTTCATTTTTCTTTTGGAGAACCTAAAATGGAAATATGTTGTACAAAACCATTAGTTTTTTGTCAAGAGGCATAACATACTAACGTAGATCATCTTAGACATAAGTTTTCATGTGCATGAAGTCAATGCATAAGTGATAATAGTTATATTAAATACATGTATATTACTTTGTACTCAGGTTTAATATTTTTAATGTTTCTTCATCTTATTATTTTTTCCTAGTAAGACGAGTTATGGGATTTATAGTTACTACGCTTAGCTTTGAGATCATCTTCTTGAAGGAGTGACTTTAAATTATAAATAAGATATTGATGATGAATCAATAGTGGCTATGAAACTACATATAACATAGTTTCTTTGAAAATTTTAAATTATTTTTCCTCCTTGCCTAAAATTTCTTCTGTCTACTCTTCCCTAAATTCTTTCTAGCCTTAGCCAAGAGTATACATAAGGGAAGAATTGGCCGTAATACTGTCCTTTGCATCAGTTAATTATTTGTCCTTTGCATCACTTGTAACTCGCAAGAGTGACTCTTATTGACATATATAGCAGTAGATAATGTGGTATGGTTGTATTCATAATAAGAACTAGTTGTTAATAAGTTTCCCTTTGTATCTATGAGAAACCATTAATTTGCAGGTTCTTAGAAGTATCTTCACCCTAGGTGAGTTCCTTATTATTGAATAGTTCCCCTGTTTCTTAAACAACTAGATAAGCAGTTGGCTAAGCAAGGGGGGTTGCTGTCGGAGTGGAACAGAAAGAACATGGAAGAGTAAGAGCAACTGTTGCACTGTGAGAGAGCAAGAGGTAAGTACTCCAGGTTACTGGAGTGGGAGAAGTGGAAAAAGTCATGGGAGATGAAGTGCACCTATAGTGTTTAGGAGGAGCATTGATAAGTAGTACTAGGTTTGGTGTGACTTGGGATATTCTCAAGACTATATGTCTTTGGGCTGGCTCAAGGTTACTGATATACATCAAAGATGCACATATACCGAAGTTTCCTTTTAAGATCCTAAATGTATAACATTTTCACACCTTTTAAGCCTTTACAACATTCAACTGAGAAGAGGGTCCCTCACTTTCCTTTAGGAAGAAAAATCCCTCCTATGAGGTGATTATAATAACTCGGAGAGATCCCTGCGTGGATGATTCTCACCGTTAATCATTGTCTTTTGCTACAAGATATATGTATACCCAAAAAAATCAACGGGGTTTGAGGCCTCTTATCTATGCGTCATCATATGGCCCAATATGTTGACAAATCATTCATTTTGTAACCACTTCAAGTATGGGTAAGAGCCTCCAAACCTGTTAGCTATGTAGCACGGATACGGGTACGAGATACAGGTATGATACGACTCGGGTACGTGGATACGTGATTTCTCAAAATTTTGGAATAGAGTACGTTAAGGGTACGCTGAATATAAAAATAATAAATTTAATATATATTATGTTAAAAAATATAAAATTCCAAAAAAATATAACTAGAAATATAAAAGTCCTAAAAAGGAACAATACATTACTAACTACTTGTCTTACCTGTTGCAGGTGAAGATTCCTTTGGTTGAAGCTTCCTTTGCTTGCTGATGTGAAGCTTCCTTTGAAAAAAGCCTTCTGGTGTGAAACAATACATATGGGTACGATACGACCTTGTGGTGTGAAGCTTCCTTTGCTTGCTGGGAATGATTGATACCTCCTCTTCCATGTCTGAGACTACAAAAAAAGGCACATTCATGATTAAAAAGTACCAAATCAAATTAAACATATATTCTGATGCTGGTAAATTAAATGTGGTGTTGTGTAAATTATTTATCTTGCATGTCTGTCTGCATCTGAAACAACAAAATAACTTGTGAATAATATAATGGTAAGTGTAGCAAGGACGTAGAATTACATTAGCAATTAAAGACAAATACATTCAAAAACATCACAAAATATTTCATTCATTACAAGTTCAAAGTTCAATACAAATATCAGTAGTTCACTACAAATATTATCACGATGGAATTTCTCTAGCTTGATGGTCCTTCATCCATATCCACCACGCCAACATCATTGGTGAAAATCACATGTTTCAATTCCGGCTCATCCAATGAAAGGCTAGCCACCTCAAGCACTCCAACATCTTCAAATGAATCAAATGAATCTCCACCTATATCCCACATCTTCGTCTCTCCTATACCATATTGGGGTGATCTTCTTGATAGAAGGTGAAGATTGCTATGAACATACACTAAGTCTTCTGCTCGTTGTGGGATCAACTTGTTCCTTTTCAAGGAATGCACAAAAGAGTAAGTGCTCCAATTTCTCTCGGCACAAGATGAAGAAGGTTGATAAGGAGTTTCATAGTTATGGTTTGAAGCATAGGAGCAAAAGGTTTATGAACGGACCACCAATCATGTGCGTCCAATAAACCTCGATCACTAATAGAATCAATATCATTAAATGCTTCCTTTTTGCCGAGAAGTGGGCATACTCCACATTAACTCTTGACTGATCGGTCGCATCGGGAAAGAATTTCTTAAGACACTTTATTCTTTCCAAATAGATCTCACGATCTTTATGTGGAGGAACTCTTCTTGGATCATCATGTAGCCATTCTTCGCTATAATACCTTCAACATGAGAAAAACATTACTCATAGAATGAAACATAAAAGTATATAATATGTTTATATAGTTAAATAGTTAATGAAACTAAATTTTACCTTGGATTCAAGGCATGTGCCAAGCAATGAAGTGGAGTGTTGTTTTTTGTCCAACGATCGACAAGAATTTTATGCACCACATCATAGAAGCTAGATGGCTCATCAACTTGTCTTCCTTCGTGCTTGTAAATAGCTTCCTTCACTTTCTCAATTATTGTATCCCACACATTATAAACTAAATGGAGACAAGGTCTATCCGTATCACACGCTCGAATCATATCATATATGGGAGATGTAAAAGAAAGTATGTAGTCGATGGATTCCCACCACTCTTCATTCAACACCTTTTCTCTCACAAACCTTGCTTTTCTCACATCATTATCACGATAACAAGCCCATTTGTTACTAGTCACCATGGAAACAAGACCTTACTTTAAGAGCTTAAATCGTCTAAGCATGATAATGGCACTAGCAAAGCGAGTCTCCGCCACCGAAAGCAACTTCAAAGGAACAAACTCATTGTAAATGGCTAGCCTCATTGAATGATTCAATATGAAATTTTTAATTTGCACCGCATCTCCCGAAATGTCCAATATCCACCCACATTCATCATATACAATTTGATTGGACTCAACATTCTTTGCGACACAAATGTTCTTCAATGCAAGATTAAGAGTGCGCACAACACAAGGAGTCCAAAAAATTGTAGGGAATGAGCTTCAATTAGTTGTTCCGCTGCCTTACAATTTGCCGCATTATCCGTAATTACTTGAACAACTTTCTCATTCCCAACCCTAATAATGGCCTCCTTCAACAAATTGGCAATGAAGAATTTATCCTTCATTTCTCCTGAACAATCTATCGCCTTTAGAAACATAGGCCCTTCTTCCGTAACGGCGATTAAATTGATAAGTGGCCTCCTTTGTGAGTCACTCCATCCATCACTAACAATGCTCACTCCTTTCTCCTTCCACGTGTCTCTAATCGGTTGCAACAACCTCTCAACGTTAGCTCTCTCTTTGTAAGAGAGTTGTTCTCAACATATTGTACCCCGGTGGAATATAACCCGCAAGTGCATTGTTGGCGGCAAAAGTATACGAACTCGCATAATATGGTTCCTTGCTAGGTTAAATGGCAACCCTTCCGTATAAAACATTCGTGCAATTTCTCCATGCAATTGATCTCGGGCCGCATTGTTAAAGGCCTTTCCGATTGCACTACTTGGGCCACTAATATTTGTCTTTCTCATTTTCAAATCTAAGCTACCGGCAACAAGCATATTAAAGGAACTCACCGAACCACTAGAAGATGACGGTGGTAATGGCACTCTCTTTGGAGCTCTTTGGGCTATTTTAACCTTCGATTGTTCGTCCGCATTTTGCATTTCAACAAGCTCATTCATCTTAACCTTATTGCATGCACCAATTCCGTGCCCTTGTATCTTTAACAAATGATCTCTAACCCTTGTGTATGAACTACTATAACTCTTTTTACAAAAACTGCATTCCCACCTCACATTTCCACCCCCACTCGGCTCCTTTCCTAACTTTGTGACATATTTCCATAGAGGGTTGTTGGGATCTTCCTCATTAGGAGGTTCATTACTCGGACCCATAGAAGTCATTCTCAAATAAAATTTATAATGCAAATGAAAACAAAAAAGTATTAAAATTTATAACTAAAAAGTAAAAACTAACAATTAGAATGAACTAATTGAGTAATTGTTAGTGAACTATTAAGTATTAACAATTAAAATAACATTAAAATAACATTGAACTATTAACACTAACAATTAGAATTAAGTCAATTAACAATAATAGTGAACTATGCAGTGAAGTGGTGAACTTACTATTAACTATTAAGTATTAACATAACACTACAAACTAACTATTAACAATTTAACAATTAACAGTAAAGGAAGTAAAGAACAAACTAACAGTGAAGAAGTGAAGAAAAAAATCTGATTTACACTTCAATTTCATACTTCTCAGTGAAGTAGTGAAGAACGATAACATGAAGTGAAGAACGAAATCTAATTTATCATCTAATTTGTATACATGAAGAGTGAACTCAGTGAAGAGCAAAATCCAAAATCAAACCTTGGTAGTTGGTACTGTGGTAGAGAGAAAGTAGGAGACTCACGCCGGCTCACTGCGAACACAGTAGGGGGAGAGGCGCACAGCGATGACGGTAAAGGGAAAGGGGAACGGCGAAGGCTCACTGCGAACACAGTAGGGAGAGAGGCGCACGGTGACGGCGGTAGAGGGAGAGGCTCACGGCAACGACGATAGAGGGAGAGGCGAACGGCAACGGTCGATTGGGCTTGGGGGAGAGAGAGCTCGTTTGCAACTGGTCGATTTGGCTTGGGGGAGAAAGAGAGACGAGAGTGGACGATTAGGGGATAGAGAGAGATCGATTACGTCATCAATTAGAGGGGAGAGTGAGAGATGCTGCGTTTGGGGAGAGACGGGATTAGGGTTTGGGGAAAGAGGGGAGCTTTTGAGGGTTTTTTTTACTGTATGGCGCACCCCTGGCGCACCTGAGCGCACCCATTTCTTTTTATTTTGTTTTTTAATTAAAAAAATATGGATACGCACCAGATACGTATCCGGAGCATATCTGGGCGTATTCGGATCGGGTACGCACCCGGTACGGGTACGAGACCTATTTTTGAGTACCCGTGCTTCATAGCCCACGGTAACCCACCCATCACAAACTCTCTAATGTATCGGACCAAACCAAACATAGAAAAGGATGAGGTCTACAGTAGCAAGCACATGAATGCACCATTCCTAAGAACCGCATTTCGAAGAAATTAACATTCCTATCAATACTACTACACGCACCAAACACACCTAAATCCCCCCCCCCCCACCCCACACACAAAGTTCATTATTTTTCTCATTCACATCATAGATGCAAGAACAATTCCACCAGCAACAATCATTCGTTTTACCTGGCAGCAACTTATCCCAACTGAGCATATCCTCAAGTATCCCCTCGCACTCCTTCGTATCGTTCAACTGCCCCGCCTCAATCGCCTCCTTCACCATCTCATCCCATTTCGTGTCATCCATATTAAAAAACTCATCCTTCATCATCTTCTTCTGTACGTAATCCCTCGCATTGTACAAATTATCAATCTCCTCATCCATCTCATGAATTTCTTCAAAATCCGATTCAAAATCGCGATCCTTGACGTCGTCGAGCGGCGTCATCGCCAGCTCCTCCATCAGCTCGTCGTCGGTTTCCTGGTGCTTGCCGGAGAGGCGGCGGGCGATGAGGGCGTCCATGATGGAAGGGAGGGCGGACTCGTCGCCTTTGAAGTAGACGTCGAGGCGGCGCTTGAGCTCCTTGTTGCTGACGTCAGGCATGGGAGCCGGGTCGGGTTTGGGATCCGATAAGGAGGAGGAAGACGGATTGGATTCGGGTGGGTTAGGGTTTGGGGTTTCCAAAGAGCAGAAGAGGCGGGGAATGAGCGTGGGTGAGATGCGAGGGAGAAGGAGAGGGCGGGAACGGTAGAGGAGGAGGCGGAGGGCCATGGCTACGATTTGGGTTTTGGGGAGGTTTAGGGAAAGGGAGGAGGGAGGAAGGAAGGAGATAGAGCCATAGGACTGACTGGGTGGTTAGCACGTGTAGTGCACGTATTTGTTTTTATTTTTTCGTCTTATTTTTTTTTGATGAAAACGGATAGTCTCTCGACTCCAGCCACACCAAAAAGCATATATTATAATCAAAAGTAATGTACAGATCATAGCTTTACAAGAGGTAAAACCCGCAAAAGATGCATAAATACAATCAGAAACAATCTAATATATACAGAGCGCAAACTCCTAACAAAAGACCGGCGCAAAGATGGCTACTGGCATCGAAGCAACGAAAAGGCCTCTCGAGACATCAAGGAACCAGCTCAGGGAGAGCGTCACTTGAACAACAGCATGAGCTGAGACGACAACCAAGCGGTAAAGGTTCGCGATGAGCTGCAAGACGCTATAAGGAGACGTAGCCCAACACCCACGCCAAACAGAACCTAAAGCAACAAAGACAGCAACAGCCATACCCAGACCAGAGAGGTGGTCCAGTCTGAACCAAAGGCTTAAGCACATAAAAGAAGCCCAACAAGCTCCAAAACAGCAAAAGCCAAGAGTAACACAAAGAGCCAACAGCATAAGACAATACAGGGTAAAAGCAAACTCGAACAGCCACTCAAGGGCTGCAATATAGCACACAATATAGAACGCAAATTAAGGCACAAAATAATCACAACCTGATGCATACACAGAAGAGCATCAAACTATGAAAGTCAATAATCAATGGGCCAACCACCAACATCCCGAACTCAATAGACCAATGGCCAAAAAAGAGAACATCCTTAACAGCAGAAAAGAGGAGATGAGAGGATGAAGCTAAACAAAACCACCCAGCAAATACCCATGAAAACAAAAGTAATCGGTGGATGGGAGTGGGCTCAGGAGCATCTCCAAGAACCAAAATAACTCAATAGCCTTAGCCGCTGAGATTTAAAACATCTCCAGCGACACCCCAAAACTCATACAGCAGCCATCGAGCGGAGAGCCACCAAAAAGTGGCCTCCAAACAAAGAGAATAGATCGACAGCAGAGTTAACAAAGAAATATCATCAACAAAGGCTAAGACGATGCCTAAAGCACCGTCAACATGAACCCTCAAACATACCAACGCTCATAACCCAGTAAGAAGCAAAAGCAATTGAAGATAACCGTCCAAGAAAAGAGTAGATTGTAATAATGTAAGAGCTACTATATTAGAGAAGCTGCTGATACAACAGCGCACAAAATTACAATAACCATCAGCCAATAAAACATAAGAAAGGATTTAAAATAACTACCAGAACTGGCAAAAAAAGAGGAGAACGCATGGAAGATAACTTAATCAACAGTGAAACAGAGCTGGTAGCCGCATCTCATGCGATAGTTAAATCCTGCAAGAAAGAAGGAAGAAGAAAAAATTGGTTATAACAACAGCCAATTAAAACAAACCGAATTATACCGCTTGAAGAGAACGAAGACAAAGGTAAGCATTTTCTAATAAATTGAGAGAAGAAGAGACTATGTCTTTGGGTTTCAACTCCGAAGACCATAGTTTAAAAAGGAATAAAAACTCATCAATCATCGCAGCTGATGAGGATCTTCGTTTCTGAAATAATCTACAATTCCTCTCCTTCCAAGTAACCCAAATCATGGTATGAAGCGACAAAATCCAAGCGCTACGGAACGAGGGATTTGAAGGTTTAGAAGACCAAACGGAAGCTAAGTTTGATGGAATAGAGCCAGTGCCCCACGCAAGAGTGCAAATCTTCCATAGTGAGATAATAGTGGGACATTGAGTGAAAAGATGATTGACATCTTCTGCATGCTGAGCGCACAGCGAACAGGGTTGACCCCAAGCTAAATTTCTTTTGTTCAGAACTTCAACCGTGAGAAGCTTGTTATTAAAAGCAAGCCAAGAAGTGATCTTAACCTTAAGAGGAGCCCAAGAGTCCCAGAAATATTTGGCTATTGGCGATTGCACTCCTCTCGAGTTAAGGAAACTATAAAAAGATTTAACAGAAAAAGTGTCAGTAGAAGACCAGCGCCAACCGACGCCCTCGGAAGATCTCCAAACATAGCTATTGAGGTAAGAGATGAGATTATCAAAGACTTCATCCAACAATAGTGGAAGATCAATCGTGAAAGGAATAAACCAATAACGAGAACCGTCAATCAAGATGAATGATTCCGCTATAGTAGCCTTCGGGAAAGCTGCCAGCCTGAATAGGGAAGGAAAAGCCGTGGCAAGCGTGGTATTGCCGATCCACAGATCAGTCCAGAGATTGGCTCTAGATCCGTCATGGCAAATACGATAAATACCACACTGAAAGGCGGCTGATGCCTTCCAGATACCTTTCCAAAAAGGAGAGGCGAGGCGAGGCGATAAGTCGCCACCGAAAATTCCCACCAATTGAAAGAGGTGGATCGATAATCTCTTATACATCGAACCCATGGCAAATTGTCAGAATTATGGAGTTTCCACAACCATTTGCCTAAAAGAGCGATGTTATGGAGACGAATGTCCAGAACACCAAGGCCCCCTTCCTCTTTGGAGGAACAAATCAGTTTCCACTGACACAGGTGGGATCCCGGTTTGAAGGATGAGGAACCATTCCAGAAAAAATTGCTTCTAATTTGATCAATTCTTTTTATCACCCAGGAAGGTAAAAAGTAGAAAGACATAAGATAAAGGGGCATGGCTGAAATCACAGAATTAATGAGAGTCAATCTGCCTTCTCTAGACATAAGCATGCTCGACCAAACGTTGAGCCTGGCCTCCACTTTATCAATCAGAGGAAGCCAATCCGATCTATGCAGCTTACCCTAGCGAAGAGGAATGCCCAAATAAGTGATCGGGAAGGAAGCGACGGGACAATTGAAAAAGTTGGAGACCTCAACTTGACGATTGGGAGAACCACCCAACCAGACAACGGAGGATTTTTGAAAGTTAATCGATAATCTGGACGCCATTTCAAAACAGTAAAGGAGAAGTTTAAGATTACGAAGAGAGTGAAAGCTCGGTTTGGTGAAAATAATAGTGTCGTCGGCATATTGAAGATTGAGCGCTCCCTCGAAGAAGGGGGAACTGCCAAGACCCTCTATCATATTCAAATTCCAAGCATTCCACAGGAGTTTGCTAAAGACATCAACAACTAGAGAGAAAAGCAGCGAAGATAGGGGGTCTCCTTGGCGGAGGCCACATCTGATTTTGAATTTGTGACCTTCCGAACCGTTTATGAATAAGGATGAAGTCCCAGAGAATAGACTAGATTTAATCCAAGCTATCCATTTGGGACCGAAACCCCGATAAATGAGAATATCCAGAAGGAAATCCCAATTAACATTGTCGTAGGCTTTTTGAAAATCGAGCTTAAGAAGAATGCCCTCCGACTGCGTTCTATGACAGTGGGATATGATTTCCTGGGCAGAAGCAACACTGTCGAGAATGAAGCGATCTTTGATGAAACCAGATTGGGCCAAGTCGATTAAGGGAGAGATGATCGCACTCAATCTAGATGCAAGGACTTTCATGATGATTTTGAAAGAAGTGTTGATGAAACTGATAGGTCTAAATTCAGAAACTAGGTGTGCCCCCGCTAATTTGGGAATGAGCACAATGTGAGCGTAATTAATGCGATCAAAAGAAAAGTTCCCTTGATGAAGGTCTTGAAACATTTTGAGAAGGTCTGCCTTAAGCAGGTCCCAAAATTTTTGAAAAAAGAAAGCAGGAAAGCCGTCGGGTCCAGGCGCCGAATCACTTTTTAACGCAAAAAACTGCCGATTTGATTTCTTCAAGAGAGAAAGGAGCCTCGAGCGAGGAAAGATCGTGATCTTGGTGACCATAAAGATGGACCCAATCAAGCTCAATCGAGCGCTGCTTCTTCGAGCCAATGAGATTCTTATAGAAAGAAAGGAATGCCCGATGAATGGAGTCATCGGTAGTCAAATCCACTCCCTGAACCGAGATGGACGAAATACGATTGCAACGTTGTCTATGCGAAGCAAAATTGTGAAAAAAAGCAGTGTTCGCATCACCCTCCTTCATCCATTTGACCCGGGCTCTTTGAGCCCATTTAATATGGTCCAGGTGGAGGATGTCTGCGTACTCCTGCTTGCAAGATCGACGTTTTGACCGATAAGAATCAGATAAAGGACCCAATTCTTCCATCTTGTCGATGGCCTCAATGGTTTGCAAAAGGAAATCCTTAAGGAAGTTGGTGTTACGGTGTCTCTCATACCGCCAGATTTTGCACCCATGCTTGATGGCGTGCATTTTAAGAAGAATGTTGCCCAGCCCGGAAGATCCGGAGACGGAAGCAAGACATTCAGACACGAGGTTGATGAAGAGCTGGTCTTGCAACCAGAATTTTTCAAATCTAAATTTGTGCTGATAATTGAAACAAAAGTTGGAATGAAGCACAATCGGAACATGATCAGATGAAGGGTTGGGAAGAGCCTGGACAAATGATTGGTGAAAACGCGCCATCCAGTATTGCGACATTAGAAAGCGGTCAAGTTTAGTGAAGGATGGGTGATCGCGTTGGTTAGACCAGGTGAAAGATCTACCGGATATCGGTAAGTCCGATAATTGGAGGTCTCGGACGCAATCATTAAAAAGGCAAGATTGGGAGATAGAGGATACCGGGTTCGATCTTTCAGAAGAAAAACGAGTAACATTAAAATCCCCGCAAAAAAAACAGAGATCGGAAGAGAATTGTTGTAAAGAAAGAAATTCATTCCAAAATAAAGGGCGTCTATCAGAAGTAGAAGGACCGTACACCGAAATAACGGTAAGCGGGCAGTTGAAAATGGCCCAATGGAGCTGGACGATTAAGAAGAAATTAAGGCGTTGAACTGATATCAATGAGAACTGGGCCTCCTTGAATCCAAAGAGGATCCCTCCTCTGGATCCAATCGCGTCCAGGGAGATCCATTTGGTGATAATGGAACCACCTAAGGTGCGAGAAATCACAGGTGATGGGGAATTCAGCTTGGACTCTTGGATGGAGATAAGATCGCAGCGAGAAGAGGAGATTAAATCAAAAATCGCCCTTTGCTTAGAAGGGCAGTGCAGACCACGGATGTTCCAGGAGACGCTAATCATTAAAAAGACGGCGCTCCAAGACTCTAGAATATTCCTGCCTCCTCAGAGAAAGGATACGGGGAGAGTCAAAAGGGTCAATCAAGAAACCTAGATCTTGAGCAGAAGCGGCCAACTCAGAGTTGGAAAACGAATCAAAAATGGGAACGTAAATGGAGCCTAGCTGGTTAAAGGAAATCATAGATGAATGAGCAGGCGAAAACTGCTGTTGGATAGAAGATGACTTGCTATATTGAACAGGGGAGTCAGAGGCAAACGAAAGGAGGGATTTTTTAGCTATAAGGCGCGCACTAGCCCTAATGAAACGTTGTTTCGAGCGAGAAGAAAGAAAGTCATCAGTAGCAGAGTCATCCTTCTCCTTAAAATGGGAGGGATGAACTTGAGATGCTTCCGAAGAATTAGAAAACGAAGAGGGGAAAGAAGCCTTAATCGATCCAACAGGGAAATTGGATGTATGATTAACAGACTTACAAGGAAAGGGAGAATGAGTTTCCATAATATCCCGGGCTTTCGCCGCGAGAGATATGGACACCCATCTAAGATAAACAGACGTGAAAGCCTTGGTCCCAATGCTGGACCACACACAAGGCAATAAAGAGCAAGCATTGAATAAGAAACCCAATTGTACAAGCTTAAAAAAAACCGCAATAATGTAATAATTCACTGGAGAGTGCATATAATAAAGGAAATTGAGTACCTTCTTAGATTGACCAAGAGCCAAATCCGCTTCCTCTTCCGATAAGAGGGAGTCCTGCTCTACCCAATCTGTGCCTTTGATGGGGGGCTTAGAGGTGATCTTGGAGGGAGAGAACGCAGGGTCCGACTTTTTCGGCGTAGGGAAGTGCGCTAACTGTTGGAATTGCTCCCAATCCGAAGCGAAATTCGGATTAACTTCCCAAGCAGGCCATTGAGAGGAAGGGATCTTATCCTTAACAGAAAGAGAAGGCAACTCAACCGCGGATGCATCTTTGGAGAAAGTAGGCTGAGGAGCCTTAGAGGGGAGAGAGAAGACCGATACAGTCGCACTGGTGCTGCCTTTCGCAACCTGACGCTCCGGATTAATCCAAACCAGGTTGGGGGATTTCGAAGGAGAGATTTTGGAGTTGGAGGGAAGGGCCAGAGGCCTGTAAGAGATGTGAGGTTTGCTGCGCGAAGCACCAGCAGTACTTGCTTTCAACTTGGGAGTTATTGGCTTTGCCGAAGAAGAGGTACCAGGGTGAAAAGGAGATGAGAGATCTGATCCAAAAGACTGTGGCTTGGAACCTGGGCGAGGACTAAGAGGGCGTTGAGCAACTGAAGAAGAGTCATGGTAATGCACAGAAACAGCAAAAGAGGAGAACCCATCAGTAAGGCTAAAAGCATCAATACGAGCTGGAGTGGAGTAACATCGAAAAATCGCTTCGATTTGCAAGCTACCATATGCCAATCGAGCCTTGGAAAATATGCTGACGATCTCCCCGACACACTTAGCCATCTCTCCTACAAGGAGGAGAGAGTCACAAAATGGTGGAAGACCAACAAGAGAAACTTTGGTATCAGGGGGGCCAAGTGCTTGAGAAGAGGAAGGAATCTTAACCCACTGCCTTACCGACAAAGAGATGTTGCCTATGGTCAAGGAATGAGCCGCAATAAGGTCTTCCAGTATCTTAGAGGAGGGGCAATGGATGACCAAATCACCATTGGAGCAATTGTAGAGGACCCATTCCCAATCATCAACATTGCAGTAGTTACTAAGAAAAGAATTCAGAGTGTAGAAGGGAACCGTGCCTCCAGAGAAAGAAATGGCGCCAAAGTTGCCAAAATAAACCAAGCGATCTGTTAACTCAGATTTAGGAAAGAAGACTTGAGGAATAGGCTGCTTTACAGGTCGAGCAGGCTGCGCAGAGGAAACAGGAAGGGAAAGAGAGGAATCGGAAGGTCGACGTTCCGGAGTGGGGGTGGGAAGCAGCGGAGCACTGGAGGAGACAAGCAGCTTCTGGGATTTAGAAGGTTTAGAAGAGGGCAATTGACTGCGAAGAGAGTTAAGTTCCACCGCTTTCAGAATTTGATCGGAAATGGGAACTCTTAAAGGCAACCCAAGGATCTTTTGAAGCGCATAGCATCGATGTTTGGCATGTCCCGATTTCTCGCA
Source organism: Hemerocallis citrina (assembly GCA_017893485.1). Taxonomy (NCBI): domain Eukaryota; kingdom Viridiplantae; phylum Streptophyta; class Magnoliopsida; order Asparagales; family Asphodelaceae; genus Hemerocallis; species Hemerocallis citrina. The sequence goes on from CM030365.1 coordinate 195,902,172, forward strand.
GAAGAGACACTTCATCTTGTAGGGGCAGTCCAACTTGAAATGACCTTGCTGAAGGCAACGAAAACAGACCAGAGAATGTTTTCGATGAAGAGAGGGAGAATAGGGGGGAATAAATGGAGCGGACGAAGAAGAAGGGCGGGATTTAGACGAAGGGAAGCCAGAAGGAAGCTTCGAGCGAGTGGGCTCTAAAAGGGCCAGATCAGAACGCCCTAAACAGAGCAGCCCAGTATGAGAATTATTTTGGATTTTTTTTTTCTTAACAACTTCTACCCAAGGAGGTTCCATGGGCCTCTCAAGATAGGCCCACAAACAAAAAACACAGAAGGGAGGAAGATGAAGGGAGAGAGCACTTGGTAAAAACGATGGTGGAAGAGCACTGGATACAAGTGCAGTCGACGGTGAAGTAAGAAGTTGGGATAGAAAACATAATAAGAGTACTGCAATAATCAACTCCCCGAGATGCTAGAGCACCTCAAGGGCAGAGAAGATAGAGGATAGAGCACCAACTCAGTTAGAGCTGCTGCAATCAAAGAGCCTGCGCTTGCACAGCTCAAGAAAGAGAACTAGATACGCCCAAAGCGGAGATAGAACCGCAGGAATCAAGTGGAGGCTGAAGAGAAACTCCACCCACATATAAAATGGTCGCACTAAAAGAGGGGGCACAACCAGCAAACAATCTCTCTCGATAATACTAAGGAAAAAAGACCAATACAGGTAGAAGGACTTACAGTGCTTTGTGATACAATACCTCTATAGCACGTCACTGATGAACTCCGAGATGACGAATCCAATCAAAGAACGCCGACAAGCTGATAGGAAAGAGGAAGCACCAGGGAGGGTGCCGTTGAGCGGGGAAGGGAGCGTGCTTCAGACGCAACGGAGACAGCACGCCTAAAAAGATCGCGAACAAGCGGCGGCACAGGAGACCTCCTGGCTAAGAGAGGTGGGAAGGAAGAGGGGAACAAATGAACGAGGGAGAACTCCTGAGAAACGAAAAGGGTATGTGGAGAAAGGCTAAAGGAACAACTTTAACGAAGGAGGGGGGAGGTTTTGGTGATCCGAATGGTGGGATCTGGGAGATTAAAGATGGGGAGAGCTCAACGAAGAAGAAGGTTTTTTCGTCAGTATGACCTGGCTCAGTACTACTTATCTTTTCGTCTTATTAAACTCTAAAATCTCCAATCTCTAATAATAAATACTAAATATACGTGATCGGCCGATTGCACATCTGAATAATATTTTTTTTAATAAATAGTAGAATGGGGTTTTTTAGGCTCCCTGCAGGTGGAGTTTTGGTTCGGTGCACTTGTTCTGGTTCTTTTCCGTTCCATGCAGGTGGCATGTTTGGTTTTCTCTCCGTCTTCTCACCTCCCTTGAGTGCGTTCTGCGCTCTACTACCATCGGTGTCTAGTGGTTTGGCTTTCGTCTGCCTGTGTGATTCTGTGCGTTCCTAAGCTGGTTGGATTCGTGGAGAGTTGGGCATCTGCGTCTTGCCAGGCGGTGCGTCTTAGAGCACTTGTGCGATTGATTGTTGTCTCCTGGGTGCGGGCTGCTTGAAGAGTCTTCCCAGTCGCCCTTTGGTGGCTGCTATTCTGGGTGGTGGGGCTTGGTCGAGGAGCTGTATTGCTTCTGCTTCTTCTCCCCGCGACTTCGGTAGTGCAGCTGCTTGCCTGTGGTTGCGCACTTGCTAGGCCATTCTCTCTTTCGTTCGTAGATATTGACTTACTTTGTATTCATGCGTTTGTAGATATTGACTTACTTTGTATTCTTGCATTTGTTGTTGTTGTTCAATTTTACGGCGCGTAAAATTGATGTTTATTGTGCGACCTGTTTTATTAATATATCAGGCTGGAGCTTTTGCACTTTATCCTTGCTTTCAAAAAAAAATTAGTAGAATGGGAGAATTAGAAATAGCAGAAATAGGAGAAAGACGTGCATAGCACATGTAGGGATAGATTGATTGGCCTTTTATCTCTAATCTCTAATCTCTAATATTATAATGGGAGAAGGCATTAGTGTCATTTGTAAATCTACCAATGCATTCATTGCACGTGCATAACTAATATGAAGGAGGTCTCAGGTTCGAGTCCTCACTACGTCATATTTTTTACTTTATTTTTTTTCATAAATATATTAAATGTGCATCCCGCGTATAAATTATCTATCTATATCTATCTATCTATCTATAATATAATATATAATAATTTTTATAATGGAAGAGTTTGAGTTGTAAATCTATCTACTTACGTGCAACGCACGTGCAACTCCAACTCTCCCATTATAGTCTTCACATTTATTTTTAAAAATATATAATCTTATTTATTAAAACATGCATCGCACGTGTAAATCGGTGTTTTCTTTAATTTTTAAAAAAAAATAATACATGCATCGCACGTGTATATTACTAGTCTCTAATATTACTAGTAGTTTACACGTGCGATGCACGTCTTAATAAATATATTTTTTTAAAAGTAAAAATTCAGACGTAGTCTGGATTTGATCTAAAACCTCATTTATAATAGTTATGCACGTGCATTGTACGGGTTGGTAGATGGACAAATTACACTAAGGCCTTCTCCCATTATAGTAGTAGATAGATAGATAATGGGAGTGTTGGGGTTGTCATTTGTAGACAACCTATAATTTGTAGACATTCATTCAACCATCTAATCTCAACCATTCATTTTTAAGTGGGAGTTATATTAACCATTCATTTACTCAACTGTTGTTAGTTACCATAATACCATCAAAGTTCAAATTTATTTAGGATATAATTATTTACAAAAGTGTTACTCATATAAAATAAAAGTTTGTAACACTAGGAGTAATTTGTAAATAGTATCTAATGAGTAAAGAAATGTCTTATTATTTACTATATAAAAAAAAAATTAAAACGTGCATCACACGTGCAGTTACTAGTATAATGGGAGGTGGCACGTGCGTAGCACGTAAAGTGATATATTGACATCACTGTTCATGGGCCTTCTCCTATTATAATATACTAGTAATATACACGTGCAATGCACGTATTATTTTAAAAAAATTAAAGTAAGAACTCTGATTTACATATGCGATGTACGTCTTAATAAATAAGATTATATATTTTTAAAAGTAAATATGAAGACTATAATGGGAGAGTTGGAGTTGCACGTGTGTTGCATGTATGTAGATTTTCAACTCCAACTCTTCCATTATAACCGTTATTATATATTATATTATAGATAGATAGATAGATAAATAGATAGTAATTTACACGTGTGATGCACATTTAATATATTTTAAAAAATTAACGTAAAAAATCTGACGCAGTGAGGACTCGAACCTGAGACCTCCTTTATATTAGTTATGTACCGGCAATGCACGCATTAGCAGATTTACAAATGACACTAAGGCATTCTCCCACTATAATATTAGAGATTAGAGATTAGAGATTAGAGATAATCTCTAATATTATAATTGAAGAGTTGGGGTTGTCATTTGTAGACAACTAACAATCTAATCTCAACCATTTATTTTTTAATGAGAGTTATATTAACCATTTATTTACTCAACTATTGTTAGTTACCATAATATCCTCAAAGTTCAAATTTATTTACGACATAATTATTTACAAAAATGTCACTCATATAAAATAAAAGTTGGTGTCACTGTGGATAATTTGTAAAGAGTATGTGATGAGTAAAGGAAGGTCTCGATGATTACGTCTTAATATTTACTTATATATATATATAGGGAAAGCTTCAGTTGTGCACTACTCTAGTGCACACGGCGTGTGCACTAGGCATTCGGGCGTTCATATCGACGATCCGAACCGTTCACATTGATCTACACATCTAAATTAGTCTAAACATGTAAAATCAAATCATTTGAAATTCATTTGCTCATCCATCATGTGACTATAAAAAACAATGATTTATAGAGGAGTGACTAGTGATGAAATAATCCTATCTGAACTTATACTATGATTTCAATTGACAGTTATCTCATGAGTAGTATAGGAGTATTAGTTTCATCTGAGTTAGTTGCGTTTTAGTAATGATGAGATGGATTATATAACTGAAGCTGCACACTATGATTTATAGAGTAACTAGTCATGAAATAATTATGTCTGAACTTATATTGTGGTTTCAGTTGACAGTTAATGAGTGTTTTGAAAATTAATGTGGTTTCAATTGATAGTTGCCCACCATGATTTATAGAGGTCTGCTATAAATTCTATGATAAGATGTAGATAATGATTGATTGTTTTTGTAGGAAGTCATTGCAAAAAAGGCTTGCTGATTTTGAAGTTGTTCATTCAGTCTTGCAAAATATCTTTATTGTTTCTCTTGTAAATACTTTAAGTAGACAACAAAATATTATACTTTCAACAACTTTCAATTTAATTTAGATGAAGTTGAATCTTGATAACTCAACATTTCGTAATAGCTCATTTTCTACTTTGGTGTTATAATTTTCCAATATTATCAACTTCAGTCTCGGAAAATACACGGTCAAGAGATGTCTGCAGTTGCTCTTCGAAGAAGAAGAAGAAGCAGGAGCAGCAACAGAACAACTGTAAAATGAAGAAGAAGAAGCAGCTAGCGCACTGTTAGAAGAAGAAGCGGCAGCAGCAGCAACAAAACAACTGCAAGATGAAGAAGCAGCAGTAGCTTGTGCACTGGAAGAAGCAGCAGCAACAGAACAACTGTGAATTGAAGAAGCAGCTATGTAATATTGATTATGCACTTGGAAAAAACTATTATTGTATCCATTTATTATGATGCTTGTACGTGTAATATTGCTTATGTATCGTTAATAATGCAGCTTGCTCAAAATCATCTTTTTTCTTCATTTTTTACTAGTCTTTTATAGATTTCCTCATATACTGAGAATAAAATGAACTTGATAGGGTTCTATTTGAACAGTGAATTCTCTTGCTTTCATCCTTTGTTCTACCAATGGACAAGCAATCAAAACAATTGCGCAGCTAAAATAGAATACATGGCTTTAAGATGTGTTTTTGTATGAATAAAAATCTCAAGCAATCAGTATGATTTAGTTTGGTATATTATTGTGTAGTATGGTGCGGGCATCTGGATGCAATTTGCGGAGATTGACCTGCCCGTGCATATTTCTGACTGATCCCATTTTCTTGAGTCTAGATGCAATGCATCAAGTATCTATCATGATATGAAGGGGTTCTCTGTGTTGCTGAGTTTGGCATATGCTGAAGAGAGTTCGTTACGATTCTCAACTCCTATCAGGTAACAAAGGTCTAGCAAATTCTTGAACAATTTCACTGCAATGCTATAGTTAAAACTCAACACTTCATGATGAAAATACTAGTCTCTGGTCTTATATAAAGCTACATAACTACCTAATTTTGAAATTATTCAGTGCTCATAGAAGAAAATATAATTTTGAAAACTCTATCTACAACATGCAAACGGATCATCTCCACTTCGATAATTCAGCACAACCATTACTTGGAACCATCCAAAAAATGAACCTAGATTCAATACTAATACCCCTGAAAAAAGGAAAACAAATTTACACAATAACAACAATACAAAAATACCCCTGTAAATGATGCAATATATCAGCAGTACTTAGGGCTGCAAACGAATCGAGCTATTCATGCTCCAACCGAGCTCGAGCTCAAAATCGAGCTCGTTTCGTAAACAAAACATATGATCTTAAAATAAGGTGTGAATTAGCCAAACAAAACTGACCCTTTTGAATCCAAGCTCCATGCTTCCAGAAAGAACAACACAACCGACAACTCACTGCCGGTCACACACATCAATCCCTTCCATATGGTCAGCGCTGACGTCACGATCATACCTAACCAACCAAATCAACCCAATCAAATTCACAACAACAACAATGATTTCTAGAATTATCGAATTTTAAACTTTTTTTTGTAACCCTAAGAATTTGGGGGTTTTGGTGGGTACGAACCGAGGCTGACAACTTGAGTGAGGACTTGCCGGACTCGCAGAGACCGAACGAACTCGATGCTTTCCCCGATCCACCCTATTGTCTTTGTAACGCCCCGGCCCCGATTAGCAATTTTACTAAACAACTCCACCACAGGCACCACAGGCTGCCTCTTTAATTAATTTTGCAACACTCCGATATGAGACAAATTTTTCATATCAATTTTCCGCTCTCGCGAGAGAAACAGCACCCGCAAGGGGCCCCACTGGCTATCAGCAATCAACAACCTCAGCTGTTTCCTTAGGGATGGCATCGGGGTCGGGCTGGCCCGGGACCGGCCCGGCCTGGCCCCCCTTAAACCCGGTCCAGCCCTTGAACCGGCCCCCATATTAGTGGTTCAGGTCCGGTCCTCAAAAATCCCAAGGCAGCCCGGCCCGTGCGGGCTCAGGCCGACCGTTGGGTCTGTTTTTTTTTCCAGAAAATTAAAAAAAAAATAAATTACCAAAATACCCCCCAACGGATTTATAACGGCTAGTTTTGGGGGGTACTTTAGGAAATCAAAAAAATTACATTTTCTATAAATACAACACCATTCCTTTCATTTCTCTTCACCAATTCACTCAACTATCTTTCTCTCTACTATTCTTTCAACAATCTTTCAATGGATCAAGTTCAAATTTAAAGGAGGGCAATCAACAACAATCAAAGTGATCAACTCATTCAACAACAACAACTCAAATCTCATCTTTCTCTACAACAACAACTCAAGTCTCAACTTTCTTACGGTATTTTAGTATAATTTTAATTTGTAGAATTAACATATCATCCTAACTCTTTATTGTCATATAATTTGTGTTTTCTTGATCTTCTTTCTCTCATTTTTTTAGATTTTCTTTTTAATTTTGGTAAAGTGGTAAAAGAAACATACACAACTCATTTTAGTATAATTTTAATTTTTAGAATTAACATAGCATACTACTTCTTTATTGTCATATAATTTGTGTTTTCTTGATCTTCTTTCTCTCAATTTTTTTAGATTTTATTTTTAATTTTGGTAAAGTGGTAAAAGAAACATACACTACTCACTCACTACTTCAATTTTATTTTTTCATAGTTAAATGACCTCTAATCGATCAAGCGGTGGTGGTAGGCATAGTAGTCAAGAATCTACTAGTCATCACCTTCCTTCCATTCCTAACCAATATATAGATAGTGAAGATACATTTATTAATTATGATAGTTTTCCCGATTTGAATGAAACACACTCAAATCCTATAGAAATAGAAGATCATGTAGAACCACAACAATCGGAACAAGGTCCTTCTCTAAACTCAAGGAAAACTAGATGGACTACTTCGGAAGTACACAATTTTTTCAATTTTGTCCCTTCACAAAATGATAAGAGTGTAGGACTTAAAATATGTAAGAAGTGCCAAACCCCGTATAAGTTTAAAGTAGGATCGGGCACGGGTACACTTCAACGTCACTTAAATAAATGTCAACCACAATTTTCGAAAGATCATCTCACACAACTAAAAATACATCCTAAAACCGGTCAAGTAGATAGTCATATATATGATCATGATCACGTTCGTAAGGGAATCGCGAAATTAGTAATTAGGGGTGAATTGCCATATTCGTTTGGTGAACAAAAATATGTAGAGGATTTTGTACAAGAAACCTTCACCCCCCATTTTAAAAAAATTGCTAGGAATATTGTTAAGGGTGATTGTAAATTAGTTTACAATGAGAGTAAGGATTTTTTGATAGCAACACTAAAATCACTAAACACTAGAGTTTCATTGACATCAGATGGATGGGTAGGAGTAAACAGGGTTCTAATGATGTGTGTAACATGTCATTGGATAGATTCGGATTGGTTACTTTAAAAGAGAATAATTTCTTTTGGATATGTTAGGTACCCACATAGGGTGAAATTATAGCCGAACACATTATGGAAGCATGCAATAATTTTTATATTTATGATAAAGTGTTGGCTATTGGTTTTGATAATGCATCCAATAACACTAAGGCAATAGAGAGTTTAAAAATTACTTTAGATCCTGTGGAACCCGAAATTTTTCATGTTAGGTGTGCTTGCCACATTTTAAATCTTTGTGTGCAAGATGCACTAAAATATGGAAATGATAAACTAGAAGCTATGAGAGATTGTATTCATTATATTACATTGAGTGGTCCAATTTATCAAGCTTTTCATGATTGGTGTAAACTTAGGGGCATTGTATGTAGACGTTTTCCTAAAGATGTACGACATCGTTGGAATTCTACCTTTGAATTATTAGGTGTTGTTCTTCATTATCGTTTTAGTCTTAGAGATTTTTGTGTCGCAATGGGTATGCAAAATTGTATGTTAGATGATGATTTTTGGTTTTTTGCCGATAGTTTATATAAATTTTTACAACCTTTTAACGATGCAACTTTGCAATTTTCGAAAACATATACATCTACATCTAGTGGTATTTTACTTGAAATTGTGACTATGATGACAACAATTAAAGATTTACAAAATGACCCTTTTATTGGAGATATGGTTAATGCAGCATATGTTAAGTTTTTGAAATATTTTCATCCAATTCCTATGTTATATTGTGTAGCTAGTGTAATGAATCCTATGATTAAATTAGAAGGTACAACAAATTTAATAGAAATTTTCTACACGTATGCCCCACACGATGCAATACTAGATTTTGATCATATTGCTTTTACTCATAAATTTGAGAATGTTTTGACTAGGTTATATGATTCTTATGATAGGATTTATTCAGCTAACACTATTCAAACACAAACACAAAATGTTCAATCTTCTTCTTCTTCTTCCTCCACATTAGCAAAGGGAAAGAGTCAAGCTAGTATTGGTGTTTTAAATCTTATTAAATCGAAAAAGGCTAGGACCAATTCACCTAATGAGTTGAATTGGTATAATGCACAAAGTGCAGTTGAAGATGTAGAAGATGTGTTACAATATTGGAAGACTAATGAAGCAATTTTTAATATTCTTTCCCGTATGGCTAAAGATCTGCTAACAATACCGGTGTCAACTGTTGCATCGGAAAGTGCTTTTTCTCTTGGTGGCAGGATAATGAGCCCGAGCAGGAACCGATTGACAGCCAAAAATTTGGAGATGCTAGTGTCCGCCGAAGATTGGATGAAAGCGGAAGAGAGAACCCAAGACTTACTTGAAGCACAAGCTGGAGGTGGATCAACAAGCAGCGATGAATGAACGATTAGATTTAGTTAATTTACATTAAAATGTTGTTCAATTAATTGTAATCAATGGAAAAATTTAGAGTGATGAGATTCTATATTTAGGTTAAGTTGAAGTGCACGACAATAGTCCACTGCCTTCTCTTCAATCTAAGTAGAGGCCATCTCGATCTTTAAATTCAAGTAATTCCCTTGATTTGTAATTTTATGATTTGAGCTAAATAGACAAATTTGTATGAATTTTATTCATGTACTTAATTTTATTCGAGAAGTTCAAATTTATTTAATCATGTACTTTATTTATTCATGTACTTCAATTATTTATTTTTTTGATGAAAATGTACTTCAATTATTTATGAAATTTTATTTTTTGCAATTGTTATACAATTACAAAATCATATACTTATTATACAATTACAAATTTATGTACTTCAATTAACAATGAAAAAAAAAATCATACAAGGGTCAGGCCCGGCCCGGCCCCCCCACTAGGGGCTAGGGGCCAGGTCCGGGCCAGGGTTCCTTACCATCAACCCGGCCCGGCCCGACCCGCGTTTCAAGGAGCCCGGGACCGGTTAAACCCGGCCCGGCCCGGCCCGAATGCCATCCCTATGTTTCCTTCTCTTTTCTGGTGGGCCCCACACTTACCTCCTCCACCTCATCCACGTGAAGGAGAAATCAAGCAACAACATGCTGCCTTCCTTTATTCCGTGCCCCCCCCCCCCCCCCCCCCCCCGCGCACACATCCAACAACTTACTCAAATACACTCCAACCTCCTATAGAAATCTCTATAGGAACACCTACAATTAATTATAATTTTATATCTATCTTAACACAGGGTGTTACGGTCTTCTCGCCTTCTTCCTCTTCTCTTCGAATTCGATCAGTCAGATCTCGATTTGGATCATCGGAGCGAGGGCGCGGCTGCGCGAGGATCAGGCGGAGCAAGGGCGCGGTGGCTGAGTGACGCCACGGTGCGGCAGGAGCGTTTGTGATGGTTTTGGGAGAGAGAGAGAGAGGGTGAGGAACAGTCGGGCCTGGCTTTTGAGGGGGGGGGGGGGAGTTCACGGGCAGTCGATGGGTCTTACGAATTTATATTGGGGGATTAATTTGTATGTGCGTTGCATATGTTGATAGATTTACAAATTTACAAATGACACTAAGGCCTTTTCCTATTATTATATTAGAGATTAGAGATTATAGATTTCCCTCCAGTGTTTGGCTCTCAAATCATACTTCAGCACAGCTCCAACAGTTTTTGCTGCTAGAGGATTGCCGGTGCCCCCCAACTTTTTAGTTATTTGTCTTCCAAAGAACTTCAGATCTTGATGGTTTTCAGGGCTCTCATTGCCAAATGCACAGCCTATGAAGAATTTCCAGAAATCCTCCTCCGACAATCCTCCCAAATGTATGGCTTTTTTAGTCCCCAACATGTCTGCTATATTCGAGTTGTAACTCTTCTTCCAACTTTCCCAACATTCAGAATAGACTGCAATATCTCCCATTTTGTAGACGTCTCATCCCATACATCATCCGAGACAATTAAAAATCTTTTTCCTCTCAGCCCGCTCTTCAGAATCTATTCGATCCTTTGAAAATTTTGAAGGTTATGAAAACCTTGAGGTTTAGGGATGGAAGCAGACTCTACAATCTCCTTTGCAAGTCTTTTAACATCAAGTTTGCCGGACACGCAGACCCATGCCATGAAATCAAATTGATTCTTTACATTTTGGTCATTATAAACATGTTGCGCAAGAGTAATCTTGCCTACACCTCCAATACCAATAATCGGAAGAAATTCTACATTTTTGGGACTGTATTCATCATCATTACCACCTATCTGTAGTAGAAGCTCTATAAGCCGAGCTTCATCGCTTTCTCTGCCAAATAGCTTGTACTCTACTGGTACCAAGGTTGTCTCTCTTAACTTCATTGTCTCAGATACCTTCAGACTGATGGTAGGCTGGAAACTAATGAACATAATAAGAGGTTCCATATTAACAACAATCCTTCTGAATCTATCTATTAATTGATTCAGCTCATTTAGATCATTAACAGAAAAATTGAAACTCTTGACAAGCATGTGTGCACATTTGAACAATCTTCGAGAAGTGCTACTCACCTGAGTATCTTTTTGTTCGACAATGTCTTCAATGATTTTGTATTCAAGCATGTCAAGGACATCCTCTGCATCGTAGGCAGCATCCTTGAGATCCAGGAGCCATTCTTTCAACCTTTTGTTCTCAGTCCTTCGTTTTTCAGCTTCATGTAGCACACTTTGGATCTTCTCTAGTTCTCTTTCCAAACTCAGCAGCTTATTCTTAACGTGCTCCCCATACACATACTGATTGCTGATGTAGTTGCAGAGTTTGTCGACCAAGCTACCCACGCAGCTGAACCAAACCATCCCCCAACTACCCGCACCACCGACATTACAGTAGTTACATCTTCCTTTCAAAAAATCACAAAAGAAAGCAGTTGCGGACATTAAGAGAAAAAAAGAAAACTCCCACCAAAATGTGTAGCTTTCTATGAACTTTTAAGAACGAATCAATTTCTATTTTTAGAATAATTAAAGCTACAACAGGCCAGCAACAGGAAATTGATGTCGAAGTGCAGTTTTTTAATCGTTACAGGGCCCTCAAGAACTTACGGTATCAATAAAATAAATGCCCGATGTACTGGAAGGCACATACAGAACTACATATACTACCAAACTGACTAAAATTGTCGGTCATTATATCTGCAACAACAAGACTCATGTTGTAGTATTCGATATTAGATGCACATTTGTTCATAACAAGAAAAATATAAGGATTTCAGCAGCTCTTCATAAGACTTTTATAGGTGTCCATATAATAGACACTTCAGACGAAACATCATAACAGAAGCTAAAGCATAACGAGTCTACAGAAAAAACGACAAAGCACTCACAGATGTTGCAGACTGTTTGCAACAGACTTGGACAAGAGCTAATTCTTTGATTGATAGATCAAGAACACAACATTAGATATTACCATTTCTGGTTACTGTGCTTGTGCATTCACACATCACATAGAAGACAAGTACATTATATCAATATCAGCAGCGGGAGATACTACATAAACTAGTTTGCTCCCAGCTTGTATTAAATCTTACAATAGTCCAATCAAAACAAAACTAATACCAGAAGTCTACAAATTATAGGCAATGCAACAAACATTTTTTAGCGCAAATGAAGAGAAGAGATCATCTTTTCTTAAAACCATATTTCTTGCGCTCGTAGAAGAGATCAGTTTTGGCACTTCCGAGGTTGACAATCTTGGGGCACCCATCACGGTCCTTTTCCTGCTGAGTGCACTCCTTGCAGTAGTAGGCATCTGAGATGCCCACACCACCACAAATAACACATCGACCTTGAAAGGACCCATAGTTGCATTCATCACAAACCCTCACTAATGTGCATGGCCGCACATACGAGTCGCAAATTACGCATTTGCCATCACACTTCTCGCACAGGCGTCCTATTGCGATCCCCGGCTGCTTTCTGCACATGATCAGATCTGGATGGTGCTTTGCCATGAGGTGATTGTTTGCTTAAGTAGTAGTCTGCATCAAAGAGATCACCATTTAAACTTACAATTACAGGAGAAGGATTGAATATGCAATATGATGCATTTAATTCATCAAAACAAATGCTTATATTCAGTGATCCTAGGATGCAAATGGTGTGAACCATTGCAGAAGACAATACTAATACAATAAAGAGATAAACTATAATCTTTGATCAGCTAAAAAAGAAAAATAGATGAAATTTACTGTTTCCAATAAGACATGGCCTACACACAATGAGCTGGCATTAGCAGAAGTGAGGTGTCGAAGTAGATACATTAGAGAAATACTATGAATGACGTCGACATCAAGTCATCAAGGTTACTACGAACAAGGATTAATTGGCGTGTAACAGAACTGGTGATGCAGAATGCTATTGAACCTAAAAAGTGGTATATTATGGGTAACTTCTTTAGACTGATTAAACAAAATAAAATGGAATATGTTTATCTTCAACATGGAATGACTTTTACAGGTCGCAAAGGGGTTCCGCATATGGATTATATGTATAATGTACATCAAGTTATAGTACGAGTAAGTAAGACGCGAACAATGTGCACATTGTTTGCAGATTAAAAAACTTTTTTTGAATAGGTATAACGATTAATCAACTTTCATTATATGTAATCTATATGCCTGTATATATGTAAGTATTCACAAAATGGTCATTTATTTCTTATGCATATTCTGATAGCATCACTTACTACCAATAAACAACACAGAATTTTAATTAGATATAAGATTGCACTCTTGGATTTACATCCAAATAACTAACCAGATATATAAATTAATATCATTCAATTGCCAAGGAATATACAAATTTTGTGGTTCGGATAAATATTAATAGTTATCCAACCTTTTAGCTCGAAGTTACCCCTTTCATTCCCTAACCATTTGTCATGCCTCTCTATTACATGTCTCCCTCTCCCAACAAGGATGCAAACTACGAAAAATGTGACAAGGACACGTCAACCACAGTGATCGGGAATGCCACTCCGAGTCAAGTTCGGACAAAGATATGGAATAGGCGTACCAGATACTTGTCGACCAAGTGTCAGTATAGATACATGTCCATGACTGACACAAAATCCATTTGAAGTGCCGTGCAATCTAGGAACACAGTCCAAATTCTTGTGTTTGGTACCAACTCTAATTTTGGATTCCCTGGAATAGGTATCACATGAAAGGGGAAATTTTAATTTTAAGTCACGGGAGTGAGAGTCAAGGATTCCTCCCCCGTGTAATTGGCAAATTTCTTGTCAACCCACTCATCACAGATCTCTCTCTCCCCCATGGAAGGTTATTACGAAAAAAGTATGACAGAGATTCAAAATTCCCATGTACCCAACAAAACATAAGAATGCAGGGTTCCACGACGGTAGTGGACTGTACCAGATGCATGAATACAACATTCCAAGGAATTTAACATTCTCACTTCTCAGGAATTTACATTCCGGATAAGTAGCTACCTAAAGGTGTATTCAGATTCGATATAGAGCACAATTGGCTTTGCCGTTATTTTAAATTTTAAACAGGAAGTCATTGTAACATGTAATTATGTGTTTGCAAACTGTCAGAAAGCTATAACACATTAAAGCTATAACACATTAACACTGTGCCTTGTTCTAATCTTTGCTTGCTGTTTGGACACAAGCAATGGAGCTACACAGGAACATGCATTGATAGCAAAAGTACTTGCATACTTTCATGACATGTCTCCTAACACAAAGGAAACAACTTGTTTTTTAGCTTCGTGTGATGCCCTATACTCAGGTAAATGAGAATTTGTATAAGTAGTCAACAACTTAAAAGACAATGTCAAATATTACTAGCTTATAAGCTAATCCTCATAACCAGGAGCCACCACGCAGTTTTGATCTAGGTCTCACCCGAATGCATTCTTCCTAACAATGGAATGATTTCAATTTTCATACCGCGTTTTTCCCTCAGAAAATGGCTTTTGTAGGGTTTAATTATTTTACTGCACAGTAAGCATTCAGTGGACATGTACAGTTTCTATCTTCTTATAATAGACCATTATGAACTACCTACAACAAAGGCTATATGGTTCTTCCAAAGGTACTTGTAGTCAGGACCGGCCCTGAGTTTACGGGGCCCCGAGGCGAACTCCCGAAATGGGACCCCCATACAAAATTTGTTTTTAAAAAAATGATAAAAAGAAATTTGTAATTTTTTTTTGCTACAATTCTGAAAAACCGATATATATGAAGTAGATGGAGATTTGGGGATTTGAGAGAAAAATATCCTTACAAACCTAAGCCCAACTAAAATAAGCCGGTCAAAGTACTATTTTTAAAAACAAAATTCTAAAAAACTAAATTTGGGAACCCCAAAAAAAATATTACGCGTAAAATACGTATATATAAATATAAGGAAAAAAATTTTGGGGCCTCCTAAAATTGGGAAAAATTCGAGGGCCCCAAGGCAGCCGCCTCCCCTGCCTCCATTGGGGGGCCGGCCGTGCTTGTAGCCCATCTTAGAGATAAACAATGATAAATATTATATGGTAGTTCTAGTGTAATACAAATAATTTCACTAAGGTCAAAATAAATTATTTCCTTACAGAGATTAAGGCAAAAGCATGCCAGAACAGGAAGGTTATATAAGGAGGGAGCTTGATCACAAAATCTAGACTGATGGTTTCTGACACTTACGTTAAATGTGAGAGAAAAGAACTAGACTATATAGATAGAACTCAGATCATGTTAAAATTAGAGCAAAACATACCCTGTCCCCTTCCATGTTAAAATCAGACAACATCAACACTATAATTTTCACGATTTTGATGCTATCTTAATTGTATCTCATTCCATTTGTTGGACAAATGGTCCATTCATATGTAATAATGAATACATAACGGGTATAGTTTAGTGGTAAGAGTGTGATTAGTTTGATTAATAACCTAAATAGTTAAGAGATCCTTCTGTTTTTCATATTTCGATTTTTAAAAAAAACACCTAACTTCGTAAAAGGGTTTAATCCCTTTTCCCTCAATAGCATATTTGAGGAAGAATATACATTCTCATACGATGCCTAGTCCTTTAATGAAGGTTATGAAATAATCACTTATTCACTTATAACTCTTACAACTACAAACCTTAACACCACGAATTACTACAACATCACTAACATAAATACTTCTCATACCCTAATCCTAATCAATATCTACTTTGTAAAGTTTAAATCCAAGGTTCAAAACCTCTGCTACTTCTCTCTTCCCCTACCAAATTCCACCTATTACACTCGTTGAAGAAAACCACAACATCACCACAACCCTTCAAACTTCCTATAATTTATATATATACAATCATTAATTTAATAAATAGATTAATAAAAATAACTAGATTAGCTATCATTATGTACAAAACCAACTTCAAATCAGAAAACTACAAATACCCAATTCAGCTACAACATTTTATTTTCATGGTTCGTCTCGATTTCTAACAGTTAATAACAAAAACAAATTTGAAGTATGGAATATTCAAAACTAAGTATCATAACAAACCCTAATTTCAGAGAGAGAGAGAGAGAGAGAGTAACCTACTTGGATTCGCGATTTATGAAGAAATCTAGGTTTGGGAACGATTCCTTCTATAAAGGAGTTCAGAGATTATTGTGGCTTTGTGATTTATGAAGAGGTCGGTTCTAGAAATTTTGGGAGAAAGGAAGAGGCATCAGAGTTTGAAGATAAGATTTTGAGTTTTCCAAGGGTGCTTCTAGAAAAGTGGACGAAGCAAGCAATAAATAAGGTTGTGATGCTGTAAACATTGTTTCATGTAGGGACTAATGTGTAAGAAACTAGAGGGTAACAAAAAAATTGAAAATCAAATTGGCCCATGCAGGTCTCGAACCTGCGACCTTCGCGTTATTAGCACGACGCTCTAACCAACTGAGCTAATAGGCCAGTTGTTGAGAAGCAAGTTAAAATTATATTTATCTTAAGAACTTTACGTATTTGTTTTTGAAGTCGCAGCAAAAACAATAATAGCAAAATACATTTTATACTCTTTCTATACCACCTTCACAACTTCTTAGTCTTAGTTGAAAATGTGAACCCTCGTTTGGTGTCTGCAAAAAAAGAAGATCCACTTGTAGTGAATATCGTTTGTCATGACTTGCATGTAACAATACATTTTATACTCTTTCTATAGCACCTTTACAACTTCTTAGTCTTTGTTGAAAATGAGAACTCTCCGTTTGGTGTCTGCACTTGTAGTGAATATCGTTTGTCATGACTTGCATACAACTGCTGTTGCATGGATTGAATAATCCGAATCATATTACATAGGGAACTCAACTTTTCTGGTAAGAACAATCTTACGAACAAATTTTTTTGTTCATCTATTGAATAAGAAGCAATAATAACTAAGATGGAATCTCATCCTTTCAATACAGACGGACACGGGTACATCGCAGAGTGAAAAGATGATTTCCACGACTTTCCAAAATTACTATAAGGGCCTCTTTGGATAGAAGAATGAATTCAGGATCCCCTTAAGGGGAGATTATTGGCAGGCATACCAGATTGATTCTGGGCAAACTCTCTCCAATCTAGAGGAACCTTTCTCAGAAATGGAAGTGAAAAAGGCAATCATCCAAATGGGAGCAGACAAGTCACCTGGGTCAGACGGCTTTCCAATGATGTTCTTCCAAGTATTCTGGGAAGAAATTAAAGGGGATATTATGGCGCTGTTGGAGGAATTTTTCCACCACAACCTCAGATTGGGCATGTTCAATTTTGCAGAGGTGGTCCTGATTCCCAAGCGGGAGGAGTCTAAGCGCGTGGGGGATTTCAGACCGATTAGCCTTATTAATTGTTCCGCAAAGATCATCACAAAGGTCCTGGCCATCCGGCTGGGGGATATTATGGATAATATTATCAGTAAAACTCAGACGGGTTTTATCAAGGGCAAATGTATCCTGAACTGCGTGGCCACTGCTGAACAAGTTATTCACCACTGTCATACGTGCAATTCTAAGAACTTCCTCCTAAAGCTGGATTTCGAGAAGGCATATGACTCAGTTGACTGGAAGTGTCTGCTGGAAGCTCTCAGAGGGAGAGGATTCGAGGACAGATGGATTAGATGGATCAAACAATGCCTACAGACTAGTAAAACGGCTATCTCGGTGAATGGGCGGTCAGGTCCATCGTTTTTTTGCAAGAAGGGACTCCGGCAAGGGGACCCGTTATCTCCACTTCTTTTCACTATTGTAGCAGATGTGCTGAGGGGAATGCTAGAAAATTGTCGGAGAAAAGGCTGGATCACGCCTGTGGGCGACAGCCCCTCCAATCAGGGATGCACGATCCTCCAATATGCTGATGACACCCTACTGTTTGGGAATGGATCCAGATCAGAAACAGTCTGCTTTAAAGGGACCCTCTACTGTTTTGAAGCCTGGTCTGAGGATTAACTTCCACAAGAGTGCACTAATTCCCATTTCTCTGTCTGATGAAGAAGCTCGGGAACATGCAACTATCCTTAACTGCATGACAAATGATTTCCTAATAAAATACTTAGGGCTCCCACTCAGACCAAGGAGACTCTCTAAATCGGGCTGGCTGCCGATAATAGATCGGGTGGAGGACAGACTGTCTGGTTGGAAAGGCAAATCACTGTCATTAGGAGGCGGAGTGATACTCATTAACTCAGTTCCGTCCAACTTGCCCGTTTACTACATATCCTTTTTTGAGCTTCCAAAGTGGGTTATCCAAAGGATTCACCGAATTCGGAAAAGATTCCTTTGGAAAGGGGCAGATTCGAATAAGGGTGGGTATCACCTGATCAAATGGAATATTGCTTGCATGAAGAAGAAGCATGGAGGATTAGGCATCATCGACCTTAGAGATATGAACCTTGCCCTTTTGGGAAAATGGTGGTGGAAGGTTTTTCACCACAGTGGGGAAGGATGACAAGATTTCATCCCACCATACCTATGGGGAAAAGGTACGAGAAGCCTAGGTTTTCGAATAGGGACTAAGGTCTCCAGATTCTGGAAAGGAATTACCAAAGCCAGTGCAACTCAGAAGTCACGTCGAATATCAGTAATGGACGGTCCACCAGATTCTGGTGGGATAAGTGGTGTGGTGCCCATGCGCTTAAGGATTCTTTTTCGGAGCTATTTGCCAGAACAAATCGACCCAATATCTCTGTGGGAGTAACCTGGAAGAGGAAAAATTGGAGGCCGTCATTCCAAGGAGCTCTTACCCCAGGATTACATCAGCAACTGCTCGATCTGCAAGCACACATCACGCGATCCGGAACGATTTGTACCCAAGGTCCAGACCAGAGACGATAGGGATTAGAGACCAAAGGAGTCTTCACGGTCAGATCCCTGTACCATCGAATTCACTTCCGGGGATGCAGACCAGGCTGGACACAGGTGTTGTGGAAGGCGAAAACACCGTTAAAAGTCAGAGTCTTCCTCTGGTTAGTGCTCAATGATGCAATCCTTACGAGAGAGAACCTGGCCAAAAGACTTCCTCAGATTGGGACTGACTGCGGGTTCTGTAACATGCACACAGAGACTTTGAACCACATTTTTATTCACTGCCTGAGGAGTAAGGCGACTTTGGTAGAGGTTTTAAGAGCCCTAGGCACATCTGACTACCCCAACAAGTATGAGGATCTGTGGATCGGTCCCAAATTCGCATCGATTCGCCACGCTATGAAGGATGCGTGGTACATCGCCATTGCGGCAACTACATGGGTGTTATGGCTAGACAGAAATAATTTTTATTTTTGGGCTTCACGTAGTACTATTTCTGGTAACCTTACTCATATAATGCATTTTATTTCTTTTTGGGCTACAGCTGCTGCTACAGGAGCGAGAGGGAGGATCACCAGAGTTTTCCTGGTGGAGGAGTTTGATGATGAGGAGATAGAGTTTGGGCCAACTTTGGACTAAGGGGCGGCGCCATCCATGCTCATCAGAGTCTCTATTGATGCAATCCATGCTAGTCTGTATTTCACCTTCTGTAGTTTTGGCTGTTGGAGGTTTGGAGGCTTAGACCCACCCCTAAGGGTTTTGTTGGGGGTTTATGTTTTATTTCCTGCACTGTCTTTTTTCCGCATTGTACTTTTGTTTCTCCCCCGGTTCACGGGGTTGTTTTATTAACTACTTATTAATGAAACAGGGTGGCCTTATTCCACCTTTCACCTCAAAAAAAATAATAACTAAGATGCATGTCTCGCTTGTGGTTTGCGGGATAAAGCTTCTCAGGGTGAATAGATTTTCTACCACCGGCCAGTTCAACGATATTATAAAGGGTTTATGCAATTATCTAATACGCAAATTAGACATGTATCTCACAGTATATGTACGCGTCCAGTTAATATATACTCCACACAGTCCACTGAAATTGGTAACATCTTAAATCACATTTAAAACCAAGAAGAACAGGAAAGCGAAAGGAAGGTTCTTAAAGCATATAGCTCTAGCTTCCTTCCATAGACAAGCAAATTAGCACATATGTTATTAATTATGAATCCATATCGCACCGTCAGATGTTTGGGGGCCGGGTTGAAGAAGCTAGCCTCCCATAATCATGATACTATTTGTATAAAACAAATTAATTTGGTAACATACAGAAGTAACTTATTGCAAGAGGAAAATATCTCCAATTAACTTTCTAGAGATTAACCAAGTCTGTACAATGTTGTATCGAAAAATTAAGAGGTGCATCAATTAAGCTCCATTGACTTGTTCAGTCTCAGCAGAATTGATTGTACGGACATTAATTAGCATCTGTTGTTTATAATCTCTCTTTCCTTCAAATATTTCTTCCTTTTTCTTCTCCTCTTTCTTTGATTCTTTTTCCCCCTTCCATAGTTTCTCTCATTTCAGATGGAACTTCACAGGTCAAACCTCATAAGCGACAAACATGATCTCCTCAAATAAGCCATCATGCTAATACCCGCAACAAATGCAGCACCCCAGCAGTAACTGTACTGTTTGCAGAAGCCCATGTGTCTTTCTTGACATAGTCGATAGCCCCGATCCGCTTTTCTTCTTCTGACCACCACCTGATTCTGGATACTCGAAATGCAGCCTTGGAGCCTATAAATAGGAGGAAGAAACAAAAAGGAGG
This sequence comes from Hemerocallis citrina, assembly GCA_017893485.1. Taxonomy (NCBI): domain Eukaryota; kingdom Viridiplantae; phylum Streptophyta; class Magnoliopsida; order Asparagales; family Asphodelaceae; genus Hemerocallis; species Hemerocallis citrina. Next base: position 195,923,021 of record CM030365.1, read on the forward strand.
CTGGTTTCATAAATCAGTTACTCAATGGTAAAGCCTAATTCCATTTGAATGATTCTATTCCATCAAACCCCAATGGTAAAGCCTCTTAAAGAGCATTTTCAACCATACTAGCTAAAATGGCTAGCCAAATTGTTCAAATAGTATTTTTTCTTGGTGAATTTGGCTAGTCATTTTGCTTCATCTCCAATCATGCTTCTTCCTCTATATTTTGCCTCTTGCTCTCCATTTTGCCTCTTCATGTTCATGACTAGGCAAAATGCCTAGCCATTATGCCTAACCGTTGGAGATGCAAAATGAGTGTAACTCTCCAAATATGACTATGCCTCTTCATTTTGGCTAGCCGTTGGAGATGCTCGAGGTTTTGTGTAAAATTTTCTACCCAAAAACGAAATCTATAGAGTATGATTTCGGGAATACATTCCAAATCAATGTTTGAAAAGAAAAAAAGTTATTATAATGAAAACCTGAATAACATAATTACAAACAGTAACTTTAGGAAAATGTAAAAAACTTCCTACTCTTACCATGAGGGATATTTGCACCTCAATTTATCTCGACTATTTCCTACATATTTATATTGGCTGAGTTCATGATACCTTCTAACCAATGAGCTGTGCATGATCAACAGCTGCAACAAGATCCACTGGCTGATGCGAGTACGACCTTGTCATGATCCTCATCTTCGTACTAGATCAAACGTGAACAAAATTGAAACACAAGAAAACAAGAAATTAATATACATACTTTGAGAGGAATAATTAAGATATTAGTGCTATATGAGAATCTAAATGTACCAAAATTTGAAGCAAATTGTTCCGATCAATATCAATCCTATGCAGAATGCAAGCTAAAAGGTCTGCCATACTATTTGTATCTGGAAGCACATGCATATTTCACTAAGACCTTCTATAAAAAAAAGTATTTGATGTAAAACAACATGTAATGCGGATCAAGTTAGAAATTAAAACAATTAATTAGTTCGATGGATTTTCCAGAATTAGATTAAGTTTAACAAGCCCAATTAACGGTTCAGTTCTAACAATCAATAATTATATACCTAAGCGTTCTTAGCAAGTGAAAGATGCAATAATGATTTGTACTCTAATTGACGGGTAGAAGCACCCACATTCAATATTTGTCAATGTTCTAAATGGCGGTCGCCTCGGACGCCTAGGCGCTCAAAATGAGGAGAATGAACTGCATATGCAATAGTCGGTTCTTTAGGCGGTGGGGCATCCAAGGCGGGGATCAGGCGGCACCTAGGCGTTCAAAATCGATCAGGCGCCGCCTGATTTTAATGCCCAAAAAGTATTTTTTTTGTATTTTTTTTTTCAAATTTTATAAAATAACAAAAAAAAATTGTCTCTTCATCTTCCACTTTTCTCTACTATTCCTCTCTGAAAAAGAAAGAAAGAAAAAAAAAGAAAAAAAGATTTCGTTACTCACCTAAAACTTCTCTGCTCATCCGCTCACTGGGTCAATATCTTCGTCGGCCTCCCCTCGATAGCGGTGACCATCCCTCTTTCTCTTCCTCTTCGACTTCTGCTCTCTCTCTCTCTCCTCCTCCCCCTCTCTCTCTATCTACCGCTCTCTCTCGGTTTCTATCGTAATTCGCAAGGTGAGATTTTTTTTAATGTTTAGAAAGTCAGTAGCTTTTTAATTTATTAAGAATTAAAAAGATATTAGGTTTAGAAAGGCAGTATCTTTTTAATTTAAGAAGAACTAAGAAAATGAATTTGATCACATGAGTTTTGTTTGATCACATGAGTTTGATTTCTAGTTGGCTTGCATTGTCATCCTGTTATGTGCTGCTATGTTGGGCTATTATTCTAATATTCTCTTTGTGCTTCAATTAGACATTGATTAAGCCTAATTATATTTATATTTCAATTTGTTTGTTAGATTAATTGATGGCAGAAAAAAAAAAAAGAAACAACCGAAGGTTGAGTTGAGGAGAAATCTAATGACATTGCTTGGGATTATGGAGTGTTGTTCTCTAAAGAAAAAAAAAATAGATTGGATCACATGCAAGTTATGCAAGAAGCTTATTAAGGGAGGAGTGTATCGGATAAAGCGTCATATTTGGGGATTGATAGGATAAGTTGAACCATGCCCTAAAGCTTCCGATGAAGACAAAGAAAAAGCGAAGGCTTATATTGAGAAAAGCAAGAATAAGAAGTGAGAAAGGGAGCGAGAACTAGAAGAAGAGAGGGCGGAAGTAAATATTTTTGATGATAAAGAGGATGATAATTTTCAAGTGTTGGGGGATTCTTCCAAAAAGAATAAATCGAAGCTTCTTGGGCCTATTGACCGTTAGAGATTATGAGAGATAATAACAATAAAAACTAGGGTTAATATCCTAGACTAAGGTGCTTGAGATATTTACCCTGGGTATCAAGATTGGAATACCTAGACTACTATCACAAGCCAGTGTTTATAGGTTAAATGCTGATTTGCGTGCTGGGTTCTCAACCCGCGGTCCGATATCCATACAATTAGTACGTGTAACAAACGTGTTACCCATAGAATAATATTACACATAATATGATTCGTATGGTGAGAATATACATATATATCCAACAATCTCCTCCTATATTCTCAATATATAAACGTACTGGATTATCTCATCAGTTCAACATGAAGCTGACTGGCTGATAACAATCTTTAAATAGAAGAACTGCATCACTCAATGTACAGTTCATAAGGACTAAATCAATTATAAATCCGAATAGTTCAAAAAAGACTAAACCAATTGGAGAAATCTGTCATAGTTTCAAAATCAAACAAAGTAAATAAACTTTAAGAACAAAATAAGAGTTTAAGCTCAATGAACACAAGAGTCTTAAACTCAAAAGAAGTTTTACCAAGCAAGTGACTAATTTATTCTCGAAAGAAATAAATTGAAACTCTATCCTTGCACATTGCTTTATGTTTACTCCTCCATTTTAAGCAAATCAATATTTTGAAATCTATGTTGACAGATTCAACTCCTCCATCTTTGCTAGCTTATTGAAAACAAGAATATCAAGAAATACATCTCTAAGAATTCTAGCAAATTTAATAAAGTATCTAGTTCCACAAAAGAATTTAGTACAATTCATAATTAGCTTAGCAAAAATGTAACGCAAGCATCTCAATCAAGTTTCTTTAACTAAATAAAAAACAAGAACTATTATAATTTTTACACAAGAACTATACTATGTTTCATATTGGAATGATAGAACCGTCAAATCATTTATGGTTAATTCTGAATCATCAAAACTGGAATGAAACAAGAATCCATAAAATAGATATATCATTAAAATTGGAATGATATAACGACATTCTAAACATCGGAAACATCGACAAGTTTTCACACTTTCTTTTGGAATAATAAGATGATTCTAAGTAAATCATAAAAATATATAGCATCATCAAAATTGGAATGATATTATATATTAACAAAATTTACACTGAACTTTTCAAATTATCTAAAACATGACAACTGCATAAAATTGATGCTTAAGTTTGAACTTCTATATGCCTCCAATTGGATTCCAAATTTTAGAACAATTAGGATGTTAAAGCTTTTGAGTCAATAGCTTTTAACTCCATTTTCCCCATAGTTTTGATAATTAGATCACTTTCAAGTTCTTAGTAAGAGCATTAGCCATATTTTATTTCAATTGCACTTTATTTATGAGAAAGTTCAACTAGGCTTCTTTCAGCCTTAACATACTTCTCTAACTATTATATAGTAAGTTGTGAGCTACAGCGCAGTGTAGCTTCATAGTCGCATAACAGAATTAAAGAATTTACGTTAAACTTCTCAATGGATGATTAGCAATAAGTCATTCAATCCCCTCGGCCTCTTCCCCTGCAGAGGATAGCACATGGAGGTCTGATTTTCTTGGATGAGAACACAATGCTTGTTTACTTTTTAATCTCCATAATCTTTTTGCTCCTCCTAGTGTGAACACATATTCACTAGTTGTCGATTTTCCCTAAACTTTGAGTAGCACAAAGCAAACTCTTGAGTACCACTCAGTTATCTCATTAGCCTCTTAAAGGCACTCAAATGTGTATGGATTATTAGTGAATCTGCATATCATACCTACCTCAAAGGCTATGTTTATTCTAGTGCAAATCTTTGTATACATGAGACTTTCAATTCTTTTAAAATGATCTACATGTCTCATAGTTGCACCATTATCAGGTGTCAACCTTTTATCATAATCATAAGGTGTTTCAAAATACACTTTCAATCACTATGTCTCCACTTTTGAAACACATTACTAATTTGATGAGTTGGACTAAGGGTTATCCCTTGCAAACTGAAACACACCCTTATACCTATGGTGTCCATAATACCTAGGTGTTTCATGCTGAATTCTTTGGATAACACAATTTTAACTTCATTTGTAATAGTGATGTCACTTCCAAGAACAAGTAAATAATAGCCATTATATTTGACATACCACAAAGTTAAAGGCACTGATCTGAATTATTTTATTCATATACTAGGCTCTTTAAGAAATTTATCAAATTATTTATTCGTCGGTTATACATGTTTTAAGAACATACAATGATTTTACTAAATTGTAAATCTTGTTCACTAAACATATTAGTTCAAAACTTTCCAGTACAAAACTATTTAGTACAAAATATTTAGTACAAAACTGTTTAAATATCCTTTATGAATAACAAAATTTTCAATAGATGTAAGGGTAAGAAGAATACTTATTGTAGCAATATGACAAACATGTGAGTAGGCGTCAAACAAATCTATCCATTTATCTTAGTCAATCCGTTAGCTACCAAAATTACATTAAAATTGCTACTAAACATTTCAAAACTAGCCTTCTTCTACAAAACACCACTTAGTTACTATAGTTTTAGCCCCTTTCGGCAAATCAACTAATTCAAATTTTATTGTATAACCACAAATTCATTTCATTATCTACTAAAGACTCTTCTTGGCTCACTTGCCATTGAAGTTTTAAGTGTCAGTAAGGATGGTTCTGTTGGGATTGGAGCATCAACAAACGCCCTCTGGTCACAGCGGAACTAATTAGAGCAATGAGGAAGTCGAAGTAGACGAGGCGAATAAACTGAGCAAGCAAGTAGATCCGCCAAACTAACACAAATACAACAACGATGACTTATCCCGGTTAGCTTTTGCTTAGTCCGGGGGGAAATATAGGGAGATCTGATATTCAACTAGAAGAGATTACAAGGAGTTACTGATTTACTTGACACAAGAAATTAAACTCACCCACCAAGAACTATCTCTCTCTCGAGCCTCTCTTTGCAATGGAAAAAATAATCTATGAAGTATTACCTCTCATATTGGAGGAGTTTACAATATATATAGAAGAATAGAGAGAAAACCTAGGTCTACTCTTGATCCTCAATCGTCCGATATAACCTGAAAAAGAAGTAACTGAATAGGAGCCGCACGATCTAACTTGGAGTTGAAGATTGGGCTGAATCAACCTAACAAATCAAAGCCCAAAAACGAATCAGCGCTGCGGGCAGTCGACCGTCCAATAAGACCGGTCGACCGTACTGCTCTTGGACAATCCATGTACAATAAGCGGTCGGGGTGCGGTCGACTGTCACCATGACCGGTCGACCGCAACTATCCTGCACCTGCTGCTGCTACTGTTCTCCTTCTACTCGCTTCGACGCTTCGACCTCCTTACTTCATATTACCTTCTTTTAATCTGAACAACGAGTATACAATACACAATCCTAACAGGTTCTTGATTCCAACTGTGAATCATTGACCGTGTCTATAGGACTAGATAATTTTATACATTTATCTTTGATGATCACATTCTCAAATAACTCTGCAAGTCTATATTCTTCTAACAAAAATTAGATAGATCCAACATCTGCCCACAGAACTACATTCTGCACTTTCTAAGCACACAAATATTTGTTATAGGTCCTACTTTAGTCCTTCTATGGTCATGTACTCTGTCAAATGTATCGCACCACATGTTTTTACTTTAACAAAATTATTTGTGTTTCTATCCCGTAGTCTACAAGGTGTAAATAATTTAGAGTGTAGTAACATATTATAAATATGATTAACAATACAAATCACCCATAATTACACAAAATAAAACAACAATCAATAATATAAAATTCAATATTTCACAAAGAGTTTGATTCTAACTTTTATCAATACCATTTTGACTGTAGTAAATAAAGTACACTAGAGATTATGCCAAATGCAAACTTCTTTAAAATTGTTAAAACATATTCACCACCTCTATCAAATCTGAAACCTTTCGATCTTAGCATTTAACTGAATTTCAATTCATTAAAATACCAAGTGCTTCATTCTCTCTCTCTATATATATATGACAAACATTCAATAATTATCTACATAAGTGATTAAATACTTCTGACCAATCATCGTCTCATCTAGTCACAAAAGCTACTGAGATCACAAATAGCAGAATGTATTGATTCAAAAAGTTGTGAACTCCTAGAGACCTTACAAAATGATTTTCTAGTGATCAAAATCTGAGTTCAAACTTCACATTTGTCATATTTAAAGAAGTGTCATTTAGTAGAGCTATAAGTTTTAACAAGAATAAACAATTTAATATGTAGTTCTCAAATCCTAGCCAATCATGCTATGTTCAAGAACTATACACAATCAGAAATATTAATATTAATTGTCTCATTTGTTAAACTCAACTTATACATGTGATTGACAATATATGCACATTATAAGAGTTAATACAAAATTATGCATCCACATTTTACAAAATTGTTTGCTTTCTCTAGTGATTCTAACAATGTCCACTTGCTCAAACACATTGAGCTATATTTTTCTTTATTCGTTCTTCATCATCTTCGAGACGCTAAACGAGATAATGAACAATATTTTATAATTCAATTTTGCACACATATTACAACGAACGAGAAAGAACAAAACATAACAAATGGAGTCATATTCTGCATTACAGATTGCTCTTATCTAAGCTATGTACATTTGTTATAGAAAATATTAGAGAAGCAAATATATATAATCTCACACAAACTGCAAACAATGGATTTGTTAAAATACTATATACATTATATGATAAATCACTTAACAACTATAAACATGCTAATTTCAAAATAAAAATAATTATGATCTAAAACTCTCAATCATGTGATCAAACGCACAAAACGTTAACACATTCATCACATGAAAATACTAAGAAAGATTAGAGTAAACAATACTAAAACTTCAAGTTATGAGTATTTTCCAAATTTGATAGAGAAGCCTGCGTAGTGCAAACTTATTCAACCGTGATGCATATCCATCGTCTCCAATACACACAATTTGTAAATAACTTTGAAGTTCCTACATTTATCAAATTGTTAAAGATTAGCCAATTAAACAAATTATTAGCTCTATTTAATTTTAAGAACAATTTAATTGGAGATACAGTGTTGTAATCAAAACTTGTAATTTAACTTATCAAAATAAATATTTGATCCTTAGCATAATGGGTAAGATTTTCTACCCAAAAACGAAATCTATAGAGTATGATTTCGGGAATACATTCCAAATCAATGTTTGAAGAAAAGAAAAAAAGTTATTATAATGAAAACCTGAATAACATAATTACAAACAGTAACTTTAGGTAAATGTAAAACACTTCCTACTCTTACCATGAGGGATATTTGCACCTCAATTTATCTCGACTATTTCCTACATATTTATATTGGTCGAGTGCACCTCAATTTATCTCGACTATTTCCTACATATTTATATTGGCTGAGTTCATGATACCTTCTAACCAATGAGCTGTGCATGATCAACAGCTGCAACAAGATCCACTGGCTGATGCGAGTACGACCTTGTCATGATCCTCATCTTCGTACTAGATCAAACGTGAACAAAATTGAAACAAAAGAAAACAAGAAATTAATATACATACTTTGAGAGGAATAATTAAGATATTAGTGCTGTATGAGAATCTAAATGTACCAAAATTTGAAGCAAATTGTTCCGATCAATATCAATCCTATGCAGAATGCAAGCTAAAAGGTCTGCCATACTATTTGTATCTGGAAGCACATGCATATTTCACTAAGACCTTCTATAAAAAAAGTATTTGATGTAAAACAACATGTAATGCGGATCAAGTTAGAAATTAAAACAATTAATTGGTTCGATGGATTTTCCAGAATTAGATTAAGTTTAACAAGCCCAATTAACGGTTCAGTTCTAACAATCAATAATTATATACCTAAGCGTTCTTAGCAAGTGAAAGATGCAATAATGATTTGTACTCTAATTGACGGGTAGAAGCACCCACATTCAATATTTGTCAATGTTCTAAATGGCGGCCGCCTTGGACGCCTAGCAGCTCAAAATAAGGAGAATGAACTGCATATGCAATAGGCGGTTCTTTAGGCGGTGAGGAGGCGGTGGGGCATCCAAGGCGGGGATCAGGCGGCACATAGGCGTTCAAAATCGGTCAGGCGCCGCCTGATTTTAACGCCCAAGAAGTAATTTTTTTGTATTTTTTTTTTCAAATTTTATAAAATAACAAAAAAAATTGTCTCTTCATCTTCCACTCTTCTCTACTATTCCTCTCTGAAAAAAGTAAACCCCCCCCCCCCCCCAAAAAAAAGATTTCGTTACTCACCTAAAACTTCTCTGCTCATCCGCTCACCGAGTCAATATCTTCGTCGACCTCCCCTCGACAGCGGCGACCATCCCTCTCTCTCTCTCTCTCTCTTTGACTTCTGCTCTCTCTCTCTCTCTCTCCTCCTCCCCCCCCTCTCTCTATCGCTCTCTCTCGGTTTCTATCGTAATTCGCAAGGTGAGATTTTTTTTTTAATGTTTAGAAAGTCAGTAGCTTTTTAATTTATTAAGAATTAAAAAGATATTAGGTTTAGAAAGGCAGTATCTTTTTAATTTAAGAAGAACTAAAAAGATGATTTTGATCACATGAGTTTGATTTCCAGTTGGCTTTTGTTGGCTTGCATTGTCATCTTGTTATGTGCTGCTATGTTGGGCTATTATTCTAATATTCTCTTTGTGCTTCAATTAGACATTGATTAAGCCTAATTATATTTATATTTCAATTTGTTTGTTAGATTAATTAATGGCAGAAAAAAAAAGAAACAACCGAAGGTTGAGTTGAGGAGAAAATCTAATGACATTGCTTGGGATTATGGAGTGTTTTTCTCTAAAGAAAAAAAATAGATTGGATCACATGCAAGTTATGCAAGAAGCTTATTAAGGGAGGAGTGTATCGGATGAAGCTTCATATTTGGGGATTGATAGGAGAAGTTGAACCATGCCCTAAAGCTTTCGATGAAGACAAAGAAAAAGCGAAGGCTTATATTGAGAAAAGAAAGAATAGAAGCGAGAAAGGGAGCGAGAACTAGAAGAGGAGAGGGCCGAAGCATCAGAGTAAAATTTGATTCAGAACACACAATTAGAGGAACTTGTTACCAAAATGATCCACTTTTTGAAAGTATTTACCAAACTGACACACTTTTAAAAGTATTTATCAAAATGATCCACTTGCTTTTTGAGAAAGCCGATTTGGTTAAAACTCAATCGCTTTTTCAGAAAGCGAGTCTAGACTTTCGAAAATCAAAAGCCTCACACTCGGTTTGTGAAAACGCGATGAGGTTTTAACCAAAGCGAGTGAGGCAGTTTGAATTTTTTTTAAAAAGTATGAGTTTGGAAAAAACTTTCAAAAAGTAGGACAGTTTGGGAAAAAATTCCTCTAAATGCAGCCTTAGAGCCTACAATAGGAAGAAGAAACAAAAAGCAGGCTGGTTTGATATCAGTCACTCATTTGAACCTAATTCCATTTGAATGATTCTATTTCATCAAACCTCAATGGTAAAGCCTCTGAGAGGTTTTGTGTAAGATTTTCTACCCAAAAACAAAATCTACAGAGTATAATTTTGGGAATACATTCCAAATCAATGTTTCAAAAAAAAAGTTATTTCAATGAAAATGTGCAAAACATAAGAGCATCCATAGTCGTCATTGTTTAAAGAATACATAAATGTATATAGTATTTGGCCATTTTGCTGCAGTCGTCGAATGAATTTTTTTAGCAATTTAATATAAAAAAATTTAGACGCAACTTCACTTTGCGTCGCACAATTATTAGGATTTTTTATGATTTTTTTTTTATTAATTAAAAATGTTATTTAAGATTAAAATTTAAAAAAAAAAGTGGGCCCCTCCGTTGGACGCAACTTGAAGTTGCGTCCAAGGAGCTCCCTGCTTCATTTCGTTTATTAAATTCCTTTTTTTTAAACGTCGGACGCAATGTGAAGTTGCGTCTGACGAATTAAAAAAATATTTTTTTCGTCAGACGCAACTTTAAGTTGCGTCTCTTATATTCTGCTTTTTTCTATATCTTGTGCCATATATAGCAATCTACGGTAGCTATTTAGCTATTTATGCATAAAATGCATAAATAGAAAACGACTGCAGCTCGTCGTTTGCTATAAAATGCATTTTATGCATAAATAGCACACGATTGTGGATGCTCTAATTACAAACAGCTACTTTAGGTAAATGTAAAAAAACTTCCTCTTACCATGAGTGTAACACCCCGCAAAATTGGAAATTACAATTTTGCCCCTGGGTGTTACGCACGTATATTTTGTAATGTGTTTCACTACATATTTTGGATTCGTACTATTTATACATTTTTCGTATTGATTTTAGTCAACTAAAATATAATATTTCAATCCCTGGAATTTACGTGCTTTTTACGTGTTTTGATGCACGTGTTTCCAGCACTACGTATAATATTTTCTATAAGTTTAAATTATTTATTTTTATGTATTTAAATCAATTTTATAAAACAAAAATTTATTTTTTTCCCTTGTTTTGATTAAAATGCATTTTTCGATTTTCTGCACGTATAATGCACGTGCTCTCTATGTACTGCGATTTCATCATGAAATACATAAAATTAGTAAATATATTTTTCTTATATTATTTTCGATTATATTTAATAATTTTTCATCGATAAAGTTAATTTTCGCATTTTAATATTTTACGTGCAACGCACGTGTTTTAAGCGAACATATTTGAGTGTGTTTATTTTCAAAATAAATTTTGGAGTGTGTAACACCCCGTAATTATTCAAAGAGTATAAAATATATATAAAGTAGAATGACTGTATGTTAGTATGGTGAAAATAATAAAGGGATAGTAGTATAGAATGTATAGTTTATATAGTTTATAGTAGTATAGAATGTATAGTATTATATATGTAAAGTAGCAGCCCATGTTCAGGTGTGGGCCGTGAGGGGCTTGCTGTTCACTATGAAGTATAAAAAGATTAGTATTTATTTTGGTAAAAATAAATTAGAGTGAGCTATGGTGGGGGGCCCACGACCATTTGAACAGCACACATTTGTGCTGTTTGAAAAATAAGGTGATGTGGAAAAGTGGGCCGGTTCTTGTAGTGGAGAAGAGAAGAGAGAGTTAGTGTGAGAAAGTGGGGATGTGAAGAGTTTAGGAGTTTTGAGGGTTATAAAATATGAAGAGTTGGGAGTTAGGGAGGTTAAGAAAGTGAAGAGGTGAGAATTAAAAAGAGAATTAAAATGAGAAGTTATTAGGTGGGAGATTTTGCAATATAGTCCCTAGCATTGTCCTATAAATAGCAACCCATTTCTCATTCTTTTTCACACCAAAAATAAAATAAAGAAGAGAAAGAAAAGAATAAAAGAAAGAGAGAAAAGAGTTTGTTCTTGGTGGCCATTGCTAGGAGGAGAAGATCTAGGAGGACATTGGATCTAGAAGTGGTGCTCTTCCCTTCATTAGTCAAGTTTCAATTGAGGTGGGTGATTTCTTACTTTCTAATTGTAGAAATATCATGCTAAAAATTGTAAATTAATCTTATGAGATGATATTGATATGTAGGTAATTTTTATGCTAAAATACATGCTATGAATAATATGAGATTTTGATGTTTGATACCATGATTCATGTTAAAACTTCATCTTGGAGAATGTATGTTTTGATGTGACAAATAAGATCGTTATATTATATTTGTCTTATAACACATGAAATCTGTTATAATAGCCGGGTTATTAATGCTACTTATCCACAATAATATGGGATAAGTAACCACCACAAGTGGCCCAGTGGTAAAGAGCGTTGGGATTTGGAGTGTGCTCCTCCAAAGGTCCTGGGTTCGAACCCTATGGTTCCCAAAGAAGGGGATGTAAACACATCTGGAGTGGCCAGTGACCGCTACGCTAGATGGGCCGGCGCACAAACCCAACCAAAAGTTGGGGCCCCTTGTCACGGGACTGGGATTAGTCTGACCCATAGAGGGGGATGGAACCCAGTATAATCAAAAAAAAAAAAAAAAGAATATGGGATAAGTAGCATTATCCCAAAGATATCTGTTTCCAAAATACCAATCTATCAGAGCCAGGTTATTAATACATACTCTGATGTATTGTGATGTTTTTTTCAATCAGAAATGGGATGTTATACATTTCATCCCATTTCAAATAGTTTTAAGTACAGATGTTATTGTATAACAAATTATATGACTCAGAAATAAAACTATGAATGTGGATGTAAGGTAACAGAAAGGTGTTTAATGGTTATTGTATAACAAGTAACAACCCTAAGCGATTATCAATATTCCTACATATTAATTGTCTTACAAGTAATGACTGTATATACTTTGTACGATAATACATCAATGGTCCCTTTTATAATACCGTTGATGTGACACTTGTATGTCGATTATTTTTTTTTGATGTCAATTATAAATTGTACGAAATTCACAATATTTCAAGCATTTCGTAAGGGATTAAAGATGAAATTGATATAAAATTTATTAAAATTAGCTTCATAAATTTTCATGGATTTTGAGAAATAAAAAAAATGAAAATTGAGATAGGATTATGCGACTTCAAAATTATTAATTGAGAATAGAATTTTTCTTTTGTGAAGAAGAGTAAAATATTATTTTTTTTGTGAAGCGATTACTCTTGAAGAGATTGCATTTGTATTTTGTTAAGGAATATCTCGAAGTGAATCGAGACACCATATGAGCTTGGATTTTTGTGATAAAATTCATGTAATGAAATTGTGTAAATTGAAAAGAATTATTTTGCTATGAAGATTATGATTGAATAACTAGATCATGAATTGAGACAAGATTTTGGTCATTTGTGAATAAATTGAAGATAAGAATATTTAAGTTTAAGACATATTTATTGAAGGATATGTGTACCCATGTTTCATGTACATGAAAGTTTATGATTTGGAGTTAGTAAGACCTCGGTACCGGCATTATTGAAAGAAAGAATTTGAGATATGATTTGGAGATATGGCCATGGGGCTATCTCGCATTTGTTGATTAAGTCCGGTAGGAGGTAAAACTAATTCTTTGAAAGGAAATTATTCATGTCTTGAACTTAAGAAAATTTAGGCACATAAGTGAAGATGTAGTAAACTTAGGGAAACGTAAGTGGGGTGCTCTATATAGTTGTTGGTGGATTCCAAGACTATAGACCCAGTTGGTGGACTGAGGTTGCCCTGTGGGAGACGGATTATTATATTTTAGTCCGGGACTATGAGGACGGGTCAGCGGTGGACTCCGGGATCTTGAGTAGTCGGACGGATGGATTTTTGTGTTTACCGTCTCCAATGTATATATATATACTGGGCTAGAGGGTCACATACGGGACGGTTCGTATGATGTGGAATCTGTTATGACAGCTGTTGGTGGACTCCAAGGCTGGGATTCACATTCGTGGAATAGTCTGAACTTTGTTTTGCTACCGGGTAGTTTTCATGGCGAGGGATCGAGCCCTGTATTGTGAAGAACGTAGGCGCTTGCCCTCGGACCTATGTAGTATGGGATGCATAGAATCCGAACAAGTGTGCATTAGTGTCATCCTAGTGTAGAATTGTGTGCATTAGGCATTAAGGCATGACATACACTTATATTTAGAATAATCACTCTTGACACTTTATATGTTCATTCAATCTTTTTGTGATTTGTTAAAGTATGAGATCGTTATACTATTCCCGGCATAGAGAGGATAGCCGTGTATAACATTTCGTCAGTTGTAAGTAACTGACGTGCCCACAGATTAACATGCAGGTAATGGACTATTCGCGAAGCTATAAAGTGGATATGCTGGTGCTGTTTTATTTTAAAGATGTTGTAAATGTTTTATTGTAAATTTCATTCTTCCGCTGTGTAAAACCAAGTTGTAATTGAACTCTGATGTACTATTGAAAAAGTTTTAAATTCCTTGTAAAATTGTACGAAGTGAAGTAAAGATCCTGTGAAATCTCGAATTTATTCTTATTTAAAATTCGGGGTGTTACAGATGGATTCAGTGTAACACCCTGCAAAATTAGAAATTACAATTTTGCCCCTGGGTGTTACGCACGTATATTTTGTAATGTGTTTCACTACATATTTTGGATTCGTACTATTTATACATTTTTCGTATTGATTTTAGTCAACTAAAATATAATATTTCAATCCCTGGAATTTACGTGCTTTTTACGTGTTTTGATGCACGTGTTTCCAGCACTACGTATAATATTTTCTATAAGTTTAAATTATTTATTTTTATGTATTTAAATCAATTTTATAAAACAAAAATTTATTTTTTTCCCTTGTTTTGATTAAAATGCATTTTTCGATTTTCTGCACGTATAATGCACGTGCTCTCTATGTACTGCGATTTCATCATGAAATACATAAAATTAGTAAATATATTTTTCTTATATTATTTTCGATTATATTTAATAATTTTTCATCGATAAAGTTAATTTTCGCATTTTAATATTTTACGTGCAACGCACGTGTTTTAAGCGAACATATTTGAGTGTGTTTATTTTCAAAATAAATTTTGGAGTGTGTAACACCCCGTAATTATTCAAAGAGTATAAAATATATATAAAGTAGAATGACTGTATGTTAGTATGGTGAAAATAATAAAGGGATAGTAGTATAGAATGTATAGTTTATCTAGTTTATAGTTGTATAGAATGTATAGTATTATATATGTAAAGTAGCGGCCCATGTTCAGGTGTGGGCCGTGAGGGGCTTGCTGTTCACTATGAAGTATAAAAAGATTAGTATTTATTTTGGTAAAAATAAATTAGAGTGAGCTATGGTGGGGGGCCCACGACCATTTGAACAGCACACATTTGTGCTGTTTGAAAAATAAGGTGACGTGGAAAAGTGGGCCGGTTCTTGTAGTGGAGAAGAGAAGAGAGAGTTAGTGTGAGAAAGTGGGGATGTGAAGAGTTTAGGAGTTTTGAGGGTTATAAAATATGAAGAGTTGGGAGTTAGGGAGGTTAAGAAAGTGAAGAGGTGAGAATTAAAAAGAGAATTAAAATGAGAAGTTATTAGGTGGGAGATTTTGCAATATAGTCCCTAGCATTGTCCTATAAATAGCAACCCATTTCTCATTCTTTTTCACACCAAAAATAAAATAAAGAAGAGAAAGAAAAGAATAAAAGAAAGAGAGAAAAGAGTTTGTTCTTGGTGGCCATTGCTAGGAGGAGAAGATCTAGGAGGACATTGGATCTAGAAGTGGTGCTCTTCCCTTCATTAGTCAAGTTTCAATTGAGGTGGGTGATTTCTTACTTTCTAATTGTAGAAATATCATGCTAAAAA
Source organism: Hemerocallis citrina (assembly GCA_017893485.1). NCBI lineage: Eukaryota > Viridiplantae > Streptophyta > Magnoliopsida > Asparagales > Asphodelaceae > Hemerocallis > Hemerocallis citrina. The sequence goes on from CM030365.1 coordinate 195,938,671, forward strand.
TTGTAAATTAATCTTATGAGATGATATTGATATGTAGGTAATTTTTATGCTAAAATACATGCTATGAATAATATGAGATTTTGATGTTTGATACCATGATTCATGTTAAAACTTCATCTTGGAGAATGTATGTTTTGATGTGACAAATAAGATCGTTATATTATATTTGTCTTATAACACATGAAATCTGTTATAATAGTCGGGTTATTAATGCTACTTATCCACAATAATATGGGATAAGTAGCATTATCCCAAAGATATCTGTTTTCAAAATACCAATCTATCAGAGCCAGGTTATTAATACATACTCTGATGTATTGTGATGTTTTTTTTCAATCAGAAATGGGATGTTATACATTTCATCCCATTTCAAATAGTTTTAAGTACAGATGTTATTGTATAACAAATTATATGACTCAGAAATAAAACTATGAATGTGGATGTAAGGTAACAGAAAGGTGTTTAATGGTTATTGTATAACAAGTAACAACCCTAAGCGATTATCAATATTCCTACATATTAATTGTCTTACAAGTAATGACTGTATATACTTTGTACGATAATACATCAATGGTCCCTTTTATAATACCGTTGATGTGACACTTGTATGTCGATTATTTTTTTTTTGATGTCAATTATAAATTGTACGAAATTCACAATATTTCAAGCATTTCGTGAGGGATTAAAGATGAAATTGATATAAAATTTATTAAAATTAGTTTCATAAATTTTCATGGATTTTGAGAAATAAAAAAAATGAAAATTGAGATAGGATTATGCGACTTCAAAATTATTAATTGAGAATAGAATTTTTCTTTTGTGAAGAAGAGTAAAATATTATTTTTTTTGTGAAGCGATTACTCTTGAAGAGATTGCATTTGTATTTTGTTAAGGAATATCTCGAAGTGAATCGAGACACCATATGAGCTTGGATTTTTGTGATAAAATTCATGTAATGAAATTGTGTAAATTGAAAAGAATTATTTTGCTATGAAGATTATGATTGAATAACTAGATCATGAATTGAGACAAGATTTTGGTCATTTGTGAATAAATTGAAGATAAGAATATTTAAGTTTAAGACATATTTATTGAAGGGTATGTGTACCCATGTTTCATGTACATGAAAGTTTATGATTTGGAGTTAGTAAGACCTCGGTACCGGCATTATTGAAAGAAAGAATTTGAGATATGATTTGGAGATATGGCCATGGGGCTATCTCGCATTTGTTGATTAAGTCCGGTAGGAGGTAAAACTAATTCTTTGAAAGGAAATTATTCATGTCTTGAATTTAAGAAAATTTAGGCACATAAGTGAAGATGTAGTAAACTTAGGAAAACGTAAGTGGGGTGCTCTATATAGTTGTTGGTGGACTCCAAGACTATAGACCCAGTTGGTGGACTGAGGTTGCCCTGTGGGAGACGGATTATTATATTTTAGTCCGGGACTATGAGGACGGGTCAGCGGTGGACTCCGGGATCTTGAGTAGTCGGACGGATGGATTTTTGTGTTTACCGTCTCCAATGTATATATATATACTGGGCTAGAGGGTCACATACGGGACGGTTCGTATGATGTGGAATCTGTTATGACAGCTGTTGGTGGACTCCAAGGCTGGGATTCACATTCGTGGAATAGTCTGAACTTTGTTTTGCTACCGGGTAGTTTTCATGGCGAGGGATCGAGCCCTGTATTGTGAAGAACGTAGGCGCTTGCCCTCGGACCTATGTAGTATGGGATGCATAGAATCCGAACAAGTGTGCATTAGTGTCATCCTAGTGTAGAATTGTGTGCATTAGGCATTAAGGCATGACATACACTTATATTTAGAATAATCACTCTTGACACTTTATATGTTCATTCAATCTTTTTGTGATTTGTTAAAGTATGAGATCGTTATACTATTCCCGGCATAGAGAGGATAGCCGTGTATAACATTTCGTCAGTTGTAAGTAACTGACGTGCCCACAGATTAACATGCAGGTAATGGACTATTCGCGAAGCTATAAAGTGGATATGCTGGTGCTGTTTTATTTTAAAGATGTTGTAAATGTTTTATTGTAAATTTCATTCTTTCGCTGTGTAAAACCAAGTTGTAATTGAACTCTGATGTACTATTGAAAAAGTTTTAAATTCCTTGTAAAATTGTACGAAGTGAAGTAAAGATCCTGTGAAATCTCGAATTTATTCTTATTTAAAATTCGGGGTGTTACAATGAGGGATATTTGCACCTCAATTTATCTCGACTATTTCCTACATATTTACATTGACCGAGTTCACGATACCTTCCAACCAATGAGCTATGCATTATCAACAGCTGCAACAAGATCACTGATGAGACATCAATTCATCAATTCTGTTTAGTTTAGTATTTTATTTCAGTACCATATTTGTTTCTGGCAATTATAGCCATATGTAATCTTTCTTTTATGCATTAGAATAATTCTGATTTTAGAATATTTTGAGATTTGTATCAAGGTTTGTTTTGAGCATATATATAGGCCTTGAGATTAATGAGAAGTTATGTCATTCTTGACAGAGTTTTGCTCTTCATTTCTCTTTTTGTGTGATACAATTGAGATCCAATTATTAGGGTTTGTGATAAATCCTAATAAAATTTTAGAGTTTGTGATAAACTCTAAAACTACTTCAATTCCCCAAATCAATTAAACCCAACCCTAATCCCCAAATCCAAAACCCTAACCCCTCTTCATCATCTTCTTCTTAATTGAATCCCGAACCCAACCCCTCTTCATCTTCCTGACGCCTTCGCGACCATCACCGCCATCCCGCAACCTGACCTCGCCACCCCTCCAACACCTCTGACCATCGCTGTCGCCTTCACCTTCAACAATCCACCACCACAGCCTCAGCCGCCAGCCCTCATCGCCTTTCCCCTTCCCTTCCTCTTCGCCGTCGCACCCATCCCCGAAACCCCTCACCCCCGTCCTCAACCCGCTCGGCCATCGGCTTCCCTCCCGACCCTGTCGAGCACCCGCCACAACACCCCGACTACCCTAATCGTCGACCACCACTCCAGCACCCATCATCGCCCTCATCTACCGACCATTGCCACCATTGCAGCCATCGATTGCAGCCAATATCGACTACCGCAGCCCTCAGGCTCTGGCGCGATTTGCTTCGAACCCCGGTATACTCTTTCAACTTTTCAAATATTTGTGTTATACTGCCTTATCATCTCTATTACATTATTTGATTTACCTATCGTCCACAAATATTGAGAGTGAATGTTTCCACTTGCTAATTAGATTACAAATCAATATTGCATCTTTTACTTGCTAGAACCCTTAGGGATATAATTATTGATTGTTAGAACTGAAATGTTAATTGTGCTTGTTAAACTTAATTCAATTCTTGAAAATCCATCAAACTGGTTAACTGTTTTAAATTCTAACTTGATCCGTATTACATATTGGTAAAATTAATCCATTAAAATTCTTGAAAATTCTCTATGTAGGATTACGTTTTATATCATTTTGGTATCAGAGCAAAGGTTCATAAAATCCTAGTTCTTGCAACATTTAGGCATCAATTTTTGCATTCATTTAGGATCGTTTAGAGTCTTTTATTTTTCTTTTTTATTTTAGATCATTTCAGTTTTTTATTTTTTATTTTTTTAAATTAAAAAAAAATAGGTGCATTTAGGTCACATTTTCCCAGATTTCAGCATACACACGACCCCTAGTTTTCCACCGTTGGTGAATGCGGCTTCGCAGCACCATCACACATCCTGAAGAGCCTTTCTTGTCCCTCCCTAACCACCCAATTAGGAACCCTAGACTTTTGTGAGCCCCTCCCCAAACTGAGATAGACAACTCTGATATTTCCGCTACCCTAGCTGTCATTCAAGCAACTCTTGCTAATATCAATCAGAGGCTTGAGAAAAGTAGAATTAAATCAAAATGTTTTCCCTGAGCTTCATGCTAATCATCAAATCCCTCAAGGGAATGATCGTGACGGCCGACGTCAAGATCTTGACCCTGACGAACAATACAAGAAGAACATTAAGGCTGGCATTTCCCATTTTGAAGGCCACATGGAACCCCAAGCTTATCTTGACTGGATCGGTGCCATGGACCACTACTTCGTGTGGTTTGACATGAGCGAAGCTCTGAAAGTCAAATTTTCCATGATGAAATTGACGGGAAAAGCTCAACAATACTGGACCAATCTTGAACATGCCCGTAGAGGCCGAGGCCTGGCACCCATAGCCACTTGGAAAACCATGAAAGAGAATCTCACTGAGACATATGTACCGTTATCGTTCCATACCTGATTGCTAGATTCGTGGAACCAACCCTATCAAGGAAGTAAATCAATACAAGAATATGTTGATAAGTTTGATAACTTCCTTATTCGGTGCAATCCCTTAGGTAAAGAAAGCGAAGAACAAACTCTCTCTAAGTTCAGGACTGGATTACAAGCCGATCTGAGGAACAAGCTAATTCATAGAAATGTGGACTCATTAGTGGCAGCTTATGCCCTTGTCCTCGATATGGATTCCCTTAAAGCAAGTTCTCATTATAAGTCCAGCGATTTGATAGATCATTCCTCTAGAATGAACCCCCCTGACCCCTTTAGACCTGAGCACTCCTCTCCTCAATACCCCAACAAGTCTTACCCAAGCAAGCACACTTCAAATCCATATTCACTTAGAAATGACAACATGGGTAAGAACACTGAAAGAGACTATTCTAAGATTGATCATCTCACTAAGTGTTATAAATGCAATGGATACAGCCATGTTACTGGCAACTATCCCAGCCCCAGTAGGATCAACATTGTAGAAGGTACTGCTGTCATCACTGATGAGCCCGACAATGAGTTTATCTATGAACCTTATGTAAGTGATGACTTTGAAGAAGAAGAAAATGACCAGTCCCTCAACTTTATTCACTCTATCCAGTCAAATCCATTAAATGTACCTGAGTCACCCATTCTCTCCTAAGTCACTTGGTAGCCTATAAATTTTATTAATGTATTAGAACATCCTAGAGTCATAGAGTCTGCACCCACATTTGCATATCACATTCATGACTTGCATAGAGAAATTTTCAAGGAAATTAATGAGAATGATTTTAACTACAAGTTAAAAACAGATACTTGAAGGAAATTTATAACTCTTGATGTTGGTGACGAAGAGATGGTTCGGATTCATCCGGAACGGTTTCCAGCTGGATCCGTTAAGAACTTGAACATAAGTGTTGCAGGCCCATTTAAGATTCTACATACAATCAATAATAATACCTATGTCGTTGACATTCCTGAAGGTTTTGGTATAAGTAAGACTTTTAATATTGAGGATATAGTATTCTATGAAGGCTCAAAATTTAATCATAGAAATTCTTTATAGATGAGCCTATCCTGCAGCCTAATGGTGGGATTCCCACATTTACCCCTCTACCTGATACTATTTACCCACCGACAGAAAAATTGAATAATATTTTAGATGATCAAATAATCTCTACAAGAGATGGTGGTATTCATAGGTATTTGGTGAGGTGGAAGAACAAGCCGAAGACGGATGACACTTGTAGTGATCGTGAGGATCTCCCGCAACTGGATCTAGATCTTTTGGAGCACCATGACAAGATCACTGGTTTTGACTCGACTGGGTTGAGCTCTCTCCCACCCGGAGAGAATGATGAGGACATCAATTCTGTTTAGTTTAGTATGTATTTCAGTACCATATTTGTTTTCGGTAATTATAACCATATGTAATCTTTCTTTTAGCATTAGAATAATTCTTGGATTTTAGAATATTTTGAGATTTGTATCAAGATTTGTTTTGAGCCTATCTATAGGCCTTGAGATTAATGAGAAGTTATGCTATTCTTGATTAAAAAAATTATTGTGTTGAGTTTTGCTCTTCATCTCTCTTTTGTGTGATACAATTAAGATCTAATTATTAGGGTTTGTGATAAATCCTAATAAAATTTTAGGATTTGTGATAAACTCTAAAACTACCCCCAAATCTCCCAAATCAATTAAACCCGACCCTAATCCCCAAATCCAAAACCATAAACCCTCTTCATCTTCTTCTTCTAAATTGAATCCCAAACCTAACCCCTCTTCATCTTCCCGATGCCTCTGCGACCATCACCGCCATCCCACAACCCGGCCTCGCCACCTCTCCAACACCACCCACCATTGCCGTCGCCTCCACCTTCAACAATCCACCACCACAGCCTCAGCTGCCAGCCCTCGTCGCCTTTCCCCTTCCCTTCCTCTTTGCCGTCGCACCCATCCCCGAAACCCCTTACCCTCGTCCTTAGCCCGCTTGTCCATTGACTTCCCTCCCGACCTTGTCTAGCACCCGCTACAACACCCTGACCACCCTCATCGTCGACCACCACTCCAGCACCCGTCGTCGCCCTCATCTACCGACCACTGCCACCATTGCAGCCATCGATTGCAGCTAGTACCAACTACCGCAGCCCTCAGGCTCTCGCGCGATTTGCTTCGAATCCTGGTATACTCTTTCAACTTTTCAAATATTTGTGTTATACTGCCTTATCATCTCTATTATATTATTTGATTTACCTGTCGTCCATAAATAGTGAGAGTGAGTGTTTCTACTTGCTAATTAGAGTACAAATCAATATTGCATCTTTTACTTGCTAGAACGCTTAGGGATATAATTATTGATTGTTAGAACTGAATTGTTAATTGGGCTTGTTAAACTTAATTCAATTCTTGAAAATTCATCGAACCAGTTAACTGTTTTAAATTCTAACTTGATCCGCATTACTTGTTGGTAAAATTAATCCTTTAAAATTCTTGAAAATTCTCTATTTAGGATTACGTTTTACATCAATCACTGTCCCATGCGAGTACGACCTTGTCATGATCCTCATCTTCATACTAGATCAAACGTGAACAAAATTGAAACACAAGAAAATAAGAAATTAAACTACATACTTTGAGAGGAATAATTAAGATATTAGTGCTGTATGAGAATATAAATGTACCAAAATTTGGAGCAAATTGTTCCGATCAATATTATCACAAATCCTATGCAGAATGCAAGCTAAGTCTTCCATACTATGTGTATCTGGAAGCACAAGTATATTTCACTAAGACCTTCTCAAATATGGCAGGAATCTTCGAGCTATTTATCTATCTGGCCTAATTTTTGAAAATAATTGTCAAAATGGCATAGTTTCAAAAATATTTATCAATATAGCCTAGTTTTCAATAAAATTATATAATACACTTCCTATAATATTTTCTACAGAATGTGTAACCTTTTATTAAATACTTTTAAATTTTGGGGTTTTAGAGTAATTTCTACTTTTATATTGAATAATTTAATGCTTAATTGTGAAAATTTTAAGTGAGAGTTACTTATAAACCAGGTTGTGATATCTGATATGGGTCAGATGACGTTGCCCCTCCTGGACCACAGGATCCCCTCAGAAGCCGTTCACCCCCGATCATCAGGTCTGCTAGGTCAACCCTAAGCCGCCTGGGCTTCTGCCACGTCAGGCCTATGGGCAACCGGGTCCAGACCCGACTGGCACTGCCTATAAATACCAGGACCTCTACCCCTTCAAAAGGTAATCAATTTCTCCCTTCTAAGAACCCTAGTTACTGTTACTCTTCAGTGACTGACTAGGAAATCGGAGGGCCTGCCACCGGGATCAAACCCAGTGTTCCTAGGCCGAGTGTAGGTACACGAGACCTCCGGATCCGAGCTTCCAGATCCGAGCAGTGCCTCCAGATCCGAGCCGAGCATCCGACCTCCACCTCACTCCCAACCTACCCCCGAGCCGTTCCTTCAGCTGAGGGTCGAGCGTACCATCCAGTACCGAAACTTCTGCAAAAATACAAATTGAGAGAACTCACACCTGGTGCAGCCACCCCAAAAAATAAACCGCATCAGGTTGGCACCGTCTGTGGGAACCCTCGGTACGGACATCAGTCCGAACCCAGCCATTAACGGCATCCCGTCAATCCAAGCTCACATGGCACCCAAGCCCAGGAAAGCTATCACCTCTGTACGTCGCCCGGACGTTCCTCCCCAGAATGTCCCCGCCGACACTCACGGATCCAACCATCGAGGATCAACGGCGGACCCGGGCCGGGTGCTTCTCGCTCAGTTGTAACCGACCTCCATCGGCAGATCCAGAACCAACAAGCCAGCCGAACAAGGGGAGGGACCGCTTCCAACTCGGTCCCGAACCATCCAAGGCACCCATCCCAGGGGCAGGAGATGGAGCTCAGTCGAGCCGACCAAAGGCCGCCACCCCAACGCGACCTGGCCAGACAAGCTCCAGTCACCCCGCCGCGAGTTTCAAGACTTCCGGAACGAAATCATGCAGGCCATATTGGGGATCCCCGCGAATGAAACACTCCACCGGTCTCACACTCTGTCGGACGCCGAAGCCAGCGAGTCTTGCAGCCTAACCCGCCCGCCAGAGCAAGACGAGGATGTCCTACTGCGCCTACAGGAAATGGAGAACCGCCTCGACCACTTCGGCGAGGGTGGCTCAAGGAAGGCCCCGGGTCATAGGCCGACCCGGCCTCCTTTCTCCGCTACAATCTTACAAGCGGAAATACCCCGAAATTTTCCTCCTCCCCAATTCGAGACCTATGACGGCGAGGGTGATCCTGTTGATCACATGGAGGGCTTCAAGACCCTCATGATGATTCACAGTGCATCGGATCCCCTCCTGTGCCGAGCCTTCCCCGCCACCCTCCGGGGCCCGGCTCGGGAATGGTTCTCGAAGCTCGTCCCCGATTCCATCTACTCATTCGACCAGCTGGAGGGCAACTTTCTCGCCCACTTCGTGACAAGCGGGAAGGCCGAGAAGACAAGCGCATCCCTGCTGGGCCTCCGGTAGAAGGAGGGGGAGCCGCTTTGACAGTTCGTCTAGAGGTTCACCACTGAGGCAAGGTTCGTCTCCTCCCTCGACGCTGGGGTCGCCTCGGCAGCCTTCTGGCACAACGTACGGCACGACCAGCTGAAGGCATCCTTGGCCAAGAAGCCTCCCATCGACTTCCCTGACCTGCTCAATCAAGTCGAGAAATACATCCGAGCCGAAGAGGCCCTGAATCCCGAGGACGTCAAAGAGGTTCCAGGGAAGGGAAAATTCAAGGCTGACGAGGCCAAGCCAATCAAGAAGGCCCGAAGGGACAGGGTCGGCATGAAGAAAGCATCTCTGATCCAGCATTTCGAGAGGTATACGCCACTGACACAGAACCTGTCGGCTATCCTCCTCGCAATCGAAGATGGGGACGTCGTCCAGAGGCCCCCTCGATCGACCAGCAACAAGAAGAGGGACCAGCGGTTCTACTGCCGCTTCCACCTGGACAACGGGCACGACACCGACTATTGCCGGGCCCTGAAGGACGAAACATGGCCCTCATCAGATGAGGGTATCTCCGAGAGTTCACCCGTGAAGACGCCCAAGACAGGAGGGATACAGGGAACCGAAGGCCTCCTCCTCCTCGCACCCCCAAACAGCGTCCCGAGCGAAACCCCAAGCCAGAAGGGATAGGAGGTCAAGCCATCTTACATTGCGTCCATGGGGAGCCAGTGGGAGGAGAATCCAGCACTTCCCGCAAGGCATTCATCCGGGAGGTAAACGCCATCCGAGGTCTCCCTTCCCCCCCGGTTCATTAGCTCCATGTCTCTTTCTCAGGGGAAGACCTGGAGGGGGTCCGCCTCTCGCACTGCGATGCACTCGTTGTCAGCCTCGTCATGGCAAACTACGAGGTCCGTCGGATCCTCGTAAACAATGGAAGCTCAGTTAACATCCTCTTCCTCGAAGCATTTGAGAACCTCAAGCTTCCCCAAGATAAGCTGAAGCCAGCTGGGTACACCTTGCACGGGTTCTCCGGTGTCCTAGTGCCAATCGAGGGGATCGTGACCTTGGATGTCACTGCGGGTACGACCCCCCACCGAAGGACCGAGTTGATGGACTTTATGGTTGTGAACATCAAAGCAGCCTACAATGCCATCCTCGACCGACCAGAGCTCTGCTCTCTCTAGGCAGTTCCCTCGGCCTACCACCTAAAGTTGAAGTTCCCCACCGAGTCAGGTGTCGGAGTCGTCCCAGGGAACCAAGAAGCGGCACGATCGTGCTATATGACTGCGGTTGGGGGCAGTGTATTCCCCCTGGACGCCGTCGAGCTGCAGCCCGAGAGAAGCCAGCCCGAGCCCAAGCCGGCGTACGAATTAAAGGAAGTCTCATTCGAGACATGGGACATGTCGAAGTGGTTTCGCGTGATCTGCTCCCTCGCCCCCAACCTCAAGTCCGACTTGATCATGCACAAACTCAGTGTGATTCCCGGCTCGAAGCCAATCGTCCAAAAGCGACATAAGTTCGCCCCGGAGAGACAGCAGGCAGTGAGAGTGGAGGTGGACAAACTCTTTTCCGCTCGGTTCATACAGGAGGTCAGCTACCCAGAGTGGCTGGCAAACATCGTGATGGTCAGAAAGGCCAGCGGGAGCTGGAGGATCTGCATAGACTTTACTGACCTCAACAAGGCGTGCCCCAAAGATTCGTTCCCTCTTCCCAGCATCGACGCTCTGATCGATGCAACGTCGGGTCACGAGCTCCTTTCTTTCATGGATGCCTTCTCAGGCTACAACTAGATCCGGATGTTTCCCCCTGACATAGCCAAGACGTCCTTCGTCATCGACCAAGGTCTTTGTTGCTACCGGGTTATGCCCTTTGGGCTGAAGAATGCCAGTGCTACTTATCAGAGGCTCGTCAACCGAGTCTTCAAGAAACAAATCGGTCGCAACATGGAGGTGAACGTCGATGACATGCTTGTCAAAAGCCAGCGAGGACAGGACCACGTTGCCGACCTGGAAGAAGCCTTTGGGGTCATTCGGACCCATAATATGAGGCTCAATCCGGTGAAATATGCGTTTGGCGTCTCCTCAGGGAAATTTCTCGGTTTCGTCGTCAGCCAGTGCGGCATCGAGGTGAACCCCAAGAAGATCCATGCCATAATAGACATGGCCCCTCCTGGAAATGTCAAAGAAGTCCAGAGGCTCACGGGAAGATTGGCGGCCATCGGCCGTTTCCTCTCCAAGTCCGGAGAGAAGTCCCTCTCGTTCTTCAAAGCCTTGCGCAGAATCGGAGGCTTCGAGTGGGGTACTCAGCAGCAAGAGGCGTTCGCCCAATTGAAAGAGTACCTTGCCAACCCTCCACTCCTCACCAAGCCTAAACCGGGCGAGCTCCTCTGGCTTCACCTTTCGGCTTCGGAATATGTGCTCAGTGCTATTTTCGTTTGAGAAGAGGACAGAGTCCAAAAGCCACTATACTATGTGAGCATGGTTCTGCTCACGGCTGAGACCAGATACTCAAAAATGGAAAAGGTGGCATACGCCCTGGTTATGGCTGCGCAAAAGCTCTACCCCTATTTCCAAGCGCACTCAATTCAGGTCCTTATGGACCAACCTCTGAAGGCAGTCCTCTACAAGATCGAGAGTTTCGGCTGACTGGTCAAATGATCGATCGAGCTCAGTCAATACGATATCAGCTATCAGCCAAGGACGGCCATCAAGGGGCAGGCCCTAGCCGAGTTCATCACAGAATGCACCATCTCCGAGCAACCCGAAAATGGGGAAGCCGACCAGACATGGGAAGTTTACGTCGATAGCTTTTCTTGCGAAGCGGGGAGTGGTGCGGGCATCATTTTGCGAGGACCTGACAATTTCCTTCTCCAATATTGCCTCCGCCTAAACTTTTCGGCCTCCAACAACGAGGCCGAATACGAGTCCATGATCGCCGGGCTCACCCTGGCACATCAGGCAGGTGCCAGACAGATCAGGGCTTTCAGTGACTCTCAGCTCGTGGTCAATCAGATCACCGGAGAGTACGAGGCCCGTGATGATCAGATGATTCGGTACTTGGCCATGGTCCAGCGGCTCATTGCATCCTTTGACGAGTCTGCAGTCTTAAGGATCCCCAGAGAGCAGAATGCCCAGGCTGACGCCCTGTCAAAGTTAGCCTCCTCATCCTTCGAAGGTCTCGATCTCACCGTTCTGATCGAGGTACTCCTGAAGCTAAGCATCGACTGCCCCGAGACCCTCTGCATAGAAGACGGAGCTCAGCCTGATGATTGGACCACTCCCATCAGAAAGTTTCTAATCAAAGGAGAGCTCCCCGAAGATCGAGCCGAGTCAAGATAGATCAGGGTTCGTTCAGATAGGTTCACCATGATCAGCGAGTCCCTCTTCAAACGGTCATATACCACGATGGACGGAAGGCGCTACCTCCGCTGTTTAACCCCCGACGAAGCAAGGTACGCTCTCAAAGAGCTCCACGAAGGAATTGGCGGGTGGCACATGGGAAGCTGATCGTTTGCACAAAAGGCCCTAAATCATGGGTATTACTGGCCCATGATGTTGCAAGATGCTCTGGCCCTGGTCAAAAAGTGTGGTCCTTGTCAAAGGTTCTCCTCGGTGAAAAAAGCTCCGCAAGCAAACCTCCGTTCCCTAGCCAGTCTGAACCCCTTTCCTATGTGGGGGATGAATCTGGTAGGCCCATTTCTGAAGGCGACAGACCAAAGGAAGTTTCTAATAGTAGCGATCGACTACTTCACGAAGTGGATCGAGGCCGAGCCCCTAGCCACGATCACTGAGCAGCAGACCCAACAATTTTTCTGGAAACACATCGTCTGCCGATTCGGGATCCCCCATATACTCATTACAGATAATGGGACTCGGTTCGCAGGTAAAAATTTTCGAAAGTTCTGCGAGGATCTCGGGATCCAGCATCGCTTCTCTTCGGTATGCCATCGACAGTCGAACGGCCAGGCTGAGAATATGAACCGCCAGATCCTTGACGGTCTCAAGAAATGACTTGATAACTCTTCCAAAAGGTTATGGGTTGACGAGTTGTCGAGCATTCTTTGGGCCCAACGAACGACGAAGAGAATCCCCACGGGAGAGTCACCATTTAATCTAACATACGGTGCGGAAGCAGTGATCCCCCTCAAGATCGAGCTTCCTTCACCCCGGATCATGGCCTTCGACGAAGCAAGCAACTCGGCACAGCTACATGCCGACCTAGACCTCATAGACGAGGTCAGGGAAAAATCTACCATTAGAAGAAACACATACCAGCAGAGGATTGAATGGTTCTACAACAAAAAGGTGTGTCCCACCAACATCAAGCTCTGGGACCTCATCTTCCAAAAGCTGGCGGTATCTAACCCCGGCCAAAAGAGAAAACTGGCCCCAAACTCGAAAGGCCCATTCAAAGTTTCTGAAGTTGTACGCCCGGGCACGTACCGCCTCACCGACCCGAAAGGTAAGCCTGTCAAGAGGCCCTGGAATGCAGAGCACCTCATCAAATTCCTCAAAAGGGAGGATTAGCCTTTACAGATACCCCCGTGTAAATTATAAAAATATAATCGGCACGTCGTGCCTTGTTTTGTAAAGTCAAAATATGTTGTAATTGTAATAATCTAAACTTTTGTTTTAATAAAATATTAATTTTCACGTGTTGTGCACATGTAAATTTCATGTGTATATTTATTTATTTATTTTTATATATAAAATTTCATTTTTATAGTATGAACAATTATTTTTTCTTTTATTTTTTTCTAAAAGCCTATTTTATAAAGCCTAAACACTATTTTCTAAATTTGAGCCCACTTTAATAATTCTTTATTTTATTATTTTGGCCCACAAGCCTAAGCCCACTAATTGTGAAACCCACAAATTTAATTAATCCATTAAATGGTCACACTTGTCATGTAGACACAAAATGTGAACAATTTGATTTATTAAAATTGTACAAACTTCAAATAGGGGGTACTAGGGGGCACGTGCATGCACGTAGTGTGCAATGCACACCATTGGTAGGCCGGATTGTGCTTGGGATCATGGGGAGTAGGTGTGTGTGTGCATGGGTAGTTTGTGAGTGTGGGTGGTTGCTACAACTTCCCCTCCTATCCTAGCCATCCATCCTTTAACCATCTAATGAATCCTAGCCCTCCAATCTATCCTAGAAATGGTATAAATACCTCCCCCCCCCCCCCCCCCCCCCCCCCCTATCTACATGTATTCTACACTAAGAATCATTGAAAGAAAGAAATTTATATAGGAGAAAGATAGTAGAGTGAGTGTGAGTGTGTGTGTTCCACCATTGGAGGCCGGCCATCATTCCCCACACAAGGAGCTCTCGGTTTGGCAAGGAAGCAAGGAGAAGGAGCTTTTGCATCGCAATCTAGGAGGAGAAGGCACTCTCTCGCATTCTAGGGGACTCTAGGGGCTTTAATTGGCTTTTTCTTCAAAGAGGTGGGGGTTTCTCATGACTTCTAAAGTAGAAATCATGCTAGGAATGAAATTAAATTGTTATTATAGAGCAATTAGTTGAAATGAAATACATGTTTGCCTAATTAGAGGAAAATTGATAAACTACTAGATGTATGTTAATTTGATTACTATATTTATTAATTATGAGTAAAAGTGAATGTTCTCATTGCTTCTAATGTTAGTATGCATGCTAAGTATATTTTAAATGCAATTATGTGAATTGACTAGTAAGGCCCATGTTTGTTGATTAAAGTATTAAAGTAGAACGATAGAGATGAATTGATGGAATAAATTATTAAGAGATGATTGTTAATTGTTGTAGTGGAATTCTCCATTGTTATATGTGTCATATGAGTATTAGAATAAATGAAAAGAATGTATTTTTCAAACAAATGATTGAATGCATCATGTGTAAAATTAATTGGTAAAATAGAAGTTTTATTCGTTAAGAAAGATGATTTATTTGTGTTCTAAAAACATCATGAGAAAGAAAACATTTTTTGTAGTGATTTTGTGGGAAACTATCTTTAAAATTTGAAGAAGTATGTTTAGTTTTCGAATGTCGACATTATGATTATAAAGTATAAACTAGGGCAAAAATATATGTTTTAAAGAGTTAAAAATACCCTTAAAAATACTGGTTACTGTAGAATTAAATGTATTTTTATTCTGGAAATTTTTATTTTCAAAAGAGGAGAAAAGAGACAATTTTTGTTTTGAGAATTTTTGAATTATAGTTATGAACAGATAGCAAGATCAAAACCCAATTTAATTATTTTCTAATTGATATGTCCCTTTAGACCAATTGGTTGGCAGTACTTTCGGTCGCTACAGTAAGGGGGAGGTCTCGGGTTCGACACTGGGGTTTTGTTTTATTTTTTTTTATTAAAAACCCAAATTGTCGAGAATGGATACATAGGGATTATAACCCCTAGTTATTTCGATTGGCGGCTTTGGCGCGTTGGTCTTGTGCGCTGTCTGTTTCACCGCTGGTTGTGGGTTCGAATCCGGTTGGGGGATTTGAGTTTAAAATAAAAATATTTTTTTTGTGGATTTTTGGATTAATTGAGTTTTAAAAATAAATAAAAATTGGAAAAATACAGATTAATTACTGAAAATTATTAGAACTTTATTAGAAAAATTTATATAACTTTTGATAAAGTGTGATCAAGAAATTGGAATTTTGCAATAAAGGACCTCTCTTTTGAAATTAAATTATCTTTTAAATAAAGGAAAAATAAATGGAAAAATTTTTAGTTATAAAGATGAAAAATTAGAAATGAGGAAATTTTGAAAGTGTGATTGGTGTAATTAATTGGACTCCTAATTTGTGCTTGTAGTAAGATTTTGAAGTGAGAAAAATAGATTTGTACATGAATTATTGATTACTATTAGTTGAAATTTATTCTTACACATTGCACGTGAAATTTAATTATTGATTGTGATGAGTTATGAAAGATATGAATACATGAATACTATGCTTATGAAATACGAATTGTGATTAATTATGAAAAGACCTTATGAGTATGAAAAGCTCGATATTGAAATTATGAGTTGAAATTGAGAATTAGGGTATAGCCAAGCCATATACCGGCAATAAAAGTAATGTGAAAATGATATTTTGAAATGAGAAGACCAAGGTTTGGGTCATTTGAATTAAATGAATAAGACCGGTATAGAGGAAGTGCTACACTATAAGGGTTGATTTTATTCATGATTCAATTAAACTAAGGATTAGATACATAGTGAAGATGTGATGAAAGTAAGAGAAAATTATTGAGTATAAGGGCCATTGGATTGGCGGCGTGAGAGTATTCATAGGATGTCCCATGATGAGTCATGATAGGGTGTGGATACTGCTCCAGAGTACCGTCCCGGTGGCGATGCTCGTGGGGTGTTTGACGACTGCGGGTGGTGTCATGTCTATGGTAGGAGCTGAATTACCACAGGATGCCTGCATGATGAGTCATGTGACAGTGCGTTGGGATTCCCTTCAGGGTGCCTAGACATGAGTTCGTAGGTCAGAAAACATCTAGGATACTTACCGTAGTTACAGTAGTAGATTAAGTCATGATGAGGGATTGAACACTACAAGATGAAGAACGGTTAAGGGCTTGCCCTCAGACCTATGTAGTATGGGCTGCATAGACTCTGAATAAGTACGCATTAGTGTCATATAATACAAATAATTGCATTAAGGACTAAGTGCACATTCACAACACGACATTAATAGGATAGTCCCTTTAGCTTTGTTTGTGACAAGTTTGTGGTTTGCTAAGTATTGAGAATCGTTATAATGTTTCTGGCATAGAGAGGATGGTCGTGTATAATATTTCGTCAGTTGAATGAACTGACGCGCCCACAGTTTTATATGCAGGGTAAAAATGCTTGACACAATTGAAGTATACATGCTGCTCAAGATTGATTTAAATGTTGTTTCATGTAAATTATTGTAAATTTGCTTCTGCTGTGACAATGTACAAGTGTAATGTAACTCTGATGAAAGAAAAGTTTTTATTTTCTTGTAAAATTGTACGAAAGAAGTGTAAAGATCCTGTGGAACTTCGGATCTAATTGTATTTTGGAATTCGGGGTGTTACAGTAATTATGCCAGCTTTCTTAAAACAAGCTACGACTTCGTATCAGCTCTCCTAAAAAAAAGTCACGGGCTCGGTGCTCGGACGGCACCGCGAGCCCCAAAAATTTTCTCTCAACGGCTTGGGTCTCGATGCTCGGATGTCACCGCGAGCCCCGAAATGTTTCTCTCACAAGCTTGGTGCTCGACACTCGGATGTCACCGCTAGCCCCAAAAAGTTTCTCTCACAAGCTTGGTGCTCGACACTCGGATGTCACCTCGAGCCACAAAAATCTCCTTAATTCAGCTTGAGGTTCGACGCTCGGATAGCACCCCGAGCCACAAAAATCTCCTCAATTCAACTTGAGGTTCGGCTCTCGGATGGCACCGCGAGCCAGAAAAATCTTCTCTTGGTATGGGGGCTCGACATCGACCTCGAGCAGGGTCTCGGCTTTTTCAAGCCATGCTACCTATACGCTCGGCGATGACCTTCGGTTAAGCTCATGCTATCTACCCGAGAATAAGGTATGGGGGCTCGGCATCGATCTCGAGCAAGGCCTTGGCTTTTTCAAGCCACGCGACCTTTACACTCGGAGATGAACTCTGGCTACACTCATAACGGCTTCTCTTGGTATGGGGGCTCGGCATCGACCTCGAGCAGGGTCTCAGCTTGTTCAAGCCATGCTACCTATGCGCTCGGCGATGATTTCTGGCCATGCTCATATTGGTACTAGATTATTTTTTGGGGTGGCTGCACCAGGTGTGAGTTCTCTCAATTTGTATTTTTGCAGAAGCTTCGGTACTGGATGGTACGCCCGACCCTCAGCTGAAGGAACGACTCGGGGGTAGGTTGGGAGTGAGGTGGAGGTCGGATGCTCGGCTCGGATCTGGAGGCACTGCTCGGATCTGGAAGCTCGGATCCGGAGGTCTCGTGTACCTACACTCGGCCTAGGAACACTGGGATTGATCCCGGTGGCAGGCCCTCCGATGGCCTAGTCAGTCACTGAAGAGTAACAGTAACTAGGGTTCTTAGAAGGGAGAAATTGATTACCTTTTGAAGGGGTAGAGGTCCTGGTATTTATAGGCAGTGCCAGTCGGGTCTGGACCCGGTTGCCCATAGGCCTGACGTG
Organism: Hemerocallis citrina; assembly: GCA_017893485.1. Taxonomy (NCBI): domain Eukaryota; kingdom Viridiplantae; phylum Streptophyta; class Magnoliopsida; order Asparagales; family Asphodelaceae; genus Hemerocallis; species Hemerocallis citrina. Next base: position 195,956,682 of record CM030365.1, read on the forward strand.
GCAGAAGCTCAGGAGGCTTAGGGTTGACCTGGCAGACCTGATGATCGGGGGTGAACGGCTTCTGAGGGGATCCTGTGGTCCAGGAGGGGCAACGTCATCTGACCCATATCTGATATCACAACCTGGTTTATAAGTAACTCTCACTTAAATTTTTCACAATTAATAAGGCTAATCGGTCTGAAATCCCCCACGCGCTTAGACTCCTCCCGCTTGGGAATCAGGACCACCTCTGCAAAATTGAACATGCCCAATCTGAGGTTGTGGTGGAAAAATTCCTCCAACAGCGCCATAATATCCCCTTTAATTTCTTCCCAGAATACTTGGAAGAACATCATTGGAAAGCCGTCTGACCCAGGTGACTTGTCTGCTCCCATTTGGATGATTGCCTTTTTCACTTCCATTTCTGAGAAAGGTTCCTCTAGATTGGAGAGAGTTTGCCCAGAATCAATCTGGTATGCCTGCCAATAATCTCCCCTTAAGGGGATCCTGAATTCATTCTTCTATCCAAAGAGGCCCTTATAGTAATTTTGGAAAGTCGTGGAAATCACCTTTTCACTCTGCGATGTACCCGTGTCCGTCTGTATTGAAAGGATGAGATTCCATCTTAGTTATTATTGCTTCTTATTCAATAGATGAACAAAAAAATTTGTTCGTAAGATTGTTCTTACCAGAAAAGTTGAGTTCCCTATGTAATATGATTCGGATTATTCAATCCATGCAACAGCAGTTGTATGCAAGTCATGACAAACGATATTCACTACAAGTGCAGACACCAAACGGAGAGTTCTCATTTTCAACAAAGACTAAGAAGTTGTAAAGGTGCTATAGAAAGAGTATAAAATGTATTGTTACATGCAAGTCATGACAAACGATATTCACTACAAGTGGATCTTCTTTTTTTGCAGACACCAAACGAGGGTTCACATTTTCAACTAAGACTAAGAAGTTGTGAAGGTGGTATAGAAAGAGTATAAAATGTATTTTGCTATTATTGTTTTTGCTGCGACTTCAAAAACAAATACGTAAAGTTCTTAAGATAAATATAATTTTAACTTGCTTCTCAACAACTGGCCTATTAGCTCAGTTGGTTAGAGCGTCGTGCTAATAACGCGAAGGTCGCAGGTTCGAGACCTGCATGGGCCAATTTGATTTTCAATTTTTTTGTTACCCTCTAGTTTCTTACACATTAGTCCCTACATGAAACAATGTTTACAGCATCACAACCTTATTTATTGCTTGCTTCGTCCACTTTTCTAGAAGCACCCTTGGAAAACTCAAAATCTTATCTTCAAACTCTGATGCCTCTTCCTTTCTCCCAAAATTTCTAGAACCGACCTCTTCATAAATCACAAAGCCACAATAATCTCTGAACTCCTTTATAGAAGGAATCGTTCCCAAACCTAGATTTCTTCATAAATCGCGAATCCAAGTAGGTTACTCTCTCTCTCTCTCTCTCTGAAATTAGGGTTTGTTATGATACTTAGTTTTGAATATTCCATACTTCAAATTTGTTTTTGTTATTAACTGTTAGAAATCGAGACGAACCATGAAAATAAAATGTTGTAGCTGAATTGGGTATTTGTAGTTTTCTGATTTGAAGTTGGTTTTGTACATAATGATAGCTAATCTAGTTATTTTTATTAATCTATTTATTAAATTAATGATTGTATATATATAAATTATAGGAAGTTTGAAGGGTTGTGGTGATGTTGTGGTTTTCTTCAACGAGTGTAATAGGTGGAATTTGGTAGGGGAAGAGAGAAGTAGCAGAGGTTTTGAACCTTGGATTTAAACTTTACAAAGTAGATATTGATTAGGATTAGGGTATGAGAAGTATTTATGTTAGTGATGTTGTAGTAATTCGTGGTGTTAAGGTTTGTAGTTGTAAGAGTTATAAGTGAATAAGTGATTATTTCATAACCTTCATTAAAGGACTAGGCATCGTATGAGAATGTATATTCTTCCTCAAATATGCTATTGAGGGAAAAGGGATTAAACCCTTTTACGAAGTTAGGTGTTTTTTTTAAAAATCGAAATATGAAAAACAGAAGGATCTCTTAACTATTTAGGTTATTAATCAAACTAATCACACTCTTACCACTAAACTATACCCGTTATGTATTCATTATTACATATGAATGGACCATTTGTCCAACAAATGGAATGAGATACAATTAAGATAGCATCAAAATCGTGAAAATTATAGTGTTGATGTTGTCTGATTTTAACATGGAAGGGGACAGGGTATGTTTTGCTCTAATTTTAACATGATCTGAGTTCTATCTATATAGTCTAGTTCTTTTCTCTCACATTTAACGTAAGTGTCAGAAACCATCAGTCTAGATTTTGTGATCAAGCTCCCTCCTTATATAACCTTCCTGTTATGGCATGCTTTAGCCTTAATCTCTGGCATGCTTTAGCCTTAATCTTTGTAAGGAAATAATTTATTTTGACCTTTAGTGAAATTATTTGTATTACACTAGAACTACCATATAATATTTATCATTGTTTATCTCTAAGATGGGCTACAAGCACGGCCGGCCCCCCAATGGAGGCAGGGGAGGCGGCTGCCTTGGGGCCCTCGAATTTTTCCCAATTTTAGGGGGCCTCAAAATTTTTTTCCTTATATTTATATATACGTATTTTGCGAGTAATATTTTTTTTGGGGCCCCCAAATTTAGTTTTTTAGAATTTTGTTTTTAAAAATAGTACTTTGACCGGCTTATTTTAGTTGAGCTTAGGTTTGTAAGGATATTTTTTCTCTCAAATCCCCAAATCTCCATCTATTTCTTCATATATATCGGTTTTTCAGAATTGTAGCAAACAAAAAATTACAAATTTTTTTTTATCATTTTTTTAAAAACAAATTTTGTATGGGGATCCCATTTCGGGAGTTCGCCTCAGGGCCCCATAAACTCAGGGCCGGTCCTGACTACAAGTACCTTTGGAAGAACCATATAGCCTTTGTTGTAGGTAGTTCATAATGGTCTATTATAAGAAGATAGAAACTGTACATGTCCACTGAATGCTTACTGTGCAGTAAAATAATTAAACCCTACAAAAGCCATTTTCTGAGGGGAAAACACAGTATGAAAATTGAAATCGTTCCATTGTTAGGAAGAATGCATTTGGGTGAGACCTAGATCAAAACTGCATGGTGGCTTCTGGTTATGAGGATTAGCTTATAAGCTAGTAATATCTGACATGGTCTTTTAAGTTGTTGACTACTTATACAAATTCTCATTTACCTGAGAGTAAGGGCATCACACGAAGCTAAAAAACAAGTTGTTTCCTTTGTGTTAGGAGACATGTCATGAAAGTATGCAAGTACTTTTGCTATCAATGCATGTTCCTGTGTAGCTCCATTGCTTGTGTCCAAACAGCAAGCAAAGATTAGAACAAGGCATAGTGTTAATGTGTTAGTTATAGCTTTCTGACAGTTTGCAAACACATAATTACATGTTAAAATGACTTCTGTTTAAAACTTAAAATAACGGCAAAGCCAATTGTGGTCTATATCGAATCTGAATACACATTTAGGTAGCTACTTATCCGGAATGTAAATTCCTGAGAAGTGAGAATGTTAAATTCCTTGGAATGTTGTATTCATGCATCTGGTACAGTCCACTGCCGTCATGGAACCCTGCATTCTTATGTTTTGTTGGGTACATAGGAATTTTGAATCTCTGTCATACTTTTTTCCTAATTACCTTCCATGGGGGAGAGAGAGATCTGTGATGGGAGGGTTGACAAGAAATTTGCCAATTACACGAGGGAGGAATCCTTGACTCTCACTCCCGTGACGTAAAATTAAAATTTCCCCTTTCATGTGATACCTATTCCAGGGAATCCAAAATTAGAGTTGGTACCAAACACAAGAATTTGGACTGTGTTCCTAGATTGCACGGCACTTCAAATGGATTTTATGTCAGTCATGGACATGTATCTATACTGACACTTGGTCGACAGGTATCTGGTACGCCGATTCCATATCTTTGTCCGAACTTGACTCGGAGTGGCATTCCCGATCACTGCCGTTGACGTGTCCTTGTAACATTTTTCATAGTTTGCATCCTTGTTAGGAGAGGGAGACATGTAATAGAGAGGCATGACAAATGGTTAGGGAATGAGAGGGGTAACATCGAGCTAAAAGGTTGGATAACTATTAATATTTATCCGAACCCCAAAATTTGTATATTCCTTCGGAATTGAATGATAATAATTTATATATCTGGTTAGTTATTTGGATGTAAATCCAAGTGTGCAATCTTATATCTAATTAAAATTCTGTGGTGTTTATTGGTAGTAAGTGATGTATGCATAAGAAATAAATGACCATTTTATGAATACTTACATATATACAGGCATATAGATTACATATAATGAAAGTTGATTAATCGTTATACCTATTAAAAAAAGTTTTTTAATCTGCTAACAATGTGCACATTAATCGCGTCTTACATACTCGTACTATAACTTGATGTACATTATACATATAATCCATATGCGGAACCCCTTTGCGACCTGTAAAAGTCATTCTGTGTTCAAGATAAACATATTCCATTTTATTTTGTTTAATCAGTCTAAAGAAGTTACCCATAATATACCACATTGTAGCTTCAATAGCATTCTGCATCACCAGTTCTGTTACACGCCAATTAATCCTTGTTCGTAGTAACCTTGATGACTTGATGTCGACGTCATTCATAGTATTTCTCTAATGTATCTACTTCACTAGGCAGTTAAAATCGGTTTTTTGAACTAATCGGTCTAGGAGCGATTAGTGATTAATCGGTTAATCGGAAAATAATCGGGGATTAAATCGGAAAAATCATTATATATAATTAAAAAAAGATATATCCTCATTATCTAGCAATACTAAATTCTAACATAAACTATTATGAGATTATCAAATAGGAACATATAGTTATAGAGAAAAAAAAGTACTTGGTTTGAGCTGAGTTTGGATTCTGGATGTAGGTCGGGTCGGGTTGGCTGGTCGGTTTTATCAAACAAAAACAATTAGGGTGGAACAGCAAAGAGGAGGTGCAGCAAGGAGGAGGTGCAGATGCGGGCCGGGTCAAGTATCCGACGGTACGGGGAGAGCAACAGCGGGTCGGGTTTAGGTTTGCTCGAGGAAAAAGAAGAGAATCAGTTTGGGTTTGGGTTTCGGTTTGCAGGAGGAAGAAGAAGAGAGCGGCGATATGTCGGGTTTGGATTTGCGCGAGGACCAAAAGGGGTTTGAATTTTGAATTTGAATTTTGGATTTTGGCCGGATTGAACCCAAATAATGCCACTAGCAAGATCAAATACTATCAATGTTACTTTAGGTGTGCAATGTGCATTCATTTTGGGTTTTCTATTTGCTTTGGTAAACCAAAACCCTCGCTTTCTAGCTATTTGACTTCAATCTTTCCTTTACAACAAAAAAATGGAAGATTTAGTTATGATTGAAAATCCCAATTTGTTTCGTATCTTCATCCATAGATCCTTTACTACTCATTCAATTGGAAGATTGAAGCCAATTGAAAATAAAAGATTATGCTTCACGTCTCTATAATCCTTTTTTTTTCATTCCAATTCAATTTTGTTCAATTTGGATTTAACCTTCGGATACAAATCATGAGAATGTATATTCTTCCTCAAATATGCTATTAAGGGAAGGGATTAAACCCTTTTACGAAGTTAGGTGTTTTTTTTTAAAATCGGAATATGAAAAACAGAAGGATCTCTTAACTATTTAGGTTATTAATCAAACTAATCACACTCTTACCACTAAACTATACCCATTATGTATTCATTATTACATATGAATGGACCATTTGTCGAACAAATGGAATGAGATACAATTAAGATAGCATCAGAATCGTGAAAATTATAGTGTTGATGTTGTCTGATTTTAACAAGGAAGGGGGAGGGGGTATGTTTTGCTCTAATTTTAACATGGTCTGAGTTCTATCTATATAGTCTAGTTCTTTTCTCTCACATTTAACGTAAGTGTCAGAAACCATCAGTCTAGATTTTGTGATCAAGCTCCCTCCTTATATAACCTTCCTGTTCTGGCATGCTTTTGCCTTAATCTCTGTAAGGAAATAATTTATTTTGACCTTAGTGAAATTATTTGTATTACACTAGAACTACCATATAATATTTATCATTGTTTATCTCTAAGATGGGCTACAAGCACGGCCGGCCCCCCAATGGAGGCAGGGGAGGCGGCTGCCTTGGGGCCCTCGAATTTTTCCCAATTTTAGGGGGCCCCAAAATTTTTTTCCTTATATTTATATATACGTATTTTACGCGTAATATTTTTTTTGGGGCCCCCAAATTTAGTTTTTTAGAATTTTGTTTTTAAAAATAGTACTTTGACCGGCTTATTTTAGTTGAGCTTAGGTTTGTAAGGATATTTTTTCTCTCAAATCCCCAAATCTCCATCTATTTCTTCATATATATCGGTTTTTCAGAATTGTAGCAAAAAAAAAATTACAAATTTTTTTTTTATCATTTTTTAAAAAACAAATTTTGTATGGGGGTCCCATTTCGGGAGTTCGCCTCGGGGCCCCGTAAACTCAGGGCCGGTCCTGACTACAAGTACCTTTGGAAGAACCATATAGCCTTTGTTGTAGGTAGTTCATAATGGTCTATTATAAGAAGATAGAAACTGTACATGTCCACTGAATGCTTAATGTGCAGTAAAATAATTAAACCCTACAAAAGCCATTTTCTGAGGGAAAAACACAGTATGAAAATTGAAATCGTTCCATTGTTAGGAAGAATGCATTCGGGTGAGACCTAGATCAGAACTGCGTGGTGGCTCCTGGTTATGAGGATTAGCTTATAAGCTAGTAATATCTGACATGGTCTTTTAAGTTGTTGACTACTTATACAAATTCTCATTTACCTGAGAGTAAGGGCATCACACGAAGCTAAAAAACAAGTTGTTTCCTTTGTGTTAGGAGACATGTCATGAAAATATGCAAGTACTTTTGCTATCAATGCACGTTCCTGTGTAGCTCCATTGCTTGTGTCCAAACAGCAAGCAAAGATTAGAACAAGGCATAGTGTTAATGTGTTAGTTATAGCTTTCTGACAGTTTGCAAACACATAATTACATGTTAAAATGACTTTCTGTTTAATTGTGGTCTATATCGAATCTGAATACACCTTTCGGTAGCTACTTATCCGGAATGTAAATTTCTGAGAATGTTAAATTCCTTGGAATGTTGTATTCATGCGTCTGGTACAGTCCACTACCGTCATGGAATCCTGCATTCTTATGTTTTGTTGGGTACATCAAGCTCCTAGGAATTTTGAATCCGTGTCATACTTTTTTCCTAATTACCTTCCCTGGGGGAGAGAGAGATCTGTGATGGGAGGGTTGACCAGAAATTTGCCAATTACACTGGGGAGGAATCCTTGATTCCCACTCCCGCGACTTAAAATTAAAATTTCCCCTTTCTTGTGATACCTATTCCAGTGAATCTAAAATTAGAGTTGGTACCAAACACAAGAATCTGGACTGTGTACCTAGATTGCATGGCACTTCAAAATGGATTTTGTGTCAATCATGGACATGTATCTATACTGACACTTAGTCGACAAGTATCTGGTACGCCGATTCCATATCCTTGTCCGAACTTGACTCGGAGTGGCATTCCCGATCACTGTCGTTGACGTGTCCTTGTAACATTTTTCATAGTTTGCATCCTTGTTAGGAGAGAGAGACATGTAATAGAGAGGCATGACAAATGGTTAGGGGATGAGAGGAGTAACTTTGAGCTAAAAGGTTGTAGAACTATTAATATTTATTCGAACCACAAAATTTGTATATTCCTTAGCAATTGAATGATAATAATTTATATATTTGATTAGTTATTTGGATGTAAATCCATGAGTGCAATCTTACATCTAATTAAAATTCTGTGGTGTTTACGGCTAGTAAGAGCATCTGTAGTCGTTCCCTATATTTTCAAAATTTGAAAAATATAGGGAACGAGCTGCTGTAGTCGTTCCCTTTATTTCCAAATTTTGGAAAAGTAGGAACAATGCTCGTCTATATTTGAGAGCTTGATATAGGAAATTCCCAAATATAGGAATCGAAAGATCACCTTGCGTCCGTTCTAAATTTATTTTCTTGGACGCAAGATGATCTGGTGTTTGATCAATTTTTTTTATAAAAAAAGGCTGTTGGACGCAAAATGATCTTGCTTCCGATCGAATTTTTTTTTAAAAGGCGTCGGACGCATCTTGTGTCAGACCAAATTAAAAAAAAATCACTGAAGGAAATAGATGCAATAACATTTTGTTTCTAAGAAATAAAAAATAAATAAAAATAGAATGAACGCAAGACCTTCTTGCATCCTTGATGTTTTCCCCCAAACTTAAATTTATTTTCTATGGAATAGGGCCTATAGGATTGTTATGCATATGAAGTAAATTTGAGATTGGTTTGATTTTTTTGATCAAGGCCTGAGATGGAATGGGCCTATAGGAATTGTTATGTGTTCCTGTGCGTTCAAATTTTTTTTATTTTACAAATGTGTTGGACGCAAATTTTTTATTTTTATTTTTTATTATGATTTGAGGAAATCAATGGCTGAGATTCACGAAACAAAATATCTTCTCATCTACCGTTCATTCAAATTTTGGGTTTAAACGACTACAATCTCAACTCAAAATTTCTATTTCTAAAACCCAAATATAGAAAATTTGAGTTTCAACGACTACATATACTCTTAAGTGTTGCTATCAGAATATGCATAAGAAATAAATGACCATTCTATGAATACTTACATATAGACATGCATATAGATTACGTATAATGAAAGTTGATTAATCATTATACCTATTCAAAAAAGTTTTTAAACCTGCTAACAATGTGCACATTAATCGCGTCTTACATACTCGTACTATAACTTGATGTACATTATACATATAATCCATATGCGGAACCCCCTTGCAACCTGCAAAAGTCATTCCATGTTCAAGATAAACATATTCCAGTTTATTTTGTTTAATCAATCTAAAGAAGTTACCCATAATATACCACATTTTAGGTTCAATAGCATTCTGCATCACCAGTTCTGTTACACGCCAATTAATCCTTGTTCGTAGTAACCTTGATGTCGACGTCATTCATAGTATTTCTCTAATGTATCTACTTCAACACCTCAGTTCCTTGTGTGATCTTTATCAGCTGAAGTCTCAAGTGCTTAAATTATACAAGTGGAAGTTGGACAATAGTTACAGGCTTACAGCTAACTGATTGCTTGATGGTTTCATGGGTACCACGCGGTTAGAAATTTGAACCGTAACTCTACGGGCATACTAGGAAAAGTATTCTAGTTTGACTTGATTCATTAATTTTAAAATGTGTAAATAAATAAATAAATAACTGAAGTTCAACGCACCTGAGATTTTCAGATTTTCATTACTGATATAATGGGACGGGTCTCAGTAACAAGTTGACTTCGTTTTAATCTAACCACGGGATAATCCACACCAATCTGATTTACATTTCTCTTACACATTACACTTGCACTCATTGTATATACATGTTGTAAAACTCATATACTATTGAAATTTGTATATGGGGTTGGGGAATCAAGAACTTGTATTTGTTCCACATTGATCAAAATATCCTGTATAAGAAATTTTAGATCAAAGTTTCACTAGCTAGACCAAAATGTTCTTTCTGTGGCAACATGTTTATTTGTTAGGACCTAAAATATGATCATTGATGCATTGCCGTTAATTGGTTCACAGACTAAAATAATGGAATCAGATACATTTATATGAGGGGGATTGTAGGTCATGTCTTATTGGCAACAGTAAATTTCATCTATTTTTCTTTTTTAGCTGATCAAAGATTATAGTTTCTCTCTTTATTGTATTAGTATTGTCTTATGCAATGGCCTGCTCTGTGGAATCTTAACTGATAAAGTAAGTGCCTTCTCTTTCCTCATAATGTACTGGGATAAACATGTGACATTGATATGTGTAAAATTAGAACCAAATCGGAACCGTTTAAAGTGTGCACGAATCTTAAATCTCTCAGGGGTAAAACGGTAAATTTCACCAGAAACGTATTTGTAAAAGGGTGTTGGGCATCTTTTAAGCCCAACAACCCAAAACATGCTTGTCAAACTGGGTTGCCATAACGGCCCAGTATGACGGAGTTCATGATTATCTAAATATCATTTTAAACTCATAATTATTCATAAAAGACGGTTTAAAAATCACATCTCTTTATAAGAGAAGAGTCTTAACTCTATCTCCGCAACCACTTCTACCTCTTCATGCAGAAGAGAATAACAAACATTTTCAAAACACCGAGAAGTAAAGATAAATGGGATAATTTAGCAAATGCCCCCATTCAAAATATAGAAACTAGCATATACCCTCACTATTTTAAAAAACTAAGAAATACCCCCAGTTTAGACGGAACCGTTAAAATCTCCGTTAAGTGAACTCACGTGCGTCACACGTGATATGTAAAATGACCTTAAATACCCATGATAAAATGTATTTTAGAAAATGCCCCCATTCAGAATGTGGAAACTAGCATATACCCTCACTATTTAAAAAAAAAGATATTTAGGATATTTTAGCAAATGGCCTCGTTCAAAATGCGGAAACTAGCATATATTTCCACTATTAAAAAAAACTAAGAAATACCATCAGTTTGGACGAAACAGTTTTAGGGTTTTGAATACTGTATAATACGTGTTTGTTGTTTTGACAAAAAAATCATCAATGCTTTGTATCCACATCTCAACTTAGGTGTTCCTGAAGATGATGCACAACCTAGTGCGACAATAGATAATACCATATTAACAAAGTTAGTAAATAATTCGTTAAATTCGCAAATTATTCACGAAGAAATAATATGCCGAACAGATTCACGAATTATTTGCAGGTTTGCATTTAATTCCTCTAGTTCGCAAATTATTCACGAAAATCATGAATTAAACGAATGTTTCGCGAATAATTCACGAATTTAGCAAATTATACAAAAGATATTTGTGGATTTATATATATACTAGATTTTCCCGTGGTCACGTGCCAACGACACGTCTTCAGAACGATACAACATATGGAAAGTCTTGTAAACAGTAAATCAACAATTATGTAGCTGAAGTTTGAATAGTATGACAATAATTAGGTGTAAATAAAAGTCCATGTTTATATATATATATATATAGAGAGAGAGAGAGAGAGAGAGAAATAAATGAGTTGTTTTGTGGTGGGGGGATTTGAATTTGAGTTTTGGGGGGAAAATGTGTTTTGTGAGGTTAGATCTGGGCCTTTGATTTTTTGGGGGATTGAAGGAGAGCCATTTGATAGCTTTCTTTGTGTATTATTATTATTATTATTATTATTATTATTATTATATATATATATATATATATATATATATATATATATATATATATATTACTTATGTGATGAGTACTAACTACTTAAATGCATTAAAAATTGTTTTCTTTCTTCCTGTACTTTTGCCGGATTTTTCCTGAATTTGCATATTACTTATGTGATGAGTACTAACTACTTAAATGCATTAAAAATTGTTTTCTTTCTTCCTGTACTTTTGCCGGATTTTTCCTGAATTTGCCGAATTTTTGTTGATTTCTGAATATTAAATCTTGTCGAATTATTTATAAACGACAAATTTGTAACTATGGACAATACACAAGCTACTATTGAACCTATTGAACTTATTGTGAATAAAGATGTTGGAAATGATGATGCACATTCTAGAGTGGAACAGGAGACCACACAATTTGTTGTAATCGATGATGGTACACAAGCTAGTGATGATGCACAACAATCCGTTGTAATAGATGGTGGTTTTTGTCTTTTTTGGGGTCAAAATCTAATGTAGAATCTCTTTCCATTACATTGTTATCATCAGTACAGGAAGAAAGTTGTTCTGAGTAACAATACATAACACTTACATTTTTCACAATACCTAACATTGAAATAGTGGGGATATATGCTAGTTTCCGCATTGAATGGGGGGCATTTGCTAAAATATCTCAAATATCGTTTTATTAAATAGTGTGGGGGTTATGTTAGTTTCCACATTCTGATTAGGAGTATTTGCCAAAATACATTTTATCATGGGTATTTAGGCCATTTTGCATATCACGTGTGATGCACGTGAGTTCACTTAACGGAGATTTTAACGGTTTCGTCCAAACTAGGGGTATTTCTTAGTTTTTTAAAATAGTGGGGTATATGCTAGTTTCAACATTTTGAATTGGGGGCATTTGCTAAATTATTCCAAGATAAATTAATATCTCCCAAAGCGACTATAAATACCTTATGACCTTTACAGGAACCAGGTAATCAATATTTGGCTACTAAAAACTCTTATATATTTTTGACTTTAAGCATCGGAGGGTTTATCGCCAGGGCCAACTCTGGTGTTTCAGACTTTTGCAGGTCCATCGGAGCGATCGCCACCGTTCAGATCAGATCCAAGCGTTCAAACGAGTTAGATTTCAGAGTCGAGATCAGTTTGTAGCACTCAACATCGGTGAAAACTAAAAGGTCGGTTTTTTTATTGTTTCTAAAAAAGAATTCACATCCTCTGTTTGCTCCCACATAGAAAATAATAGCAACATATGTTAAAAGAAACACACACACACACACACATATATATTTATATAATAAAACACGAAGAAAGCTATCAAGTGACTCTCATTCAATCCCCCAAAATTAAAGGTCCGGATCTAACCTCACAAAACACATCCCCCCCCCCCCCCCCCCCCCCCCCCCCCCCCAAAGTTTTCTCCCAAAACTCAAATTCAAATTCCCCCACCCAAAACAATTCCTTTATTTATTTAATTATCTATCTCTCTCCCTCCTATTCAAAAAATTAAGAAAATAAAAATTTAAAAAAATATAAAAAAATATAACATAAAAAATAAAAAATAAAAAACTTACAAAATAAAAAACTAAAAAAAATTTAAAATTTAAAAACTTTAAAAATAATTCAAAAAAATCAAAAATATCAAAAAAGAATTAAGAAAATAAAAATTTTAAAAAAATAAAAAAATAAAAAATAAAAAAAACTTAAAACTTAAAAACTAAAAACATTTAAAATTTAAAAACTTTAAAAATAATTCAAAAAAATCAAAAATATCAAAAACTTATAAAAAATTTGAAAAGTTTTAAAAAATTAAAAAATATTCAAAAATTTTAAAAATTAAAAAATATTTAAAAATTTTAAAAATTTTAAAAATTTAAAAATATTTAAAAATATTTAAAAATTTTAAAAATTAAAAAATATTTAAAAATTTTAAAAATTTAAAATTTTAAAAAAAATTAAAAAATTTTTAAAAACAAAAAAATTTATAAATTTTAAATTTTAAATTTTTTTAAAATTTAAAAAAAAAATAAAAAATATAAAAATTTTAAATTGTGAAAATTTTGAAAATCTCAAAGCAAATCCAAATCAAAATCCAATGTCGAACCCCAATCAAGAAGTCGTTGCCGATATCTGATCCGCTATTGATTCCGTATCGGTGACTCTCCTCCACCAAATCGAGCGCGAATATCAAGTGACTTCGTATCGGCGACTCCCTTCCATTGAATCGACAACCTCTGTATGCGATGCGACAACTCTAATTTCATCTCATTAACCGAATTCTTATTCTAATTTTTAATTTTGTGTGTGCAGTGGATTACTCAGTTTTTTGCTGACTCGAATTTTGTGTGCGCATGGGATCTAAGTTCAGAGAGGAGTGATTGTTTTATTTTTGGGTTAAAATTTTTTTAATTTAGTGATTTATTTGATGAGTTTTTTTATTGGTTTTGATTTAATGTACGCAAGTGAGATAGATTATTTGGTGGCCTCAATTTGGGCTTCCAAACCATAGCAGAACAGGTAAGCTGACTAGCAATCTAAAATAACTTGGCAAATATGCAACATTAATTTCTTTACTAAAAGAGATGATACTATCGTGAAGTGTTCTCGTCACTGGTTATTAGAAACCATGGATAATATAACATATAAGAACTTTTAGTGTATGTTTGGATATATAGGAATGGGATGACTGGAGTTTACTAGTGAAGCGTGTACGAAGAAAGCTTTCAAGTGGCTCTCCTTCAATCCCCCAAAATTAAAGGCCCAGATCTAATCTCACAAAACACATCCCCCCCCCAAAAATTTTTTCCCAAAACTCAAATTCAAATCCCCCCACCTAAAACTGTAGAACCCCGTATTTTCAAATATTATTTTTATATTTGAAAATAAATTTAAATTGATTTTTGGAGATTTAATTAATATTTTCTAAAAGATTTATCTTCATACACGTGCAAAACACGTGCAAATACTTTTATGAGAAGTTTGAAATTTTAGTTTTCTTTATGAAAAATCATTATTTAATATTTGAGATTTATTTAGTATTTTTCCAGATTTTTCTGAAATTAATTAGAGCTATTTGCAATCTTTGAGAAAAGAAGGACCTTTTTGCAAATTTGACATTTTTAAGGGTTAAAGTGCAAAATATATTTTCTAGACGATTGGATCAGTATTGGTTGAGATTTAGAAGTATATATTTTTTTTGAATCCTAATTTAAATGAATTTCGATTGAATTTCCAAGACTATACCTATATATGTGAAATTGTATTTTGGAAAGGATTGTTTTGCAAAAGTATGGTTGAAAACCCTAAACCTATTCCCGGATATTTAAGGAATTTTTCCCAGCCGTCATTGTTAAAAATATACAGATTTTGGTGATTGGTTTGGAGGAGCAAAAAGGAGTTTTTGGATCTAGCAAAAGGAAGACTTTTTCGTGGACTTTTTCTCAATCTAAAGGTGAGTGACATTGTGTGTTTTTGTTTTGTTTTGTGTATGATATGAATTTGTCTTGTTGTTGATCTATGGATGCGAGTGGCAATATTGTTTGATTTGATGTTGTGAATAATATAGATCTTGTATTGTGGTATGATTCATGTGAATAATGATTGTTGTTTATACCATATTGTGAATCTAAGAATGATTAGTAGACCTTTGTTTATAAAACCTTATTATCAATATTTGAGTATGTTACGATCGGATGATGAACACCTGGATCTTATATGTTGTAAATCAGATTTTGATTTAGAGTTGTGAGAGATAACTAGTCTTGAGAAACCCTAATAAAAGAATTAGTGATCTAGAACAAGAGAACTTGAGTTTTGACATATTTGAAGTTTTGAGTAATATACCCATAATGAAGATTCTTTGAGATTTGTCATTTTGCCTGAATGCAAACTTTTTCCATAAACAATGAATCCTTAGAAAACCTCAGTTTTGATTATTGTATTCAGACCTAAGATATGAAACTGTAGGCCGACAGCCGACTGGTCTACCTATCAGTCGACTGGTACGACCATACTGTTGTATCATGAGTCTTTTGGAATTCCGTTCTGGACAGCTGACTGAGACCCTTGTCAGTCGACTGGTATACTTAGAACTTGTTTTGTAAGATTATGTCAGTTTCTTGTCTGGACAGTCGACCTATACCTCCTTTAAGTCGACTTATGTACTTAGAATATTTTTTGTGAAAATTATTGGAATTTATCTCGGGCAAGTCGACTGAAGCCTTTTTAAGTCGACTGCTATGACTTAGTTTATTTTTGTTAAATTTTGGATATTTGCCCTTCTAGACAGTTGACTTACTACAGTATAAGTCGACTGGTACTGATGGACTTTTGTAACTTGAGTGTTCCTTGAGTGTTTGGTTCTCAGTTAATTCAGTCCATACCCTGCTTTCAGTTAAGCATTTGTTTCTAAGATGTTCAGTTAAGTATTTGATTTAAGACATTCAGTTGAGCCACTTCGTTTAGTGGGACTTTGCTTTAGACTTTTGAGTTTGAGTCTCTAGAGGTGCGTGACCCTAGTATACCGGTGTTGAGTTATTTTGTTGAGGCCCATTGAGGCATTTCAGTTTTTCAGTCTTGATTTTTTAGGCCGGTAGGGTACACCACTCTAGGAGATTCGTTGAGCAATTAAATAACCCAAAAGATGATAAGGACAGGCACTAGTGGTGATATGATGAACGGGAACATGAGTTATGCACCTCAGTATGGCTTTAGATGTGGGATTTGATCTCCGGAATTATCCAAGTAACTTTCTTGAGATGTGGGATGATCTCCGAAATTATCCAGGTAAATTACCTGAGATGTGGGATCTATCTCCGGAATTATCCAAGTGGTTTGCTTGAGATGTGGGATTGATCTCCGGAATTATCAAAGTCGAGGCGACGCACATGGGGTATTCGTGTGATGATGTGTCTATGTCTCGATGTGGGATGATCTCCGGAATTATCCAGGTAAAATACCTGAGATGTGGGATCCATCTCCGGAATTATCAGGCATGGACTAATTCTCACAGTTTATCTTTATCTCATAGTAGTCATCGTGTTAGGATTAGTTGCATAGCGGGGGGATTGAACCCTAAGAAGTGAAGACGTTAAGGGCTTGCACCGAACCTATGTAGAATGGGATGCATAGACTTCGACAAGTACGCATTAGAGAGTCCACATAGGGCATTTGTGTTTTCTTGACTTAGTTGTATGCATGTGGTTTTCCTGTTTTTCTACACTTAACACTTGGTTGGTATCACTTGTTGTAATATTTCGTGCTATCTCATATTTTAAGTATTTTGATTCACTATATGTTACTTATGAAACCATGCTTAAGTTTTATTTATGTTGTTTGTTGTTGTCACTCACACCATTTATGGCTGACCCCTTTAGTTTGGGAGTTAGGGATCATCTCTAGCCTCATATGTTGCAGGTTGTTGCTTAGAGTTGGAGATGGGATGCTTGAGTTGGTTTTTGAGAAAAGTGTTTTGATAAGAGTTTGTGTAAAATTGTAATAGCAGTTTTGAGATAAATTTGTGTTGTAAATAAAAGAAATTTATGAGTTGAGTTTGTTTGAATTCCGCTGTGTTTTGTAAAAGTTTGTTGTAATAAAAGTTGAAAATTTTAGTGGTGTTGGTTGTGTTTAATATTATATTGAAGTGGATCGCTGGGAATGTGCCACGTATTTTCTAAGATATCTTATTAGAAATTCGGGGCGCTACAGAGATTGGTATCAGAGCATGCTTCAATAGTAATACTAAACATGACATAAAAATGACCTAGGTGTGGACACTAGAGTGTGAGTACCTAGGTGTGGACATTAAAGAGTGAGTATCACATAGAACGGAAATATGATGTTTTACCTTTGGGATACAAGTGAAGTTTTGCCAAAGGAAATTGATGTGAGTTTGAATTGTGTGTGTGATGCTCTAACTTTTCCCTCGTTTTGCAGTATTCAGAATGGTTGCACCCAGGGGCAGGAATGGTGGCAACAATGAGGATGGATCTGGTAGTTCCCGAGGAAATGGGATCGATCTTGAGGCTGAATTCGCCAAGGTGTATCAGACCCTGAATGCGCTGATGGCATTCAATTTGGCGCAAACTCAGAATCAGCAGCAGAATCAGCAGCCAAATCATGGAGCTGGACAGGGATTGGTTAACGCCGATCCGATCAAGCAGATCGAATCCTTTAAGAGGATGAGGCCGCCAGTCTTTGAGGGGCAAGCTGATCCAATCGCAGTCGATGATTGGATTCGGAAGATGGAGACAATCTTCGAGGTATCGGAGACTCCAGCAGCCAGCATGGTGAAGTTAGCTTCGATGCAGCTTGAGAAGGATGCTGGTGTCCGGTGGGAATCGCTGAAGAGGACTTTGGGAGATCAGCCAATGACTTGGGAAGCTTTTCTGGAGGAGTTTAGAGATCGCTTCTTTCCCCTAGATGTTCAGGAGAAGAAGGCAACTGAGTTCTTGAACCTTCAGCAGGGCAGCATGACCGTGCGGGAGTATGAGACCAAATTTGCTCAACTTTCGAGGTATGCACCAGAATTAGTTGTTGACGAGGCAAAGAAGGGCAAAAAGTTTGAGCAGGGCTTGAGGCCAAACTTGAGGTCGAGGATGATCCCGTTGGGTATCAGACGGTTCGACAAGCTGGTCAGGAGAGCAGCCATGACTGAGGAGGACATGGACCAGTTCCAGAAGAGGCAAGATACATGGAACCGGAACAAGAGGCCAGCATCAGGCCAGAGTGGGAAGGGATTCCCCGCGAAGCAGGCCAAGTTCAGTGATCTGGTGCAGAAGGCACCTGCAGCTCAGGGAGTGACCTGTTATTACTGCAAGGAGGCAGGACATTACAGGTCAGCATTTTCGAAGTTGGAGAAGCATATTTGTTCCCAGTGTGGGCAGGCAGGACATTCTAAGCTCCATTGTCCACAATTGAGGAAGGATGGTTCGGGTGGAAGCAAATTTCAGAAGAGGCAAGGGCGAGTATTTGCATTAACCGAGGAGGACGCTGGTAACTCGGAAGATGTAATACAGGGTATGCAAGAATTCTGATTTTTATTTTAAATCAATGTAATAAGTAAAACCTTTATTTGAGAACAATTTAAGATTGAGTATCATTCTTATTGTAACATGAGTTGTTTTAATTAATGGAATAAAGGCAAAGGTTTTATTTGACACTGGTTCATCGCATACTTTTGTATCGCCAAATTTTGCAAAGATCTTAGGTGTGGAACCGAAGTTGTTTTCGGGCAGGGTTTTGTCGGTGGCAACGCCGTCAGGTGAAGAGTTGATTGCGGATCGATATTACGAGGGCTGTGATATCGAGATTGGTGGGAGGTTGTTCGGCATTGATTTGATCGAGCTGAAAGTCTTGGGTGTGGATGTCATTGTAGGCATTGATTGGATGGCAATATATGATGCCACAATTGAATGCAAGCAGAAAGAGGTGTTGGTGAAAGCACCAGGTGGACCTGCAGTGACTTTCCAAGGGAAGAAGAAGATTCCGAAGGTGACTGCAATGGTATCTAAGATGGCAATTCCAGATGAAGTCAAGGGCATTCCGGTGGTCAGAGATTTTTCTCAGGTGTTCTTGGATGATTTTTCAGGATTACCACCGCAGAGAGATGTGGAGTTTTGCATTAATGTTCAGCCAGGGAGTGCACCGATTTCCAAGGCTCCGTACAGGATGGCACCTGTAGAGCAGAATGAAGTGAAGAAGCAGATTGAGGAGCTGTTGAGCAAAGGGCTTATCCGGCCGAGTTCTTCTCCGTGGGGAGCGACAGTGTTATTGGTCAAGAAGAAGGACGAGTCAATGAGGATGTGCATTGACTATCGGAAGTTGAATAGGGTGACTATTCAGAACAAGTATTCACTGCCGCGGATTGATGATTTGTTCGACAAGCTTCGAAAAGCAGCTGTGTTTTCGAAGATTGATTTGAGATCAGGGTATCATCAGGTTCGAGTCAAGGAGGAAGATGTGAGTAAGACAGCTTTCAGGACTCGTCATGGACTCTATGAGTTTTTGGTAATGCCATTCGAGTTGACGAATGCGCCAGCAGTTTTCATGGATATGATGAATCAGGTTTTGAGGCCATTTATTGACTCCTTCGTGGTGGTTTTCATCGATGATATTTTGGTGTATTCGAAGTCGGAGGAGGAGCACTCTACGCACTTGACAGCGGTATTACAGAAATTGCAGGAGCATATCTTGTATGCCAAGTTGTCGAAGTGTGAGTTTTGGAAGTCTGTGGTAGCTTTCCTTGGTCATATTCTTTCTAAGGAGGGAGTAGCTACTGATCCTCAGAAAATTGAAGCAGTGAAGGATTGGCCCAGGCCGACGTCTGTGAAGGAAGTCAGAAGTTTCTTGGGTTTAGCTGGTTGCTACAGGAGATTTATCCAGGGTTATTCTCAGATTACAGTTCCTTTGACAGGTTTGACCCGGAAGAATGTGGCATTTGTATGGACAGATAAGTGTGAGGAAAGTTTCCTTGAGTTAAAGGAAAGGTTGACTACTGCACCTATCTTAGTTTTGCCGCAAGCTGGGAAGGATTATGATATCTACAGTGATGCATCTCTCAGAGGTTTGGGTTGTGTCTTGATGCAAGAAGGCAAGGTTATTGCTTATGGTTCGAGGCAATTGCGTCTGCATGAGAAGAATTATCCGACGCATGATTTGGAGCTAGCAGCTATCATTTATGCCTTGAAGCCGTGGAGGCATTATGTCTATAGGGAGAAGGTTAACATGTACACTGACCACAAGAACCTGAAGTACATTTATCAGCAGAAGGATCTTAATCTTCGGCAGAGAAGGTGGTTGGAAGTTTTGGAAGACATTCATCCCGAGATCAAGTATCACCCGGGCAAGGCGAATGTGGTGGCTGATGGGCTTAAGAGGAAGAATAGTTTATCAAGTTTGATCACTACTCGAAGAGAGTTGGCAGCAGAGATCGATCAGGCAGGTATCGAGGTGGTGCTGCAAGGTTTAGGGGCATCTTTGGCTCAGTTGAGGTTGCAGCCGTCCTTGAGAGAGAGGATTATGGAAGGTCAGAGATCAGACTCAGAGATTCAGAAGATGTTGCAACAGGTTTCAGAAGGCAAGCTATCAGAGTTTCGTGTCCAAGATGGAATTCTTTGGTTGGGTGAGAGGTTGTGTGTTCCAGATAATGCAGAATTGAGAGATAGTATCTTGCAGGAAGCACACAGTACATTGTTGTCAGTTCATTCAGGAGGCACAAAGATGTACAGGGACATCAAACAGCATTTTTGGTGGTCTGGTATGAAGAGGGATGTAGCAGATTTCGTGGCACGGTGTCTGACTTGTCAGCAGATCAAAGCAGAAAATCAGAGACCTGGAGGTTTGTTACAGCCGTTACCCATTCCGGAGTGGAAGTGGGAGAATATCAGTATGGATTTCATCACGGGTTTGCCGAGGAGTTCGAAGGGCAATGACTCGATCTGGGTTGTTGTGGACCGATTGACTAAGTCGGCTCACTTTCTAGCCATGAAGATTACTTGGTCGATGGAGAAATTGGCTGAGTTGTACATTGGTGAAATTGTGAGACTTCATGGAGTTTCTGTGTCGATTATATCCGACAGAGATGCAAGGTTCACTTCAAGGTTTTGGAAGAGCCTACAAGCAGCTTTAGGCACCAGAACTGATTTCAGTACTGTTTTTCATCCACAGACCGATGGTCAGACTGAGAGGGTGAATCGAGTGCTGGAAGACATGCTGAGGGCTTGTGTTATGGATTTCGGTGGTAGTTGGGAGAGATACTTGGCATTGGTTGAGTTTGCTTATAACAACAGTTACCATGCGAGTATCGGAATGGCACCGTATGAGGCTTTGTACGGGCGGAGGTGCAGGACACCTGTTTGTTGGTATGAGGTTGGCGAGAGGCAGATGTATGGTTCTGAGATCGTACAGCAGACATCAGAGCAGATTGAGCTGATTCGCAAGAGGTTGGTTGAGGCTCAGAGTCGGCAGAAGAGTTATGCTGATACTCGACGAAGAGACTTGGAGTTTGAAGTTGGGGATGCAGTTTTTCTCAAGGTGTCTCCGACCAAAGGAGTGATCAGGTTTGGTAAGGGAGGCAAACTGGCGCCAAGGTATATTGGGCCGTACAGGATCATGGAGCGGATTGGCAAGACCGCTTATAGATTGAAGCTTCCAGAGGAGTTGGCACAGGTACATGATGTATTCCATGTGTCATTATTGAGGAAATATGTGCCAGATCAGAATCATCAGTTGGTAGAGGTTCCTGAAGATCTACAGGTGAACTTGAGTTACAAGGAACAGCCTGTTGAGATCGTTGACCGTAGAGAGAAAGTTCTCAGGAGCAGGGTGATACCTATGGTCAAGGTGTTGTGGAGGAATCAGCAGTTCGAGGAGGCTACTTGGGAGCCAGAGGATCGCATGCAGAAGGATTTCCCCGAGCTTTTTGTATGAGTGTATTCTATTATGTGACTGTAATTCTTTTGAATGATAGTACTTTGATTTGAGTTGTATTCTTCTATTTTGATTGAGTTGTCTTATGCAATTGTTTGAATTATGTTTCCATTTATGAGATGTTGTTCTTCTTGTTGGTATGATGTTTGGACTCATTAGTAGTAGTTCTGAGGACAGAACTCTTCTAAGGAGGGAGTGATGTAGAACCCCGTATTTTCAAATATTATTTTTATATTTTAAAATGAATTTAAATTGATTTTTGGAGATTTAATTAATATTTTCTAAAAGATTTATCTTCATACACGTGCAAAACACGTGCAAATACTTTTATGAGAAGTTTGAAAATTTAGTTTTCTTTATGAAAAATCATTATTTAATATTTGAGATTTATTTAGTATTTTTCCAGATTTTTCTGAAATTAATTAGAGCTATTTGCAATCTTTAAGAAAAGAAGGACCTTTTTGCAAATTTGACATTTTTAAGGGTTCAAGTGCAAAATATATTTTCTGGACGATTGGATCAGTATTGGTTGAGATTTAGAAGTATATTTTCTTTTTGAATCCTAATTTAAATGAATTTCGATTGAATTTCCAAGACTATACCTATATATGTGAAATTGTATTTTGGAAAGGATTGTTTTGCAAAAGTATGGGTGAAAACCCTAAACCTATTCCCGGATATTTAAGGGATTTTTCCCTGCCGTCATTGTTAAAAATATACAGATTTTGGTGATTGGTTTGGAGGAGCAAAAAGGAGTTTTTGGATCTAGCAAAATGAAGACTTTTTCGTGGACTTTTTCTCAATCTAAAGGTGAGTGACATTGTGTGTTTTTGTTTTGTTTTGTGTATGATATGAATTTGTCTTGTTGTTGATCTATGGATGCGAGTGGCAATATTGTTTGATTTGATGTTGTGAATAATATAGATCTTGTATTGTGGTATGATTCATGTGAATAATGATTGTTGTTTATACCATGTTGTGAATCTAAGAATGATTAGTAGACCTTTGTTTATAAAACCTTATTATCAATATTTGAGTATGTTACGATCGGATGATGAACACCTGGATCTTATATGTTGTAAATCAGATTTTGATTTAGAGTTGTGAGAGATAACTAGTCTTGAGAAACCCTAATAAAAGAATTAGTGATCAAGAACAAGAGAACTTGAGTTTTGACATATTTGAAGTTTTGAGTAATATACCCATAATGAAGATTCTTTGAGATTTGTCATTTTGCCTGAATGCAAACTTTTTCCATAAACAATGAATCCTTAGAAAACCTCAGTTTTGATTATTGTATTCAGACCTAAGATATGAAAACTGTAGGCCGACAGCCGACTGGTCTACTTATCAGTCGACTGGTACGACCATACTGTTGTATCATGAGTCTTTTGGAATTCCGTTCTGGATAGCTGACTGAGACCCTTGTCAGTCGACTGGTATACTTAGAACTTGTTTTGTAAGATTATGTCAGTTTCTTGTCTGGACAGTCGACCTATACCTCCTTTAAGTCGACTTATGTACTTAGAATATTTTTTGTGAAAATTATTGGAATTTATCTCGGGCAAGTCGACTGAAGCCTTTTTAAGTCGACTGCTATGACTTAGTTTATTTTTGTTAAATTTTGGATATTTGCCCTTCTGGACAGTCGACTTACTACAGTATAAGTCGACTGGTACTGATGGACTTTTGTAACTTGAGTGTTCCTTGAGTGTTTGGTTCTCAGTTAATTCAGTCCATACCCTGCTTTCAGTTAAGCATTTGTTTCTAAGATGTTCAGTTAAGTATTTGATTTAAGACATTCAGTTGAGCCACTTCGTTTAGTGGGACTTTGCTTTAGACTTTTGAGTTTGAGTCTCTAGAGGTGCGTGACCCTAGTATACCGGTGTTGAGTTATTTTGTTGAGGCCCATTGAGGCATTTCAGTTTTTCAGTCTTGATTTTTTAGGCGGTAGGGTACACCACTCTAGGAGATTCGTTGAGCAATTAAATAACCCAAAAGATGATAAGGACAGGCACTAGTGGTGATATGATGAACGGGAACATGAGTTATGCACCTCAGTATGGCTTTAGATGTGGGATTTGATCTCCAGAATTATCCAAGTAACTTTCTTGAGATGTGGGATGATCTCCGAAATTATCCAGGTAAATTACCTGAGATGTGGGATCTATCTCCGGAATTATCCAAGTGGTTTGCTTGAGATGTGGGATTGATCTCCGGAATTATCAAAGTCGAGGCGACGCACATGGGGTATTCGTGTGATGATGTGTCTATGTCTCGATGTGGGATGATCTCCGGAATTATCCAGGTAAAATACCTGAGATGTGGGATCCATCTCCGGAATTATCAGGCATGGACTAATTCTCACAGTTTATCTTTATTTCGTAGTAGTCATCGTGTTAGGATTAGTTGCATAGCGGGGGGATTGAACCCTATGAAGTGAAGACGTTAAGGGCTTGCACCGAACCTATGTAGAATGGGATGCATAGACTTCGACAAGTACGCATTAGAGAGTCCAGATAGGGCATTTGTGTTTTCTTGACTTAGTTGTATGCATGTGGTTTTCCTGTTTTTCTACACTTAACACTTGGTTGGTATCACTTGTTGTAATATTTCGTGCTATCTCATATTTTAAGTATTTTGATTCACTATATGTTACTTATGAAACCATGCTTAAGTTTTATTTATGTTGTTTGTTGTTGTCACTCACACTATTTATGGCTGACCCCTTTAGTTTGGGGGTTAGGGATCATCTCTAGCCTCATATGTTGCAGGTTGTTGCTTAGAGTTGGAGATGGGATGCTTGAGTTGGTTTTTGAGAAAAGTGTTTTGATAAGAGTTTGTGTAAAATTGTAATAGCAGTTTTGAGATAAATTTGTGTTGTAAATAAAAGAAATTTATGAGTTGAGTTTATTTGAATTCCGCTGTGTTTTGTAAAAGTTTGTTGTAATAAAAGTTGAAAATTTTAGTGGTGTTGGTTGTGTTTAATATTATATTGAAGTGGATCGCTGGGAATGTGCCACGTATTTTCTAAGATATCTTATTAGAAATTCGGGGCGCTACAAAAACAACTCCTTTATTTTTTAAATTATCTCTCTCTCTCTCCTATTCAAAAAATTAAGAAAAATAATAATAAATAAAAACTAAAAAAACTTATAAACTTAAAAACTAAAAAAAAATTTAAATTTAAAAACTTTAAAAATAATTCAAAAAAAATCAAAAACTGATAAAAAATTTAAAAAATATTAAAATATTAAAAATAGTTAAAAATATTTTAAAAAATAAAAAAAATAAAAAAAATTTAAAATTTTAAAATTTTTTGAAATAAAAAAATAAAAAAAAAATTTTTTAAAAAAATTTTCAAAATTTCAAAATTTTTTAAAATAAAAAATTTAAGAAATTTTTAAATTTTGGAAATTTGAAATTTTGAAAATTTTAAAGCAAATCCAAATCCAATGTCGAACCCCAATCAAGGAGTCGTCACCGGTATCTGATCCGCTGCTGATTTCGTATCGGTGACTCCCTTCCACCAAATTGAGCGCGAATATCAAGCAACTTCGTATCGGTGACTCCCCTCCACCGAATCGAGAGCCTCTATATGCGATGCGACGACTCTAATTGCATCTCATTAACCGATTTCTTATTCTAATTTTTCATTTTGTGTGTGCAGGGGATTACTTAGTTTTTTGCTGACTTGAATTTTGTGTGCATGAGATCTAAGTTCAGAGAGGTATGATTGTTTTATTTTTGGGTTTAAAAATTTTTAATTTAGTGATTTATTTGATGAGTTTTTTATTGGTTTTGATTTAATGTACGCAAGTGAGAGATAGATTATTTGGTGGCCTCAATTTGGGCTTTCAAACCATAGCAGGACAGGTAAACTGACTATCAGCCTAAAATAACTTGGCAAATTTACAACATTAATTTCTTTACTACAAGAGAAAATAATCACTGGTTATTAGAAACCATGGATAATAACTTTTAGTGTATATTTGGATATATAGGATTGGGATGACTGGAGTTTACCTGTGAAGGGTGCAAACTCTCCACTCAAGAAAGACAGCTAAAGGAAATTTGTTATTTATCTATTTTGATTTTTTATATAAAAAGTGCAATGAGGAGACAAAGTGGAGATAAAAGAAATGATTAGCTTGGATTAGAGTTTTGAGAACTTCATGTATTTCATTTTGGTTGAAATAATAATAAGAGGTATTTTAATTGCGAACTGAGTCTCAGACAAATAAATGTTTAGATTATTAGTATTGTAGATACCTTCACACCTGCATTTGCGTTACCATTGTATTTAGACATGCTCATAGTAGTTATAGGATTAGAGTCAGCTCTATAAAACCTATATGATAATGTCCTTGCATAACGATTACAAGCATCTAAAAGTGATGCTGAAGTTAAAAAAAATTCTATGCAGTGTTTCTAACAAACTATTTGCATTCCAAGTAAGTTCAAGCTAATAATCAAGAAGGCGATGGTTGAGTTTAAAGGTAGATATACTGTTTTCTCATATAATATGTTTGCTACTTCAATTAATTTGCTGGACCTCCGAAGACGTGCACCGTGCACTTTGATTATATAAAACTATTTTATATAATCAAACCAGGTGCACCGTTTCGAACACGTGCCGTAGGCACATATCAACGGGCAAACCTAGTGTGTATATATATATATATATATATATATATATATATATATATACACACACACACACACACAGTTGCTTGTGAACTAAAGATTGAAGAGACTCCCGTATCTAAAGTCATGAACATGAGTCCTGTTTTTGTTCTTTCTGACACTAGCTGTTGAGGCATTGCAAAAAATGGTACAAGGTTTGTGACTTTGTGTAGTCATGATTATACAAGGACTAAGAAAATTCCTTTCATTCATATGAGTAAATAATAATAATGTATCAAGTTTTAACCCTGCCCTTCATATATATATATATATATATATATATATATATATATATATATATATATATATAGTCCCTTTCAGTTGCACACTATTTTTGGTGAGCGCTCATGAAATAAAGACCCTATGAAAAATCCGAACCACTCATATTGTTCTATATGCTTAAGATAGCCTAACAATAAAAAATCAAGTAATTTGAAGTTCATTTGTCCATCCATCATGCTGTTAGAATTTTTAGCCATACAATTTTGTGATGATGTAAATTATGGACAAATGAATTTCAAATTAATTGATTTTTTATTGTTAGGC
Source organism: Hemerocallis citrina (assembly GCA_017893485.1). NCBI lineage: Eukaryota > Viridiplantae > Streptophyta > Magnoliopsida > Asparagales > Asphodelaceae > Hemerocallis > Hemerocallis citrina. The sequence continues at coordinate 195,983,722 of CM030365.1, forward strand.
TATCTTATGTATATAGAATAATATGAGCAGTTCAGATTTTTCATAGGTGCTCTATTTCTTGAGTGCTCACGGAGTGCTCACCAAAGTAGTGTGCAACCGAAGATTTCTCTCTCTCTCTCTCTCTATATATATATATCTATATAATAAAACACAAAGAAAGCTATCAAGTGGTTCACTTTCAATCCCCCCAAAATCAAAGGCCCAGATCCAACCTCACAAAACACATTTTCCCTCCCAAAATTTCAAACCCCAAAATTAAAATTTTCCCTCAAAACTAAAAAACTCATTACTTTATTTCTATCTCTCTCTTCTCTCTTCACTTTTTCATATTTCTCTCTTTCTCTCTCTCTCTCTCCAATTTTTTCTTTATTTACTTAGAAATTTAGATTTTAAGATTTTAGGTTTGTAAAATTTTCAGAATTTTTATGCTTTTTTTTATTGCACATGTTATATTGAACATAACAAATATCTCTTCAACAGTTAAATTTCATCATTTTCTGCCATTAAAGTTCTAAGAAGTTAAAATTATTTTTCAACATATACTAATAGAAACATGGATTTTTATTTACAACTAATTATTGTCATTCTATTCAAACTTGAACTACATAATTATTGTTTTATTGTTTACAGGGCTTTTCGTGTGTTGTATCGTTTCAAAAACGTGCCGTAGGCACGTGCCCACGGGCATATATATATATATATATATATATATATATATATATATATAGAGAGAGAGAGAGAGAGAGAGAGAGAGAGAGAGAGAGAGAGAGAGAGAGAGAAATGTTCTGTTGTGCACTCGGTCTCTGTGTGCACTCGGTCTTCCCGTCTTTGTGTTGACGATCCGAATCATTCACATTGATTTACACATCTAAATTAGTCTAAATATATAAAATTAAATTATTTGAAATTCATTTGCCTATCCATTGATGCGCTACAAAATTGGCTGAAAATCGTTGTTTTTTTATATTCACATGATGGATGGGCAAATAAATTTCAAATGACTTGATTTTACATATTTAGACTAATTTAGATGTGTAGATCAATGTGAACGGTTCAGATCGTCGATATGAAGGTGGAAGGCCGAGTGCACACGAGTGCACACGGAAACCTAGTGCACAGCGGAACATTTCTATGTTTCTGTATATCTATATATATATACTAGGTATGCCCGTGGGCACGTGCCTACGACACGTATTCAGAACGATACAACATATGAAAAATCATGTAAACAATAAGGGATGATTTATATAGATGTTTATTTGCTAGTTGACGTTGATGTATTGATGTACTTTGAAGTAGGATGATGAAGTGTCCTTGATGTTTATTGGTTTGTATATTGCATGGTTATTTGTCAGCAGCTTGGGATTCAAAAATAGTATTATGAATGTACAACAGTAGTGAATCGGAAATTCCTTACTATGTGTGACTTGAGCATAAGAGATTTCTTTTTTGATTTGGAGTCTAACATAAGTAGCAATTAATTTTCAAACTTCATAAGTTACGGTTAATGCCTCAAACTGCATGAGTTAGTTCCCCCTTGTTTGTTTTTTGTGTAGTTAACTATGTATGAATTTAAAAGAGAAATTTTTTTGTGATGTATACGTGAAGTGAAATTGCAACAAAGCACATCAAGATACAATTTTGCAGCTAAAAAAATCCGAAATACAGGGATTAAGCATGGATTTGTCTATAAAAGCACGATCGAGCGAGTCAATTAAAGAATTCGCAACGATCTTTCAAAGCACCAAATGCCCAAATATTCAAAAAAGCATAATCTAAAATTGCATAATAAAAAAAAAGCATTCTAATCAAAATTAACTCAGTAAAGCATTATAATTTAAAACAATTACTCAGTGAAGTATAATACAATCAGATCAAATATGGTAATTCAAAAGAAATTAAATGGAAATGAATGTTATTGAGTTACGAAAGCATAATCCGAAAAAAAAACATAATTAAAATTTTGAAATAATAAAATAAAACATAATCCAAAATTGCATAACCAAAAAAATCTTTCACTATATTTTTGTTGTTGATATACCTGGGTAAAAAAAAAAGAGAAGAAAGAGAAAGAATTACGAAAAATGATAAAAGATGGGGAAGAGAGAGAGAGAGAGTAATAAATGAAGGAGGGGGGGGGGGGGATTTTCAATTTTGGGGGGAATCATTTAGGAGGGAAAATAATCTAGACCGTTGATTTTCTTCCAAATGAATGAGAGCCACTTGATAGCTTTCTTTGTGTTTTATTATATATATATATATATATATATATATATATATATATATATATATATATATATATATATATACATACTATTATTAAGCAAAGCTCTATTTTAGCGGCTTTTTACTATTATGCCCTCATATACATAACACAGCTAAAAAATAATGTAGGGTTAAATCTGTTAGATTTTATCCCTGAACCATACACAAAAGAAGATCACAACCGTAATTCTCACCCAAATCAAACTCTCTCTCAAAAAAAAAAAAATTCCCACCCCCCTCCCGTCCATCCTCTACCTCTCTCTCAAAATCCCTTCCCTGTCCCCTTTACTCATCCCCTCTCCCCCCGCCTCCCCCCCCCAAAAAAATCACATCTTTCCCTCTCTCTCGAACCTTCTGCTCCCCTCCCATGGCGACCGCGACGATTGAGACGAATCCACTGCTTCGATACGGTGGAGGCGGCGCACGTGCGGCCGGAGGTGGCCGAGCTCTTGAAGAGATTGGTAAGAGTCAGGGTTAGGGTTTGGGTTTTGGGGGTTTGGATTTTGATTTATCATGTAGTTAGTATTGCTGGGGGATTCAGGTGTTGGAAAAAGCTGCATTGTTCTTCGCTTTGTTCGGGGTCAGTTTGATCCTACTTCCAAGGTAAATTCATTAACTCTATTAAGTCTGTTCGTTCAAATGGTAAAAGTAAAATTTTGACAACCATTAATATCATTTTATCTTTATGATGTGAAATGATGACCATGAAAATGGTTATAGCTCTTCATCAAAAAATACTCCAAGACCTATACTTATTATTTGCAATTTCTTTCAATAGCAATAAATGCCACTAAACCGAATGCCGGCTCCCACCTATTAAATGCAGATCTTCCAAATCGTCAAAAGTTACATTTATAAAAAAATTGCAACAATAGATTCTTAGCACACCCATAAGTGCTAATCAAAGAAATTAATTAATCTACTTTAGTTGTTGTAGCTATCTGTACATATGGCCTTGATTCTTTTAATCATCTCACTTGAGAAAGCTCAAATTTTAATGTTCTGTAGAAACACATTTTGCCTAATAGTTGAGTGAGCTTAGTCAATTACACTCACGAAGAGAAGGATATACAGCATATTGCATTCTTTTAAAAGAAAATTATGGTATGATATAAGCATAGTAAGACTTCATATGATTCTATTTCGGAGTTAAACACATTGATGTAAGTAGATATAATACATGCATATCTCTTATTAGTTATGTACACTAAAAAGTCAAATGTGTCAACACCTCTGCCTTTGTTAACATAGTTACATAGATCAAGTGCTGATAATTGATAATTGATACTTTGAAGTGTGGCATAACTATGCTTAATATTAACAAGTTGAGATCTTCATTTTCAAAACAAATTCGTACTCTCCTGATTTTGGAAAGAAGAAAGACAAACAAATAAACAACTCCTTATTATGATGTGCCCTGAGGTAATACATTTATCAGGGAAACACTTGGCTGAGGAGATGGCTTGAGATAATAGGAGAAAAGAAGTATAAGAAGAGGGGGAGATGAGAAAGAGGCTAACACGGGCCCACGACGAGGAGTGAAGAAGGCTTACAATAGCTGTGCCCAGTGAGAGGAGTGGTTGAGAGTTAAGGGTGGTGCGGGAATTGGGAAATGTAGGTTAGGAAAACAAAACACTAGATTATTAGCACATGCCACTGCAGGTGATTTTATTGAATAAGAGACTAGTAAATGAAGATAAGAAGCATGTTTGATACACGTTTAAGCTAAACAACCAATGTCCCATTGAGTTGGCAACTCTTGAGTGATAATAATAAAGATGATTATTAAAAAAAGAATCTTTTGAGATTTGTGTATATACACCTATGTTGTTATTTATTTATCCTAAAACGAAAAACCACATACAGCAATATGGCCCTGTAAGACAATGGAGAATGTGTTGCTGCTTTTGCAAAACAATAGCTGCACTATATATACGAGTTACTTTTTTTGTCGTTGAATCACATGAGCAGGATACTCGAGGATTTAACACTGATAAATAAGATTTTCTGGGTTTCTACTAGAGTAAACAGATCTCTACTTTTGTAAGTTTACAACTGTAATAGGACAATTTAATTTGGTTCATCTTTGCTGGTTTTTTTTGGGTGAAAAAAAAGCCTTTGCTTTATATAATGATGACAATTTGTCTTCTTTTACATTTCAGATCAAAGATCTGGAAGGCCAAGGCTGTGATATAATCTGTTGTGGTATGTAATTTCGGATTTGTGAATAAAAATTCTTAAGTAGGGTTTTGTTGTCTAAAATCTATACTATTCTTAAGCAAAGCCCATTTTTGGCGCCTTTTTATTATCATGCCCTCATAAACATAAAAGGCTAAAAAAATATAGGGTTAGTTCTGTCAATTTTTGTCCATGATCCCTAAACAATCAGAGGGCACAAGCGTAATTTTCGCTTCACATTTAATTCAATCTAACTCTCACTCAAATCAAACTCGCGTAATTTGTTTAACTCATGGCTTTTCAAATGTCTGATGCTGCCTATATATCCATCCGAATTATATATAGGTGAAATTATTGGGGAAATTCATGGGTTTTTTTATAGGGAAAATTATTTGGTTTTGTTTCTAATTGGGTTAATTTATTCATTTGTAGCAAGAACACAGGCTTGATGGATGGTGAATTACAGCTGTGAGTCGTTTGAGTCTAAACACGATGCCCAGTAAGTGTTTGATTTTTTGTTTTTGTAGAAATTTTTATAAAATTAATGCTGTGTTGTTTTGTAATTTCTGGTATTTGATTTGAAAAAAAAAATATTAGGGCGTGCATCGCACGCGTGCAAATAGCTAGTATATATAGGGAAAAGTGAGCCTTATATAGAGTATGAGGAAATTTTCCTCATACAAAGTGATTATACTCACTTTGTAGGGCCCTTATGGAAGATCCACTCCGTTCATCATATTTATCATGCTAATGGATGCATGTGTAGAAAAAATTAAGTGGTTTGGAGGTCATTCATCCATGCATCATGTGGTTGAAAATGAACGATTTCAACAGTAATAGAAATCAAACCACAAATTGGATCCACATGATGCATGGGTGAATGACCTCTAAACCACTTGATTTTTTCTACACATACATCCATTGATATGATAAATATGATGGACAGAGTGGATCTTCCATGAGGGTCCCACCAAGTGAATATAATCACTTTGTATGAGGAAAATTTCCCCATACAAATATGAGGCTCACATTACTCATATATATAAAAGGAAAGTTCAGACACTTGCCTGCTGTGGAGAAGGGAGAAGTAATTGCTTTACTTGACATATTTAAGTGTCTTTATGATGCAATTGCACGAATGGAGAGGGCAGCAGAGAAAGGAGGGAATCTGCTACACTCACAAAATATGAGTGAATGGTCAACTTCATATCAATCGTCTATCCTAAATCAAGTTTGATGAATGGCTAAAATTAATTGCATTACTTATTATTAAAATAAATAAAAAATGCTTGAATCAAGCTAATTAGAATACTTTCTATTTAAGAAAAAATTAACTGCCATATTGAGGTATCCTTTCATGAATTTTTGGATAAATTTTTAATAAAAAGCACCATACATATTTGGCCATTTTTTTTTCCTCGAAAATTTTCTTAATAAAAAAGACTTGACTATAATTACTGGTTTATAACTATTACTTGACTAAACCGTAAAAATTTAAGTCGATAGCACTGATAGTGGAAATTTTGTCAATTCCTTCTCCTATGTACAAATTTGTATGTTGAAAATCTAAGAAACACACGTACCTTTCTTCCATCTTTCTTGCTTCTACAATCTCAAAAGTTTCTTTCTTCCTTGTCAATTAGATGAAGAGATAGGTAATGAAAGTAGTGTAATTACTTCTAAAAAGATTTACAAGACAGAGATGAAAAAAATAAGTTGTATATAAAAACAACTTACCCCAAAAATTCATGAGAGGATCCCTCAATATGGCTGTTAATTTTTTCTTAAGTGGGAAGTATTTCAATTAACTCTATTCAAGCATTTTTAATTTTAATAATAAGTAATGTAATTAATTTTGGTCATTCATTAAACTTGATTTATGATGGACGCTAAACAGTTAAAATCGGTTTTTTGAACTAATAGGTCTAGGAGTGATTAGTGATTAATCGGTTAATTGGAAAATAATCGGGATTAAATTGGAAAAATCGATATATATATATATATATATATATATATATATATATATATATATATATGGGAGTGATCATGTGAGAACTAGTTCTCACGATAAGCTTCGTGTGAACTTTTTATATAGTCATCACATGGATAATTTGAACCATTCACATTGTTATATATATATATATATATATATGGGAGTGATCATGTGAGAACTAGTGCTCACGATAAGCTTCGTGTGAACTTTTTATATAGTCATCACATGGATAATTTGAACCATTCACATTGTTTAGAATGACAAAATTAGTCGAAATATGCAAAATCAAGTTATTTGAAGTTCATTTGTCAATCCATCACGTCATTATAAAAAATAACAATATTTAGCCATACAGTTTAATGTATGGACAAACAAATCTCAAATAACTTGATTTCTCATCCGTAGACTAATTTAGATGTGTAGATCAAAATGAACGGTTCGGAATTTTCAATTTATATCTAAAAAAAAGTTCACACTTGGTTCTCACCGAAGGAGTTCTCACATGATCATATCCCCATATATATATATATATATATATATATATATATATATATATATATATATATATATATATATATATATATATATGAGTTCTTATATGGGTAATGCTCAGTTGAAAACGGGTCCAAATGAAAACGAGTTTGAACACAGCGATCTGAGCCATTGGATCGCGCTTGATCGTGGTCAACAGCTCAGATCGTTGTGTTCAAATGTGGAGCGGAGCTCCTAAGTGGCGGAGGGGTATTTTGGGTACTTCACGCCAAATAACGCTTCAGACTTAGCATTATTTTGCGTGAAGTATTTTTTTGCGAAAAAATACACTTAGGCCGTTGTTAGGAACAATGGCCTAGGTTGTTTTTTTATTATAAAAAATTCAATCGAGGCTGTTGTTAGGAACAACGACCTAGGTATGTACAAGTGTTTTTCCAAACACTTGTACATACTCAGATCCCTCTCTTCCTCACTTTGCTGCCAACTCTCTCTCTCTGGAGCTCGCGAAACCCAAACCCAAAACCCTAGCTCTCTCTCTCGATCGTTCCCCAACCCAGTCTGAAAACCCTAACTCTCTCTCCTTCTCACACTCTTGCCCTCTTCCTTTGAAGATTCCAAATCCAAAAAAGTCCTAACCCATTCGAAATATCCCAAACCCTAAAACCCTAATCCTAAAGAAATTAGCCAAACCCTACTCCCCTTCCTTTGTCTACAGCGCTCGCAAGCACCTTCTCTATTTCCTCTCCGAAAACCCACATCGTGCAAGGTATTAACTTTTTTCTACTTTAGTAGATTTAGCTATGTTAATTGATTGGAATTTTTTATTTAATGTTTGAGTGAACAATTTGTGTATTATGCGTAGCTAATTATAGGCTAGTTTCACGATGTGTATTGTGTGTAGTTGTTATTGTCGATGTAGATGTAGTATTAGTTGTTGTTCGTTGTTAGTAATAAGGCACAAACGAGATTCAAAAATTCTGCAATTTCGCGAGTACGTCGGATTCACCACGTACAAGTCAACGAAACTTGTAGAAGTGTGTTTGGATTCACAGTTTGCGATATACGGCCGTGTATCGCTTTCGACTCTTTTTCATGAGTGAAAGCGATACATCACCGTATATTGCAAACCGTGAGTCGAAACTCACTTCTACAAGTTGTGTTGGCTCATGCGTGGTGTGTCCGACCTACTCGCAAAGTTTTGAAATTTTTTGATCTTGTTTACGCGGTTTTCTACCGTATATCAAACAACAATAACAATTATACTTTTCACTAGGAAACCGCATAAACGACATCCAAAAAATACAAAATTTTGCTATCAAGTCGGGGTCAGCAAACACAATCCAAAGCAACTTGTATTTGTGAGTTCTCACCCACAGTTTGCTATATGCGTACGTGTATCGCATTCTTGGCAATTTTCAAGAGTGAAAGCCATACACGGCCGTATCTTGCAAATCGTGGGTCGGAACTCGCTTCTATATGTTGCGTTGGCTTGTGTGCGGAGAGCTTGACCCCATCGCAAAGTTTCGTAATTTTTGAACGTCGTTTGTGTGGTTTTCTCACGTATTTTGATATGTTTTAAGCGAGTTTTCAATAGAGAACCCACTCGAAAATACGAAATTTTCCGAGTAGGTTGGTTTCGCCACTCACAAGCCAAAGCAACTTGTAGTTACGAGTTCTCACCCACGGTTTGCTATATGCATCCGTGTATCGCATTTCGCTCTTTTTTCAAGCGTGAAAGTGATATATGGTCGTATATTGCAAATCGTGAGTCGGAACTCACTTCTACAAGTTGCGTTGGCTTGTGTGCGGCAAGCCCGACCCAATCACAAAGTTTTTTTTAACATCGTTTGTACGGTTTTCTCACGTATTTTGTTTCATATATATATATATATATATATATATATATATATATATATATATATATATATATGCTGATTTTTTGTTAACAAATTTTTATATATGATGTGTGTAATAATAATTTTTTCTCTTTTTTTTAGATGAACAACGATACGAAAAGTTCGGTTGCCGGCAATAATTTTTTGCGGGTAGAACCAATAGTTGATTCTATGCCGTTAGTCAAAGAGCACCTAAAACCAAAGTTAGGTATGACGTTTCCTACTTTAGTTGAGGCCAAAAATTTTTATACGTCATATGTTCGATGTGGGGGTTTTGCAATGCGTAAGGGTGGGAATAAATTAAAAGAAGTGGAAGTAGATAAGTCCTATTTGTGTAATAAAGCCGGGTCGTCACCGAGTCAACATAGTGATGGTAGACGACAGGGAACAACCTCTAGAATGGGTTGCAAGGCTTTAGTTCGTGTAAAACTGAACAAAGCAAGTAATAGTGGGTGTTGTATTCATTTCATGAAGCACACAATCACTAATTCACCTCATCCGATAGAAGGCATCTTTTGTCCTGAAACCGTTCTGTGTCAAATACGGATAAATAACTAATAGATCAATTTAACCAAGCTAATATCCTGACATGTCGACAAATGCTCTTGTTCGAAAGTGCTGGTGGTGGTCACGATCAAATAGAATTCACCGAAAAGATGCTAGAAATTTACTTGGAGACTCGCAAGAAGCATTGAAAGGACATGAGGGGAATATGCTAATCGATTTTTTCGAATTGAAGAAACAGACGGATCCTTCATTTTTTTTATGACATTCAAATAGACCCCGAAGGCCGGTTGTCCCATTGTATTTGGGTTGATGGTATTTTTAGGATGAGTTACAAAGAATTTGGCGATGTACTTTGCTTTGATGCCACATACAATACGAACCGGTATGGAATGTTATTTGTTCCTTTTGTTGGAGTCAATCAACACTGGCAATCGACTTTCTTAGGAGGGGGTTCATTCCAAACGAGACGATCTCTTCGTTTGAATGGTTCTTCAAAAAATGGTTAGGAGTAATGAATCGTGCTCCATCCGGCATCGTGACCGATCAAGACCGTGGGATCGCCGACGTAGTGAAGAAAGTTTTCTTCCAGACTCGGTATCGGTATTGCATTTGGCACATATTGGATAAGTTACCGCAGGAGGTGCGCATGTCGAACGATGTCGACAAGTTTAGGGAGAAGACTGTCATCTACGATTCCGAATATGTATATAATTTTGTAGAAAAATGGGCACCCATCTATGCAAAAGATTCATTTTGTGTCGGCATGTTGAGTAGCCAACGGGTTGAGTCATCGCATTCTGTCCTGAAGCATCATACAAAAAAGAAGTACTCCTTTCATGAATTCGCCATCATCTTCGATCGTTTTTTGGCAAAGTAAAGACACGATGAACTGAAAGAAAATCATCGTAACCGTAAGAAGAGATCGAAATTGAAGAGCCTATGGGCTTTGGAGGAACAAATGGTGCAAACATACACTTTAATTTTTTTTTTTTACAAATTCCAAGATGAAGTTACAAAAAGTTTCATGTATAATGTGACATTCATTGCCGATCTTGAGACAATGGATAGTTCAACCTTCCATGTGATACTTTGTGGAGAATCAGAACCGGCTTGCCTTCTTCGGTTATGCAAACTCCGTACAATTATTACATGTTCTTGTCAATTATTCAACTTCGTTGGTATTCCTTGCAAGCATATTTTAGCGGTTCTTTGGTTCAACCATCATACTTCTCTTCCAGATGTATATATTAAAAGAAGATGGACCCGGGATGTGATGAGAAGAAGCTATACATCTGTTCCAACCGAAGGCAATAGCGAGAATTTTGCTTCTCGATATTGTAAATTGATCTACCATGCAAAATAGATTGTCGATCTTGGTTGTTCCTCCAATGAAAGTTATAAATACACGCTCGAGAATTTGGTGAAGATCATTGACGGCGTCTCTCGGCTACAACCTGGATTGGGTGAACATCCCGAAGAGGCCTCACAACCGCATGATAGTACACAAGTGCATGGTAGTGCACAACCGCATAGTAGTGCACAACCTCATGATAAAGGTAGTTGACATGTACCTACACGCGTGAGGGACCCACAACAATGCATTAGAAAGGGAAGACCTCGTGCCAAGAGATTGAGGCCGATAAGAGCAACTTTGCAATAAAAAACTGAGACGGTGCAGATGCGGCATTGTGCAAATGGATCATGATTCAAGAAATTGTCCAACCTTATTTGAGGGGTAATACATTTTTTGATTTGGTTATTGTTGCCGCGGAATTCGGTGTGGGGGCAAACAGATAGGATTTGTGGATTCTTAGGAAAACTGAATAGCAAACCTGTTACCTGTTCCGTCGGAGTTTGACCGTTGCTCCTGCCGTTCACCTACAAAAAGTACAAGACACCGGGGTTGCTCCCGGCGACGCACCCTCCGACGCTCACGTCAGTAATCAGGAATGATTATGAGAGAGCGCAAAAACTGGCAAAAGATTGATTACCTCTTAATGGAGATGGATGGGGGGTATTTATAGGCGCTGCTGGGATCAGATTTGGAATGTAATCCCCCTGTGGTTAGATAAGAAATGTAATCCCTAATCCCCAGTGAAGGGATAGATATGAATCAGGGCCGTTGATTAGAATTTAATCAGAAACCCTAATTCTATCCCTTCTGGACCGGGTTTGCTGCGGGTTCAATTCCGCACCCAGTTGAGGTGGATCCGTTTGCGGGTTAGTGGGTTTTTGAGGAGGAGAACCCGTACCCGCTTCTGACCCATTGGTAGGTAAAATTACCGTTTAACCCCTGGGCTTCAAGATTCGTGCCTGATTTGGACGGTTCCGATTTAACTCCATTTTTAGCCATATCACGAGCCCCCCACTCCTAAAGACTGAGTTGATCAGCCTTTGAGGAGTAGTTTAACTGTTTTAATGGCTAGTGGAGTTGTATCGGAGTCCAAATGGAGGGTTTTGAATCTTGAAGGGGGTAGTGAGGTGATTTTTCAAGCTGTAAGCTGTTCTTGAGCTTCTCTGGATATCCGGCGGTTTTTATCTATTTTTTCAGATTATTTATTTAATTTTGCGATGTGTTAACAAGTCGTTCGGGGGTCTTAACAACACATTCTAGGCAATAATTGTTCGTTTAGGGGCTCAAAAATATTCCCCCGAATTTATAATTATTTTCTAGAATTTCTAGTTAATTTCCCCCAATTTTTAGTAATTTTTTCACAATTTTTAAATAAATAAAACGATTAAAATAAATAAAAACTAATTTTTAATACCAATTTATGGCGTGGCGCGATCTGGGCCCTCTATCAGCATCGAGGGCGATTTTCTGGGCGATCGGACGATCCGCGTTCCTCGGCAGATAGTTTCTTCGTATACGAGGGTCGGTTCCTTGTCCCCTCGGCTCGGCAGCTCGGCACCTAGCTTGGAATCAGCCGAACTACGTGGTGTGATCCTGAGCGTCCATCTCAGCGCGGATCCCCAAAAGGCACTACCTTGTCGTTTAGCGAACGTGGCAAGATCTGGGCCGTCCATCACGACGAGCGCGTTTTTTGACAAGATTCAACGGCTGAGAAGGGTCGACGGATTTTTTTCTTCATATATGAGGGTCGGTTCCTCGTCCCCTTGGCTCGGCAGCTCGGCACCTAGCTCAGATATAGCCGAACCACGTGGCGTGATCCTGAGCGTCCATTTCAGCGCGGATCCCCAAAAAGCGCTATCTTGTCGTTTAACGAACGTGGCAAGATCTGGGCCGTCCATCACGACGAGCGAGTTTTTTGACAAGATCCAACGGCTGAGAAGGGTCGGCAGATTTTGTCTCCATATATGAGGGTCGGTTCCTCGTCCCCTCGGCTCGGCAGCTCGGCACCTAGCTCGGAATCAGCCGAACTACGTGGCGTGATCCTGAGCTTCCATCTCAGCGTGGATCCCCAAAAAATGCTATCTTTTTGTTTTGTGAACGTGGAGAGATCTGAGCCGTCCATCATGTCGAGCACGTTTTTTGACAAGATCCAACGGCCGAGGAGGGTCGGCGGATTTTCTCCATATATGAGGGTCGGTTCCTCGTCCCCTCGGTTCGGAGGCTCGGTGCTGTTAGCCGAGGTATTGAGTTAGACATTTTGAAGCGTTCCGGCTTTGAAGCGCCGTCACCCTCCCACTCAGTAGCTCGGTGGCTTTGCCAAGCTGTTCGGTAGCTCGGCTAGGCGAACCGGTGGCCAGCAGCTCAGAAGGTATACGTGGCCAGATCTGGAACGTCCATCATTGCGTGAATAACGAGGAAGGGGTTCAGATCACGAGAAAACGTGATTTTGTCGTTTTGTGAGCGTGGCGCAATCTGAACCGTCCATTGAGTCTTGACACGAATTCTGGAGCGATCCGACGGTGATTCAGCCTCGGTAAAATTTTTCTCCATATATGAGAGTCGGTTCCTCATCCCCTCGGTTCGGAGGCTCGGTGCTGTTAGCCGAGGTATGGAGTTAGACGTTTTGAAGCGTTCCGGCTTTGAAGCGCCGTCACCCTCCCACTCAGTAGCTCGATGGCTTTGCCAAGCTGTTCGATAGCTCTGCTAGACACACCAGTGGCCAGCAGCTCGGAAGGTACACGTGGCCAGATTTGGAACGTCCATCATTGCGTGAATCACGAAGACGGGGTTCAGATCACGAGAAAATGTGATTTTGTCGTTTTGTGACCGTGGCGCAATCTGAACCTTCCATCGAGTCTTGACACGAATTTTGGAGCGATCCGACGGTGATTCAGCCTCGGTAGAATTTTTCTCCATATATGAGGGTCGGTTCCTCTTCCCCTCGGTTCGGAGGCTCGGTGCTATTTGCCGAGGTATGGAGTTAGACGTTTTGAAGGGGACTCAGTTGCTCGGCTGCTCAGCCAAGCTGTTCGATAGCTCGGCTAGGCACACCGGTGGCCGAGTCGTGGACTTAAGCGATTTGAGGAGTCTTTGTTTCGAAACGTCGCAACTCTCCGCTTTGGCGCTTTGGCTTCTTAGTGGGCTTTTAAATTCCCAAGGAAGCCCAAACGTCGCACTGGAGTTATAAGTTCTTACTCCCCCACCCCCAAGCCCATTTCTCACTTTTTACCCCAAGCTTTCACTTTTGCTCTCTGCGTTCTTTGCTAGCGGCGATTCGTGCTCTAAGGTGGTTGCGTTAGCTGTCGCGTGGGCCAGGCGATTTCCGGCAAACTAATTCCATCCGTGAACGTCACTTCAAGGGCACATCACATCAAGGTCAGTTTACTTGCCTTAGCCTTTTTTCTAGAGATGTCAAGGGTAGACTCGGGGAGTGAGGCCTCGTCCTCGGGCGATAGTGGTGCCGAGGAGAGGAGGCAAATGGAGATCCGAAGGAAGGGGAAGCAGGTGGCCGAGCCGTCTGTGGCCGGGGCGAAGAAGAAGGAGAAGAGGGTAGTGGCCCAATCTCCTATAGTCGAGGAGATTGTGGAGACACCGAGGCAAGCCCCTGAGTCGGGTCGGTACCCTTGTGTACTTTCCGGGCATGCTGGGGTCAGGAAATACGAGGGCGACCGCATGAAGAAGGCGATCATAGGTCAGTCGGAGGTATATGAGGAGAACAACCCGGTTCTAACCACCGAAGCGGACAAGATTGCGACGGTGTTATCCGAGAAGGATCTGCTCCGGATCAGAAAAGGGTTCGCCATCCCTCCGAAGTACAAGTTGAATCTCCCCGGCCCTGGGATGCGAGCGAACTCCAAACTTTCGTCGTCGGATATGTGCATGTTCGACTACGACTCGCTGAACGCAGGGTTGCGCTTTCCTCTGCACCCCTTCGTTCTTCAGGTCCTCGGGTGGTACTGCCTCGCGCCTACTCAGTTCATGCCGAACACCTGGTGCCATGTGAACGCCTTCTTGCTGTAGTGCCGTAACGCTGAGGTCGAGCCAGACCTGTTGATCTTCCGAAGCATGTATCGGGTTCACAGAATGCACAAGACCGAGCATCGCTACTATCTGGCGCCAAGGAAAAGCATTCGGATCATAGAGAACCCGGACTCGATCAAGGGTTAGAAGGAGAAGTTCTTCTTGTTGAGGGAGCCCTCGATGCTGAAGGTTCCGACTCAGTGGAAAGTAAAGGTGCCGAAGTTCGCGAGGGCCGACCCGGTACTGACTGCGGCCGAGGAAGAAGTGGTGGGGAAGATCATGGCCCTCCCGATGTTGAGCTGGAGGGAGATGACCGAGGAGGTGCTACACGGGTCAGGCCTTAGTCCGATCGACCCGAGGACGCTCCTGACATCTCGCAATACAATTTTTTTCTTCTAAGTTTTTAGCTTATGTCACTAACTTGCTGTTTGTTTGTTGTTTGGAACAGAAGCGCCAAAGATGAACTTTTTGGGGATGATGAACAAGCGAGGCAAAGTTGCCGATGGAAGGAACAGGAAGAGGCCGAGCACGACCGCCTCGTCTGGTCGGCCTTCTAAGGTTGCTTCGGCAATTGCTCTGCCTCCACCCATTGCTGAGGTCCCCTCGCCGGCGGTAGTCGCTGTCGCCGACCCCTCGGCTCCTGCTGCATCTGCCACGACCAGTGAGGCCTTCAACGTTTCGGCGGCGCTGATGCTCCAGGCTCCGCCGTTGACCCCTCAGGCCGAGGTGATCTTGACCGAGCAGCATAAGAAGCTGTTTGTCCCGAACTGGCGAGTCAAGAACCATGACGGCTTCCTCGGGAATTCACAGATGTCCATGCAAGCCGTCAGGCATTTGGCGACCCCGAAGGATCGAGCCGCGTTGAAGGCGGGGACGGTTGGCGACGACACCTATGAGGTCGCTCGGTCGCTCGTATCGGTAAGTTTTGCATACTTTCTCTTGAGAATTTCTTTAAGTCTGCCGTTCGGCTCTTACTTTGTTCTCACTATCTTTTTTGTTTTGGCAGGCCACTTGCCACTTTAACCATCTCCTCGAAGCGTTCGCCGAACAGGAGAAGGAGCTGAAGGCCGCAAGTGATAAGGACAGGGCGGACAAGGTGAGGGCGGTTCGGCAGCTCGAAGCAGAGCAGAGGTGAGCCGAGGGCTTGGAGGTCCAGGTTGCCGACCTTGTGGCAGACCTGGAGCGAGCGAAGGGGCGGCTTGCTGAGGAGGCTGCCAAAGCCGCCAAGGCTGCCGAGGAGCTGGCGGCGTCGGCGAAGGCCCTGGTGGAGGTGAAGGCGGAGAAGAACTCTTTGGCGACGGTGATCCGGGCTGAAGTCGAGGCCGAGGCAAAGAAGCACATGGCCTCGAACATGGAGAAGTCCTATGAGAGAGCCCTCGACCACGTCCAGGATCGTGTCCCCGGCTTCCAGCGGGTCGGCTACAGGCTGTGGCCCAGAGCTGCGGCAGATGGTGAAGAAGGGGAAGGAGAGGAGGAGGAGGGCGACGAGGAAGAAGGCGAAGAGGAGGAAGAGGTGGTCGGTCAGGCCGGGGTGACAGGAAATGAGGGGTCATCTGACGAGGTGCCTGTGGTCGAAGCGACGACGCAGGTGGACCCCTGATCTCCTCGTCTCTTGTACTTTAGTTTCTTTTTCTTTTTCAAAAAAATGTAACGCCTTTTTGCAGACTGGCCACCGCCCCTTCTTTTATGAATAAAATTATTTCCTCAAATTTGTCTCAAGTGTTTGGCTCGGAATTTTAGTCTATGAATGTAATGTGCTCGTCTTTCAAATCCTTGTTCACGCTCCAGACAACACAGCAGCTCGGTGTCGTGCTGAACTGTTTCAGCGGTCTCGCGAGGCTTGCCTCGAGGGTGAGATCGAGCTGATCCGAAGAGTGTCGCTCAACGTAGAGAAGAAGAACAGCGAGCTGCTGGCCGAGGTGCACCACCTTCGGATAGTCGAGGAAGAACTCTCGACGAAGGAGGAAGAGCTAGCCTCGGTGCGGGCCGAGCGAGACGAGCTCGCTAAGAAGGTCGAGCAGCTGCAGAGGGTCACGGTCGACAAGAGCATCGAGGTGACTAACTTACGTCGCATTATATCCGATAGTGCTGAGTACCCCAGTTTGGTGAAACTCTCTCGATTCAAGATAATGGTTAAGGACGACACTCTGAAAGACAGGATCATTGAGCTCGAGGAGGAGGTGGCTCATCTGAAGCCTCAGCCCGTGAGGACTAATGTCCGCAGCACCTCGTGCACTCGCGAGGAGAGAGAGCAAGGGATCTCCTTTTACAAGCTCGCGACTCGTCCTCCCGTCATTGGTCGGACCGCAGCCGACGCACAAAGCAGAGTAGCTGTTAGCTCGAGTGGAGCCTCGGTCGGAGCCACCGTTAGGCTTAGTGGTGAAGAGGCGTCCCAGTTCGTTGGCCTAGAGACAAGCTCGGAGATGAAGAGACGAAAACCCCGAGTGTCTCTGAATCGGAATGTCCCTATTCTGAGGAGGCGCTGACTGGATTGTATCGATGGTTATTCTTGCATCGTTTTCTTCGTTGTAATAACTTGCCTTGTAAATTTATCAAGTTGCTTTTTCTCTGTTATTTCTTGCCTTGTAAATTGCTTCAAGTTGTTTCAATAAAATCGAAGTTGCTTTGCCCATTGTTGTGCCGTAGTTACCTTACTCTTGAAACCGAACCATAAGGATCCACAGTTATCTTCTTCGAGTGTTTTAGCTGTAGAACTTTAGTTTTTTGCTCAGAGTACACCGTGGCAACTTTGCACTTCGGTGGTGCGATAGCTCGGATTTCAGATGCAGTCCACGTGGCTCAATCTAGATGGTCGATCACGATCGTGGCACGCATCACGAGGTGGGGGCACGAGTTCCAAGAAAACATTATCTTGTCGTTTTGCGGATACGTGGCATGATTTGATCTGTTCATCATGTCTTAGCACAGACTCTGAGATGATCTAACAGTGAAATTGGTTCGGCGGAATTTTTCTACATATGTGGAGGTCGGTTCCTCGTCCGCTCGGTTCGGGGATCGAGTGAGCGCAGCCAAGCCGAACATTGGACTCCGAACCATCGTTAGAGTTGTTCAACGGTTATGGGAGTGATTCCGAATGGCGACCTACTTGTAGCTCGCTTAAGAGCGAACTTGCGAAGTAGAATCGAGCCAAGTGTTGGACTCCGAACCATCGGTAGAGTAGTTCAACGGTTGTGGGAGCAGTTCCGAATGGCGACCTACTTCTAGCTCGCTTAAGAGCGAACTTGCGAAGTAGAATCGAGCCAAGTGTTGGACTCCGAACCATCGGTAGAGTAGTTCAACGGTTGTGGGAGCAGTTCCGAATGGCGACCTACTTGTAGCTCGCTTAAGAGCGAACTTGCGAAGTAGAATCGAGCCAAGTGTTGGACTCCGAACCATCGGTAGAGTAGTTCAACGGTTGTGGGAGCAGTTCCGAATGGCGACCTACTTCTAGCTCGCTTAAGAGCGAGCTTGCGAAGTAGAATTGAGCCAAGTATTGGACTCCGAACCATCGTTAGAGTAGTTCAACGGTTGTGGGAGCAATTCCGAATGACGACCTACTCCTAGCTCGCTTAAGAGCGAAGTTGCGAAATAGAATCGAGCCAAGTGTTGGACTCCGAACCACTGTTAGAGTGAAGAGTAAAGGCAGAGAGAAGTAAACAATTTTTACAAGTAAAATATGAAAAAGCTCTTTATTGATGACTAATGGTCGGCTGCTTCTAAAGTTGCTAGCCGTTATTACAAGAGAGAAATAAAAGAAAAATATTACAAGTAATAGGAGAGGAACGGTTCGACATCCCAAAATACTTAGAGAGGCGTTGGTGCTTTCTCTTGGTATTTTAGAAGATGGTCGGCATTCTAGGTCCTGGGGATCTCTCTGCCTTCGAGGTCTTCTAGTCTGTATGTCCCGGGCCGAACTTCTTTGACAATCTTATAGGGTCCCTCCCAATTTGGAGCCAGTTTGCTCTTCTGACCGGGGAAAGAGATGGCTAACTTTATGAGGACCAAGTCCCCTTCTTTGATGTCGGTAGGACGGAATCTCTTGTTGTATGCCAACTCGATCCTTCTTCGGTAACTTTGTTGATGAATGGCAGCTCTTTCTCGGATCTCATCAATCAGGTCTAGATTTGCTCGGAGTTCTCTGGCATTCTGTTCTCCTTCATAAGCCATTAGACGGGGAGAGGGTATTCCAACTTCTAGGGGGATCATAGCTTCGGACCCATAGGTGAGGTTGAATGGGGACTCGCCTGTGGGGGTCCGTTTTGTGGTGCGGTAGTTCCACAGCACGTTGGGGAGCTGATTGACCCATAAGCCTTTGGAACATTTATCCAACCTCTTCTTAATGCCGGAGAGGATCTGTCTGTTAGCATTCTCGACTTGGCCATTCGACTGGGGATGGAAAACGGAGGAGAATCGGTGTTGGATGGCAAGGTCTTCACATAGAGCTCAGAAGGCAGCCCCGGTAAACTGGGTTCTGTTGTCTGTTATGAGGACCCACGGGACGCCGAATTGGCAGATCACGCTCTTCCAAAAGAACTGAACTACCTTGTTCTTGGTGATCGTGGCCAAGGGCTCGTCCTCTATCCATTTTGAGAAGTAGTCGATTGCCACGACTAAGAATTTGAACTGACCGGCAACCAGTGGAAATGGCCCTAGTAAATCCATCCCCCACATTACGAAAGGGATTGGACTTGATAAGGATGTGAGTGGAGCTTGTGGGAGGCGTCGGATGTCAGAGTACTTCTGACAAGAGCTGCATTACCGAACGTGTCGTTCAGCGTCTTGTAGGAGAGTGGGCCAGAAATATCCGTAATTCAACACTTTGCGGGCTAAGGATCTGGACCCTGAATGAGCCCCGTCGATGCCCTCGTGCAGTTCTTGTAGGGTGTAGTCGGCCTGCTCGGGAGAGAGGCATTTCAGGTATGGCCTGCCGTCTACCTGTGTGAAGGAGCGTTTATATAGGATGCCTCCGATCAGTGTGTAACGCTCGGCTCGGGTTCTCACTCTTCGAGCTTCCTTAGGATCTTCGGGGAGGAGCCCGTCCCTCAAGAATTCAACGAGGGGTTTCATCCAGTTATCTTCAAGCAGGACAGGCAGCGACTCTATAGAGTCGGAAGTTTCGTTCTCTATACTTGCCTTCAGGAGGACCTCTATCAAAACGGTCTGTTCGAGACCTTGGAGGGAGGAAGAGGCTAGTTTGGAGAGGGCATCGGCCTGGGCATTTTCTTCCCGGGGGATTCGTTGGATGAGGGCCTCTTCAAATAGCGCCATGAGGCTCCTGACCTTGGCTAAGTACTTAACCATCCGATCATCACGTGCTTCATACTCGCCGAGGACCTGATTTACGACTAGCTGAGAGTCGCTAAAGATCCGAAGGCATTGCGCCCCTGCATTGCGAGCCATTCCCAGGCCGGCTATGAGTGCCTCGTATTCTGCTTCGTCATTAGAGGCCTTGAAGTTGATACGGATGGAGTATTGGAGGATGAAGTCATCTGGGCCTGCCAGAATGACCCCTGCCCCGCTTCCCTCATTACAGGAGGATCCATCCGCATAAACCGACCAGATAGGTGGTCCCTTCATTGCTTGGCTGAACTCGGGGATGGTACTTTCAACTATGAATTCTGCTAAGGCCTGAGCCTTGATCGCGGTCCGAGGCTGATAAGTTATATCATGCTGGCTCAGCTCGATAGACCACTTCATAAGACGACCAGAGGTCTCCGGCTTGTGGAGCACTTGCTTCAGCGGTTAGTCGGTAAGGACGACCACCGAATGGGACTAAAAATATGGGCGAAGCTTCCTCGTGGCCATCACCAGGGCATAATCCATCTTTTCTATCCTCGGGTAGCGGAGTTCGGCATCCCGAAGTACTTTGCTCACATAGTAGATGGGTTTTGAGCCCGGTCTTCTTCCCTTACTAAAACGGCGCTGAGGGTCTATTCGGAGGCTGCTAGGTAGAGATAGAGGGGTTCACTAGGAATGGGTTTGCTGAGGAGAGGAGGGTTGACGAGGTAAGCCTTGAGCTGGTCGAACGACTCCTGTTGCTGCTGACCCCATTCGAAACCTTTAGCCCCCCTAAGGGCCTTGAAGAAGGGGAGGCACTTCTTCCCGAACTTTGAGAGAAAACGCCCTATGGCGGCTAGGCGGCCTGTTTGCCTCTGAACTTCCTTAACATTCTTGGGAGGGGCCATGTCTAATATGGCCTTGATTTTCTCAGGGTTTGCTTCAATTCCTCGTTGGCTGACCATGAAGCCGAGGAACTTTCCTGACGAGACTCCGAACGCACACTTGTTCGAATTGAGTCTCATGTTGTGCTTTCTCAGAACATCGAACGCCTCCTGTAGGTCAGTCACATGATCGGCCCCTCGGATGCTTTTTACAAGCATGTCGTCAACATACACCTCCATATTCCGGCCGATTTGCGCTTGGAAAACCTTGTTGACGAGGCGTTGATATGTTGCACCTGCATTCTTTAAACCGAAGGGCATAACCCTGTAGCAGTAGAGGCCCTGGTCGGTCACGAATGAGATCTTCGGGATATCTGGGGGGAACATCCGGATCTGATTATAGCCTGAGAAGGCGTCCATGAAGCTGAGGAGTTCATGACCCGAAGTGGCGTCAATCAGAGTGTCAATACTCAAAAGAGGGAAGGGATCCTTGGGGCAAGCCTTGTTGAGATCGGTAAAATCGATACAAATCCTCCAAGTCCCATTGGACTTCTTCACCATTACCACATTCGACAACCACTCGGGATAGTTCACCTCTTGTATGAACTGGGCCTTCAAGAGCTTGTCCACCTCCTCTTTTATAGCTAGCTGGCACTTGGGGGCGAACTTGCGCCTCTTCTGTTGAACCGGTTTGGACCCCGGAGCAACACTGAGGTGGTAGACCAAGAGCTCTTCGGAAATTCCGGGCATGTCTGCAGCTGACCAAGCAAAGAGGTCTCGGTTCCTTCGGATGCACTGGACTATGTCTGAGCATAGGGCGAATGGGAGGGTCTTGCTAACAAAGAACTTTTGGGTTGGATCCTGCTCAGAGAAGAGCACTTCCTCCAATTCATCTACCGGCTCGGACGTTGGTCGGGCAGCATCTTGGGGGATTTCCAGAGTTTCTAGGGAGAGGAATGGACGAGGGTGGAGGTCACGTAGCACTTGCGGGCCGTTTCCTGATTGCCTTTTACCTCCATTACTCCTACCCGGGTGGGGAACTTCATCTTGAGGTGATAGGCGGAAGGGACGGCTTCAAGGGCAGCTAGGCCGGGCCGACCCAGAATGACATTGTAAGCTGCAGGAACATCTACGACCATGAAGTCCATCGACTCCGTTCGGGTAGTAGGAGTTTTGCCAGCGGTTACATCGTGGGTGATCACCCCTTCAATAGTCACTGGCACTCCCGTGAACCCATGGAGCGTGCAGCCGGCATGCTTGAGTCTGTCTCAGAGAGTTTTAGGCCTTTGAAAGCGGCGAGGAAGAGGATGTTAACGGAGCTGCCATTGTCCACTAGGATCCTCTCCACTTTGAAGTTTGCCATATGGAGATTGATGATTGATGACGAGTGCGTCACAATGGGGGGTGCAGACACCTTCAAGATCCTCGTCTGAGAATGTGACGGGTACTCCGAGGCCTTTAGGAGGAGGAGTGGCGCGAACCAAATTGACTTCCCTAATGAACGCTTTTTGAGAGGAGTTTGAGGAGCCCCCCATTGGGCCCCATGAATGAGGTGGAGGACACGCTCCTCTTCGAAGTCGGGCGTTTCATCGCGTTCCGGACGCTTGTTAGCCCCCCGAGGCGGGGGAGGAAGTTCGGCTCGATCTTTTCTCACGAACCTGGTCAACTGCCCCCTCTGGATGAGGGCTTCTATCTCATTCTTTAAGGCCTAACAATCATTGGTGTCGTGGCCATGGTCCCGGTGATAACGGCACCACTTCTCTTTATCCCTCTTCTTGGCGGGGGTGTTCATCCTCGGAGCAAGAGGTATGATCCCTTCTTTCTCGACTTCCATTAGAATGGTGGAGACATTAGTGGTGAGAGGAGTAAATTTCTCGAATCCGGGGGGAGGTCGGCGCTGGCCGCCATTATCCTTCTGGAGCTTCTTGGCTCCTTCCTCTTCTGTTCCCTTTCTCTTAGACCCGAAGGAAGACCCCTCCAAGCTGGGGCGGTGCTCAGCTTCTTCGGCCCGAATATACTTTTCACTCCGGAGGAGGAGGTCAGAAAAGTTCTGTGGGGGTTTCTTGGCGAGGGAGGAGTGGAGGCTGGAGTTGAGGACATTGGATTGAAATGCTGCTGCAGCGACCGACTGGTCGAGGGATGCTATGGACCTGGCTTCAGCTGTGAACCCTTTCACATAGTCTCTCAACTTCTCACCCTTCTTCTGGTGGAGGTAGAGTAGCGAAATGCTGGTCTTCTCAGTTCTACGGCTACTCACGAAGTGGGTGACGAAGAGAGTCTCAGACTGCTCGAAGGAGAATATTGAGGAAGGGGCGAGGCGAGAGTACCATTCTCGAGCTGGGCCCTTGAGAGTTGCGGGGAAGGTTTTGCAGAGCAGAGCATCGGAAGCTTGATGGATGAGCATGAGGGTCTTGAAGCTTTCGATGTGATCAACGGGGTCGGTCTCCCCGGAATAGGTCTCAAAATGAGGGGGCTTAAAGCCGATTGGTACAGGTGCATCCATTATGGTTCGGAAAAAAGGAGGTCTACTAGGACGAAGAGTCTTTCCTCTGAGCTCTTCCTCTCGGTCTAACTGTCCCAAGTGCCTCTCCATCTCGTGGAGACGGCGATAGACAGCGTCATCCCTTCGACGGTAATCAGCCGAGCCTCTAGTTTCGTCTTCGTATGAGGGAGAGCGGGGGCTACGACGACGATAGCTCCTGGAGCGGCGAGGACTTGGCATATGCCGGGAGTTGCTAGGAGTGGGAGGAGGAGTCGAGGAACGTCGGCGAGGACTTCAGACCGGAGGAGGAGAGGGGACCTTTGGAGCATTGGTGTTAGGACAGAGATTGAGAGCTTGTAAGACGGTCGCTTGGAACTGCTGGAACTCGGCACGGGTGATGGGTGCCTCATCGTTCCTAGGCTGCTGCCGACCTGCAGGGGAGTGTGGTCTTCTTCTGTGATGTTCGGGGGACTCTCTCCGCCCCCTTCGGATGGGGGACCTTCTGTTGTCTCGGCGGTGAGGAGATCGCTCATCCGGACGATGTTGGCGGGAGGCTCCCTCTCGGGCCCGCTTCTCATCCATACGACGACGAAGATCCCCATCCTTCTGCCGATTGAGGACGGTGTTGTGAAGGTCAGAAGCTTGGGGATTGTGGGAGGCCATCGAATCCGAAGAGGCATTGTGGATGGAGACGTGTTTCGGATGGAGAGGTTGTTTCTGCGGGTTGGGACCCTTAGGAGGTGGTTGATTCTGAGGAGGAGGCAGGTCCTGTTGGAGAGGGTCCACGGCTTGAGGAAGAAGTTGCCCCTGCTGTTGAGTGGGCTGAGGGGGAACTTCCTGTTGCTGATCGGGGTTGGGTCCTCGGTTGGACCCTATGGATCTGGCTTTCCTAGGAGGCATGGCTGGAGAAGATCTGACCAACGGGAAGAGGGAAGGTTGCTATTCGTTAGTTTCCCACAGACGGCGCCAATCTGTTGCCGCGGAATTCGGTGTGAGGGCAAACAGATAGGATTTGTGGATTCTTAGGAAAACTGAATAGCAAACCTGTTACCTATTCCGCCGGAGTTTGACCGTTGCTCCTGCTGTTCACCTGCAAAAAGTGCGAGACACCGTGGTTGCTCCTGGCGACGCACCCTCCGACGCTCAAGTCAGTAATCAGGAATGATTATGAGAGAGCGCAAAAACTGGCAAAAGATTGATTACCTCTTAATGGAGATGGATGGGGGGTATTTATAGGCGCCGCTGGGATCAGATTTGGAATGTAATCCCCCTGTGGTTAGATAAGGAATGTAATCCCTAATCCCCAGTGAAGGGATAGATATGAATCAGGGCCATTGATTAGGATTTAATCAGAAACCCTAATTCTATCCCTTCTGGACCGGGTTTGCTGTGGGTTGAAATCCGCACCCAGTTGAGGTGGATCCGTTTGCGGGTTAGTGGGTTTTTGAGGAGGAGAACCCGTACCCGCTTCTAACCCATTGGTAGGTGAAATTATCGTTTTACCCTTGGGCTTCAAGATTCGTGCCCGATTTGGACGGTTCCGATTTAACCCCATTTTTAGCCATATCAGTTATCATTAATTTAAATTTATTCTATTCGATTTGTGGTAAATAAATTTGTCACTAATTAAAACCTGTCATTTAATTTTGGGCAACCAATCCGCAAGAAGTGAATCCATCCGAAAAAGAGTTCCGACGAGATATATGATGAAGCGTTGTGATATTTTTTTGATGTACAGTTCGAGTATGTTAGATGTTGATGTAATAATTGTTGATGTTGTTGATGTTAGTTTTGTTGTTAATTATACATGTTGGGATTCAAGTGTCGTTGTTTTGTTGTTGCTGATTGTATTGTGTATTTATATGTTGGTTGGATTGAAGTGTAGCTGCTATAGCTGCTGTTTAAACTTTTAATTATTTTTTTCTTTTTATACTCAGGTCGTTGTCTCCAACAACGACCTAAGTTGTATATGATTATATTGGATTTTTATGAGTTGCTCTTTATCTTTATGAAGCCATCAGGAGCAGCAGCTCATAAAGATTCTAATTTTTTTTATAACCTAGGTCGTTGCCTTCAACAACAACCTAAGTTATATGATAAAATTGGATTTTTATGAGTTGCTCTCTGTTTTGGCCAAGCCATAAGGAGCAGCAGCTCATAAAAATTTCAAAATTTTTTAATAACCTAGGCTGTTGTCTCCAACACGGCCTAGGTTATATGATAAAATTGGATTTTTATGAGTTGCTCTCTGTCTTGGCCAAGCCATAAGGAGCAACAGCTCATAAAAATTCAAATTTTTTTTTATAACCTAAGCCGTATGATAAAATTGGATTTTTATGAGTTTCTCTGTCTTGGCCAAGCCATAAGGAGAAGCTGCTCATAAAAATTCCAATTTTTTTTATAACCTAGGCCGTTGTCTCCAACACCGATCTAGGTTATATGATAAAATTGGCTTTTTATGAGTTGCTCTCTGTCTTGGCCAAGCCATAAGGAGCAGCAACTCATCAAAATTTCAAATTTTTTTTATAACAACAACGGCCTAGGTTATATGATAAAATTGGATTTTTATGAGTTGCTCTCTGTCTTGGCCAAGCCATAAGGTGCAGCAGCTCATCAAAATTTCATATTTTTTTAATAGGTTATATGATAAAATTGGATTTTTATGAGTTGCTCTGTTTTGACCAAGCCATAAGGAGCAACAACTCATCAAAATTCCATTTTTTTTATAACCTAGGCCGTTGTCTCCAACGACTACCTAGGTTATATGATAAAATTGGATTTTTATGAGTTGCTCTCTGTCTTGGCCAAGCCATAAGGAGCAGCAGCTTATCAAAATTCCAAATTGTGAAAAAAAACTAGGTTGACTTCAACCACAGACTTCACTACAAAAAAAACGAATACACATGTTTAAACAGGGGTGAAGTCAGAACAATTTTACTGGGAGGGCCAAGGTAAAATTCTATGATTACATGTAAAAATATAAAAAAAAAATTATAATTTTTAGGGGGGCCAAACAATAAAACTTAGTTCTCATGGGGGTTAAATTATAATTTTTTGAAGGGTTTATAAAATTTTCAATAGTGTGAAGGGGGTTTTTGAAAATTCTGGGGGGGGGGGGGGGGCTCGTGTACCTCCGGGCCCGCACTAAGCTCCGCCACTGTGTTTAAAAAAATAAATCCCTTCATAACCCTACTCTACCCCTACCCTAACCTTCGCATAACCCTCCTTTACTTAAGCCATTGTTTACAACAACGGTCTAAGCAGATTTTTTTTCTTCCGACATGGACAAAAAGTTTTTTTCTCGTAATTTTGTAATTTGGTTGTCATTGGTATGTGTAAGATGTTCTAAAAGTGTTCAAAAATATTTTGGTCGTTTTGGTTGTTAAAAAAGGAAATTAATAAAATATAGAGACGATATACAAGAATATGAATGTCTTTGGTATAGAGTTCGATAGCCTCTTCTCGTACAGATAGAAGTGAGAGTTGAAAAAACCCAAAAAATATCATCAATGCTTAGGCTGTTGTCTCCTGTAAAATAATTTTGGATTTTGATGAGGTGTTGTTCCTTTGGTTGTCAATTTATTTAATTATTTCTCTCTCTCCCTCGGATCTCCGAAACACATTTCTCATTTCATTTGACTCTAGATGAATGCAAGAGAAATAGAATGATTATTCACACGAGAGTGAGATATATTCGTTAGGGTTACGCAAAGGGTTACAGGGTTAGAGTTATGGTTAGGGTGGTTAATTCCAAAACTACTTAATTTATCGAAGTGTTCATTTTCTTAGATAGAAGACATCTGTTGAAGTGTTCATTTTCTTCACTATCTTCGGTGGCACACTCCTATTGGTTTATATCACATGACGAATTACCCTTATCTTCCTTCTTTTTCATTTCATGTGTCCAAATTGATTACACAACCTCTTGACATTCATTTTCTTGTATATCGTCTCTATATTTTTTTAAATTCCTTTTTTAGCAACCAAAACCAAAATATTTTTTTTTTAGCCCTAATCTATAATTTCTTCTGGAGAATTTTATTCATTTTAACCCTAACCTAACCCCTAACCATACCCCCTAAGCCATCACCCTCCAACCAGGGGTTTGGGTAGGGTTATGGTTAGGTTGAGGTTAGTGTTAACGAGGGTTAGGGTAAGCTTAGTGGTAAGTCGACTATTCATATTTTAGAATACTTTTAGGGGTATATTGGGTTAGGTTTAAGGTTTTGGATAAGCTGAATAGGAATGTACTCTCTCATATTCTAAATCTCCCCAAATATATTTTTTAAAAGGTTTGCACAATTGCATTTGACTTGCTCTTCCAACAACAGCCTAGGTTGCTATGATTATATTATGGAATTTTATTGTAAAATAGAGAATATTTATGTTTTTTACAAAAAAAATTGTTTATGTTATTTTCTATAAAATATATAACCATTTAACCTAACGATTATATTTTGGTTGTTTTGGTTGCTAAAAAAAGGAAATTAATATAATATAGAGACGATAGATAAGAATATGAATGTCTTTGGCATACAGTTCGAGAGCCTCAATTCGTACAAATAGGAGAGAGTTTTCAAAACAAAAATTTTTATATCAGCTCAAGACGTTGTTGGATAGGTTAATAAAAAAAATTGGGATTTTGAAGAGTTGCTGCTCCTTATGGCTTGGCCAAGACAGAGTAACTCATCATAATCCAATTTTTTCTGTATAGCCTAGGCCGTTGTTGGAGACAACGACCATAGTTATTAAAAAAATTTGTAATTTGATGAGTTGTTGCTCCTTATGGCATGGCCAAGACAAAGAGCAACTCATCAAAATCCAAATTTTTACATATAACCTAGGTCGTTGTTTCGTTGTTGGAAACAACGGCCTAAGTTATTCAAAAAATTTGTAATTTGATGAGTTGTTGCTCCTTATGGCTTTGGCCAAGACAAAGAGCAACTTATCAAAATCCAATTTTCTTATATAACCTAGGTTATAAAAAGAAAATTTTCATTTTGAAGAGCTGCTGCGCCTTATGGCTTGGCCAAGACAGAGAGCAACTCATCAAAATCCAATTTTGTAAATATAACCTCGGTCGTTGTTGGAGACAACAACCTAGGTAATAAATTTTTTTGATTTTGCTGAGTTGTTGCTCCTTATAAAACCTAGGCCAAGACAGAGAGCAAGTGTATATCGTCTCAATTTTTTTATAAAACCTTGGCCGTTGTCTCCAACGTCCTGGGTTATCTTTAAAAAAGTACCCAACAACAACTCGTCAAAATGTCATTTTTTTCATATAACAAGGTTATAATTGCCAAAAAAAATTCAACCGATGTTGATGCCCCTTATGCCTTGGCCAAGACAGAGAGTGAGTGTTCAAGTCTTCAACTTTTTCATTGAACTTAGGCCGTTTAAAAAAAAAATACTTACAAGGTTATACATCAGCTATAGCTGCTACACTTCAATCCTAACCACAGATATATACACAATACCATTAGCAGCTCAACAAAACAATAACACTTGAGCAACAATCCAACATGTATAATTAACAACAAAACTAACGTCAACAACAACATAATTAACAACAATAACATTAAACACAACAACAAAACTAACCATATATCAACAATAACCACAACACTTTCTTTCGATTACAATCAACAACATTTTTTTTTTAAATTCCTACATCAATTGTATCGGGAAACACTCAACCATCGGGCGTGTAAGTTTGTGGTGGTCGCCTCTTCCTAACCAGTTGTCACCGCCGGAATTGTGACTCCGTGACAATTTCTTCTTCTTCTCCCAATTCTTGTCTTTCTGGGACACCAGTTCCAGGCTCTTCTTCTTGCTCATCTTCTTGTGGTGGAGATGGAGAATGATATTGTCGTTGTTGCACCGGGCGAGATAGCCTACCCCTCACGCTCTTACTGCGCTGTGAACGTACGGTTGTATTTAAATAACGGTTCAACACTGCACCCTCTCCTACCTCTTCTAATGAGCCTCGACACGAAGAGAGCATCTTCCGAGCGAACTCCTTCATAGGTTTGGCCGCATTACTATTAATCACCCGGGCACATTCTTTTGCTATGTCCCATGTATTATCGATCTAAAACACAAAAAACAAGTACATTAAACACAATCCGGTTTGTAATAAATTCAATCATTTTTAAAATAACGTAATGCCAAGGCAAATGCGAATCAAAATTTACTCACCAACACACGTATAGATGATGCCTTCGGTTGGAACATGGGTTGTGAACTAGAATACGCGGGTGGTGGTTCTATTTCTCTCTCCTCAATTGGTAGTTGACTCCCAACAAGTAGTTGTGTATGCAGAGAGATGTACAAACGTGTTATATTCTTGTACCAAGCCATATAGTTGATTTGTTTCGTGCCATCGTACGGGGGAACTTGATCAAGTACGAGTTCAAACCGTCGCTCATTCCAATTTGCAACATGAGCACGATGGAAATCTGCCCAATCATGGGTAGGCATACGACCAGAACCCTTAGTAGCGTGTAACTCAAAGTTGTATCGGGATAATTTTTCATCGGGTAAATCTTGTTGAAGACCAAATTGCCGAAGGACTCTCTGCGGTCACTGATGCTCCATTGTACCAAAGTTGATGAGAGGAGCCGTCATCAACCACAACTACGATCTGGTCATTCACACCGGTGGTAGTCTTCCCACCCGCTCGGGTGTATACGACTCCCAAATCACGAACTCTTCTCGTAGTTGGTCGAGCTCATCTCTATAGTAAGTTAGTACACATTTTGGGTTGTTTTTATAACTCCGTTTACTTGCCCAATATACCTCTAAAGGTGCCAACATCTCCACATTTAGTGTATTGGCCATCCAACCGTCTGCCGGTTTCGTAATTCGGGGACGACCCAAGTGTAGACGCTCCCATGACCAAATCTGTAACAAGACCATCGGACCGGTCATCTCGGTTCCATCTAGCGCTACTGAACATAGCGTCCTGTACAACGTTGCTAATGCGCAGCTTCCCCAGCTATACCGGCCGGCTACGCCTAGATCGGCGACCAATCTTAGATACATAACCAGTACGGTATCTTTGGATGAGTTAGGCAAGATAACACCTCCAAGCACCGTCATAATGTATGCTCTGGTGTAGCACTGCACTTGGTGGTAGTCGATTCATCTGTCAACCTTCCTTCAAAATTTTCCTTTAACCAAGAGAATCGGATTGATTGTCCGACAAAAATAGTCCTATTGTCCTTGTCCTCCTCAACAATCTCTGTACCGAGGAGTTTATTGCACACCTCTCTCTTATCAAAATTTATATGACCCGTCACGGCGATCCCATCTATTGGAAGACCGGAGATCATTGCTATATCCTGTAGCATCACCTTCATCTCTTTGACCAGTAGATGGAAGGTGTCTCTAGCCTCCATCGCTCGACGAGGGCTGCAAGAAGTGCTCGGTCTAGTTTCACCTGACCCATCATGCTGATTTCGTAGAAACCGGTCTGGACTAGATACTCGATGGTACGTGGGTGCATCGGCAAAGTCTCGTGAGTGCGGAAATTACACCTCTGCGTCGTCCTACCCCACACTGCCTCTGATCTGTGGCGGTCTTGCAAAGTGAGCACATATGGTTGTATTGGTCCTGGACCTCGATTTTCTGCCAAAGAGGATGCACCAACCTATACCACCACAATAAATTATTAATAGTATAGTAACAATACCACTTTATACAAAATTCACAATGAAAATTAATAGTTCTCTTACTTTTGTGAAATGTTCGCCCTGACCACTACCAGATAGCCTTCCGGTTTTCCTCATTCTAACTATTTCTCTGTAAAAAAGATATCATATATAAAAATTTGTTAACAAAAAACTGGCATATATATAGATTTGAAACAAAATACGTGAGAAAACTACACAAACAACGTTAAAAAATAAAACTTTGCGATTTGGTCGGGCTTGCCGCACACAAGCCAACGCAACTTGTAGAAGCGAGTTCCGACTCACGGTTTGCAAGATACGGCCGTGTATCGCTTTCACTCTTGAAAAAAGAGCGGAATCGATATACGGACGCATATAGCAAACCGTGGGTGAGAACTCACAACTACAAATTGCTTTGGCTTGTAAGTGGCGAGACCGACCTACTCGCAAAATTTTGTATTTTTCGAGTGAGTTCTCTATTAAAAAATCGCTTAAAACATATCAAAATACGTGAGTAAACCGCACAAACAACGTTCAAAAATTGTGAAACTTTGCGATTGGGTCAGGCTCCCCGCACACAAGCCAACGCAACTTGTAGAAACGAGTTCCGACCCACAGTTGGCAAAATACGGCCGTATATCGCTTTCACTCTTGAAAATTGCCAAGAATGCGATACACGGACGCATATAGCAAACCGTGGGTGAGAACTTGCAAACACAAGTTGCTTTGGCTTGTGTTTGGTGACCTCGACCTGCTCGCAAAATTTCGTATTTTTTGGATGTCGTTTATACGGTTTCCTAGTGAAAAGTCACTCAATAAAAATTCAAAGTATAATTGTTGTTGTTTGATATACGGTAGAATACCGCACAAATGAGATAAAAAAATTCCGAAACTTTGCGAGGTCGGACGCACCACACATGAGCCAACACAACTTGTAGAATTGAGTTTCGACTCACGGTTTGCAATATACGGCGATGTATCGCTTTCACTCACGAAAAAGAGTCGAAAGCGATACACGGCCACATATCGCAAACCGTGAATCTAAACATACTTCTACAAGTTCCGTTGGCTTGTGCGTGGTGAATCCGACGTACTCTCAAAATTGCAGAATTTTTGGATCTCGTTTGTGCGCTATTACTAACAACGAACAACTACTAAACTAATACTACATCTACATCGACAATAACAACCGCACACAATACACATCGTGAAACTAACCTATAATTAGTTACGCATAATATACAAATTATTCACTCAAACATTGAATAAAAAATTTCAATCAATTAACATAGCTAGATCTACTAAAGTAGAAGAAAGTTAATACCTTTCACGTTGTAGGTTTTCGGAGAGGAGATAGAGGAGGTGCTTGCGTGCTGCTGTAGACAAAGGAAGGAGAGTAAGATTTGGCTAATTTCTTTAGGATTTGGGAGATTTCGTATGGGTTAGGGTTTTTTTGGATTCGGGATTTTCAAAGGAAGATGGCAAGAGTGTGAGAAGAGGGAGAGAGAGCTAGGGTTTTTAGATTGGGTTGGGGAACGATCGAGAGAGAGAGAGAGAGCTAGGGTTTTGGGTTTGGGTTTCGCGAGCTCCAGAGAGAGAGAGAGTTGGCTGCGAAGTGAGGGAGAGAGGGATCTGAGTATGTACAAGTGTTTGGAAAAACACTTGTACATAGAACAACGGCCTAGGTTGATTTTTTTATAAAAAAAATAATAAGTGTATTTTTTTCGCAAAAAAAATACTTCACGCCAAATAACGCTAAGCCTGAAGTGTTATTTGGCGTGAAGTACCCAAAATACCCCTCCGCCACTTAGGAGCTCCGTTCCACATGTGAACAGAGCGATCTGAGCCGTTGATCACGATCAAGCACGATCCAACGACTCAGATCGCTGTGTTCAAACCCGTTTTCAACTAAGTATTACCCTATATATATATATATATATATATATATATATATATATTCTCATTAGTGATCTTGTTGTTTGAATGTTTCTTAAACAAATATTGTACTGAAATAAAATACTAAACTAAACAGAATTGATGTCCTCATTAGTGATCTTGTTCCAGCTGTTGATCATGCACAACTCATTGGTTGGAAGGTATCATGAACTCGGCCAATATAAATATGCAGGAAATAGTCGAGATAAATTGAGGTGCAAATATCCCTCATGGTAAGAGGAAGTTTTTAATATTTACCTAATGTAGCTGTTTGTAATTATGTTTTGCAGGTTTCATTAAAATAACTTTTTTTTTTCAAACATTGATTTGGAATGTATTCCCGAAATCATACTCTGTAGATTTTGTTTTTGGGTAGAAAATCTTACACAAAACCTCTTAGAGGCTTTACCATAGGGTTTTGATGGAATAGAATCATTCAAATGGAATTTAGGCTTTACCATTGAGTAACTGATTTATGAAACACGCCTCCTTTTTGTTTCTTCTTCCTATTGTAGGCTCCAAGGCTGCATTTCGAGTATCCAGAATCAGGTGGTGGTCAGAAGAAGAAAAGCAGATCGGAGCTCGACTATGTCAAGAAAGACACATGGGCTTCTGCATACAGTACAGTTATTGCGGGTGCTGCATTTGTTGCTGGTGTTAGCATGATGGCTTATTTAAGGAGATCATGATAGTCGCTTATGAGGTTTGACCTGTGAAATTCTATCTGAAACGAGAGAAACTATGGAAGGGGGAAAAAAGAATTAAAGAAAGAGAAGAAAAAGGGAGAAATTGAAGGAAAGAGAGATTATAAACAGCAGATAGTAATGTACGTACAATCAATTCTTCTGAGACTGAACAAGTCAATGGAACTTCATTAACGCACCTCTTAATTTTTCGATACAAAATTGTACAGACTTGTTAATCTCTAGAAAGTTCGAGATATTTTCCCCTTGCAATAAGTTACTTCTGTATCAAATTAATTTGTTTTATACAAATAGTATCATGACGATGGGAGGCTTCTTCAAACCCCCAAACATCTGACAGTGCGATATGGATTCATAATTAATAACATATGTGCTAATTTGCTTGTCTATGGAAGGAAGCTCGAGCTACATGCTTTAAGAAATTTCACTTTCCTGTTCTTCGTCGTTTTAAATGTGATTTCAGATGTTACCAATTTCAGTGGACTGTGTGGAGTATATATTAACTGGACACATGCATATACTGTGAGATACATGTCTAATTTGTGCATTAGATAATTACGGAAACCCTTTATAATATCGTTGAACTAGTGGTAGAAAATCTATTCACCCCGAGAAGCTTTTGTTGTATAAATCTTCTTGATTCTTTGATTTTCTGCAACTCGAAAAATAGAATAAAATAAATTAGAACAAAGTTACCGGCCTATGGGAAAGTCGCGCCGAATGCACTATGTGTAGACTTTTTTCAGATGCTCCTAGTGGTAAAACCCCCGGTACCATCGGCGTCTCGCTGCCGCACACAACGTCGAGAGATTCGACCCGAACTTGTCCTTGCCCAGAACTGAAGAGGAAAATAGAGGACCGGAATTTTCAGAGAAGAGGTAAACGAGAGCAAGAGTTTTTGTGGAAAATATTTTGCAGTAGTCAGCAAGAGATCAAAAGATCGAAATATATATAGGCTGTAAAGAGATCAAGAGTTGCTGATCCCACGCACAAACATGCACAGAGAAGATGGCCAAAATTTTGGATCTAAAACTGATCCAACGTTCACAGCAAAATTCGGAGAAAATAGTCCAAATAAATTAAAAATAAAAAACAAATAGCAAAAAGGAGTTTTGAGCCTCAATCCGAACCCGAAGAGCAAATCGGACCGATATTCGGCACCCGCAGGTGTGGGCGCGCACCCGTGTCCATTACGCGAGCCGAACCGGGCCGGGCGGCGGCGGCGGCGCGCGCGCGTGGCCCACGGGTTCCCCATACCACACAAGACTTCAAAGAAGTAAAGGAGGGGTTGTAATATAACCACTCACAAGGCATATCCTACAACCGATGTGGGACTAAAAGCAAGCAAGGAGGAGATTGGTTTTGAGCAACACAGCCAACAATCCCCCCCCCCCCCCCCCCCCCCCAAAACCAAGATCCGAAGACAGAGACGACAAAAGAATAATGATGGAGAAGTTTTGGGCAAGAGTATACTATGCATAAATGAGATGGACTACAGCCTTGAATCTCACATAGTGACTATTGCCTTTGTCTGAAGAAATGCTTGATGGACTATGCCTTGAATCAGACTTCTTAAATCAGATTCAGAAAATAGCACACATAGTACGCTAGAGGTTCTTGGGTCTATCGGGTGGCGCTTTTGAATGGCCATGCGCACTTTTTCCATATTCATGAGAGTTGTCTGGGATCGCCCTGTCCCATAGTCGCGGCCTTCACGACCTCTCACATAGGTAAGTCCTCAAAGGGTTGGTGATCGGAGTCAACCCTACATAATAATGCTTGGACCTATTAAGAGTTTAGAACTCATCCTAACCAGATCACACCGGAACACTGTCACCATAGGGATGGGATATCATTGTACAACCTCGTACAGCCACGTGGGCATTAGTTTATGAGAATTTAATCTCTGAGTCAGTGTTCCATAATAGTCACCGAAGTCTAGCTTGTTTCTACCCATTGAACCGGCTTCTTGGGATTTCCAGTCAGACTCGGTTGGGTTGCCACTACTGGTGACTTACTTATGGGCTTAACCCTATCCCCCTCGATGATTCTAGGATCAAAGCCCTAGACAGACCCTTTGTCAAGTGGTCTGCAAGGTTCTTTTCTGACTTTATATAGTCAAGAACCACATATTTGCCTAAGAGGCTCTTGATTGACTTGAAGCACAGCTGCAGGTGCATGTTCATCTTAGCATTCACAGAATCATGCTTTAGTAGTTCTATAACAGATTTATTATCACAGTTTATGGAAATAGCAGGAACAGGAATATTAGCAACAGATATATGCATAATCAAATTTCTAAGCCATTCAGTTTCTGTACAAGTAATGTCTAAAGCTATCATTTCAGAGTCCATAGTACTTCTAGCTATGATAGTTTGTTTACATGAACCCCAAGAGATTGCAGCTCCTCCTAGGGTAAAATCATATTTAGTTGTGGATTTCACATTATGTGAGTCAGTTACCCAGTTTGCATCTGAGTAACCTTCTATGATATCAGAGTATCTAGAATAATGAAGTTTATAATCTATAGTACCCTTAAGATATCTAAATACTCTTTCTAATGCTGACCAATGTGACCGGTTTGGATTACTAGTATATCTGCTAAGTCTCCCCACAGCAAATGCAATATCAGGTCTGGTTCTATTTGTTATATACATAAGAGAACCTATCTTCTGAGAGTATCTATGTTGTTCTATAGGTGAACCTTCATTCTTCTTGAGAATGATACTACTGTCAAAAGGAGTACGAGCAGGTATCTTATCAAAGTGCTCAAATTTCTTTAGCATTTTCTCAATAGAATGTACTAAGGAGAGGGTATAACCCTCGTTGGATTTGGATACTTGCATTCCTAGAATCAGGTTGGCTTCACCTAGGTCTTTCATATCAAACATGCTAGATAGATAATCTTTAGTATTATTTATCAACTCAAGTGTTGATCCTAAAATGAGGATGTTATCTACATATAAGCATATAATGACACAACTTCCATCAATGTTTTTAGAGTATATACATTTGTCATACTCATTTGGTAAGAAACCATATTCTAAAATCACTTTATCAAATTTGCTGTGCCATTGCTTGGGAGCTCGCTTTAGGCCACAAAGTGATTTTACTAATCTGCAAACTTTCTTTTCTTGACCTTTAGCAATAAGACCTTTGGTTGCTCCATGTAGATTTCTTCCTCTAGGTCTCCATTCAAAAAGGCTGTCTTTACATCCATTTGATGAATTAGCAAGTCATAAATGGATGCTAAAGCTAGAAGAGTTCTAATAGAGGCAATGCTAGCTACAGGAGAGTAGGTGTCAAAATAATCTAATCCCCTTTTCTGGGTGAACCTTTGGCTACTAATCTAGCTTTGTATTTCTCTATGGAACCGTCAACTCTAAGTTTCTTTTTGAAGATCCACTTGCAACCTATGGGTTTACTACCTAAAGGTAGGTCTGCTAAATACCAAGTACTGTTCTCCATAATGGAGTTGTACTCATTGTTGATGGCTTCTTTCCAGAAAGGAGCATCAGGAGAAGATATTGCTTCGTCGTAAGTTGAGGGATCACCCTCTATCAAATAAGTGAAGAAATCTTCCCCTAAATTTCTTTCAATCCTACCTCTTTTGCTTCTTCTAGGTTCTGAGTCTTGATCAGGTTGAGAACTAGAAGGTTGAGAATGGGAACTGGTAGAAGGAGCAAGGGAATAACTGGAGGGGTTAGAAGAAATTCTATCTTCAAAAGGGAATATATTCTCAAAGTAAACTGCATCTCTAGCTTCTATGATGGTATTGTTAGATATTTCATTTACTTTAGAATGAGTCACTAGAAATCTATTGGAATTGCTATCTAAGGCATATCCTATGAACACAACATCTACAGTCTTAGGTCCAATCTTTCTCTTTTTAAGTTCAGGGATTCCTACTTTTGCTAGACATCCCCAGACTTTGAGATAATAGACTCTAGGAGTTCTGCCTTTCCATAATTTATAGGGAGTCTTATCCTTAGACTTACTAGGGATCCTATTTAGGATGTAACAGGCTGTCAATAAGGCTTCTCCCCACAAGTTGTCAGGAGCACCTAAGCTGAGAAGCATGGCATTCACCATGTCTAACAGAGTCCGATTCTTCCTTTCAGCAACTCCGTTGGACTGTGGTGAGTAAGGAGCAGTCACCTCATGAATTATTCCGTGTTCTTCACAGAAGTTAGTCATTTCGTTTGAGGTATACTCTCCGCCACGATCAGATCTAAGGATCTTAATCTTTTTCTCTAATTGGTTCTCAGCTTCGGATTTGTAAACCTTAAATCTATCTAGAACTTCATCTTTGGTTTTGAGAAGGTAGGTATAGCAATACTTTGAATAATCATCTATAAAAGTGAAAAAGTATTTCCTACCGCCTCGGGTCAAAACCCTATTTGAGTCACAAACATCACTATGAACTAGTTCTAGAGGATCAGAATTCCTTTCTACAGGTTTGGAAGGTAGTTTAGAATGTTTGGCTAGAACACAAATTTCACATTTGTGTTTATTATCTACAGGAGACTTGGGAATAAGAGCTAAGTTCATCATCCTTCTAAAAGAACCCAGATTCACATGACCTAGTCTACCATGCCAAACATTGGAAGATTCTACATTTGAAACAACAGGAGAAAGATCTGACATTTTATTTATAATACTGAGAATAAAAAGACCATCCTTTACATATCCTTTTCCAACAAATGACTCATTCTTAGAAAATACAACTTTATTGGCTTCCATTACAATCTTGAAACCTGATGCTACAAGAAGGGAACCACAAACTAAGTTTCTCCTAACTGACGGCAAATGAAGTACATCATGAAGAGGCAGATTTTTCCCTGATGTCATCTTCAGATCTATTCTTCCTCTTTCTACAATCTGTGCTGTTGAGCCATCTCCTAGGGTTATGCCTCCTCCACATGATTCCTGATAGTTTGAAAAATAGGAGCGATCAAATGAAACATGAACATTAGCTCTAGAATCCAACCACCAGTCATCAGAATGGTAAGAAATATTAACAGAAGGTTGGTAAGTCACAGACCTGAAGAAACTAGAAGATCCATTCAGAATCATGTTGGCTTCTGGTTTGGTAGGGCATTTTCCCTTATAAGGAGTCTTGATTGGTTCCTTCTTCCTATGAAAACAATTGAAGGATAGATGGTTTGTTCTTCCACACACCAAACAAAACTTCTGTTGTCCTGAGTCTGACTGAAGTTTCTAGTTCTATGGTTTTGCTGGTGTTGGCGGTTTTGGTGGTTTTGGTGATTTTGGTGATGAGGCTGAAAGTTCTTCTTCTTGAAGGAGTTCTTCTTGGGTTTGTGAGGATTATTAGGTTTGGGTTTGCCTTGGGATGATACTACAAGGTTTACCTTTGCCTTAGACTCATTCTTAGGGTTGGACCTTAGCCTAAGTTGATCTTCTGTTCTAATCTTCTTTAGGACTTGGGCAAAGGTAAGCTCACCTTGAGTATGAGTGAGATCCTTCTTGACATCAGACCAAGAAGGAGGGAGCTTATCTATCAGGCAAGCTATCTTATACTCAGTAGAAAAAATTGTACCTTTGGCTTGAATATGCCTCACATATTCTTGGAATTCATGGATTTGATCATTCATAGGTTTGTTATCTACCATGAAATACCTATTAAAAGCAAAAGAATTGAATCTTTAAATTCCAGCATCATCACAACCATATTCATCTTCCAGAGCATCCCAAAGTTCTTTAGCGTTCTTATATTCAAAGAATATATCATAAAGAGAAGCAGATAAAGCGCTTAGAATTCGATGGAAATAGTGAAAGTCTATTTCCTTAGAGGTTTTAGGTTTTTGGGAACTAGAGGGTTCCTTAGGAGTTTGAGAAGAAATAGGGGATTCAAGAACTTCTTTGCCAGACTCAGATTTTTCAGAATCAGATGTGATGGGTGTGGATCCATCAATTGCTGAAAGTAGTCCTAAAGTGGTGAGCCAGAATTTCATCTGACTCTGCCACCTCTTGAAGTGGGTGCCATCAAACTTGGCTGGCTTGCCAGTAGCAGTCTCTTCTTTTCCAGTCATAGTAACTAGTACAACAGTCTAGAGTCTGCAAAAATAATGTTGTAGCTACTCAATAAAGGTGTCAGGGGCTCTAAAAAAATAGTTTAATGATCTTGCTAATCAACCTTAACAAATATTTAGTCTATTAAGTTCCGATTAACTTGGGTTAGCTGTAGGGGCCGGTTCCCAGCTAGCGGTGGTCTGAAGATGCTTAAATACCGTGTCGCTTAGGGCTGTTTACACCCGGTTGACAGAAGGACCCTTTCAGCTTGTTCCCAAATTTATCTTTACTTTTTAGAACTTTAGATTTCTTTTAAAAGAAATTTGCAAGGTCAATAAACTGTTCCTTTTATCTAAATGGTTAAAGAGTACCAAAGTAATATCTAGCACCACAAATTAGTAATAGCTAAAGGAATTTGCAAAGTCAGTAAACTATTCCTTTTATCTAAATGTTGAAAGAATACCAAGGTAATATCTAGCACCACAAATTAGTAATAGCCTTGATATTGTTATGTAAGCAATAATGCTACTCACAATATAACACGAATTATGTACTAACAATTAATTATGTTAGCAAATTGATGATTGCAAGTTTATAAAAGCAAATTTACAGCGAGAAGTATTCTAAAGCTTTGACAATATCCAAATGAATCTAATAACACAAATGTTGGTGCCAACAAATAATGTAATTAACAATATATCAATACTTTAAGAATATTGAAGCTGCAGATATTCTATAATGTGGGAATTTATAGTGATGCAATTTGTTAATAACAAAGTATGTGATCTATAAGCAATATGAACAATACTTTATGAAAATGAATCTCAGTATTGCTTGACAGACAAACAGAAAATATGTGTATGTATATGTATTCTGCTGACTAAACAAATTATCTAACCAGATTAGTTTTGTTCTCAAGGCAAAATCTAGCAGTTTACTAATTAACATAATAAAAATGTGACTGATGTGTGATTTATTTCAATGGAGAATGACTGAATAAAATGTAGACAAATACTGTCACTAAGTAATTTGGAAATTGTCTTTAGAGAATAAGATCAGAAGTGTGTGCTCTTGAAAATAACAGGTTTGCGGTTGCTATTTTTATTTTATTTTATTTTGATTTATAACAGAACAAATTGGATAAAAACAAAATCGAGATTTAAAATTGGCACAGACCACAAAAGCCTAATTAAGTTAAATAGATTTGAGGCGAACAATTTATACAAATTACAACTTATCTTAACAATTAGTGCTAATTTAGGACTGCTCAATAATAAGTGAGATTTTTTGTAGTCCTTACAATATTTAATAATGTATTTAATTAACAGAAGAGAGTTTATGAACAATATATATATATATATATATATATATATAAACAGCGAGAACAAGTAATAACAAGGTATATTTATCAACTCTTAGATTGTTGTATAAATCTTCTTGATTCTTTGATTTTCTGCAACTCGAAAGATAGAATAAAATAAATTAGAACAAAGTTACCGGCCTATGGGAAAGTCGCGCCGAACGCACTGCCCTAAGAGTTGATCCGAGGTCTTATGTGTAGACTTTTCTCAGATGCTCCTAGTGGTAAAAACTCCGGTACCACCGGCGTCTCGCTGCCACACACAACGTCGAGAGATTCGACCCGAACTTGTCCTTACTCAGAACTGAAGAGGAAAATAGAGGACCGGAATTGTCAGAGAAGAGGTAAAAAGGAGTTTTGGACCTCAATCCGAACCCAAAGAGCAA
Organism: Hemerocallis citrina; assembly: GCA_017893485.1. NCBI lineage: Eukaryota > Viridiplantae > Streptophyta > Magnoliopsida > Asparagales > Asphodelaceae > Hemerocallis > Hemerocallis citrina. The sequence goes on from CM030365.1 coordinate 196,025,160, forward strand.
ATCAGATCGACATTTGGCGCCCACAGGTGTGGGGGCGCACCCGACCCATTACGCAAGCCAAACTGCACCGGCCGGACGGCGGCGGCGGTGGCCCGCGCGCGTGTGGCCGACGGGTTCCCCACACCACACAAGACTTCAAAGGAGTAAATGAGGGGTTGTAATATAACCACTCACAAGGCATATTCTACAACCGATGTGGGACTAAAAGCAAACAAGGAGGAGATTGGTTTTGAGCAACATTGCCAACAACTTTTTTTTTTGATATATCGGATAGAGCCTGAAGGCTCCAGCCATCAAAAATATATATATATAAATCAAAGAAAACAGTTAATAAACATACAACAAAGCAAAGGTTTTACAAGGAGTAAAACAGAAAGCAATACAACAAACAAGAACACAATCCTGGCTAAATCGCCCGCTACACAGAGACCGGTCAAACAGCCGAAGCGCTTCGTCAAAACAGAGGAGAGAATGATCGTCGCGATCCGCAGGACTGACCAAACCCTCGTCAATAGGAGTCAAGCAACCAAAAGGGACTCTGCTAAGGATGTGGGTGAATGATCCAGGTGACCGCCGATCAGACGAAAAGAGCTGCCAATGCAGAACACGCTCGCTGCCACTCATCGACAGCGACACAACTAGGAGATTCAGAAGTGGATCGGTAGAGACGAAAGACCCAGAGCGATACGCCCCACAGCCCGACACAGTCACAGCCGCCAACAACACTCACAGCACTCATCAATGTACGAACGACGATAGTGAGTCTAGAGGCTGTGAAAAAAACCACCGCAACTGTGGCCGCCACACGATCCCCCAACCAGGGAGAGCACCCCCAAACACATCAGCACAACAGCTAGACAGCCTGAAACTCCAAACGACACCAAGAAACCTGGCAAAACCAAACCGAACCACGCCGCACACGGCCAAGAACAGAGAACGCGCACTATCAAACTACAAAGAAACACCAAATTTGAATGCGAGAAGCGGTCAAGTAGCTTCTGAAATACTAGAGGGTAAGGCAAAAATGCCAGAAGCTACCCTTCCCCTCTACATGACCAGAGAGTGCTGCTACAGGATAGAGCAAAAAAGACATATACATTAAAGTCACAGCAGCATATTATAACAACAATAGAGCAATAACAACAGCAGGTATACCCAACCAACCTGCCAATGCTCAGAGACAGAACCAGAGACAACTTGATATATATATATATATATATATATATATATATATATATATATATATATATATATATATATATATATATATATATATATATATATCTGAGAATATATATGTAAATATATATATATAGAAGATAATATATATTTTTTTGTTTTGTTTTGTTTTGTTTTGTTTTTTTTATATATATAAAAAGTGCACGCATTAGAGAAAACATAACTGAAAGAAAAGCACTAAAAGCTAAAGAAGATGAAAGTAGATCCAGCATAGATCAGATTGGAGCTTGATGACTAGCAGAATGGAGCAACGCATTCCCCATAAAACGATCCCAATTGCAGCCAGACGAAACCAAAATGCAAGCATACCAATGAAGACTTGACATAACCCAAAAAGCCAGACAGGCCAAACAAGAGCAAGGACACACCAGAATAGAATTCAACCCTGCGAAGAAAACAGTGTATCAAGAATTAGAGAGCCAATAAATTAGCTAAATCAGGGAAAGAACTATAAGAGCGCATAAATAGAGTAGCATCATCTAGTCTGCCTAGGCATAGAGAATGAATCTTGGACGAAGGTAATAAGGAGGGCCAGTAATTGATCAAGAAAAGAAACTCATCAATAATCGAATCTATGTTTTTAGAAGCCTGTTTAAAAATGCGATTATTTCTCTCCATCCAAATCATCCAAATAATGACAATGGTCGAAAGGATCCAAGTAACATTGCCAACAACTTTATCCCACAAACCACAAGCGAGACATGCATCTTAGTTATTATTGCTTCTTACTCAATAGATAAAGAAATTTTTTTGTCGTACCAGTGTTCTTACCAGAAGAGTTGAGTTCCCTATGTAATGTGAATCAGATTCTTCAAACCATGCAACTGCAGTTGTATACAAGTCATGACAAACGATATTCATTACAAGTGGATATTCTTTTCTTGCAGACACAAAATGGAGAGTTCATATTTTTAACCGAGACTAGTAGAAGTTGTAAAGGTGGTACAGATTGTAGTTTCAAAGAGTCTATGAAATGTATTTTTCTATTAGTCTTTGTTGTAAGTAAAGCATTTAAGTTAAATAAAGTTTTAACGTGCTCTTGGACAGCTGGCCTATTAGCTCAGTTGGTTAGAGCGTCGTGCGTTAGCTAATAACGCGAAGGTCGCAAACTCAAAATCCCGTCTTCAAACTCTGATGCCTCTTCCTTTCTCCCAAAATTTCTAGAACCTACCTCTTCATAAATCGCCAAGCCACAATAATCTCTGAACTGCTTTATAGAAGGAGTCGTTCCCAAACCTAGATTTCTTCATAAATTGTGAATCCAAGTAGGTTACTTTCTCTCTCTCTCTCTCAAATTAGGGTGTGTAATGATACTTTGTTTTGAATATTCCATACTTCAAATTTGTTTTTGTTATTAACTGTTAGAAATCGAGACGACCCATGAAAATAAAATCTTGTAGCTGAATTGGGTATTTGTAGTTTTCTGATTTGAAGTTGGTTTTGTACATAATGATAGCTAATCTACTTATATTTATTAATCTATTTATTAAATTAATGATTGTATATATATAAATTATAGGAAGTTTGAAGGGTTGTGGTGATGTTGTGGTTTTCTTCAACGAGTGTAATAGGTGGAATTTGGTAGGGGGATAGAGAAGTAGCAGAGGTTTTGAACCTTGGATTTAAACTTTACAAAGTAGATATTGATTAAGTTTAGTGTATGAGAAGTATTTATGTTAGTGATGTTGTAGTAATTCGTGGCGTTAAGGTTTGTAGTTGTAAGAGTTACAAGTGAATATGTGATTATTTCATGACCATCACTAAAGGACTAGGCATCGTATGAGGTTTGGGGAATATAGGATTTTGGGGCCTCATATCTCTTTCCGTCAATCTTCTCGTCCATGATGTTCTACTTCGATCGACAATTATTTGTCAGTTTCCTAGTCTTTGAATTAATAAATATAACTAGATTACGCTCTTTGGTATATGGGTTTCTCCCGTAATCGTCCATCATACTATGCCACTAGCAAGATCAAATACGATCAATGTTACTTTAGGTGTGCAATGTGCATTCGTTTTGGGTTTTCTATTTGCTTTGGTAAACCAAAACCCTCGTTTTCTAGCTATTTGGGTTCAATCTTTCCTTTACAACAGAAAATTGGAAGATTCAGTTACGATTGAAAATCCCTATTTGTTTTGTATCTTCATCCATAGATTCTTTACTTAATACTCATTCAATTGGAAGATTGAAGCCAATTGAAAATAAAAGATTATGCTTCACTACTCTATAATCCTAATGAGGACATCGGTTCAAGACAATTCGTGCGTTTTTATCAGCGCAGACATCATCTAGGATGGTTGTTCCACTAGTTTAGTATTTTATATTTCAGTACTCATATTTATGTTTGGCAATTATAGCCATATGTAGTAGTTTTACGATTTGTACTATTTCTTTTATGCATTAGAATATTTTTGAGATTTAGAATATTTTGATATTTGTATCAAGATTTGATTTAAGCATATATATAGGCCTTGAGATTAATGAGAAGTTATGCTATTATTAATTAAAAAAATGATTGTGTTGAGTTATTGCTCTTCATCTCTCTTTTTGTGTGAGACAATTGAGAGAATTATTAGGATTTGTGAGAAGTCCTAATAATTTTTTAGGGTCTGTGATAAACTTTAAAACTACCGACAAATTTTCAAATTAAAATTCTAAACTCTAATTCCCAAATCCAAACCATACCTTACTCTTCATCTTCCTCCTCTCTTCTTCCCAGACCCACCTCGACGCTGCCAGGCCCTCGTCAACAGTGGCTCCGCTCAGCCGCTGCTGCCACAACCACCACCCGCAACCCCCATCCCTCTTCGCCTTTTTCTTCATCGATCTGAAAGCCCCCCATCGTTGATGCCTCCCCTCTTCATCGTCACCGTCCAACCGAACCCAACCCCGACTCATCCCCGCACTCTTCCTCGTCGCCCCCAGTCTCGACCATCACCAGCACCTTTGCCCACCCACTGTCGCCCTGATTCTCCATCGTCACCTCCACCACTCGAACCACCGTACCCACTTTCACCCTCTTTCTCAGCCTCGTCGCCACCTCCACATCCCCCAACATCCATCACCCCAACTCCCCTACCTTCGTCCCTGAGCACACATCAACAAAGACAGATCTTATCTGACCTTGTTGGATTAGGTCGTTATTTGCTGTTTGGTGTTTGGAGCAAAGGACTGAATCGTTGTGTGAGAAGCAGAACACATTCAATATGTTCTTCGAATCCGGTAAACTATTTTCACTTCTCAAATATTTGTGTTACTGCTTTATCATCTCTATAATATTATTTGATTTATCTGTCATCCACAAATATTGAGAGTGAGTGCTTCTACTTGCCAATAAGGGTACAAATCATTATTGCATCTTTTACTTACTAAGAACGCTTAGGTATATAATTATTGATTGTTAAAACTAAATCGTTAATTGAGCTTGTTAAACTTAATTCAATTCTTGAAAAATCCATTGAACCGATTAATTTCTAACTGGATCCGCATTACATGTTGGTAAACTTAATATTTTAATATTCTTAGAAATTCTCTACTTAGGATTAAGTTTTACATCATTTTGGTATCAGAGCGAAGATTTTTAAAACCCTAGTTCTTGCATCATTTAGGCATCATATTTTTGCATTCATTTAGGATTGTTTTAGTGTCTTTTATTTTTCTTTCTTTTTAGATCATTTCAGATTAAAAAAAATATATAGGTGCATCTAGGACACGTTATTCCAAATTTCAGCAAACGTACGTCCCCACGACTCCTAATTCTCCATCGTTGGTGAATGCTTCTTTGCAGCACCATCACAAATCCCGAAGAACCTTTCTTATCCCTCCCAATCCACCTAATTAGGAACCTTACTTCCGCTAGCCCCTCTTCGAACTGAAATGGACAATTCTGATATTTTCACTACTCTCGTTGCCATTCAAGCAACTCTTGCCAATATCAATCAGAGGTTTGAGAAAGTGGAATTGAATCAATGTTGCCCCTGAGTTTCATCATCAGATCCCTCAAGAGAATGTTCGTGACGATCAACGTCAAGAACGTGACCCTGAAGAGCAATACAAGAAGAACGTTAAGACTGATGTTCCTCACTTTGAAAGTCGTATGGAACCTCAAGCTTATCTCGATTAGATTCGTTCCATGGATCACTATTTTGTGTGGTTTGATATGAGCGATATCCTGAAGGTTAAATTTGCCACTATGAAATTGACTAGTAATGCTCATAAACATTGGACCGATCTTGAACATGCCCGTAGAGGCCGAGGACTGGCACCCATAGCCACTTGGGAAGCAATGAAAGAGAAGCTCACTGAGAGATATGTGTCGTTATCGTTTCACATCCGATGCTAGATTCGTAGAACCAATTTTATCAAGGAAGCAAATTCACCCAAGAGTATGTTGATAAGTTTGATGACTTCCTTATTCGGTTCAATGCCTTATATAAGGAGAGCGAAGAACAAACTCTCTCTAGGTTCAGGGCTAGATTACGAGCCAATCTGAGGAACAAGCTAATTCATAGCAATGTGGACTCATTAGATGCAGCTTATGCCCTTGTTCTCGATATGTATTCCCTTAAAGCATGTTCCCATTATAAATCCAGCGATTCGAGAGATCATTTCTCTAGAATGACCTCTGCTGATCCCTTTAAGCCTAAGCCCCCCTCTTCTCAGTACCCCAATAAATCTTATCCCAGCAAGCCTAATTCAAATTCCTATCCACCTAGAAATGACAATATGGGTAAGAACACCGAAAAAGACTACTCTAAAGTTGATCCTCTTACTAAGTGCTATAAATGTAAGGAATACGACCATGTTGCTGACAACTGTCCCAGTCCCAGTCCTAGTAGGATCAATATAGTAGAGAGTACCGCTGTCATCGCTGATGATTCCGACAATTAGTTTTTCTATGAGCCTATTGAAAGTGAGGACTTCGGCAAAGAAGAAGATGACCAGTATCTCCACTGTATTCGGTCTAACCAATCACCTCACTCGAATGTAGTCAGATGTGATTTGTCCCAGCCAAAAGAAGAAGATGATTGGTTGCACATTTCTATTTCACACCTTTACGACTATAGGTGGTAAAAACTGCAAGGTGATTGTTGGCAGTGGAAGCTACGTCAATGCTGTTTTAGCTAAGACCAGACTTACGGTTGAACCACATCCACACATATACAAAGTATCTTGGATTGATGCGACAGCCCTCCACGTAACACATCAATGTTTGGTTCCTGTGGACTTCAAAGCTTACAAAGAGCAAATTTGGTGTGATGTGCTCAAAATGGATGTGGGTCAAGTCATTTTAGGGAGGCCTTGGTTAATGATCACGATGTGACCATATACGGTCGATCCAACTAATGTGTGTTCCAGCACAAAGGATTAAAAATAAAGCTCATACCCGTAAGACCACGAACTGTTCCGGCTGAAACAACACCAGTTCCCTCGAGAAAGGACAAATAAGTAAGGTATATGGGTGAATATGAACTTACGAAAGAAATTGACAAATGGGCTACAATTCTTATACTCACAGCGAGAGAAGTCCCTAATGATCCTAAGTCACTCATCCCACATCAAATTATTTCTGTCCTGCAGGAATTTGCAAATGTATTTCCTGCTGACCTCCTAGGGATGGCAATCGGGTCGGGTTGACCCGTGACCTGCCCGCGACCCACGCACACGAACCCGGTCCGCTACAATGTGGTTCGAGTCCGGGTTAAACCTGCGGTTTTACCCGAGTCGACCCGGGTCGTAAAATTCGCAAATCAAACCCGTTGGAGCCGGCCCGCTCGACCCGTTGACCGAGTCAAACCCGCCCGCCAACCCGCCAACCCGCGCGTCGACCCGCGGGTTTGGAACCGTTTGATCTGCGCAGGTCAAACTGTCCAGAGAGCCGCTGGCTGCTGTATTTTTTTGTTTTTTGTTTTTTGTTTTTTTTCCCTCCTATAAATACCATAGTTTTAAATCTCGGATTTCGGACTCGTCTTGCAATGGGTGTTTCGTTTTGGATCGGAGATATCGGAGGAGATCTCGGAAAAATGTGACCATGTCGTATGTTCATTTCCTATACTCGATAAATATATTTTTTTGGTTACTAAATAAGATATTATATGTCCTATATGTCATTTATCAAATAAGATACTGTATAATGTAACTAATGACATGAATCAATTACGGTAAATATTCACAGAATTTAACAACAATATAAAAGAGAATGTAATATAAGTATATAATTTGAATTTGCATTTATTAGAAAAAAGTATTAGTTGGTAAACTTACTTAACTTTGCATATATACAAACAATAGCAAGATGAAATCCTCACATTATCTTAGCTTAAGGTCCGATATTGAAAGACATATATGCAAAAAGTAAAACAAATTTTTTATATATATTCACAATAATATTTGTGTCTATTTCAGCTGATATTTCGCTAATTTCGGCAATATTTCGGCCGATATTTCGGCAATTTCGGCTACACATTTCGGTCCAAAACGATATAAAGTATAAAATATGTGATTTCGTATCGGCAAGCTAGCCAAAACGAAATTTCAGCCGTATCAGAGGAAATTTAACACAGTGTGTAATAACCTAAACAAAAACGGGTTTTAAATTGCTCAGTGAACCATTAGAGACAATCGAGACTGTACACGACATTATGTCTCTGTCTATAGAAAATCAAGTTGTTTGAATGCTTCTAGATCATGTTTCAAATGGTTGCAATATATTAAGTGAATGGTTTTCCTATAATAAAGGAAATTTGACCACACAATGGATGGCTAAAAGACCTCCAAATGACTTGGTTTTTTATGCACACAAGTCAGATGACATAAAAAAAATGCTGAACAGTGTGGATCCATAAGAAAAATGCTGAACAAATGATTACAATCCCTTTATGTGAAAGAATTTTGTCATACAGATGCGGTTCCAGTTTTATACAAAATAATGAAAACACTTAACATGATTCTGTTAGAATACCTATTACTGACGTTCCCCACGCTTTTCCACCCCTTCAAGAGCAGTTGCAATGGCCTTACCCTTCTGGATTCGAATCCTCTACACTCACAAAATATGAGTGAATGGTCCACATACTTTATATCAACGGTCCATCATAACAAGTTTGATGAATGACCAAAATTAATTACATTACTTATTATTAAAATTAAAAATGCTTGAATCAAGTTAATTGAAATACTTCCCATTTAAGAAAAAATTATCAGCCATATTGAGGGACCATTCCTCATTATGGTCCTCAATTGAGGGGATCCTCATGAATTTTTGGGGTAAGTTTTTATTTATTTATTTTTTTTATATATAAAGCACCTTACAACAACATATTTTTTTCATCTGTCTTTTTTGTAAATCTTTTTAGAAGTAAATTTTCTATGTGTTTACACTACTTTCATTACCTATCTCTTCATCTAATTGAAATCACTCGTATTTCGTGCGTGTAGCAGATTCGAATCCTTCCCTTCTCTGCTGCCCTTTCCATTCGTGCAATTGCATCATAAAGACACTTCGATATGTCAAGTAAAGCAATTACTTCTCCCTTCACCACAACAGGCAACTGTCTGAACTTTCATGATATATATATATATATATATATATATATATATATATATATATATATATATATATATATATATATATAAGATTTCTCCTTATGAGCCCCTTTCGGTTACTTACTACTTTTGGTGAGCACTCCGTAAGTAAGCATTCATGAAATAAAAATCTTATGAAAAATCCGAACCGCTCATATTGTTCTGTATGTCTAAGATAGCCTAACAATAAAAAACCAAGTAATTTGAAGTTCATTTGCCCATCCATTATGTTGTTAGAATTTTCAGCCATACAATTTTGTGATGATGTAAATCATGGACAAATGAATTTCAAATTAATTAATTTTTTATTGTTAGGCTATCTTAGACATATAGAACAATATGAGCGGTTCGGATTTTTCATAGGTGCTCTATTTCGTGAGTGCTCACGAAGTGCTCACCAAAGTAGTGAGCAACCGAAGATTTCTCTCTCTCTCTCTATATTTATATATATATGAAGGGTAGGGTTAAAACTTGAAACATTATTATTATTTTCTCATAAGAATGAGAGGAATCTTCTTAGTCCTTGTATTATCAGAGCATCCACTATCGTTTCCTAAAGTCATTGCTAAATATAGCATTTAGAAATAGCAATAGAAGGACCACGCTGCAGTCGTCCAAATCTTAAAAATAGAAGTGACAGATGAACATCATCCGTCTTTGTATTTTTATATTTTTATATATACTTTTTTTGTTTGGTATTCTGTGATTTTAATCAAAAAAAAAAATTCAAAAAAAGTCAAAAACCTCCCAAACGGATGAACATCATCCGTTTGGTGGGTTTTGACCTTTTTTTGTTGTTTAAAATTAAAAAGAAATCTAAAAAAATCTTAAAAAATCATTAAAAAAACACCAAACGGATGAACATCATCCGTTTGGGTTTTTTTCAGTGATTTTTTTAAAAAATTTGTTTTCGACGAGAGACGGACTCTCGGTTTTTTTAATTTTTATTCAACTAGACGAATGATCTTCATTCGTCCCTTTCGTAACAGATGAACATATTCCGTTTCCTATATTTAGCAATTGTCTAAAGCCTTTGCTAAGTTTAGCAAGCTACTGTGCGTTTCTATCCTAATTTTTGAGTTTTTAGCAAATGACTGTTGTGCGTTTTTCTAAACCTATTTCTAATTTTTGAGTTTTTAGCCAACGACAGTGGATGCTCTCATGACTACACAAACCTTGTACCATTTTTTGCAATGCCTCCTCAGCTAGTGTGTCTAAAAGAACAAAAACAGGACTCCTGGTCATGACTTTAGATACTGGAGTCTCTTCAATCTCTAGTTCACAAGCAACTGTCCTCATCATTATATCCTACCATTCAAAATATACCCATATGTGTGTGTGTGTGTGTTTCGTTTATCGTGTGCTGATGCTGCTATTTTCTGTGTGGGAGCAAACATATGATGTGAATTCTTTTTCAGAAACAATAAAAAAATTGACCTTTTAGTTTTTGCCGATGTTGACTGCTGCAAACTGATCTCGACTCTGAAATCTGACTCGTTTGAACGCTTGGATCTGATCTGAACGGTGGCGATCTCTCCGATAGATCTGCAAAAGTCTCAAACACCGGAGTTGGCCCTGGCAATAGACTCTCCGATGCTCAAGTCAGAAATATATAAGAGCTTTTAGTAGCCAAATACTGATTACCTGGTTCTTGTAGAGATCATATGGTATTTATAATTGCCTTAGGGGATATTAATTTATCTCTACTTCTCAGTGTTTTGATAAGGTTTGTTATTCTCTTCTTCATGAAGAGGTAGAAGTGGTTATGGAGATAGAGTTAAGACTCTCTTGTGTAAAGAGATAGAGTTTAAAACCGTCTTTTATGAATAATTATGAGTTTAAAATAATATTTAGATAATCATGAACTCCTTCATATTGGGATAATCATGAACTCCTTCATATTGGGCCGCTATGGCAACCCAGTTTGATAAGCATGTGTTGGGTTATTGGGCTTAATAGATGTCCAACTCCCTTTCACAGACACATTTCGGGTAAAATTTACCGTTTTACTCCTGAGAGCATTAAAATTCGTGCCCAATTTGAACTGTCCTGATTTGGTTCTATTTTTACATAAATGAACTTCACATGTTTATCCCAGTACATTATGAGGAAAGAGAATGAATGCACTTTGTCTGTTAAGATTCCACAGAGCTAGCCATTTGATTCCGGCAGCAGCGCAGCATCAACTTTCCTGGTAGCCATCCTGCGGCAAGCCTCATAAGACAGTAGTTCCCTCAGGCGTTGTTAAGGCTCTAGCTAAGCAAGGCACTAGATACGCGTAATCTCTTTACAGTTCTTTCAACACCATGAGTCCTGAAATAATGTCGGCATAAATCATATTGACTGTTATATTCATTACAATTTTTTAAATGGTTCTGCCAAAATGTACTGTCCTTTGAGTTAACTCAAGTACATGGTTTTTTTTAATCATATTGTTGAAAATCATTAATTCACAACATCCTCAATGCACATGATTTCTCATTAGTTAAACTTTGTAACGTATGTAGATTAAAATGAACAAAATGAATCACCAACCTGATAAAACAAATAATAGATTATACACTTCTGTAGTCGTACCATAATTGAGAGTTTGTTATGCTAGGACATTCGGCATCGTTCTCATTTACACTTGTAAACATGCATATCTCTGACTGGAAAGAAATAAAGCTCCAAGTCCTAAGTCTGTAAAATTTATATTTAGTTCGTCCAGAAATAATGTCCTTCTCAATCAAATTTTGGAACTAATTAACGGGAAGTAACTATAATAATTTTATTTATTTTTAAAAAAGGTCTTGGCGCCTTTAGCTGCCCTTTTCACTCATTCCCTAAATCTCGGGTGAAAAAAGTTTCCCACATAGTTAACAGTAGTCACAGTACAAAAAATCACTACTTTTCGAATTCTAATCCCAATAAATCCAACTCGATAACCAAAAAAATTACATTAAAATTCGAACAGATAACTGAGCAAATTGTGGATCAATTATGTGCTCAAAACTGATTAAAATTTCAGACAAAATTTCAAGAAACAGTTAAAAGAGGTTTTCGAGATTATGGAGAACGAGAAGAGGAAGAGAGATCGAGCTTCTTCTGATCTCATCGAATCTACCGTTTTCTAGCACCGTCTTCCGTCTACCACTGTTCACGGAGAAGCTGCTCCTTCTAGAAGAACCGCCTTGGCCGTCAACTTTCCGAACAGACGGTCAGGAATTGCCAGTCGGAGATTGGAGGAATAGAGAGAGGAGTTAATCAGATATTTAGAGGGGTGTATTGGATTAGGATTTTAAAAGACCTTTCTTGCTTAAAAAAGTTATGGATTTTAAAAGACTATGTAGGAATGTAATGACTTACAAGATTTTTTTTAAGATTGTTATAATCCAGATGGTCTTGTTGGGATTTTAAAAGATTTGTATCATAAGAATTTATAAGATTTGAAAGGATTATATGGATTTATAAGATTTGAAAAAATACATGGATTTTTAGCAAACATTCACTTATCAATTTTCAATATAATCAAATTTACACCAAAGTATAATCAAAACATTAGCATTTCTCCATGATATAATCAAAATTAAATCAAAGTATAATTAAAACACTAAAAAATTAAACCCAATACAAAATTTTCAATCTTTTAATAGCCAATTTGATATAGCTTCATGTCCTCATAAGTAGCATTTCTCCACATATCTAAAGCTATGCTAGCCCCCCATGCATTAGCATCTTCTTGTTCCTTCTCTTGGGTTTGAACAATAGGTTCAAAATTATTGTCTTCATTAACTGTTAACGATGAAGATAGAGATTCATCTATTGGTTCAATTGGAAATTCATCAGAACGACATTCTTTGCGAAGAAAGTTATGTAGTGCTGCACATGCTAACGCAAGTTCTGCTTGTGTCTTAAATAGAAAAGGAGGCGCTGACTTAAAAATTGTGAATCGCGATTTAAAAATACCAAATATCATCTCAATCACGTTCCTCAAGTATGCATGGCGAAGATTGAACGATTCATTTTCATTTTGAGGGTCATTACCATGACTTGCAAAATCTTGTAGATGATATCGCACACCTCGAAATGGAGCTAAAAATTGGCGATGATTAGGAAATAGTTACCTAATTACAAATACAATACATATAAAATTAGTATGAAAAGTAAAAAAGAAAAAAAACACTTATCATTTAAAAAATAAGTACGCACCTTGGGCCACTTTAAGTCCATTCCTCATTGTCAAAGCATCACTTAGTAGCTTAGAATCATGAGCTGAATCCTCCCACCCGCTAAGAACGTACATGAATTTCAAATCAAAGTTACAAGCTGCTATTACATTTTGTGATATCTTTCCATGACGATTACGATAACTGCTTACATCACGCCCCCTCACTATTGCCGGAATATGTGTCCCATCAATAGCTCCGATGCAATCCTAATTATTCATATGCAGCAATAACCATATTATGAAAAGTATATATTATAATAGTGCCAATTATATTTACAATTGTATTTAAATACAATAATTATCACATACTTTGAAATAAGGGTAAAACCTTGTGCTTTCTCTTATTTTAGCGGGCACAACCGGTTCTGGTTTAGCCATGAAATCAGATGCTATTGAATTCAAGGTCTTCAAAATCTTGTGAAAATTTCACTTGCAGTAAATTGTGATCGGCCAAATGTATTATGAATTACACAATATCGAGTATTTTGGCCGACGATTTGTTTGGCTAGCTGTTAATAAGCTACTTACTGTTGGTAATCTTAATTAGAGAAATTTAGCATGTGGTCAAAAATGCATTGTGTAATAGCCATTTTGAAATTGCAGATCACATATTTATTCATTGCTCTTTTATTCAACCATTATGGTTTCTATACAGAACTGTTTAGAGAGTTCGAGGTAAAATAGGTACTAAGAATTCTTGGTGGAGTACTTGGAGGAAAAGAACGATTAAAAGCCCTTTTCAGCTTACTTGGGATCTTGCTATGATGGTGATTATCTAGATTATCTTGAAAAAGAGAAATGGCAGAATATTCAGTAACAAATTTCTCTCTGCTGAGAAGTTGTTAGAAGATTTCATTTTTTTTTATATGCAACTTTGGTCTCATTTCATTACACCTGCTAAAAAGAGAATTTTGAAGTTATCTGCACTTGATAATTTGGTAGTTTCATTGGTTCAACAGGGTTTTCATTTCTAATTTACTGCTGTTTTTTGAGTATTTGCTCTCACTTATTTGCTTGCTATACAGATGTCATTTTGATTGACTAGTTCCAGGATCTCAGCATGCTGCTTAAGGAGGCTTTTGACTATCAGATTCTTGCTTAAGGAGATGCCTCCCCTGTTAGAGATATTGTGCTTAATTCTGAAGAGATGTTGTGCTGAGGCTCTTGAGTTGCACTTATTTTGAAGTCCCTATTGATGCTGCAGAGTCTTCAGTAGTTTCTAAGTTGAAGGGTTCTTTTTGTTACTCTTTTCAAGAGATCTTTTGTATAAAACTATGCTGCAAACTTGTTGGATGTTATTTCTGATGTTCTTCTGCTGTTACTTTACCATGGTATCATTCTTTGTAAGATACATGGTCTATTATTTTGTACTGTTTTCTTTTTAATAGATTTGGCCGGAGTCATTAGGCTCCATCCCTGTTATCAAAGGGAAAAAAAAACCTACATTGACATTGTCGTCACACCAAAAACAATGGCAACAACTTCCGCATACAACTAGGAACACAACATGTCATATCAATGTGTGAACTTACAACGTAAATAACCCATAAATTGCTGCAGAAAACATGTTTGATTAAATGCCTCAAAAGACATAAAGGATAAAAGGTAACATGAACAGTACACAGGCGATTAAAATAACAAATGGGCATTTGAATTTTTGGGTTAAAATGTAAGAGGTAATTACCGGACCTAAGTAAGTAGAGCGGCCAATGTCGATACTGATTCCACAACCAATGCCGAAACCAGTGAAGACCTGACCCACTTTGAGGCTGAACGGATTCTCAATCGGGAAAATTGAGTACGGATTCTCAATTGGAAAATTGAGTACAGGCAAAGCTCTCTCTCGAATCAACCATGGTTTTAAATCTCGGATTTCGGACTCATCTCGGCAAGAGGTGTTTCATCTCGGATTGGAGATATCGGATGAGATCTCGGAAAAATGTGATCATATTGGATGTTTATTTTCTATACTCAATAAATAT
This sequence comes from Hemerocallis citrina, assembly GCA_017893485.1. Lineage (NCBI taxonomy): Eukaryota > Viridiplantae > Streptophyta > Magnoliopsida > Asparagales > Asphodelaceae > Hemerocallis > Hemerocallis citrina. The sequence continues at coordinate 196,040,176 of CM030365.1, forward strand.
TTTTTTGTTACTAAATAAGATATTATATATCCTACATATCATTTATCATATAATATACTGTATAATGTAACTAATGACATGAATCAATTACGAATTTTTTTTGCATAATTTAACAATAATATAGAAGAGAATGTAATATAAGTATGTTACTAAAATGAATTTGCAAATGATTAGAAAAAATGTATTAGTTAATAAACTTACTTGACTGCATATATACAAATAATAGCGATACAAAATCTTCACATTATTTTAGTTTAAGATCCTATAATGAAAGACATATATACAAAAAGTAAAACAAAATTTTTTAATATATTCACAATAATATTTGTGTCTATTTCGGCTGATATTTCGTCAATTTCGACAATATTTCAGTAATTTCGGCTGAAATCTACACATTTCGGTCCAAAACGATGTAGAGTACAAAATATGTGATTTCGTATCGGCAAGGTAGCTAAACGAAATTTCGGCCGTATCGGAAGAAATTTAAAACAATGGAATCAACTGACATGGGGTTTGCTCTAGGATTCACCATTAGATTACCAGAGTGATTAAAGAAAGAAGAAAAATGGTTTGAGAGAAAGAAGTTTCTAAACTGAAATGAAAGACTAGGGAATAGTCTCATGGGTTTGGGTGGGATTTTGAGATTGATTTGGTATTTATACATCTCACAAAAAGTCTCACAGAATCTACTCTATAAAACAATCCATGGAAATTAGTGACTTTTGAATACTAGAAGACTTTTTCTAAGTTATAAAAAGTATTGATTGAATACCACTAGATTCGAACACACTCTTTAAAAAATCATGATAGTCTTGATTGAATACCAAAAAACTTTTTAGAATATTTAAAAGTCTTGATTGATTACCACAAGACTTTTTTATCACAAAAAAGTCTTTTAAAATCTCATGAAATCCTAATCCAATACACCCCCCTTAGGCTAGTTTTTTAAAACTATTTCCAGAAAATGGCTAGTTTCCAAGTAAAATTATATACTTCATACACTATAATATTTTCTATAGGATGTGTGAACTTTCTGCTCTTTCTGCGATTTAAAATTTGTTTTTGCAATGTTTTCTATTTAATATTTTGAATTAAATTTAAATTTACTTATACTAATTTTAATTAAGCATAACTTCAAAATCTCTCATAGCTTCTTATTATATTTCTGATTATTTACTATCACTAGCATATGTGTGTGTGTGTGTGCGCGCGCGCAGGGGGGGGGGGGGGGGGGGGAGGTTTCTTCCCTATGTTTGCTTCCTTCTATATATTTGTTTTCTTCAAGATATTGCATACATGTTGTTGTAGGACTCCATATATAACTACTAAATTATCCATTTTCATAAAATAATAAAAACCTTTATGAAAAGTTAGGTCATCAATTATTTGAACATTTATAACACAAGGTTGTCCAGGATTAACTTGATTTATTGTTATAATTATTACTTGTTGTATGCTAAAGAAAAATAATTGAAACTTATAAAAACTAGTTGGACTTGTTAACCTTTAAGGATAATAAACATAAAAAATCTCACATTCTATCATTTCATTGATAGTTAGTCATTAATTCATGAATTAACTCATGATTGGAACTATTATTTTTTTAAAATGACTTCGGTGAATTTAAAGCTTGAAACAATAAGTATGATATCAAGAGAAACAAAAGGGTCCAACATGCTTCTGACTTAGCTAAGCTTCTTTGAGTTGCTCTGTACCAGTTACTACTAGTGGATAAAATACCTCTGGTGTAAACCCCGATTTCAGTACTCCTTTTACGTTCCTCTCATCCAAGAACTGCTATGCTCTTCAAGAGAGCGTCATCGAAGGGATACGTCTGGAACAATTGAGTAGCATTTCAGTACAGACAACCACAATCTAGCCCGTTTCCTGCTACTAGGTGTACAGCTCAAACTATGGAAGATTGCAAATTGGTCTTTTTGCAAGATCTTTTAGGCAAGCCTTACAGAACTCTTCCCGAGGGAAAGAGATTAGTTAATCATACCTTATATTGAACAAGAGCTGATTTAAAGATAATCTATATTCATTCAAGACTTCTTACAGACCAAACTCACTAAACTCTTCTTACAAGATTATATGAAAATTTTCTCCTCCTAGATCGTCTGCCTTCTTTCTTCCTAAGCCTGCCCTTTTATAGGGGAAGGGATGGCTTTACATTATTCAGATCTTACATCATCTCTTACATTAGTGATTCATTATGTAACACCCCGCAAAATTGAGTTATAACGATTTTGCCCCTACATGTGTTATACACATGTGTTTTGTACATTATCAATATAAATATTTTTACGTTTTTGTATTTCAATCTCATATAAATTCTTTTCATTCTTTTAATTCAATTTTGATCTGTTATTTTGAACCCAACCCAAATATTTTCTGATCCATTCAAAAAAAATTCTGATTAGTCAATTTGAGTTTAATTCAAACTTTAACCCTGATTAATCATAATCATACTCATAATCCTAATTTAATTCATCAGCCAATTCCCCACTCCTCATACTCCCTACATTTTTCTATACACTAAATTAAACCCCTTCTCACCTCACATACAGCCACCCCAATTCCCCAACCACATTTTACAGCCTGCATCAACTCACCTCCCTTACTACTACTGCCTCCACCTTCTCCTAGACCCCTAAACCTCTCATCCTTCTCATTCTACAGCACAACCCACTCCTAATATATTAGCCTACTCCCTATCCCTATATTTCACTATAGTCTAACCTAAAATCCACTTTTCTTCTTACTCTACAGCTACCCCTCTTTCGCTCCTATATATACATGTACATTTTTCACACTCATGCAGCACTCACCCCATCACCTCTTCTTCTTCTTCTTCTTCTTCTTCTTCTTCTTCTTCTTCATTTCATTCCCGAAACCCACCGATCACCTCCAACTCCATACACCCCACCCTCACAAACCCACTGCCTTCTCGAAGCTCCACCACCCTGCCTCCATCTCGAACACCCGCACAACTCATTTCCCCTTCACCACAAGCACCACCATCACCTTCTCCACTCCAACTCCACCACCACCCCAACAACCCTGGCTTTCTCCTTCACTATCTCCTTCTCCACCTCCATTAAAATCCGAGCTCCATGTAAAACCCCGTAATTTCAAAGATAATATATAGTATATATATAAATTCAAGTGGATGGCATTTGTGTAATATAATTGAAATTGAATAGTGTGTATTGGAGGGGGCCCCACGGATTTGGAAAAGCACAGCAGTTGGCTGTATTGTGGATTGCTGATGACGTCAGCAATCAAGAGGGGCCTGCCTTTGGTTTGAAGACAGAGAGCACTGTCTTGGTTGTTTGGCTGTGACGTGGCATATATTAAGGGAGCCCACTGGGCTTCTTAATGTATGTGCACGGGATTAGAGAGATATGTTTGAGATTTGTCTCATATTGGGAGAGTACAAAAGAATAATTTAATATAAATAAAATTGCCTATGATCAAAAATCACCTAATTGGTAACCACCTTTTGAGAGGCAGCCTGTAGTGGGCAGTTGTACTACATAATATCTAATTTGTCTTCTAAAAATAATAAAAAATGTCTGAGTATTGGGGCAAGGTGCTACAGAAATGGTATCAGAGCCGACTTTCGACTCCGAGTGTGGAAGAGGGCCTCAGTATGATCCGCGATGTTGAGAGTCATTGATCTCCGGGATCAGGGTATGATCTGAAGATGTTGAAAGTGATTGATCTCCGAGATCGCGGACGCCGCCACATCAGCTAGAAAGAAGGATCCTGCGCTAGATGGCATGCCCCGTACTCAGCGAGAACACTGATTTCTAAAAAGGTGGGGTGTATGTAATACCCTGTAATTTCAAAGATAATATATAGTGTATATATATATAGATTAAAGTGGATGGCATTTGTGTAATATAATTGAAATTGAATAGTGTGTATTGGAGGGGGCCCCACGGATTTGGAAAAGCACAACAGTTGGCTGTGTTGTGGATTGCTAATGACGTCAGCAATCAAGAGGGGCCCGCCTTTGGTTTGAAGACAGAGAGCACCGCCTTGGTTGTTTGGTTGTGACGTGGCATATATTAAGGGGGCCCACTGGGCTTCTTTATGTATGTGCACGAGATTAGAGAGATATGTTTGAGATTTGTCCCATATCGGGAGAGTACAAAAGAATAATTTAATATAAATAAAATTGCCTATAATCAAGAGTCACCTAATTGGTTAATCACCTTTTGAGAGGTAGCCTGTGGTGGGTAGTTGTATTACACAGTATCTAATTTGTCTTCTAAAAATAATAAAAATTGTCTGAGTATTGGGACAGGGCGTTACATTCCATCTCCTTGAAACTCATACAGCCCGACAACCTCCAAGCTCCTTCACCACAGCCAGCACGCCACCATCACCCTCACCTCTGAGCACCACCACAACCACCACAACCAGCATCATCACCACCGCAACCTTCGCCACCCGACGCCAACCGCCAACCGCCAACCGCCAAACAACACCACCACCCTTCACCCTCGCCATCGACTACCAATGCCACTACCAAAACCCAACAGCCAACCTCCATCGCAACCTCCGAGCTCCACCCTCCACCCTCTGCCTCACCCTGAACCTACTCCTGCCACCGCAACCATTGCCATCTCCTTCTCCACAACCTCCACTGCAGTCGGCCAACACCACCACCCTTGCATGCCTTACACCACCGCAACCCAAGCTCCACCTCACTCAACACCTCGACCTCCTCCTCATTGCCACCATCACCGAAACCCACCTCCTCCTACATCCCAACACCAAGCTCCAGCCTCACCCTTACCGAAGCTCCTCCCTCTCCTCCACCGCAAGCCCCACCCGACTGCCCTCCTTCCTTATCGCCACTGCACTCCCCCACCCGCAGCTCTCCATCGCATCATCGAGCACTCGACCAACACCCCAAAGCTCTTTCATTGCCTCGCCACCCCCTCCTCGAGCCCGAACGACAACACCACCACCTCGCAACCATCGACAACCACTCGCAGCACTATCACCGTCAACCACCGAAGCTCGTCCACCGATTTGCCAACTTCATCACCATCACCTTCCCATCTGAGCTTCTCACACTCTCTCTCGCTTTGTCTATGTTGCACACACACACACACACACACACACGCACACGCACACACACACACATATATATATAATATATATATAATTTTATAAATACCTATATACAATCCTAATTTTATTACTTTTTTCGAACTCGGCGAACAATTGCAGTCCGTAGTACCGTTATCGTCATCGTGGTTGCTAACCATGGTACCGTAGTCTTCGTTCAACTCGAGCGTAGAAGCAACCGAATTTAGAAACGAATAAGTGGGTAACAACTTTAACCAATTCTATTTATTTTGTAGAATATGTGCATGCTAGATAATTAGTATAGATAGAGTATTCATGCTTAGATTATGTATGTATTGGTATGTGTCAATTGTTGTTAATTGATCAGTGAGATTATGATATGATTATCTTAGAAATGTTATTATAATTCTGTCCGGAATTTGATCTCATTTCAGAAAATCATTTCTATTTAAATATTTGGATTATGAGGTTGAAACTTTTGTATGTGATCATGTATGTGTGTACAATATCTCCTCAAAATTTCACAATTTTTGGATGTCGTTTGTGTTGGTATATTCCCTAGAGGTCAGTTGTGTATTGACATTACTAGTTTACATTGTATCCTGATATTTATTTTATATATGAAACATTTCATTTATTGTATTGTTTATTGTGATTAAATGAACATAATAAAGTCCTTAACTGAATTGGAACCTGCACCAAGGTTAGATTATGAACTTAACTAAATTAATTGCACTTCTTTTCAATTCCCTGGATACTGCGGATCAATCCATGTTTACATTATAAACTTTAAAGAAATGATTTAGTAACAACTACAAATATATCATATAAGAGATCTATATTATCGATATAACCTGTATGAGTAATGCTTTTATTTACCAATTTCACTACCATTATCTTCACTATCTTAGGTGGTACACTCCTATTAGAGAGTTCCCCCACCTACTCTTTCTTTTCCCACCTATTGGAGTGTGCCCTAAGACTGTGAAGAAAAATGTAGTAGAATTGGTGGTGGGTGTAACATTACTCTATACATACCAGAGTTTCAATATATTTTTCAATAATGTTACATGTAATTACTCATCAATTTGTAATTGTTATTGCTTTTTTCTGTATGAGAGTAACCAGGTGTAACGCCCCAAATTCCAAATAAGACCGAATTCGAAGTTCCACAGGATCTTTACACTTCACTTCGTACAATTTTACAAAGAAATTTGAACTTTTTATAATACAACATAGTTCTTTACATTTATTTACACAGCGGAAGGTAAAATGAAGTAGGGTAATGAAAGATTTTACAATTGCAACATCTTTAACATTTAAATAAATCAACAACAGGATATCAACTTTATATCTTCGTGAAAATCCAACTCCTGCATATAAAACTGTGGGCACGTCAGTTGCTTACAACCGACGAAAATGTTATACACGGCCATCCACTCTATGCCAGAAATATAACGATCTTAATACTTTAATAAACCACAAACTTGAATGTAAATAAAGTGTTAAATCTAACTACTCTAAACATGTAAGTGTATGCAATACATTAATGCCCAACACAGATATTTTATACTAAGATGAAACTAATGCATACTTGTTCAGATTCTATGCATCCCATACTACATAGGTCCAAAGGCAAGCACCTACGTACTCCACATTAAAAAAGTTCGAGCCCTCGCCATGAAAACTACCCAGTAATAGAAGCAAGGTTTAGACATTCCACGAGTACGGATCCCAGTCCCAGAGTACACTGCCCGACTATTATAACAGACTCCTCGTCGTGCGAACATCCTGCAAGTGCCCTCTAGCCTTGGTATACGTATATACACCGGAGTACGGCAAACTATCCGCCAGACTACGCATAGTCTCGGATTTAAAATAAAAGCTAGTCTCCATCGAAGCAACCTCAGTCCAGGAGTACACCGCCCGACTGGGTCTATAGTCCCGAAGTACATCACCCGACTAAATAGAGTGCCCCACTCACGTTTGCCCAGGTTTACTACATCTTCTCTTAGTGCCTAGTTCTTAAGTTCAAGACATGAATAAATTATCATACCTAGAGTTTGTTTTATCCCCTACCGGACTTAATCACAAATACAGAGATAGCTCCATGGCCATATCTCAAAAATATAACTCAAATCTTTTAATTCAACAATGCCGGTACCCGAGGTCTCACTATACTCTAGATCACGACCTTTCATGTATAAGAATCCACGGGTACTCATACCCTTCAATAATCATGTATTAAACTCAATGTATTCTTATTTTCAACTTATTCACAATTTGATCAATGTCTTATCTTAGCATCATTCATGATTTATTTATTCATTTACAATTCAAAATAAAACAATATTTCTTTTCATGAACTTAGATTCATCCACTTTAAGTCTCATTAGCAATTTAAGCTCATATAACAATTCATATCTCAACCCACATCAAGTATTTCTTAAATCAAATAAGAGTATAATCTCATCAAGGGAAATCAATTCACATGAATATTTTACTCTACTTCTAAAATAAATGTCATATACTCAAATAAATAATTTCAAATCAATAACTCATTTTCTATCTCAATTCAACTTTAAATTCCTCAAAATATACATGAAAAATTCTAAAACAATTTAAAATAAATTCTATATCATTTTATAGGAATTTTGGATATTTTCCCCTAATTTTATTTGCATAAACAAATCACTTCAAAAACATTAAAAATGTCAAAAAAACTAAAAAAAACCACTGGGTTTCAATCCCAAGCCCAACCGTCGACTACAGTGAGTTAAGGTCCACTCCGCTAGCCACTAAGTCCAAGTGGACTTGGTGTCAAGAAGCCAAACCGAAATACCCAAATACTGGTTCTCAGTTTCGGATTATTTAAACGAAATCAAAAATAAAATGTGACTGACAAGTTTCGAACCCAGGACCACCCCCAGTTACAGTAATGACTTATGGTGCACTGACTAACTAATAAGTCCAAGTGCAATTTCTGATATCAAGTTATACTAATATGCTTTTGTTCAATCTTACTGTTATTCAATTTTCTTCACAAAACTCGATTTTTCATTTGATTTAATCTTTCATTAGGCTGCAAATTATTTCATGTAGTCCGAGTTTACTTTCTAACAGTAACTCACAAATTTATAATTCATATTTTAGACAAAATATCTAAATTTCAAATTTATTTCTTCTCTTTTATGAACATGGATTGTATTTCTTCAATTTAATCAAATTAGAAATTTGTATCTCTTACAAACAATTTAAATGAATCTATGTGTACCAATTTAACTTCACAAAAATACATTTTTTTACCACAAGGTAAATCTCAACAATTTTTTCAAATAGTTTTTCTCTCAATTTCACACATAAATTTGCATTTTTCTCAAACTTGAAATTAAGAATTGTATTCATTATAACTAGTTCATGCACTCATTTATACAAATTAGAATTTAGTAATAAAACCAACCATGCCTCTTAATTGTCCATGAGGATCTCAAAACTCTCTTATGCAAAAATTATGATTTTAGCATAATGTAACGCCCCGAATCCCAAATACACTGAGTTCGAGATGTTCTACAGGATCTTTTCGCTTCCTTTAGTACAATTTTACAAGGAAATTTAAACTTTTCACTTTACATCAGAGTTTACATCAATATTACACTTTACATTGCACAGCGGAAGTAAAATTTACAACAATGAAACAAATATACAACAACATTGAGTAATCTTTAAGCATTTGTTCCTCTTTAATCTTTATCAAGCCATTTACCTGCATATAAGACTGTGGGTACGTCAGTTTATTCAACCGACGATCATTATACATGGCCATCCTCTCTATGCCGGAAACAGTATAACTTATTTTCCATATTTAGCAAACACAAACTTGTCACATATCAAACTAAAGGGACTACCCTATTGATGTCGTGTTGTGATTGTGCACTTAGTCCTTAATGCATTTATTTAAATTACATGACACTAATGCGCACTTGTTCAGATTCTATGCATCCCATACTACATAGGTCCGAGGGCAAGCCCTTAATCGTTCTTCATCTTTGTAGGGTTCAATCCCTCGTTATGACTTAATCTACTACTGTAATTACGGTAGGTATCTTAGATATTCTATGATCTATGAGCCCATATCCAGGCAGCCTGGAGGGGAATCCCACGCACTGACACGATGCATCGAGCAGGCAACCTATGGACAATTCAGCCTCCGCCATGGAACAATGGCACCACCCATAGCCACTCGAACATCCCACAAGCGTCGCCACCGGGACGATAATTCTGGAGTAGTGCCCACGCCATGTCTTGACGCATCAAGCAGGCAGCCTGTGGATCACTCTCACACCGCTAATCCGATGGCCCCCATACTCGTGTTTTTCTCCTACTTTCATCACGTCTCCACTATATACTAATCCTTAGTTTTTATCAAAATCATGAACAAAAATCAAATTTCTAGAGTTAGCCTCTCCACTAACCGGACTTATTCATTCATTCAAATATGACCAACCTTGGTCTTTCATTTCAAATTTTTATTTCATTATTTCCAAATGCCGGGGGAGACTTAGCTACTCTTTTTGTTTCAATTTTCAATTCATAATTTCCAAAATGAGCATTCCCAACTCATAAATTTTCATATTGAGTCATCATACTCAAAAGCAATTCTCTTTTTCAAATCATGATTTCTAATTCGTTCAAATAGTCCATAACTATACATGAATTTCATATGCTTTATCAATTATCACTTTCACTTTTAAAATTCACATCACTAACAAATATTCACAATTCATATTTTCCACATTATTCTCAAATGAGAATAAATTGCATCATATCACACAATAAAATTTCTTTTTGCCAAATTAATCTTCTAATATTTCAATTTCTTTTGTAAGTTGTAACTTTTCACAAAGTATATATATAGAACCATAGTTCTAATTACACATTTTATTCTCAAATCACATTTTATTTCATGCAATAATTCCCAAATCATTTTTATAAAGTCTCTTATATTTTTAGGAGAATAACCATATTTTTTTCATAATTTTTTGGACAATTAAAAACCCCAAAAAATATTTTTTTCAATCTTGTCGAGGGTAAGATTCGAACCCAGCACCCCCCAGAACACAGCCCAGAGCACAGACCACTAGGCCGGTTGCTACTGGCATCATAAAGAGGCGCTGAGAGCCATAAAAGCTCTCGGCTGCTGCTCTTCTTTTATTTAAAAAAATCATGGAATAAAATGTGTTGGTCAGAGGATTCGAACCGATCACCACAGGGAACCCAACCGCACCCTATGACCACTTGAGCTACGTGCTCAGGTTGTCACTAATATAATTTCATATTCATTTAACCCGTGCTCTCTGTTACTTAGAACATTTCGATGTTCAACTAGTCCCAATTTCATTTGGTCGTCATAAAAATTATTGTACAACTCCAGATTAATACTACTTCACATAATTTACATACCAGTATGATAAAAATAATTTTTGTAATAATTAAAACGTATTTTCATATACTAATTCAAATTATACATTATAATACTACATTTCTTCTTTTTTTTTGACATTTCTTCGCATTGTAGCATTCTAATCTTTTTATCAATGAATTTTCACCTTAATTCTCTGACTTTAATCATTTACCTAACATAAAACACATATTTTAATTTATTCATGCCCATATCAACACAAAGGATCTATTTAACACATGAAATGGTATAATCAACCTACTAACTTTGTGTGTAATGCTTGATGGCAATAAAAGTGTTTTCTATCAATCAATCCATGATTCTAATCAATTCACATACAACTCAAATAATAGAACCACATATAAATTTGTATGTCTACATTTCAATCATTCAAGAAGTCATTTTTCCCAATTAAAGTGTGCTCTTCTTAATCATTTTCATGCTTCATTCTTTCTAAATAAACTAGCATGCATTCCTACTTTAGAAATAGGGAAAATTTACCCACCTTATAGAAGAAAGTACACTAGTGATCTCCTAGACGAATGTCCTTGCAACGAAATGCTTCTCCTCCTTGTACACGCGCGCAAAAGCCTCCAACCCGAGCACACCAAACCGAGAGCTCCCTCCTTTGAATAGCCGGCCTCTCCTTCTTCTTGTTGCAAGCCCAACTCCCACACAACTCAATCTTTTAACTCACAAAATACTACTAGCTAATACTATTAGACTATAAGTTTGGAAAAGAATATTAAGCACAAAATAACTAGCCATGGGAGGGGGTATTTATACTAAAAATCAAGGGAAATAGATGGCTAGGATTGAAGTAGGAGTTAGGAACAAATGGTGGAGATTAAATGAAGAGTTACACCAACTACCCATGATCCAATAACCATCACTCCATGACTCCACTCAAAATTTGAGTTTTCCCTCCAAAGAATGCAACCGGCCATGCATGGGAAAAGTGCACTTTGCACGTGTACGTGTAGTGCACGTGCATGCAACTAGGCCTAAAAATTGTACACTTTATTTTATATAAAAATAAATTCTAGTTTGTATTCTACATTACAAGTTGCTTTTAAGAATAAATTGACTCATGGGCTTTAGTTAATGGGCCAAAATAATTATTATAAAAAATAATAAATTAAATTAACTTTGGGCTTTTAAAGAAAAGGCCATAAAGATCTATTTAAAAGAAGGCTTTTGTATAAATTAATTAAAAACACATATTAAAATATCTTTACTCATCTTGATGAAAATATTAACCAAAATATTGCACGTGCACACTACGTGCAAAATAAATAATTTTTCATAAATTGAAAAATCAGGGCATTACAACACTCCCTCCTTAGAATAGTTCCGTCCCCGGAACTACAGTCAAGTGTGAGAGAAACAAAAATACAACACTCACACAAGAACAAAAAGATACAAAGATACAATCAAGCAAAAAGCTCAGGATAGTCCTTCAACATCCTCTCCTCAGACTCCCAAGTAGCCTCTTCAACCAAATGGTTTCTCCAGACTACCTTGACCATCGGTATCGTCTTATGCCTCAAGACTTTCTCTCGACGATCAACAATCTCGACAGGAGACTCGATGTAATTCAGGTCCTACTGCAAACCTTCCGGCACTTCAGGCAAATGATGACTCGGGTCTGGAATGTAACCTCTCAGCATAGACACATGGAAGACATTGTGCACCTGAGACAACTCTTCTAATAATTCAAGCCGGTAAGCAGTTTTCCCGATCCTTTTCAATATCTTGTACGGGCCTATAAATCTCGGGGCTAATTTCCCGTCTTTGCCAAATCGAACCACACCTTTGCTGGGGGATACTTTCAGAAAGACGAAGTCACCAACCTCAAACTCAAGGTCCCTTCTCCGGTTGTCTGCATAGCTTTTCTGCCTGCTCTGAGCTTCTACCAACCTTTTCCTGATCAGAACAATCTTCTCAGAGGTTTGCTGCACAAGCTTAGGACCAAACAACTGACGCTCCCCAACTTCAAACCAACAAACAGGTATTCTGCACTTCCTGCCATACAAAGCTTCGTACGGCGCCATCCCAATGCTAGCCTGAAAACTATTGTTGTAGGCAGACTCTACCAAAGGTAAATGCCTTTCCCAACTGCCTCCAAAGTCTAGTATACAACACCGAAGTATATCCTCAAGAATACGGTTGACTCTCTCAGTCTGCCCATCGGTTTGCGGATGAAAAGCAGTGCTGAAATCTGTCTTGGTCCCCAAAGCTGCCTGAAGACTCCTCCAGAAATGCAAAGTAAACCGCGCATCTCGATCAAACACAATAGTTGACGGAACACCATGAAGTCGGACAATCTCGCCAACATACAACTCAGCCAACTTGTCCATCGAAGCAGTGAGTTTCATCGCCAAAAAGTGAGCGGACTTGGTTAGTCGATCGACTATAACCCAAATCGCATCATTGCCTTTAGGACTCTTAGGCAATCCCGTAATGAAATCCATACTGATATTATCCTACTTCCATTCCGGAATAGGTAACGGCTGTAATAGACCTCCGGGTCTCTGATTTTCGGCTTTGACTTGCTGACAAACCTCACACTTCGCCACAAATTCAGCCACATCCCGCTTCAAACCTGACCACCAGAAATGCTGTTTGATGTCTTTGTACATCTTAGTACTCCCAGGATGTACCGACAAAAGAGTAGCATGTGCCTCCTGAAGAATACTCTCTTTCAGGTTCGCCTGATTTGGAACACATAGCCTCTCTCCAAACCATAGCACTCCATCCCTGATTTGAAATCCGGGAAACCTGCCAGCACCAACCTGCTCCTTCATCTCCAAAATATCAGCATCAACCTCCTGACTTGCAATGATCTTTCCATTCAGTGTAGGCTGAAGCCTCAACTGAGCCAAAGATGCTCCTAATCCTTGCAAGACAACTTCAATGCCTGCTCGGTCCAATTCCTCAATCAGGTGCTTCTGAGTTGTAATCAAACTGGCTAAGCTGCTCTTGCGACTAAGTGCATCAGCAACAACATTAGCCTTCCCAGGATGATACTTGATCTCAGGTCGCATGTCCTCAAGCACTTCTAACCATCTCCGTTGCCTCAGATTCAGATCCCTCTGCTGATATATATACTTCAAGCTCTTGTGGTCCGTGTACATGTTCAGCTTCTCACCGTACACGTAGTGTCTCCACTGCTTCAGGGCAAAGATAATCGTAGCCAACTCCAGATCATGAGTTGGGTAATTCTTCTCATGTGGTCGTAGTTGCCTAGACCCATAAGCGATTACTCTTCCTTCTTGCATTAAGACACAACCAAGCCGACGATGTGAAGCATCGCTATAAACATCATACTCAACACCTGCTCTAGGCAAAGCCAAAATAGGTGCAGTAGTCAGTTTCTCTTTCAACTCCTGAAAGCTCGCTTCACATTGCTCAGTCCACTTGAAGCTCACATTCTTCTTGGTCAGTCCAGTAAGCGGTACGGCTATCTGAGCATAACCTTGAATGAATCTCCTGTAGTATCCAGTCATTCCAAGGAAACTTCTGACTTCCTTTACTGTAGTAGGCCTTGCCCAATCTCTCACTGCCTCTATCTTCTGAGGGTCAGTTGCCACTCCCTCCTTAGAATAGATGTGACCTAGGAATGCCACTTCAGATTTCCGGAAATCACACTTGGATAACTTGGCATACAACTCCTGCTCTTCCAGCTTCTTCAAAACTGCTGCCAGATGCTCGGTGTGCTCCTCCTCTGACTTGGAGTACACGAGAATATCGTCGATAAACACCACGATGAAAGAATCGATGAACGGCCTCAGAACTCTGTTCATTAAATCCATGAAAATTGCGGGTGCATTCGTCACTCCAAATGGCATAACTAAGAATTCGTAATGCCCATGTCAAGTTCTAAATGCAATTTTGTGCACATCTTCAGCTTTCACTCGAACTTGGTGATATCCTGATCGAAGATCTATTTTGGAGAATACAGCTGCTCCTTGTAGACGATCGAACAAATCATCAATTCGAGGAATAGGATACTTATTCTGAACAGTGACCTTATTCAGCTCTCGATAATCGATACACATTCTTATCGATCCATCCTTTTTCTTTACCAAAAGCACTGGTGCTCCCCAAGGTGAAGCACTAGGTTGAATAAAGCCTTTCTCCAACAGGACCTCAATCTGCCGTTTCACCTCATCCTGTTCCACTGGAGCCATCCTATACGGTGCCTTAGAAATGGGTGCACTTCCCGGTTGAACAGTGATGCTGAACTCTACATCACGATGCGGGGGTAACCCAGGAAAATCTTCCAAGAACACAGTCGGATAGTCCCGAACTACAGGAATCCTTTGCACTTCCACAGGAGTCTCTTCCTTGCGGATAGTTGCCACCAGCTTAGAACACTTCTGCTTCCCTTGGAAAGTGACTTTAGGTCCACCTGGAGCCTTTACTGTTACCGTCTTGGCCTTACACTCGATGCTTGCACTGTACACCGACATCCAATCAATGCCAATGATAACATCGACTCCCAAGATAGTCAGCTCGATCAGATCAATCCCAAAGATTCGGTCTCCAATCACAATCTCGCAATCAGCATAATACCGATCAGTGGTTAAAGTTTCCCCTGATGGAGTAGCTACTGCTAAGATCTTGCCTGGAAAAATCTTCGGTTCAACTCCTAACACTTTAGCAAATTTAGGAGACACAAAAGTATGAGAGGATCCAGTATCGAACAACACAACAGCTTTCATTCCATATTCTGATGTAAAAGGTCCATCAAATTCGAAGTATGAAACATGAACTTTCAAGTCAATATTTCTATTTCATTGAATTTCAAACTTTATACATTCAAATCAAAAAACATTTCTTGACATCAGAATGAAAGATAGTAGAAGCTACAATAGTCTAACTCCTACGGTTCCTCTTCGCTTCTCGCATCAACTTCATCCTTCAGCACCTCTGTCAAATTCATCCTCTTCTCGAGTTCCCATATCCGATGACTGAGAACAGAATAGTCGTCCTTGCGCTTTGCCAGCTGAGCCTCCAATAATCTGACTCTCTCTCGCAGTGTCTCTACCTGCCTCTGAAGAGAAGTCACAAGACTATTTGGAACTGGTTCTTCTTCTTCGTCAGAAAAAGAGTCATCAGATGAATCCGAAGGTGGGGTAATCTCTCAGGATTCAAGCCATTCTTCTCCGTCAGAATCTGCTTGCCCTGGATAGTACTCGTCCTCAGAATCTGCCTGTCCAGGATGGTACTCTTCCTCAATGATATGCCAGTCGTCGTCTCCAGCAGGGTCGAAGTGATCAGCCATCTTAGAAATAGAGAGGAAGAAGCATAAGTCATAGAACAACATAAATGTAAGTCACTTACATTTAAATCTCTAGACTCAAACACACACTTTAATGTCCACTTCTAGGGTGTCGTTCCTTATAAATTTGTACAAGTGTGGAAAGCGTAGAAGCGTGGCTCTGATACCACTCTGTAACGCCCCGAATCCCAAATACACTGAGTTCGAGATGTTGTACAGGATCTTTTCGCTTCCTTTAGTACAATTTTACAAGGAAATTTAAACTTTTCACTTTACATCAGAGTTTACATCAATATTACACTTTACATTGCACAGCGGAAGTAAAATTTATAACAATGAAACAAATATACAACAACATTGAGTAATCTTTAAGCATTTGTTCCTCTTTAATCTTTATCAAGTCATTTACCTGCATATAAGACTGTGGGTACGTCAGTTTATTCAACCGACGATCATTATACACGGCCATCCTCTCTATGTCGGAAATAGTATAACTTATTTTCCATATTTAGCAAACACAAACTTGTCACATATCAAACTAAAGGGACTACCCTATTAATGTCGTGTTGTGATTGTGCACTTAGTCCTTAATGCATTTATTTATATTACATGACACTAATGCGCACTTGTTCGGATTCTATGCATCCCATACTACATAGGTCCGAGGGCAAGCCCTTAATCGTTCTTCATCTTTGTAGGGTTCAATCCCTCGTTATGACTTAATCTACTACTGTAATTACGGTAGGTATCTTAGATATTCTATGATCTATGAGCCCATGTCCAGGCAGCCTGGAGGGGAATCCCACGCACTGACACGACGCATCGAGCAGGCAACCTATGGACAATTCAGCCTCTGCCATGGAACAATGGCACCACCCATAGCCACTCGAACATCCCACAAGCGTCGCCACCGGGACGATAATTCTGGAGTAGTGCTCACGCCATGTCTTGACGCATCAAGCAGGCAGCCTGTGGATCACTCTCACACCGCTAATCCGATGGGCCCCATACTCGTGTTTTTCTCCTACTTTCATCACGTCTCCACTATGTACTAATCCTTAGTTTTTATCAAAATCATAAACAAAAATTAAATTTCTAGAGTTAGCCTCTCCACTAACCGGACTTATTCATTCATTCAAATATGACCAACCTTGGTCTTTCATTTCAAATTTTCATTTCATTATTTCCAAATGCCGGGGGAGACTTAGCTACTCTTTTTGTTTCAATTTTCAATTCATAATTTCCAAAATGAGCATTCCCAACTCATAAATTTCCATATTGAGTCATCATACTCAAAAGTAATTCTCTTTTTCAAATCATGATTTCTAATTCGTTCAAATAGTCCATAACTATACATGAATTTCATATGCTTTATCAATTATCACTTTCACTTTTAAAATTCACATCACTAACAAATATTCACAATTCATATTTTCCACATTATTCTCAAATGAGAATAAATTGCATCATGTCACACAATAAAATTTCTTTTTGCCAAATTAATCTTCTAATATTTCAATTTCTTTTGTAAGTTGTAACTTTTTACAAAGTATATATATAGAACCATAGTTCTAATTACACATTTTATTCTCAAATCACATTTTATTTCATGCAATAATTCTCAAATCATTTTTATAAAGTCCCTTATATTTTTGGGAGAATAACCATATTTTTTTCATAATTTTTGGGACAATTAAAAACCCCAAAAAATATTTTTTTCAATCTTGTCGAAGGCAAGATTCGAACCCAGCACCCCCGAGAACACAGCCCAGAGCACAGACCACTAGGCCGGTTGCTACTGGCGTCATAAAGAGGCGCTGAGAGCCATAAAAGCTCTCGGCTGCTGCTCTTCTTTTATTTAAAAAAATCATGGAATAAAATGTGTTGGTCAGAGGATTCGAATCGATCACCACAGGGAACCCAACCGCACCCTATGACCACTTGAGCTACGTGGTCAGGTTGTCACTAATATAATTTCATATTCATTTAACCCGTGCTCTCTGTTACTTAGAACATTTCTATGTTCAACTAGTCCCAATTTCATTTGGTCTTCATAAAAATTACTGTACAACTCCAGATTAATACTACTTCACATAATTTACATACCAGTATGAGCAAAATAATTTTTGTAATAATTAAAACGTATTTTCATATACTAATTCAAATTATACATTATAATACTACATTTCTTCTTTTTTTTGACATTTCTTCGCATTGTAGCATTCTAATCTTTTTATCAATGAATTTTCACCTTAATTCTCTGACTTTAATCATTTACCTAACATAAAACACATATTTTAATTTATTCATGCCCATATCAACACAAAGGATCTATTTAACACATGAAATGGTATAATCAACCTACTAACTTTTGTGTGTAATGCTTGATGGCAATAAAAATGTTTTCTATCAATCAATCCATGATTCTAATCAATTCACATACAACTCAAATAATAGAACCACATATAAATTTGTATGTCCACATTTCAATCATTCAAGAAGTCATTTTTCCCAATTAAAGTGTGCTCTTCTTAATCATTTTCATGCTTCATTCTTTCTAAATAAACTAGCATGCATTCTACTTTAGAAATAGGAAAAATTTACCCACCTGTCCTTGCAACGAAATGCTTCTCCTCCTTGTACACGCGCGCACAAGCCTCCAACCCGAGCACACCAAACCGAGAGCTCCCTCCTTTGAATAGCCGGCCTCTCCTTCTTCTTGTTGCAAGCCCAACTCCCACACAACTCAATTTTTTAACTCACAAAATAATACTAGCTAATACTATTAGACTACAGGTTTGGAAAAGAATATTAAGCACAAAATAACTAGCCATGGGAGGGGGTATTTATACTAAAAATCAAGGGAAATAGATGGCTAGGATTGAAGTAGGAGTTAGGAACAAATGGTGGAGATTAAATGAGGAGTTACACCAACTACCCATGATCCAATAACCATCACTCCATGACTCCACTCAAAATTTGAGTTTTTCCTCCAAAGAATGCAACCGGCCATGCATGGGAAAAAGTGCACTTTGCACGTGTACGTGTAGTGCACGTGCATGCAACTAGGCCTAAAAATTGTACACTTTATTTTATATAAAAATAAATTCTAGTTTGTATTCTACATTACAAGTTTCTTTTAAGAATAAATTGACTCATGGGCTTTAGTTAATGGGCCAAAATAATTATTATAAAAAATAATAAATTAAATTAACTTTGGGCTTTTAAAGAAAAGGCCTTAAAGATCTATTTAAAAGAAGGCTTTTGTATAAATTAATTAAAAACACATATTAAAATATCTTTACTCATCTTGATGAAAATATTAACCAAAATATTGCACGTGCACACTACGTGCAAAATAAATAATTTTTCATAAATTGAAAAATCAGGGCATTACACATAACATGGCAATAAGCATAAACTAACATATTTTATGGCAACAATTTAATTTGTTTGACTTTCTTTCTTCTTATATTGATTACCACATTACTTCTACAATTTTCGTGGCACAATTAATCAACATGAGGGTATACTTTATAATCATAACAATTTAATCCATACTACTTATTTAACATTACTAGCATGCATTTCCTACATTTAGAAAGCACAAGATCACCCACCTCTTATGAAGAATTTGTAACAAAGAAGATAAGACACAACTCCTAGCTCCAACAAACAACCCCTAGTCCTTCTCCTCCTAGCAAGAGCACTCCAAGAAGCCTCCAACGCACAAGAACACTCTCTAACTTTCTTTCTTTTTCCTCTCTCTACTTTGTTTGTTTAGGTGTGAAATGAGAAGAAAAACAAGGGTGTATTTAT
This sequence comes from Hemerocallis citrina, assembly GCA_017893485.1. Lineage (NCBI taxonomy): Eukaryota > Viridiplantae > Streptophyta > Magnoliopsida > Asparagales > Asphodelaceae > Hemerocallis > Hemerocallis citrina. The sequence continues at coordinate 196,059,849 of CM030365.1, forward strand.
AGGACAAAAGAAGAGCTAAAATGCAAATTTTACCCACCTAATAACTACCCACTTAATTATCCACTCACCTTTTCACCTCCCCACTTCTCCACCTTTTCAACTCTATAACTCCCGACATCTCTCTCTTCTCAAACTGGCCCCTCTCTCTCATCTAGAACACGTGCACGTGTTGTGCACTAGTGCACACACACACATACACACACACAAAATTAAATATAAATCTTATAATTCTAATATGTGTATTAAAAATTGTTACATGTCATGTGTGAGTCCATACACAACTAAAAAATAGATTTAATTAATGGGCTTGTCTTGTGGCTTGCTTTTAATTAATTTAATTAGTTAGTCTAGTGGGCTAGAGTCTATTCTTAGGTCCATGGGTTTAATAAAAGGCTAAAAAAGACTCATGCATACTAAAATAACAAATGAGAGTAAGGAAAATAAAGATGAAAAAATTAGCACGTGCAATGCACTTGCACACACCTCCTTTTTTATTTAAATTAAAACACATGTATATAGTAGGGGTATAAAATGAACAGGACGGTCTGTCATCCGTTCGAGTCCGGTTCGAGAAATGGTCCGACCGTGGACCGTCCGAACTGTTATACGAACCGAACTCGAACAAATTATTAGGTCCAATTCTTTACCGAGCTCGAGCAGGACTAAGTCCGTATGAGTATTATTGCGGTCCGATGCTTTATCGAACCGAGTCCGGACAATAAAAATTTTGTCCGACCTAGACCGAGTCGGACATAAGCCCGTCCGAGTAGAATTTCGGTCCGAGCTTGAACATATGGTTGTCCGATCCCGCCCGGTCCGATATACAGCCCTAGTATACAGTATATAAGATGCATATTAAATTATTTTAATTTAAAAATTATAATTTTTCATGCTTAAATAAAATAGACACACATTTCAGAAATTATTTTTGAAAACGAACACGCCCACAATACGTTTGCCGAAAGCACATGCGTCGCACGTAAAAATATCAAAATACGAAATTCAACTTTATCAATGGAAAAATATTAAGGATAATAAAAAATAAAATATAAGAAAATATATTTATTAATTTTATACATTCCACGACGTAATTGCTACGTACGTAGAAAACATGTATAATAATATTTTTATCAAAATAAGGAAAAATAAATTTCCGTTTATAAAAATAGATTTGAATACCTAAAATAAATAATTTAACCACATAGAAAATATTACACGTAGCGGTGGAAACACATAATCGATACGTGCATTAAAAATACGTAAAAATGCAGAGATTGAAATTTAATATTTTAGTTGATTTAAATAGGATAAAATATACGGAAAATGTATAAATAGTCAAAAATCATAATACGTAATGAAAACACGTTACAATATTACCAGTGATGGTACAAAATACACGTGCGTAACACACAAGAGCAAAATTTTCATTTCCAATTTTGCGAAGTGTTACACCAGGTGATGTGGCTTCTTTGGTGGAATAGTCAAGAATTTGACCTTTTAAATTTCAACGGGATTGACTGCCTTTTACTTGACGATTTGACTCGTTTACACCGTAGGATTCGACTCGTACAGCGACGATCACTTCCACTTGACCTGCAAAATTCCAGAAACACCGGGGTTGATCCCGGTGACAGACCCTTCGATGCTCAATTCAATAATCAAGAAGATTGTGAAAGAGTTTTTGTGAAAAAATACTGATTACCTCTTTTATAGTGGGGGTAGAAGGGTATTTATAGTCGCCTTTAGAAATAGTTTCGAGATAATTACTTATCTCTACTTCCCGGTGTTTTAGATAAAAAATAGAGTTTAAGTCATTTCATGATAAAAGATACGGTTTAAACCGACTTTTAGAGATAATCATGAATTTGAATTACTCTTCAAATGTCATGGATTTTTTCATAATGGGCTGCCACCCTGATCCAGTAAGACAGACCCGTTTTTGGGTTATTGGACTTTGGAGAATTCCCAGTTTGGACCCGTTTGTAGTGGAAATTATCGTTTTACCCTGGAGAGCTTTGAGATTCGTGCCCAATTTGAACGGTCCTGATTTAATTCTATTTTTAACCATATCACATGCCCCCCCACTCCCGAAGACTGAGTTTCATAGTCTTTGAGGAGTAGTTCATTGTTTTGAATAGCTCATAGAATTTATCGGCATTCTCGGAGACATTTAGAGCTCGCTCGAAGTGTAACGGTGCTTTCCTGAGTTTGTAAAATACTTAGAATTGTTCTTATAATTTTTTGATTTTTTTGTGAATTTTTCCCCAACTTTAATCATTTTTTGAATTTTTTATTTAATTTCCGAATTTTAATATTTAATATTTGAAAATTTTAATTAATTATTCTAAATTAATAATTATTTTTTTTAGAATTTTAAAAGTGTTTTTCCAAATTAATAATATTTTTTAGAATTTCTAATTAATATTTTCAAATTCTTAAATATTATATATATATATATATATATATATATATATATATATATATATATATATATATATAGTAATGTTGGAAACAACGGCCTAGGTTATAATGCATTATAACCTAGGCCGTTGTTGGAAACAACGGCCTAGGTGGTTTTCATGTGTTTTCACAATATTTGTGTTTTCAATGGAGCATTTCTTTTATATATATATATGTATATATATATATATATATATATATATATATATGAGCAATACTCCATTGAAAACGGGGCTGTTTTCACAGACCCGTGAAAACTGACCCGCTTTGGTTGTATGAACCTAGGCCGTTGTTCCCTACAACGGCCTAGGTTATAAAAGGCCTTCATCCAATTTTTTATAACCTAGGCCATTGTTTCAAACAACGGGATAGGTTCATTCGAAATTTTAGAGCGAATGAGGCAGAGAGTTATTTGGGACGAAATTCCTAAATTACCCCTCCGCCACTTAAGTGGGATGGGTGATGGGCAGGCTCGTTCACGGCCATTGGACTAAAATGAACTTGATCCACCGGCCAGAAACGCTGTTTTCACGGGTCTGTGAAAACAGACCCGTTTTATATATAAAACGGGTCTGTTTTCACTGACCCGTGAAAACAGCGTTTTATATATATATAAAACAAACCCGTTATATATATATATATATATATATATATATATATATATATATATATATATATATATATATATATATATATATATATATATAATTTTTAAATAATTAATTCAATTTAATAATTAAATGAACTAATTAAATAAAAGAAATTACCTTGATTTAATCACGACCGTTGATCACGATCGAGCTCGCGCACTGATGAGATCGGGCGGCCTTGATGAGGGGATCTGATGAAGGGGCAATGTGGCGCGATCTGAGGCGTCGATCAAGATCGAGCTAGCGCGCTGATGTGTAGAGATAGGGCGACGTGGCGAGACTAGATTGCTGATCATGATCAAGCACGCATCGGGAGGTAGAGCTTTTCTTCCATTTTTTGTTCGGGGGCGAGTTTGCTCGATTTTTGGCATCGAACGACGTGGATGGCTCGGCTAAGCGACATGTGTGCTTTGACCGCTGACCATTGACCGTTGACCATTGACGTTTTTCCGTGATTTCTCGTTCGGGGAAACGTTTGCTTGGCACTTGCCACCAAATGTTGAAGATGGTTCAGCATGCTGACACGTGGCATTGACCGTTGACTAGTCAACATTGGCCGTTGACCAGTCAACGAGTTTTGGTGTTTTCATGATCGGGGACACGTTTGTTCAGCACGTGACACCGAATGATATAGATGTTTTGGCTGTGCGACATGTGTCACCATGGACCGTTGACTAGTCAACAATTTTCTGTGATTTCACGATTGGAGACACGTTTGTTCGGCGCGTGACACCGAATGATGTATATGGTTTGGTTGCACGACACGTGCCACCATTGATCGCTGACCGTTAACCAGTCAACGATTTTTTGTGATTTCATGACCGGGGACACGTTTGTTCGACGTGTGACACCGAACGATGTAGATGGTTCGACTGCGCGACACGTGTTACCATTGACCGCTGACTGTTGACAGCCAATAATTTTTTGCGATTTCACGATCGGGGACACGTTTGTTCGGCGCATGACACCGAACGATTTAGGTGGTTCGGTTGCGTGACATGTGTCACCGTTGACCAGTCAATAATTTTTGGTGTTTTTTCTTTGTCGTTTAACCTTCTTATCTCTTGGGCTTTCCTGGTTCTTTGGCTTTTAAGCGGCTTTAAGGGCCCACGAAGCCCAAGGGTCACCTTGCTCTCTATAAATTGCCTAACCCCCCTTCATTTCTCCTTCCTTCTCACATTTCTTACTCACAGAAATTCTTATCTCTCATTCGGAGTTGTCAGAGTGTTCCGGCGATCTTTCATTTTTCGATGAGCTCTCCGACCATAGCTGTCACATCTAAGGTAAAATATATATATTCTATTCATATATATTATTTCATCAAAGATGTCTAGGGTGTCTTCTAGAGATGAGACCTCCCCCTCAGGCCAAGGCAAAGATAGGCTGCTCGTTATACCGCATAGAGCATATAAAGGGAAGGTGGCAGTGGGATCGGTGATAATTGAGGAGATTATAGAGAGCCGACGGGAAGTAGGGGAGTTGGGTAGGCTGCCGAGCTTCTTGTCGAGCCTCGGTCGCATTAGGGAGTATTCAGCCGACCTTCTATCTCGAGTCGAGCATGGGGTGTCGCCTTTGTACAAGGAGAACGAGCCTCATGAGCGCTCAGAGGTAGATGAAATTTCCACTATGCCCACGGAGAAGGATTTGCGCAACATTTGGGGCATTTCATGATTCCAAAGGAGTACAGATTTATTTTGCCGGGCCCAGGTATTTGAGCGTGCACGCCCGCCTTTCCTGACACTTGTTTCTTTTCTTTCGATGCCTTCCACACAGGCCTTCGTCTCTCTCTTTCTCTTTTCACTGCTGAGGTTCTTCAGTGGTACGGCTTGAACCCCATCCAATTTATGCCGAACATGTGGAGTCATGTGAACAGCTTCTTTTACTACTTTTTTTTGTGCGGGAGTAACCAGGTGATGTGGATTCTTTGTGGAACAATCAAGAATCTGACTTTTTGACTTTCGATGACGTTGACTACTGAGATTGTTGCCTCCTGACCTACAAAACACTTGAAACACTGGGATTGATCCTGGCGAATGGCCCTCCGACCTCTAATCAGTAATCAGGAAGAAATATGATAGAGCTTTCTGTGGAAAAATATTAGTTACCTTCTTTATGGTGGGGGTAGAGGGGTATTTATAGTGGCCTTGGGGATTAGTTTCGAGGTATGGATTTATCTTTACTTTTCGGTGTTTATGGATAAGAACCAGAGTTTTGAATCATTTCATGATAAGAGAGGTGGTTTAAATCGTCTCTCAAAGATAATCACGAATTTGGATTACTTTTTACACGTCCTGGGTTTGTTCGTACTGGGCTATCACCCTGACCCAGTAAGATAGACCCGTTATTGGGTTATTGGGCTTGGAGAAGGCCCAGGTCCAATTTTCGGGCCTATTTGTAGTAAGAATTACTGTTTTCCTCCTGAAATTGGAGATCCGTGCCCAATTTGAACAATCCAGATTTAGTTCTATTTTAGCCATATTAGCTTCGTTTTGCACTGCCAGGTGGTAGGAATTGAGCCACAGTTGAACGTTTTGAGGAAGATCTATAAGATTCATCAGAAGAATAGGTCGGAGTTTAGATATTATCTTACTCCTCGTCGTAGGGTGAAGTTAAACGAGAACCCAGATTCAATCAAATATTGGAAGGAGAAGTTTTTTCTTGTTCGGAGTTGTCGACCATAGGGGATCCCTACGAGGTGAAGAGAAGAAGTGTCGAAGAGGGCGAAGTCTGAGCCTGTCTTAAGCCCTGAGGAGGACAAGATGGTTAGGATACCCTTAGACCGGCCTGCCTTGAATTGGAAGGAAGTAACGGAATAATATCTCTTCGGGAGGGGAGAGGGGTCTTTAGTATGCATCTTTGATTTTGCTTTCGCCGTTGTACCTTATCTTTCTTTGTTTTATGTTTTGATCGATCTGTGTTTTCTTTCGCAGAGGATCCCATCATTGACTTCGACTCGATGGTCTCGAAGCGTATGAGGTTAAGTGGTAAAGCCCCCGAAGAGAAGAAGAGAAAGAGAATGTCCGCCAAACCCTCTGCGTCGAAAGTTGCTAGGGGTCAGACTAGCAAGTCCCCAGTAGTGAACCTCGAATCGCTGCCAGCTGCCCGCTTATCCCCTCGGTTACTTTGGGGGGTTGCTCTTGCACTTGAGGCACCCCCCTTTCTACTACCACGGAGACGATTCTAACGGAGGAGCATAAGATACTTTTTGTCCTGAACTGGCGTGTGATGATGTACGACGAATTTCTTGGAGATTCGACCACTTGTATGTAAGTGGTCCATCATGTTGCGACCCCGAAGGATCGAGCGGAAATGGACGCTGGGTCGGTTGGTGACGATGCCTTGGAGATTGCCAGGTCCAACATGGCCGTAAGTTTTCGTTGTTTTAGTTTGGTACATGAAGTTTTTTTAATGGGTGTAACCTCGAATATCTTCTCTTACATATCACTTACCACTTGTTGAAGCAAGTGGCGGAGTAGGAGAAAGAGTTGAAGGAGGCGAGTGACAGAGATAGGTCAGAGCATGCCAAGTCTTTGAAGGAGTAGGAGGAGATAAGGCGTATATCCGAGACTCAGGTGACGCAAATTGTGTTGTTGGAGTCTTGGTTGGCTAAGGCGAAAGACCAGGTGGCTCGGGGAGAAGAGCAGTTGGTCAGAGAGAGAGAGAAAGCAGCCAAGGAGAAGAAGGACCCGGTAAAGGTTGCCTAGGACGAAGCAAAGGGGTATCTGAGGGGGAATATGGAGAAGGCGTACGCCAGAGCTCTTCAGCACGTGAGAGCGCGAGTTCCTGGGTTCGACCGCTCGGGGTACTCTCTTTACGACCCAGTTCCCAAAGGAGTCGTTGAGGACGAGGAGGAAGACGAAAAGGAAGGTGAAGGGTAGGAGCAAGAGGTTGTGTCGGACCCCTTGTCTGCGATAGTAGTGACCCCAGACACAGTTGAAGGGGTTGGTCAAGAGCTCACTTCCCCTGAGGCTCAGTCGACTGAGGTCGATCCTTGACCCCCACTTTTTTTTGCTAGTTGCCTTCAACTCGTTTTTGTTTTATCTTTGTAAGGATGCCTTATAGCAGACTGGCCACCGCTTGTTGTATCTTTACATTGCAATAAAATTTCAGTTCCCATTATATGACTTGTTGTACTTTCCACATATTTCTCTCAAATTTCCGCACATCCCGTGGATTTGTTATCTTTGATAGTGATTTATCGGTTTATTTTGTAAACAGGTTGTTGTGCATGATGTTAGTGACCCTCGAGAATGTGAAGTGGTCCACCTTCGTTCTAAGCTTCGGGTGACGGAGCTGGGGCTCTCTTGCACGCGAGAGAGTCTTTCCAAAGCGGAGGCAGAGCTAGGACACTTGAGAATAGTCTTGGTTCACAGAGACGTTGAGACGCGACGTAATGGTGAGATTCTTCATAAAGTGCCCCTAGGGACATGGAAGACCACACTTCAGATAGAGCAACTATTGGAAATTCTTCAAAGCTTGAAGTCCTTTGCCGTTCTTTGTTCGCGGTTACAGCCGAAAGAAACAAGCTGAAGAACGTAGTGCTTGAAAAGAGTTTAGAAGCAGCATATCTTAGGAGGACTATCTTCGAGTTTTCGAAAGGGGGTAGTACGAGTGGGGTGCTTCGTTTGAAGTTTAGAGTGAAGGATGACTCTCTCAAAGAGAGGCTTGTCGAGTTAGAGGCAGAGAACCATCGTTTAAAGCGATTCTTTGATGGAGGAAATGTTAGGACTACCTCTTGGTCTCATAAAGAGCGCGCTCAGGGGAGGCCCTTCCATGAACTGGCTTTACGCTTACTTGAGGCCCCACGGAATCTTGGTGACGCTCAGGTGATGTGGCCGGTTCTTCTAGTGGGGCGTCCATCGGTGGAGTGGAACGAGTTGTAGGCCCTGATGGTGTGACTTGCTCCGTGGGTTTGGATATCACTTCGGATGACTCGAGGAAGAGGTTTAGCGCTAGCATCCCCGTTGGAGGTCGCAAACCACGCGTGTCCTTAAAGAGGAATATCCCTCTGCCACGGAACAACTGAAGTGATGCCTGAGTAAAATTTAGTAGCCTTGTAGTGATTTTGTTTGTTCAACAACACTTGTAATCTTTTTCGTTGTGAAATAAATTTTTTTGGCAAAGTGTTGGAGAATCGTCTTCTTATAGCGACTTTGCTTTTTTCATAACACTTGTAATATTTTTGTTGTGAAATAAGATTTTTTGGCTAAGTGTTGGAGAATCGTCTTCTTATAGCGACTTTGTTTTTGCCATAACACTTGTAATCTTTTTCGTTGTGAAATAAGACTTTTTAACACTTGTAATCTTTTTCGTTGTGAAATAAGACTTTTTAACACTTGTAATCTTTTTCGTTGTGAAATAAGATTTTCTGGCTAAGTGTTGGAGAATTTCCTTCTTATAACGACTTTGTGAATCCTAAGCGGATCTGGTAATTGTCCGTTGGGTGGTGACGAGTTTTGGGAGCATTCGAATGGCGAGCCATTTTCCACATACTATGCTTGGAAGCAGTGTGGCTAGAGCGGCTCCATGAACCATGAATGGACTCCTCATTTATCCAGTTTGTTTTAGGAGCATTCGAACGACAAACCAAACCATGCATTCTTGCTTGGGAGCAAGTAGCTAAGGTGGTCTTGTGGGCCGTGAACGAACTCCGAACAATGATGACGACGAGTTTTGGGAGCATTCGCATGGCGAGCTGCTCTCCGCCTACTTGCTCAGAAGTATTGTGGCTAGACTATGAACCATGAATGGACTCCTCACTTATCCAGTTTGTTTCAAGAGCATTTGAACGGCAAACTGAACCATGCCTTCTTGCTTGGGAGCAAGTAGCTAAGGTGGTCATGTGGGCCATGAACGGACTCCAAACAATGATGACGATGAGTTTTGGGAGCATTTGAATGGCGATCCATTTTTCGCATACTTTGCTTGGAAGCAGTGTGGCTAGAGCGGCTTTATGAACCATGAATGAACTTCTCACTCATCCAGTTTGTTTCAGGAGCATTCGAATGGCGAACCGAACCATGCCTTCTTGCTTGGGAGCAAGTAGCTAAGGTGGTTCTGTGGACCGTGAACGGACTCCGAACAATGATGATGATGAGTTTTGGGAGCATTCGAATGGATTGCTACTCTTCACCTACTTGCTCGGAAGTATTATAGCTAGAGCGGCTCTATGAACCACGAATGAACTCCTCAATTATCCAGCTTGTTTTAGGAGCATTCGAACGGCGAACCGAACCATGCCTTCTTGCTTGGGAGCAAGTAGGTAAGGTTATCCTGTGGACCGTGAACGGACTCCGAAAAATGATGACAACGAGTTTTGGGAGCATTCAAATGGCGAGCCATTTTCTGCATACTTTACTTGGAAGCAGTGTCGCTAGAGCGGCTCTATGAACCATGAATGGACTCCTCACTTATCCAGTTTGTTTTAGGAGAATTCGAACAGTGAACCGAACCATGCCTTCTTTCTTGGGAGCAAGTAGCTAAGGTTGTCTTGTGGGCCGTGAACGGACTCCGAACAATGATGACGACGAGTTTTGGGAGCATTCGAATGGTGAGCTGCTCTCAGCCTACTTGCTCGGAAGTAGTGTGGCTAAAGCGGCTCTATGAACCATGAATGGACTTTTCACTTATCCGGGTTATGGCACTTGTACGACGAGATACACCCCACACACTTGCTTGGAAGCAAGCATGCCCTTGCGATCTTTGAATCCTGAATGGACTTCGCAATCATCCATTAAAGTGATGTAGCGAGTGGATGATGTTGCACGGGGCATGCCGCATGTCTTATTCGTTGCTTTTCTCTAGACTTATACACATATTGTTGAATCTGTTACTCATAACTTTGCAGCAAAAAATAAAAGACTAATTTTATTGAATAAACTAGAAGGCTGCTTCACTGCGAGCCTTTATTACATGTTATGATATTGACTAACAAACGTGGGTGTTAAGCGCTCTCTTTGTACTTCATGAGGTGATCGGCATTCCAGGTTATGGCTATCTTCTCCCCCCCTCCCCCAAGTCTTCGAGTCGGTATGCCCCTGGGCGGATGACTTGAAAGACTTTGTATGGACCTTTCCAATTATGAGCGAGTTTGCCTTCCTTTTGGGGGTTTCAAATCTCAAGCTTCCGGAGGACTAGATCTCCTTCCTGGATGTTGGATGGGAAAACTTTCTTAATGAAAAACCTCTCCACCTTATATTGATAGATGTTTCTTCGAAGTATGGACTTTTCACGGTCTTCTTTAAGGAGATCAAGGTTGGCTTGAATGGTTTTTCGAATTCTGCACTTCATTGAACGAAAGGAGGCGAGGAGAGGGTATTCTACTTCGATAGGGACAAGTGCTTTAGTTCCGAATGTCAAGTTGAATAGGGATTCTCCCGTAGGGATTCTTTTCGTGGTTCTGTAGAACCATAGCACACTGGGGAGTTCTTCAACCCACTGCCCTTTTGGGGCTTCATTAGCCTTTTCTTGAAGCCATCCAAGATTTTCCGATTGGCGTTCTCGGCTAGACCATTAGTTTGAGGGTGTGCAATCGAAGAGAAACGTTGCTCGATACTGAGGTCGATGCAGAACTTGCGGAACCCTTTGTCAGCAAATTGGGTTCCTTTATCAGTGACCAGGATTAGGGGAATCCCAAACCGACACACCATATTTCTCCAAAAAAATTGTTGGACTTTATGCTCAGTGATTGTTGCGAGCGATTCTGCTTCTATCCACTTTGTGAAGTAGTCAATAGCTACCACTAAGATGATCTGCTGGCCAGTTGCAGGGGGGAAAGGCCCGAGAAGATCCATTCCCCACATTGCTAAGGGATTGGACTCGACAAGGAGATGAGATTAGCTTGGAAGGTTCGCTTGATGGATGAATTCTTTTGACAGGAGACACACTGACGAACATCATCTTGAGCATCTTTGAGGAGAGTGGGCTAGTAGTAACCAGAATTGAGAACCTTCTGTGCGAGGGATCTTGCGCCAAGATGGCTTCCCCCTAACCCTTCATGAACTTCCTTCAAGGCATAACTAGCCTCTTCGGAAGAAAGACACTGAAGGTAAGGTCGACCATCAATCTTGGTATAAGAGCACTTATAGAGGATCCATTCCACAAGTACATATCTTTCAGACCTCACTCGGACCCTTCTTGATTCCTTGATATCTTCGGGGAGGATTCCTTTGTCGAGAAAATTGACTAGGGATTTCATCCAGCAACCTTCGGTTGTTTGAGGAGCTATTTGCATGAGTTCCAATGCCTCTTCTCCAATGCTAGGTTTGAGCAGGACCTCAATCAGCACAGTTCGGTCGAGCCAGTCAAATGAGGAGAAGGCAATCTTGGAAAGGGCATCTACTTGCCCGTTCTCTTCCCGCGGAATGCGAGTGAATTTGACTTCTGTGAAGGTGATCGTGATCTTTTTCACATATGCTAAGTACTTGGCCATGCGAGTATCCTTCGCCACGTAGTCTCCTTGGACTTGATTTACCACTAATTGAGAGTTGCTGAACACTGTGGCTCTTTGTGCCTCTGCTCTTTTTGATAGAATAAGGCCAGCGATCAAGGCTTCGTACTCGGCCTCGTTATTGGAGGCTGGAAAGTTGAGACGTAACGAGTATTGCAAGATGAATTCATCAGGGCCAATTAGTATAACTTTGGCTCCTCTCCCTTCAAGGCAAGAGGACCCGTCCACGAATACTATCCACAGTGGGGGGTTGTCTTCTTCTTAGGGAGGGTCGGGGATTGTATTCTCCACAATGAATTCGGCTAAGGCTTGGTCCTTGATTGCATTTCTGGGGTGGTAGGTGATATCGTGTTGGCTTAACTCAATTGACCACTTCATTAGTCTCCCTAAGTTTTTGGTCTTATGGAGGATCTGCTTGAGCAGCTAATCAGTGAGGACCCAGACAGAATGTGCTTGAAAATAAGGTTTGAGCTTCCGGGCGATTATCACTAGGACATAAGCCATTTTCTCCATTTTCGAGTACTGGAGTTCAGCATCATGGAGTACCTTACTTATATAGTAGATCGATTTCTATACCCGATCTTCCTCCCTTATCAATACAGCGCTAAGGGTTTGTTCAGAAGCAGCCAGGTAGAGGTAGAGGTTTCTCCGGGTATAGGTTTGCTTAGGATGGGAGGATGGGTGAGGTGTTCCTTGAGGACTTCGAATGCTGCTTGCTGCTCTTCCCCCCACTCGAAATTCTTTGTTCCCTGAAGAGATTTAAAGAAAGGGAGGCATTTCCCCCTAACTTGGACAGGAAGCGCCCAATGGCGGCGAGGCGGCCTATAAGCTTCTGGCTTCTTTGACCGTGGTTGGGGAGGTCATGTCGAGGATGGCTTTGTTTTTTTCGGGGTTTGCTTCGATTCCTCTCTGACTTACCATAAATCCTAGAAACTTTCCCGAGGCAACCCCGAAGGCACACTTTGAAGGGTTCAGCCTCATGTTGTTCATCCGGAGTGCACCGAAGGCTTCTTGGAGGTCGGAGATATGGTCCTCTTTCTTGAGGCTCTTCACGAGCATATCGTCCACGTATACCTCCATGTTTCGGCTGTTGCTCCCTAAAGACTTGGTTTACCAAGTGTTGGTATGTGGACCCGGCATTCTTTAGCCCGAAGGGCATAACTTGATAGCAATAGAGCCCATGATTGGTAATGAAGGACGTCTTTGGGATGTCCGGAGGGAACATCCAGATCTGGTTATATCTCTAAAAAGCGTCCATAAAACTCAATAATTCATGGCCTGAGGTGGCATATATCAAGGCGTCTATACTCGGGAGAGGAAACGGATCTTTCGACATGCCTTGTTAAGGTCAGTGAAGTTTATGCAGATTCTCCACTTGTCGTTGGCCTTCTTGACCATTACGACGTTCGCTAGTCACTCAGGGTAACTAATTTCCCGGATGAATTAGGCAACAAGGAGCTTTTTAACCTCTTCCTTGATGGCATGTTTCCTTTCGGGCACAAATTTATAGTGCTTATGTTAGACAGACTTAGCTTCCGGATCCACACTTAACTGGTGCATAATTAAGTTTTTAGCAATGCCTGACATATCCTCAGTTGTCCAAACGAACAGGTCTTCATTCTCCCTGATGCAGGTGATGAGTTGTTCCTTCACTTGGTAGGGGAGTACTTTGCTCACCCGAAAACACTTAGCTTTATCCTCTTCAGAGAAAGGGATTTTTGCCAGTTCATCCACGGGTTCGGAGCTAGCTTGTCCCAGATCGAGGGGGAGTTCAAATGCATCGAGGGGAGGACCGAGTCCCCCCATTGTAGCTGTGTAACATGCCCGTGCGGCTTCTTAGCTCCCTTTGGCTTCCCCCACTCATGCAACCATAGGGAATTTTATCTTTAGGTGGTATGCTGATGCGACTGCTTGGAGGGCTGCTAACCCCGGGCAGCCGAAAATAGCATTATAGGCGGATTTCATATCGACCACCATGAAGTCTAATGCTTTTGTGCGAGTTTCGGGGCTTTCCCTAAAGTAAAGTCGAGGGTTACGATTCTCTTGATCATTACGAGGGCTCCAGAGAATCTGTAGAGGGTATAATTGGAGGACTTGAGACGGCCCCGCTTAAGTTTGAGGCCCTCAAATACGTTCAAAAAAAAGAATATTGACTGAACTGCTGTTATCGCCCAAAACCCGTTGTACTTCGTGGTTCGCGCAGTGAGAAGTTCAGATGCCTTCTAAGTCTCGATCAGAGAAGGTGATGCTAACTCCTGAACCCTTCGGAGGATGTTGTGTATGGAATTTACTTATCAAATGAAGGCCTTTCTAGATGAGTTGGAGGTTCCCCCCATAGGTCTTCCATGGATTGCATGAAATATCTTAGTTCGTCCTGACCCCTGGGACTCGGTTGGCCTCTCTGACATTTGTTGGGTTCCCTCGGAGGAGGAGGTTCGGTGTTGTTTATCTGGGCAAATTTGGCGAGGTATCCTCATCGGAGCAAGGTTTCTACTTCGTCTTTAAGGGCTCGACACTCATCCATAAGGTGACCATGGTCCTTGTGGAAGGCGCACCACTTTGTTTTATACCGTCTTTTGCATGGGGCATTCATCTTGGTGGGAGGTCGAAGGATCCCATCTTTATCGACCTCCATCAGGATAGTGGTTATACTTGCGTTTAGCGAGGGTACTTTTTGAAACGGGGCATAGGAGGTGGGCGATGCTAACCCGAGGTGTCCTTCTGGGATTTCGAGGTTCATCAATGTTAGTGCCTTTCCGTTTGTTCCCGGACGAAGGCATCTTCTGCTCATGGGGGTGAATCGCCTCTTCGACTCGGATGTATTTCTCAACTCTCTGAAGGAGGTCAGAGAAGTCTTGAGGTGGTCTTTTGATGAGGGAAGCTTACCGCAGTCGAGCGAGGGGTTGATCTGGACTCGGCCGTGAAGCATCGGACATAGCTCTTAAGGGTTTCCCCGCCCTTTTGCCTGAGGTCTAATAAGGAGGCACTAGTCGTATCCAACCTGCGGCTAGTGACAAAGTGCGTGAGGAAAAGCTCTTCAAGTTGATCGAAGGAGAATATGGAGCCCGGGGAGAGGAGAGAGAACCATTCTCGTGCTGAGCCTTTTAAAGTTGTCGGAAATGTCTTGCACAGGAGGGAGTCAAACGCTTGGTGAATCATCATGAGAGTTTTGAAACTCTCGATGTGGTCTACTGGGTCGGTTTCTCCGTTATATGGCTCAAACGTCGAGATCTTGAAGTTGGTAAGGACGAAAGCATCAATTAGCTTCTTGGAGAATTGAAACCCCTATTTCCGTTAATACGTATTTTTCAAGTATTTTTCCGTATTTTAAATTCTTAATATCTTGTAACTATTCTTTCTTAATTGATTATATTATTCAAACTATTTTTTGAAGCCCAATATACAATTATTCAATTGTTTAACTATTTATTATAAGCCCAATTGTTTAACTATATATTCTTAAAGCCCAATTTTTATTCATTCTGCATTATTTATTTATATATCTAATTTGAGGCCAATTGTTATTATAAGCCCAATACCCTAATTGATTTATTTAAATATTTTGAAGCCCAAGTTTACAACCCAAACCCATATCTATTGGATCCCAACCTGTTAACCCATTATCCTACCCTACCCAAATTTAACTACCCGTATACAAAACCCCTTGCATTCCTCCACTCTTCACCTCCTGTAACTCCAAAACCCCCACCACCTCATAAATCACCCCACTAATCTACCCTTTCATTTCCTAACCGAAATCTACCCATTACTATATTATTATTATATATATTTTTTATTTATAAAACCACCCCCCGCTTTCCCTATTCTCTTTCCCTCTCCCCATCTCCCTCTCTCCATCCTCTGTTCCAAAAAAAAAAAAAAACAGAACCCCCCCCACTTGTCTTCCTCCTTACCTTCGACCTCTCCCCCTCCGTTGCACCCCTCATCTCCGACCTTCGCCTTACTTCGCCATCCTCTAATCTCCCGCTCTCACCCAGTTGCGTCGCCCATGTCAGACGCCCTCACTCATCGCCTCCTCCCCCGAGCTCCACGGCCATTGACCGTACCTTGCAACCCCTTCCCCTCGTCGACACACCCATCACCTCGCCTGCCTCTCTCAAACCGCCGCTCCAACTCAATCATCGCAACCCAGTGCCACCATTGCCAAGTCTCGCCAGCGCCATTACCGAACTCCACTCCGCAACCACAGTCGATTTCGTCGTCCCCACCATCTTCTGCACTCTCTCGACACCCCAAGTCGATCGCCATGCCCCGCCGCTCGACCACATCCATCGAAGAACCCCGAGAACCCATCGCTACTCTTCTTTCTCTGCCTCATCGTCGCGTCTCCTCTGTTTTCGTCAAGAATAGAGTCACCTCGCCATCGGCTGTCGTTGCATCGCTTCCCGACTGCAACGTTGTCGCCGTCCGTCTATCGTCGTCGCCGCCACCGTGTCATGCCAGCGTCGAGTCCCAGTCGCGACCTCCAGTCGCGCCACCCATCACCACAGTCACAACTCTTTCTCCCACCATCGTTTTCTCTCTCTCTCTGTCGTATTTTGGGAAGAAGAGAACAGTGTTGGTGTATTGGTGTTTGGTGTTCTGGATTTGAGGGATTGTGTTGGGTGTTTGCTGTTTTGGAACAGGGGTGGTGTGTTGGTGTGTTGGTGTTTGGTGTTTGTGTGAAGGGGGATCCGATCTGGTGTTTGATGTTTTGTGTGATTGGTTGCTGTTTACTGTTGTTGCTGCCATGTATCCTGCACGTGCTTCGCTGTCCGGAATTCTGATCCTGTTATTCTTATATTCGGTATCATCGTCGTCGATTATCAGGCAAGTATTCCCTTGTACAAATCGTTTGTTCTCGTACAAGCTTCCTTTGAAAAATACCGCAAGTATATTCTTTGACTCAAATTCATATTCTCCGGTCGAATTGAAATCTGTTACTATACATAATTCGTCGATCCCGTATTTGCATATGATCGTAAATACTTTGTTGCCACATGCATTACATGAACACGATTAATACACACATATGTACTCTTAGGATTATACATGATTATGTGCATGATTTTTTTACCCGTGATAGTAGTTAAATATGATATCTATTATTGTTGATTAAAATTAATAAAAGTAACAAGCTGGAGTTTAAGGGAAAGACCATAGTAGTGGACAATATAGGTAAGTGTACTTGGAAGGGGACCCGTGTTTCCCATGATTACAAGTTATATGGAACTAAGTACCATGTAGAACTAAGGGCCACGTCAGAAGTTGATGGGTCACCTCTAGAATCTACGGGGCCCACCTCTAGAATCCATTACATGCTTACAAGTTTACATGTTTCACGCTACAAGTTTACACTCTACATGTTCCATGTTACAAGTTTGCACGAAATTCGATACAAGTTACAAGTTTATATGTTTTTTTCGAGTACGTGACCTATAAAATCCACCACTAAGTCTAAACGTAACTGATTGTATGTAGCAACCATGTAATAAAAGGATGGATGCATGAAGTTCTACCTAGATAAAATTAGTAAAAGACATAAGATTAAGATGTACACTTGCATAATCCAATTACATGTACATGTTCATGTTGACTTGTTTATTTGCTTACTTGTTTTCATGCCATTTGTTTCATGATGTCTTGTTCATGATCCTGTTTATATATTGTATTTTTCCTATTACATGATTCTTGATTCCTTGCTCTTTTTCCTGCTTCTCGTTCGCTTTGTACTTGTCCCGTTAGCTTGCACCACTTGCGGCCCGTGACTTGCATTAACGGGTGCCTTCTTGTTTCTTTTTTTGTATTAATGTACTTGCAGGCCCAAATGAAGAGTTACCAGAAGGTGTTGCTGATCAAGTATTTTAGTCTTGTTGATTATCATGTTATCTTTAGTCCATGTTTTATTCATGCTACTCTTTATTGTATTCCGGGCATATTTGACCCGTAACTGCTTTGTATTTTCCAGCTGTTGGTTATGTTATGAACTATGTCATGTACTTTTGTTATCATATTGTGATTTTACATGCCTGCGTGGTTTTGTTATCTTGTTGTTGAGTTACCTGTATAGCTTATGAATGGTGTATTCACATCATTCGCTGGGCCTCAGTCACGGACTCGTATTCCCGTATTTTGGGAAGCGGGGCGTGACAGGGTTTTTAGTGGTATCAGAGCTAGGTTTGGCTATTGTGTTAGTTTGACTAATACATTAGACAGGCTTGACTCAGCCAGGTTAACTCAACAACATGTGCACCACGTTGATCACATGGACAATGAATAACCAACATATAATTTGGATGCTAACTGTTTGATTTTATTGCAGGTCATGGCTAGAAAGGGTACCTCTCCTCCCCGTGCTGGGGATGATCAGTCTGATGAGCCCACTATTGCACAGATTATGCAAATGCTTAGGGGAGGTGCTTCTTCTTCCGGTCAGCCAGAAGAGCCCACTATTGCTCAAGTGATGCAGATGCAACGTAAGCAGAATGAGCTGCTGATGCAACAGTTGATGCAGATGCAGCGGGAGCATAATAATTTAATGAGGGATGCTTTGGGAGATGCCAATAGGGGGGCCATCGTACCTGCGCCCGAGGTGCTGCCACCGTGACCTGGCAATATAGTAGACTTCATGAGGCTATGCCCAGACAAGTTCTCGGGCATCGAAGGTCCGCTTGAAGCCGAGCAATGGCTTATCCTAACTGAGCAGCTATTAACTGCAGCACGGATGGCAGATGCTAATCGTGTGGATGTCGTGAGCATCCAGCTGGTTGACCTTGCTCACATCTGGTGGCGAGCTGAAATGGAACGGCTAGGGCGCCCCATCTCCTGGGCCATTTTCAGAGAGAGCTTTCTCACGAAGTTCTTTCCCGATGTCACCAGGAATGAAATGGAGCGGCAATTTGTCGCGTTAACTCAGGGGAGTCAGACCGTAGATGAGTATGCTGCGGAGTTCACCAGACTGAGTCGTTTTGCTACTTCCATGGTGGCGAATGATGAAAATAGGGGCTGTCGTTTCTTGTTGGGCTTGGATATTGAGATTCAGGATTGCCTAGCCGCTTTGCCACTCCGATCCTATGCTGACATCCTAGAGGCTGCCAGAAACCAGGAACAGACTAGTATGAGGAAGCGTGCTATTCAGCGTTCTCTCTTGCACTACGTTGCTGCTAGATCTATTGGTGGGCCAATTCGGAGGCCAGCCCCCGCTACTGCTGCAAGGCCAATGCCTTACCCACCTGTTGCTCCGAAGAGGGATTTGATCTGTGACTATTACTAGATAGCCAGTTACGTACGTTAAGACTGCCGGTGTGCGAATTGCCAATGCTTCGCTTGTGGATCTTGTGACCATGTACTCCGAGAATGTCCACAGGCAAGAATTAGTCCAGCCGCCGGAGGGCCGATCCAGCAGAGAGCACCAGTTCTAGTACCACCACTTCCATCGTAGCAGCAAGTCTATGGTCAGAGGGCCGCAGCCCCTGGGAGAGGGCAGGCCTACAACTTGATTGCAGAGACAGCTGAAGATATTGTTGCAGATATATTGCAGTTTGTTATTTTGTCTTCTTCCTGTCTTCTCCTTGCATCATTTATTTTTGCATACTTTCTTGTACATGCACAATTTCAGTTATATTCTTAGACTCGGCCTTAGGTATTATCTTAGTTAACTCATTTCTGCTCATGTCTTATCTGATCCCGATGTCATCACCACTCGTTTCTCTTCATTGTTTCTTGCTTCTCAATCTCTTGGGTATTGCATTTGCTATGTCCTACATACTGCCTATGCAAAGAGGACGAAATTTTGTTGTAAGGTGGGTAGGATTTGTAACCTCTGTTTTCGTTAATACGTATTTTTCAAGTATTTTTTCGTGTTTTAAATTTTTAGTATCTTGTAACTATTCTCTCTTAATTGATTATATTATTCAAACTATTTTATGAAGCCCAATATACAATTATTTAATTGTTTAACTATTTATTATAAGCCCAATTGTTTAACTATATATTCTTAAAGCCCAATTTTTATTCATTCTGCATTATTTATTTATATATCTAATCTGAGCCCGATTGTTATTATAAGCCCAATACCTTAATTGATTTATTTAAATATTTTGAAGCCCAAGTTTACAACCTAAATCCATATCTATTAGATCCCAACCCGTTAACCCATTATCCTACCCTACCCAAATTAACTACCCATATACAAAACCCCTTGCATTCCCCCACTCTTCACCTCCCGTAACTCCAAAACCCCCACCACCTCATAAATCACCCCACTAATCAGCCCCTTCATTTCCTAACTGAAACCTACCCATTACTATATTATTATTATATTTATTTTTTTATTTATAAAACCACCCCCCGCTTTCCCTGTTCTCTCTCCCCCTCCCCGTCTCCCTCTCTCCATCCTCTGTTCTAAAAATTAAAAAAACCAAAAATAGAACCCACCCCCCCCCCCCCCACTTCGTCTTCCTCCTCACCTTCGACCTCTCCTCGTCCGCTGCACCCCTCATCTCCGACCTCCGCCTTGCTTCACCATCCTTTAATCTTCCGCTCTCACCCAGTTGCGTCGCCCACGCCAGACGCCCTCGCTCATCGCCTCCTCTCTCGAGCTCCACGGCCATCGACCACACCTCGCAACCCCCTCCCCTCGTTACACACCCATCGCCTAGCATGCCTCTCTCGTACTGCCGCTCCAACTCAATCATCACAACCCAGTGTCACCATTGCCGAATCTCGCCAGTGCCATTACCGAACTCCGCTCCACAACCACAGTCGATTTCATCGTCCCCGCCATCCTCTACACTCTCTCGACGCCCCCAGTCGACCGCCCTGCCCCGCCGCTCGACCACATCCATCGAAGAACCTCGAGAACCCATCGCTACTCTTCCCTCTCTGCCTCGTCGTCGCATCTCCTCTGTTTTCGTCTAGAAAAGAGCTGCCTCGCCATCGGCTGTCGTTGCGTCGCTTCCCGACTGCAACGTCATCGCCGTCCGTCTGTCGTCGTCGCTGCCACCGTGTCGTGCCATCGCCGAGTCCCAGTCGCGACCCATCGCCACAGTCGCAACTCTCTCTCCTGCCATCGCTCTCTCTCTTTCTTTCTGTCATATTTTGGGAAGAAGAGAACAGTGTTGGTGTATTGGTGTTTGGTGTTCTGGATTTGGGGAATTGTGTTGGGTGTTTGCTGTTTTGGAACAAGGTTGGTGTGTTGGTGTTTGGTGTTTGTGTGAAGGGGGATCCGATCTGATGTTTGGTGTTTTGTGTGATTGGTTGCTATTTGCTGTTGTTGCTGCCATGTATCCTGCACGTACTTCGCTGCTCGGAATTCTGATCCTGTTATTATTGTATTCGGTATCATCGTCATCGGTTATCAGGCAAGTATCCCCTTGTACAAATCGTTTGTTTTCGTACAAGCTTCCTTTGAAAAATACTGCAAGTATATTCTTTGACTCAAATTCGTATTCTCCGGTCGAATTGAAATCTGTTGCTATACATAATCCATCGATCCCGTATTCGCATATGATCGCGAATACTTTGTTGTCACATGCATTACATGAACACGATTAATACACACATATGTACTCTTAGGATTATACATGATTATGTGCATGATTGTTTTATCCGTGATAGTAGTTAAATATGATATCTGTTATTGTTGATTAAAATTAATAAAAGTAACAAGTCAGGGTTTAAGGGAAAGACCATAGTAGTGGACAATATAGGTAAGTGTACTCGGAAGGAAGCCCGTGTTTTCCATGATTATAAGTTATATGGAACTAAGTACCACGTAGAATTAAGTGCCACGTCAGGGGTTGACGGGGGCCACCTCTAGAATCTGCGAGGGCCACCTCTAGAATCTATGGGGCCACCTCTACAATCCATTACATGATTACAAGTTTACACTTTACATATTCCACGTTACAAGTTTGCACGTATCTTAATACAAGTTACAAGTTTGTATGTTTTTCCCGAGTACGTGACCTATAGAATCCACCACTAAGCCTGAATATAACTGATTGTATGTAGCAACCATGTAGTAAAAAGGATGGATGCATGAAGTGCTACCTAGATAGAATTAATAAAAGACATAAGATTAATACGTACACTTGCATAATCCCATTACATGTACATGTTCATGTTGACTTGTTTATTTGCTTACTTGTTTTCATGCCACTTGTTTCATGATGTCTTGTTCATGATCCTGTTTCTATATTGTATTTCTCTTATTACATGATTCTTGATTTCTTGCTCGTTTTGTACTTGTTCCGTTAGCTTATACCACTTGCGGCCCGTGACTTGCATTAACGGGTGCCTTCTTGTTTCTTTTTTTGTATTAATGTACATGCAGGCCTGAATGAAGAGTTACCAGAAGGTGTTGCTGATCAAGTGTTTTAGTCTTGTTGATTATCATGTTATCTTTAGTCCATGTTTTATTCATGCTACTCTTTATTGTATTCCAAGTGTGTTTGACCCGTAACTACTTTGTATTTTCCAGCTGTTGGTTATGTTATGAACTATGTCATGTACTTTTGTTATCCTATTGTGATTTTACATGCCTGCGTGGTTTTGTTGCTATCTTGTTATTGAGTTACCTGTACAGCTTATAAATGGTGTATTCACGTCATTCGCTGGGCCTTAGTCACGGACTCGTATTCCCGTATTTTGGGAAGCGGGGCGTGACAAGAATGGTGGCCTAACGAGGCAATATCTTTCTTCTTGTTTCGCTCTTTCCCACCTCAACGAGGCCAAGCGGTGTTCCATCTTTCGGAGATGCCAGAGGATGACGTCCTTTTGCTAGTTAAATCTGGTGGACCCTCAGGACTTTTCACGTCGCGGTGGAGAGGATGGTGATGACTGGATGTCGGTTCTGATGTGGAACTATGCTGAAGGCCTGGAGGATCTCATCCTTGAACTCCCGAAGTTCGACCCTAGTGACTGGTACTTCCTCATTCCTTCCCGTCCTAGAGGTTGTCCTGCTAGTAGGGATTGGGTGCCTCCTCTCTCTGGGAGGAGTTCTTCTGCGGTCCCGTGGGGAACGACGGCCCCTTCGCCCTCTGGGAGAGGGGGTCTCCTTCGTCTATGTGGAGAGGGACTTCTTTCTCGTCTCCTAGGGGAGGGGCTTCTCCTGCTCCCCCTTTGCTCGGGACGGGGGGTTTCCATACGAGCCCTCCTCCCGTTGAGATGGATTCGAAGGTCTGACCCCTACTGATGATCATCGATAACTTGCCGAAGGTTGGGATGTGATTGAGGGAGTGACGAAGGAGTAGAGGTGTACACTGATCCACTGTTTTCGACCAAGGGCCTTGCGGATGGTTCAGGGCGACTTCGACGAGAGCTCCCTAGTTGGGCCCTTCCTGGTGATGGCAGGGTTAGCTATAGGAGGGGCTCCTTCTGCTGTATTTGAAAGGCGGGAGGAAGTTTCTCTTGATGAGGAGGTGGAGGAAGTGGGTTGGATCGTCGGCTAGAGGCCGCCGCCTTCCCTTTTCCCTTAGGAGGCATGATGGCAATTTGTGTTTTCACCGGTGAAGTTTTAGTCAAGTTTCTTTTTGAAGTTGTCACAGATAGCACCAACCTGTTACTTGTTTTTTTTTTGTATGAGAGTAACCAGGTGATGTGGATTCTTTGGTGGAACAATCAAGAACTTGACCTTTTGACTTTCAACGATATTGACTGTTTTTACTTGACGATCTGACTCGTTTGTGCCGTAGGATTCGATTCATGCGGTGAAGATTGCGTCCGCTTGACCTACAAAATGCCTGAAACACCGGGGTTGATCCCGGCGATAGGCCCTTCGATGCTCAAGTCATTAATCAAGAAAATTGTGAAAAAAAATTTGTGGAAAAAATACTGATTACCTCTTTTATGGTGGAGGTAGAGGGGTATTTATAGTCGCCTTTGGAAACAGTTTCGAGATAATTACTTATCTCTACTTCCCGGTGTTTTTGGATAAGAAATAGAGTTTAAGTCGTTCCATAATAAGAGAGTCGGTTTAAACTGACTTTTAGAGATAATCATGAATTTGAATTACTCTTCAAATGTCCTGGATTTGTTCATAATGGGCTGCCACCCTGATCCAGTAAGACAGACCCGTTTTTGGGTTATTGGACTTTGGAGAAGACCCAGTCCAAATTTTCGGACCCGTTTGTAGTAGAAATTACCGTTTTACCTCGGAGAGCTTTGAGATTCGTACCCAATTTGAACATGCCTGATTTTGTTCTATTTTTAACCATATCAATCTTAATTCTCAAATTTTCAAACCCCAAAACAATCCATTTTGATAGGAAAAAGAATAACCTTCATTATACAAACACGAACCCCCAAACTAAATCAAACAATAGGAGAGGAAATAATCAATAAATCACCAAATAAATGGATTGCTTGATATTCATTGCAACCTAGGCTGCATGAACATGTATACCAACAGCGATGACAAGGATAGTGAGTATACAGAAGAAGAGTATGGAATGTACAAGGATCGACATGCCGCTGGTGCTTATGTTCCCAAACTCCACCACCCTCGCCCTTGCTGGAAGCTGGAACAGATGCCCCGGGGACAGCAGGATGAACAATATCACCGCAACTATCACTGGACCCCAATCAGTCATTGTTGGCTATTTTTGGTCAAAACCAAGTTCCCCTTTCCTTGCTTTTAGTCCCACATCGGTTGGGAGATGTGCATTGTGAGAGGTTATATTACAACCCCTCCTTTACTCCATTGAAGACTTGTGTGGTGTGGGGAACCCGTAGGCCACACGCGTGCGCTGCTGCTGCCCCGCCCTGCCCGGCCCGCATAATGGGCACGGGTTTGTGCCCGCACCTGCGGACACGAATGCCGATCCGAATTGCTCTTCGAGTTCGGATTAGGGCCCAAAAACTTCTTTTTTTTGCTAATTGTGATTTACCCTTTTGACTATTTCCTCCAACCGTTGGATTAGTTATTCAGATCCGAAAATCCTCCCACCTTCTCTCCACACGTTCAGCAACGTTCACAGATTTTCTGCCTATATATGTCCATCTTCTCATCCCTTTACAACTACTGAAAAAAAATATTTCCCCTCAAAAAAAATATTTCCCCTCAACACTCTTCCTCTTCTCTGTCAATTCCAATCATCTCTTCCGTTTTGGGCAAGGACAAAGTTTGGGTCGATCTCTCGACGTTGTGTGCGACAGCGAGACGCCGGTGATACCGGGGGTTTTACCACTAGGAGCATCCGAGAAACGTCTACACATTAGACCTCGGACCAACTCTTAGGGCAATGCGTTCCGCGCGACTTCCCCATAGGCCGGTAACTCTGTTTTAATTTATTTTGTTTATTATTTCCAGTTGTGAAAGAAATCAAAGATTTGAGACAATTTCTATAACAGTCATCTTACTAGTTTTCAATCTCTTGTGAGCCTTGCTATGGCTTGTGTTTGCAAAGAGAGTGCTTATTATATGATTTTGAGATGATGCAATGCTTAAGGTGTAAGAAAGTGTACAGTAGGAAAGGAAGGGAAGAAAGGAAAGAAAGGTGTGAATTGCACTTCTAGTTCATGGTAATTGGATTTAGACCATGAGTGTGAAATGTAACTAAGAAGCAGTCATGGACGTTCTCATTATTGCATGAACTTTCAAAGCAAGGTATCATTTAGAGTATGTTAGAGGTGCAAGATACATGGTTTTTTTTTTTTTTTTTTTTGATTAAAAGATGACTACGTCATCGCTTCATTAAAGAGAAATTAACGAAACAGAAATACAGATACATAAAACGCCCGAAGGCAAACACCAAAAGAGATCATCTAACAAGACAACAACAGAATGACCAAGGAACAAAATACATGATGACCCAAAGACCTCAAAACATCAAAATAGTAGTACAACTACAAATCCCAAATCTGTGCCGTCTAAGCCGAAGATCTGAAACTGCTCCACCACCTGAGAACTACTACTCCTCTCCGAGCCACATTTTTTTCCTGGATTTGAGTAGCCCTGTCCATTCATAACAGCAGAAATTAATTTTGTGCATCAGAGAAGATAGTCTATGGTTAATGTTATTGAAGCAATAATCGTTGCGATCTAGCCATAAGTTCCACATACTTGAAACAACCGCTAAATCCCACTCTAGTCTAACCTCTTTTCTAATCTTGTTCGTTCGAAAGTCCCCCCATACCTCAGACATAGAGCCTGGATACTGTAAAACCCCGTAAAAATGACAAACCCTCTCCCAAACCCATCTAACTCTATGACACTCAAAAAATATGTGATTCGTGTCTTCTTCGTGCTGTGGACATCTATTACAAATCGCATTATCCAACATTCCCCGCCTCCTCAAATTCGTCTTCGAGAGAATCGCATCCTTATCCACCAACCAAAGAAATACTTTAACTTTGAAAGGGACGCTGGAGGCCCAAATTACATTTGCAACCTCGTTTCTAATTCCAACATCATTCAACCATTTGTATAATGAAGAGACCGAAAACTTGTGATTCGCCTCCAATATCCACCATCTCTCATCTTCTGAATGTTGAGTGTAATTTCCTTCTATACGAATGAAGTTGTTGAGCATCTGAAGCTGGCAAATGGATTCCTGATCAAGAGAGCCCCTGACATCTAATCTCAAAACGTTGTTTTTCCAAACATCGCTCACTAGAGTGTCATTGTTTAATACAACCTCCGCTGCAGACGGGAACAATCCCATAAGTGAGTTGTCTCCGCACCATTTATCCTTCCAGAATCTTGTAAGCTTGCCATTCTTTACCCTACAAATAGTATTGCTATGATAAACGTCGCCCGTCCTGAACACCCCTTTCCAAAAGAAGGATTTCCTACTGCGAACTCCTTTCCCCCCATATCGAAACTTCTTCCTTGCCCGATAGTCAGTGAGAGACTTACACCACCAGTTGTTACGTCGAATATCCAACTTCCACCACCACTTACTTAATAGAGCTCTGTTTATATCTCTAAGATCAATGATCCCCAGTCCACCGAACTCTTTCCTTTTGCAAACCCTGCCCCAACTAATAAGATGAATCCCTTTACCTCCTTCATTAGCTCCTTTCCAGAGAAATTTCCTTCTACATTTATCTATCTTTTGAATTACCCAAACCGGTAGTTCATAAATAGACATAAGATTGATAGGAATACTATTGATGACTGAATTAAGCAAAGTAATCCTGCCCCCTAGAGTTAAAAATTTCCCCTTCCATCCAGATAGTCTTTTTTGGATCCTATCAATAAAGGGTAACCAATCTTGTCTAGAAAGCTTTCCAGGCCTAACACTACAAAAGAAAGTAGCTTTCCCGGCGCTTTTTGACGTCTTTACCGGCATTTTTTTACGCCGGTGAAACTTTCACCGGCGTTTACAATAGCGCCGGTCCAAATGCCGCTGAAGCGGGCGTCGCTGAAACGAAGGGGTCTACGCCGGCGGTTTTGGTGGACGCCGGTAAATGTTAGAACTACACCGGCGGTCATAAAACGCCAGTGTATGTCGGTCTCTGAGTGCCGTTCTTGTGCACCTATATACATTCACCGACGGTCGTAAACCGCCGGTATTTATTCATTCACCGGCGTGTATGAAAACGCCGGTGTAGAACGAAAGTATACCGGCGGTCAATGAGCGCCGGTGTATGTGCGTTTATGAGTGCCTAGTTTTCCCTATTTACGAACACTGGCGCGACCAAAAAACGCCGGTGTAGTTATATACGTCGGCGTTTATAAAACGCCGGTGTACGTCTGTGCCGTTACAGCTGACAACATTCACCGGCGTGCGTTGGAACGCCGGTGTATCACACAATCCAACAATTAGATTAGATAGACCGGCGTTTTTTAAAACGCCGTTCTGGCTATGCCCGTTTATTTTCGATACCCCGCTTTTCCGTTCGATTTCAATTCACAGTTTCATTTACAAAACCTGTAAACTAATTCTCACAACTGATTCAATCAATTTCGTTGCATATTACTGCGCAAACCACAACCAAACACAAGAATAATTAAAGATAATCAAGTTTCACACGTGTCATATCAACGTCCAAATTCATTGATTAATTAACAGTGTCATAATTAACAAATTAATATAGAGACTAACATCCCAAATATCCAAACAAACCAGTCTGACAAATATCCAAAATATCCCAAATTAAAAGTCTGACATAACTCTCATAAAAAAAACCAGTCTGACATAACAACAGCAAGGAGGAGGACATAAGAACAACAACCATACAGCAAGGAGGACATAAGAACAGCAAGGAGGACCACAGATTCATACCCCTCGAGTAGCTTCAGCTCTGATCATCAGAATTTCCTTCATTTTGACGACCGCTCCGTGAAAAAAAACAATAGTTTAATTGAACAGTAGACCACAATACAGAATATACATATTTTTTGAACTTGCAAAAAGAACTACTTGTATCTTAAATTATAAGATCAAAGTGCCAACTGCAAATGGAATTGTTAATGATATATATAGAGGTAAAATAATTACATTGCAATGCTAAAAATCTAGTACTTAATTTTGTTTTTAAATATATCTAAAATAACAAAACAAATGAAAATTCAGTATCTAACTTGAAACCTTTATATTCTCCTCTGATTGGGAATATCCACTATCTAAAACAGTAAAACAAATGAAAATTCAGTATCTAAGCATGTCCTTCATGGATTGTTCAGACAATCCATGAAACTGTCATCATGGACGGAAACCAAATATAAGAAAAATAAGAAAAATAAGATAGGGCTTATATCAAGTGTATTTTTAGGGAACTGTCATCGTGGAATAAAACCAAATATATATAGAAGCCAGAAATGGAAACAGAAAGAAGAAAGGTAGAGACTTTGGATACACCAGCGGCATTTTCCTCATCTCTCTCTCATCCCTTGTTTCCCTTCAGCACACGAACACAAAGAGACATCAGCAACAACAGCAAGAGTGACAAGAACAACAATAATAATAAATTATTATGAACAAGATGTCTCTATATGGGTTTCCAGATCTCCACTCAAGCCCACTCTTTCTAATCACAGCCCAATTAAGAACATAGACAACATCCACTAAACAATCCAATCATAGCCCAGTCAAAATTTGCCATCCTGGATCTTAATGAAATAAGCTTCATTAACAGTGAAAGAAAATGAGGATGCTAGCAGCATACTTAGTTTGGAAGTGAACCCATTTTTTGTTAAAAAATCATGCCAAAGATGGCAATCAGCTTCATTAACAGTATCTGAAAATGAAAATTTCCATTATCTGAGCTTATATGTTGCTCTACTAATTCACTGTGCCCAACTAAATCTAAAACCCAATTGTTGTGCGTATCCGGAGGATTTTGGCATACGTACCTATAGCATCCTCAGTTCACAGTGAACCCGTTTTGGTCAAAAAAACATGCCAAGATCACAATCAGATGCATGAAAATAAGCTTCACTAACAACAAAAGAAGAAACTGGGGATGCTATGCAGCATACTTAGTTTGGAAGTGAACCCATTTTGTGTTAAAAAAACCATGCCAAAGATTGCAATCAGGTTACATTAACAGTATCTGAAAATGAAATTTTTTTCATTATCTGAGCTTATATGTTGCTCTACTACTTTTTTAGCCCAACTATATCGCAAAACCCAATTGTTGTGCATATCCGGCCGGAGGATTTTGGCATACGTACCTATATACCATCCTCAGTTCACAGTGAACCCATTTTTGGTATAAAAACAAACATGCCAAGAAGACAATCAGGTGCATGAAATCAGCTTCACTAACAGTTAAGTGAAAATGGGACCAAAAAATAGCTTAAGAAGACCATCAGGTTTGTGAAATAAGCTTCACTAACAGTGAAAGAAACTGGGGATGCTATGCAGCATACTTAGTTTGGAAGTGAACCCATTTTGTGTTAAAAAAACCATGCCAAAGATTGCAATCAGGTTACATTAACAGTATCTGAAAATGAAAAATTTTCCATTATCTGAGCTTATATGTTGCTCTACTACTTTTTTAGCCCAACTATATCGCAAAACCCAATTGTTATGCATATCCGGCCGGAGGATTTTGGCATACGTACCTATATACCATCCTCAGTTCACAGTGAACCCATTTTTGGTATAAAAACAAACATGCCAAGAAGACAATCAGGTGCATGAAATCAGCTTCACTAACAGTTAAGTGAAAATGGGACCAAAAAATAGCTTAAGAAGACCATCAGGTTTGTGAAATAAGCTTCACTAACAGTGAAAGAAACTGGGGATGCTATGCAGCATACTTAGTTTGGAAGTGAACCCATTTTGTGTTAAAAAAATCATGCCAAAGATTGCAATCAGGTTACATTAACAGTATCTGAAAATGAAAAATTTTCCATTATCTGAGCTTATATGTTGCTCTACTACTTTTTTAGCCCAACTATATCGCAAAACCCAACTGAGGTGCATATCCGGCTGGAGGATTTTGGCATACGTACCTATATACCATCCTCAGTTCACAGTGAACCCATTTTTGGTATAAAAACAAACATGCCAAGAAGACAATCAGGTGCATGAAATCAGCTTCACTAACAGTTAAGTGAAAATGGGACCAAAAAATAGCTTAAGAAGACCATCAGGTTTGTGAAATAAGCTTCACTAACAGTGAAAGAAACTGGGGATGCTATGTAGCATACTTAGTTTGGAAGTGAACCCATTTTGTGTTAAAAAAACCATGCCAAAGATTGCAATCAGGTTACATTAACAGTATCTGAAAATGAAAAATTTTCCATTATCTGAGCTTATATGTTGCTCTACTACTTTTTTAGCCCAACTATATCGCAAAACCCAATTGTTGTGCATATCCGGCCGGAGGATTTTGGCATACGTACCTATATACCATCCTCAGTTCACAGTGAACCCATTTTTGGTATAAAAACAAACATGCCAAGAAGACAATCAGGTGCATGAAATCAGCTTCACTAACAATTAAGTGAAAATGGGACCATAAAATAGCTTAAGAAGACCATCAGGTTTGTGAAATAAGCTTCACTAACAGTGAAAGAAACTGGGGATGCTATGCAGCATACTTAGTTTGGAAGTGAACCCATTTTGTGTTAAAAAAACCATGCCAAAGATTGCAATCAGGTTACATTAACAGTATCTGAAAATGAAAAATTTTCCATTATCTGAGCTTATATGTTGCTCTACTACTTCTTTAGCCCAACTATATCGCAAAACCCAATTGTTGTGCATATCCGGCCGGAGGATTTTGGCATACGTACCTATATACTATCCTCAGTTCACAGTGAACCCATTTTTGGTCAAAAAAACATGCCAAGATGACAATCAGATGCATGAAAATAAGCTTCACTAACAATAAAACAAAATGGGTTCACTTCAACAACAGCAACAACAGCAAGAGGGAACCAAATATAGAACAATTGGGTTTTGAATGGAGATTGTAGTCATAGATCAATTCTTCATGGAAGAAAAATACGAATAGGGCTCATAGCAAGTGTAGTTTTAACTGGAATTGTCATCGTGGAAGGAAACCAAATATAGAAGCCAGAAAGAGGAATGGTAGAGAATGAGGATACACCAGGCTAACATAGCGGCATTTTCCTCATCTCTCTGTCATCCCTTCTTTCCCTTCAGCACACGAACACATAGAGACATCAGCAACAACAGCAAGAGCGACAAGAACAACAATAATAATAAATTATTATGAACAAGATGTCTCTATATGGGTTTCCAGATCTCCACTCCAACTCGTCTCTTTCTAATCACAGCCCAATTAAGAACAATTGTTCACAGTCACTGTTAAAGAAACATATATGCTCAGATTATGGAAATTTTCATTTTCAGATACTGTTAAAGAAGCTGATTTCATGCATCTGATTGCTATCTTTGGCATGATTTTTTAGCCAAAATGGGTTCACTTCCAAACTACGTATGCTGCTAGCATACCAAAATCCTCCAAATCAGTACAACAACACGGCTGAACAATCCTTGTTTGCAGGTCATACAATGTCATCTATACCATGTTATGTGCCAAAGTAGGGTTGGGCATACGATGCAAGGCCGACAAGTATTAGTTGTTTGTGAGTATGCAATAGGGTGCAGCTATGAACATGGGCTCATATCAAGTGTAGTATTACTGACTGTCATCGTGGAAGGAAACCAATTTAATATAGAAGCCATATATGGAGCCAGAAAGAGGGATGGTAGAGAATGAGGATACACCAGGCAAACATAGCGGCATTTTCCTCATCTCTCTCTCATCCCTTCATTCTCTTCAACACACGCACACAAAGAGACATCAGCAACAACAACAAGAGGGGGTTGGTCCAACAATAAGTGTAGATTATAATAAACGAGATGTCTCTATTTGGGTTTCCAGATCTCCACTCCAGCCCTTTCTTTCTAATCACAGCCTACTTAAGAAACAAAGACGAAATGCTTATAGACGATAGCCACAATGCAGACTCACAAACACTAGTACGTGTCTTTCATGCATTCAAGACCATAATCTCTTTAAAAATACCAATTTTAAGACTTACCGATGTTTTTTGACAGTGGGCGGCGTGCTACCCTCACTCTCATATGTTTGACTGCCACTATTATTTAGTGGCTGCTCATCCCCATGGCTCTCGTTGCCATCATTTATATTTACCCTCTTTCCACGCCTCGGCATGTTGTACCTGTCAAGGATTCGATAACTTCCTTAGATATGCAAATTTAATTAATAACATGTTTATAATAACTATCATAAAATTTGTACTTTAGTAGGATTAACAAACTAACATAATTGTAAAAAAATTAAAAAAATGAGATTTGTAACAGATTAAATTACAACGATAGTTTGGTTCAAATGACACTAAGCATAGTTTAATGTAAATAATACCAAGCAGTAGAAAATAGAAAGATAATTAAACCAGTGTATTAAATTCACAATGAACATATTCGAAATTACAGACATAATATTACAACAAGATTTAAGACATAAAATTACAGACATATAATAAACCCAATTGAAAATCATGTAAACTACAATACGACATCTTCCAGTACATCGCCCTCTTCTCCATCCTTGCGGAGCCAAGTCCCGCAAATTCCAACATCGGTTGTGTTTACATCAAACACAGGAAACTCAGAAGCAATGTAACTGTTCATGTCTTCACCGTCTTCATCGTCTGAAGTATCGCCCAGTTGGAATACATCTCTTGGTTGCATAGGGATAGCCACATACGATTTTGGCAGGGTTGGATCTTCAATGTAGAACACTTGTTGCACTTGGGATGGAAACACAAATGGCTCATGGCTAATGTGTGTACCGATGTGAATCAATTTTGAGAAGTTTACAACTGTGAAGCCAAGCTTGTCCTTGTTGTTAGCAAAATTCCTATCAAACTCAGCCCAATCCCCACGAAATAAGACAACACGGAAATGGCCAAAATAATTTAACTCAATGATATCCGTGAGCACTCCATAGTAGTCGAGATCTTCATCTACAGGCCTCGTGTCCGATTTGGAAGCATAACTTCTAGTCTTAGACGTCACTACCATTCCACTATTTTGAGACTTCAAATTACATTCACGATCCTTAGTACGAAATCTAAAACCATTGAATATGTATCCTCCGTATCTTTTGACCATCTGATAGGGACCTTTGGCAAGTACTTGTATTTCAGATGACGCACCTTCAGGACCCAAAGAATGTACCTATTAATTTTGCGCAAATCATATCAGCACCATAAAAATGTAGATATAATAAAGATTAACTTGCATAACTGTAATTCACCTACATGAGATTTAAACCACTTATGAAATTTTTCATTCATCAACTTGTTTTGTTCACGTGGTGGTAGTCTTCTTGGTCTAGCCCTTCGTTTGATGTCCCTGACAAATTCGCTAAAAAACAAGCAATTGAAATTAGGAATAACAAAAGTATCAAAAATATCGAACTCCGCGGTTTTCACTGTATTCGATTTAAATTCAAAAGCAACTTACTTTCGAAATGGTTCCACTGATGCATGATGGTCTAGCACATATCGATGTGCCTGTTCCCACGCTAAGCTATCAAGCTCAAATGCATCAACTTTACCAACAGTAGTGCCAGCGGTATCAAAAAGATATTGAGCACCATCAAGGTTGGAAATGTCTGGATTTCTACGTGGTCTACTGGAAGATGTCTCCACACCAGGCAAATACCTGGAAAAAAAATGTGAGCACTCCTCTGATAGATATCCCTGGGCTATTGACCCTTCAGGATATGCTCTATTTTTCACATAACCCTTTAGCCGGTATAGGTACCTGAACATGTACAATTAATAAACTAGAGCGGATTAGGGGATTAAAAGAAATGAGCTTTTTAAAATTCAATTTCGTAAGATGAATGAATTATTTTACCTCTCAATGGGGTACATCCACCGATAGTGAACAGGACCGCCGATTCTGGCTTTACCAGCAAGGTGGATTATCAAATGAATCATAATAGTGAAGAACGATGGAGGAAATATCATCTCCATTTTACTAAGTGTCAATGCCGCCTGCTGCTCCAATTGGTCCAGATCTTCAACACTAAGCATTCTTGAGCAAATACCTTTATATATGCTACAAAGATCTTTCAGGATAGTAGTGACTTGCTCACACATTGAAGACCTTAGGGCCACAGGAAGGAGATCCTGCATTAGGATGTGGTAGTCGTGTGACTTTAGACCCTGAAGCCTCTTCTCTTTAAAGTTGACACATCTTGCCATGTTAGAAGAATAGCCATCGGGGACTTTAAGTTCAAGTAGTACTTTGCAAAACAACTCCAACTCCGATTTTGACATTGAATAGATTGCAGGAGGTAGGAGTACTTTTCCGTTCGGCAATTCTTCTGGGTGCAACTCATGTCGGATGTCCATTGACTTCAAATCAAGTCGGCTCTTGAGATTGTCCTTTGTCTTCCAATCATCTCCCATAACTGTTCCTATACAATTCTCACCAATATTTTTTCCGATATGCATCACATCTAAATTATGTTGCAGTAAGTTGAATTCCCAATACGGCAACTTGAAGAAAATACTCTTCTTCTTCCATGCACCTAAACTCGTCAAGTTTTGATCCTCATCTTCGCCATATAGATCGGTCTCCTCACCTTGCTCCGGCCTTGCCCTTTTCTTGCCCTTTGTCCTGACTTCTGGTTCTTTTCCAGATTTGAATTGATGACCATCTACCCGCCTCAAAATATCTGAACCAGAAGAAGACCCAGGAGCATGTTCCCACTCGTCGGTGCCATCAAATGTCGCTGCCTCTGCCCGAAATATATGTGTGTCAGGCAACCATCTCCTATGACCCATATAGCAAAACTTTCTGCCATTGTACAACCACCTTGAACTAGTTTGGTCAGCACAACATGGACATGCATAACGTCCTTTAGTACTATATCCAGATAAATTTGCATATGCTGGAAAATCATTGATTGTCCAAGATAACACAGCACGAAGAGAAAATGTTTCTTTAGCCACAGCATTATAGGTTGGAACACCCACCCACAACTTCTGAAGTTCATCTATTAACGGTTGTAGGTACACATCTATATCATTTCCAGGACCTTTCGGTCCAGGAACTATCATGGACAAAATAAATGAGGACTGCTTCATGCATTTCCAAGGCGGCAAATTGTATGGTATCAACACAACCGGCCATATGCTGTATGTACTACTCATTTGCCTGAAAGGGTTGAAACCATCACTAGCTAGTCCAAGTCTCACATTTCGAGGATCTTCCGCAAAATCAGGATATCTTTCATCAAATTTTTTCCAAGATTGAGAATCAGCAGGATGTCTAAGAATCCCATCATTAGTGCGACCTTCAGCATGCCATTTCATATCAGAAGAAGTTTTCGTAGACATAAACAACCTTTGTAGCCTAGGAATCTGAGGAAAGTAACGCAATGTTTTGGCAGGCTTCTTTTTCCTACTTCGCTTAGTAGATCCACTGGCTCCCTCGTCTTGATTTGGTCTTTCTTTCCATTTCGAAGAACCACACACTTCGCAATTCTCCAGACTTTCCTTACCACTCGTGAAAAGCATACAGTCATTTGGACATGCTGCTATCTTCTCATATCCTAGATCGAGAGAACTTAGGAATTTTTTGATTTTATAGGCTGAGTTTGGAATACAGATTTCAGGAAATGCTTCATTCAACAATTCAAGTAGCATAGTGAAGGACTTAGCAGACCACCCGTTTAAACATTTAATATGAAATAGTCTGACAATGAATGAGAACTTAGAAAATTTGGTGCAGTCGCGATACAACGGAGTACTAGCATCTTCAAGTAACTTAGCGAAGGATTCTTGCTGCTTATTATTTTCAGGGGTGGGGCCAGACATTTCCTCGTCCACCCCACCACCAATCTGGTTTGTTTCTGTTGACTCATTGTGAACTTCGGTTGTTGGGTTATTGGTGTGGAAAGGAACATTATGAATCCCCATGGCATCTTGTAACAAAGCATGCATCTCATCGGGAACGCTTAAGTCTTCGTTCACTAAGGGCTCAGCTTCATTTTCTAATACAACCGGATGAACAGGAGCTGCCGTATGATCCTCTCCATGACAAAACCACCTTGTGTACCCTTGAAGAAAACTGTTGACAGCCAAGTGTGTATGTACTACGTCACATGTCCTCAGCATACAATTTGTACAGCGGAGGCATGGATAAAGGATTAGGTTGGGATCACGGGAATGTCGTTTGGCAAAGATAATAAAATCTTTAATACCATCACGGTACTCCTTGGATAATCATGGTTTACTAATCCAACTTCTATCCATTATATCAAGAGCACACAGTCTGAAATTAAAATTTGATATATTAAATAGTAATAACAGTAAAAGGCATTTTGTATATTAAATTTCACCTATTTGAAAACCATCCCTAGCTGCAAATAAACAAACGATATAATCTTTAACTGTAAAATAAAGAAATTGTGGCTCCAAAAAATGTACAAAAAAAGACTACATCTTAACACAATCTACTCTATTCACCAAACCCTAAACGACCTTTTGTGGAAATGATCACAACCACCTAGTGGTATTTTATCGCACACCCTGTGTTCGAGCATAAAAAAAAATCGACTATAGTCTCCCCTGTATTTGACTTTCCGTTCAAGGAGATGATGATGGTAAAGGGTATTTTGCTGATGAAGAGGAATTGGCCGAATAATGAGCGCGTCGTGCTGTAACTACGGTAACAAGAAGATCTGATGACTCATGAACTATTCTGTTCATGACTACTAATAATCACTTATCTCATAATAATAATAATAATAATAATAATAATAATAATAAACAAAAGAAACAGTAAAAGAAAAATGAAAATGTCCAGTATGTAAGCATATATTTTTCAGAGTGAACCAATTGTTGTACATAGCCGGAGGATTTTGGCATAGAGCTATAGCATCCTTAGTTCACAGTGAACCCATTTTGGTCAAAAAAACATGCCAAAATGACAATCAGATGCATGGGATAAGCTTCAATTCATTAACAGTGAAAGAAACTGGGGATGCTATGCAGCATACTTAGTTTGGAAGTGAACCCATTTTGTTAAAAAAACCATGCCAAGGATTGCAATCAGGTTACTTTAACAGTATCTGAAAATGAAAAATTTCCCATTATCTGAGCTTATATGTTGCTCTACTACTTCTTCAGCCCAACTAAATCTAAAACCCAATTGTTGTGCATATCCGGCCGGAGGATTTTGGCATACGTACCTATACCATCCTCAGTTCACAGTGAACCCATTTTGGTAAAAAAAACATGCCAAGATGACAATCAGATGCATGAAAATAAGCTTCACTAACAACAAAAAAAGAAAATGGGGATGCTAGCAGCATACTTAGATTGGAAGTTAACCCATTTTGGTATAAAAAACCATGCCAAAGATTGACAATCAGGTTACTTTAACAGTATTTGAAAATGATAAATTTTCCATTATCTGAGCTTATATGTTGCTCTACTACTTCTTCAGCCCAACTAAATCTAAAACCCAATTGTTGTGCGTATCCGGAGGATTTTGGCATACGTACCTATAGCATCCTCAGTTCACAGCGAACCCATTTTGGTCAAAAAAAACATGCCAAGATGACAATCAGATGCATGAAAATAAGCTTCACTAACAGTAAAAGAAAATGAGGATGCTAGCAGCATACTTAGTTTGGAAGTGAACCCATTTTGTTAAAAAATCATGCCTAAGATGGCAATCAGCTTCTCTAACAGTTTCTGAGAATGAAAATTTCCATTATCTGAGCTTATATGTTGCTCTACTACTTCTTTAGCCCAACTAAATCTAAAATCCAATTGTTGTGCATATCCGGCCAGAGGATTTTGGCATACGTACCTATAGCATACTCAGTTCACAGTGAACCCATTTTGGGTAAAAAAACATGCATGCCAAGAAGACAATCAGATGCATGAAATCAGCTTCATTAACAGTGAAAGAAAATGGGGATGCTATGCAGCATACTTAGTTTGGAAGTGAACCCATTTTGTGTTAAAAAACCATGCCAAAGATTGCAATCAAGTTACTTTAACAGTATCTGAAATTGAAAATTTCCCATTATCTGAGCTTATATGT
This sequence comes from Hemerocallis citrina, assembly GCA_017893485.1. Lineage (NCBI taxonomy): Eukaryota > Viridiplantae > Streptophyta > Magnoliopsida > Asparagales > Asphodelaceae > Hemerocallis > Hemerocallis citrina. Next base: position 196,097,939 of record CM030365.1, read on the forward strand.
TGCTCTACTACTTCTTTAGCCCAACTAAATCTAAAATTCAATTGTTGTGCATATCCGGCCGGAGGATTTTGGCATACGTACCTATAGCATCCTCAGTTCACAGTGAACCCATTTTGGGTAAAAAACATGCATGCCAAGAAGACAGTCAGATGCATGAAATCAGCTTCATTAACAGTGAAAGAAAATGGGTATGCTAGCAGCATACTTAGTTTGGAAGTGAACCCATTTTGTGTTAAAAAACCATGCCAAAGATTGCAATCAGGTTACTTTAACAGTATCTGAAAATGAAAATTTCTCATTATGTGAGCTTATATGTTGCTCTACTAATTCACTGTGCCCAACTAAATCTAAAATCCAATTGTTGTGCATATCCGGCCGGAGGATATTGGCATACGTACCTAGAGCATCCTCAGTTCACAGTGAACCCATTTTGGGTAAAAAAACAAACATGCCATGAAGACAATCAGATGCATGAAATCAGCTTCATTAACAGTAAAAGAAGATGAAAATTTCCATTATCTAAGCATATATTTTTCTATTAATTCTTCATCTCAACTAAACCATTCATGTTAAGAAAATCAAGATGAATAAACTGAAAAAAGCTGCTTTTTTTGAAAAATAAGGGAAATCAAGAGATCATACCGAAGAGAGAGAGAGGGAGCGGGGCAACGAGGGCGGGGGCATAGGAGAGAGAGAGAGAGCGGGGCGACCGCCGATTCACCTCCAAATAGAGAGAGGGAAGAGGGAAATCAAAAAGGACGAAGGGAAGAAGGGACGATTTCGAAAGGTCGAAGGTCGTCGAAGAGGACGAAGCGGCGGAGGCAAACGCGCGGGAAGTAGAGCGAGGAAGGAGGGAAACGAAGCGCCCCTTCCTTTTTTTTTGGGGGGGGGGTTGGGAAAATGGAGAGCGAAAGATTAGGGTTCGCGGGTTTTATCCCAGTTATTCACCGGCATTTTAATTAGACACGCCGATGAATGTGTCCGTATATTCGCCGGCGTTTATAATAAAAACGCCGGTGAATAATAAACTTCATCGGCGTTTTTAAGTAAAACGCCGGTGAATACTAACATACGCCGGCGTTTTAAATCGACCGCCGGTGTATGACCATCCCATCTGGCGCCCAATTCCTACTTGCTCCCTACCCCGGCGTTACTAGTAAAATGCCGGGAAATAATCGCCGGTAAAAGCAGTATCTTTTGTAGTGTAATAGGGATCCCTAAGTAGATCAGCGGAAACTCTCCTTTATTGCATCCTAGCATCTGCTGAATCTCTGTGATTGGAATTGAGCAGTTGTCGCTGAGCTGGATGACGTAGCTCTTATTGAAGTTGACCTTCATACCAGACCATGCCTCGAAGCACTTCATCACCGTTCCCATAGCTATGATCTCCTCTTTCGAAGCCGATCCAAACAATAACGTATCGTCTGCATACTGCAGGATAGAGATAGTCTCTGAGGAGCCTTTGATATTTATTCCAAAGTTAGCTCTGTCCTTTTTGCCATTGGCTATCATCTCTGCGAGCCCATCAGCTACAATTGCAAATAACAACGACGATAAAGGGTCCCCTTGTCTAAGCCCTCTCTTGCATCTGATTTTTTTTCCTTGTGCCCCATTAATAATGAGGAACGATTTCCCCCTTCTAATGCACTGGTAGATCCAGTTCCTCCACCTTTCCCCGAACCCTTTCAGCAGCAATACTTCGTCCACCGATTCCCATTCCACTGAGTCGTATGCCTTTTGAAAATCCACTTTAAAGAGGAAACCGTCCGATTTCTCCTTGCAACCTCTAAAAAAAATCTCATGAGCAGAGGCGACACTATCCAGAATGTCTCTTCCTTTAATAAAACCACTCTGAGACTCCCCTACGATGTCCTTCAGAAGTGAGCCCAATCTGCTAGCCAACACCTTGGTAATAATCTTAAAGGAACCATTGAGAAGGCTGATGGGTCTTAGGTCACCCACCTCTTTAACCTCATGTTTCTTGGGGATCAGAACTATATTCGCATAGTTTAACCTTTCAAGCTCCGCGCCCCCCTTATAAAAATCTTGGACGATACGCATGAAATCCTCTCTGATGATTTTCCAATATAGATTGTGAAAGAATAGCGGAACTACGTCAGGCCCTGGAGCCCTATCTTGTCCTAGACTCCTGATGGCAGAAACGAGTTCCTCTCCACTGAAGCTACCTTCAATGCTATCAGAGCCGTTAACCCTGGATTCCAACCACATGTTCTGACTCAACGAGCATCTGTGTTCCCTTTTTGAGCCAATCAACTCCTTATACTTCTCGTTGATATGGAGCTTGATTTTGTCCTCACTCTCGCACCAGACACCATCCACATTTAACCCCGAGATGTGGTTACTTCGCCTTCTCCCATTGGCAATTCTATGAAAAAATTTAGTGTTGGCGTCATCCTCCTTCAACCACTGAATTCTGGAACGTTGTCTCCAGTAATTTTCCTCCATCCTTCCAATTTGCAGGATATCATTTCTCTTCAAAAAAAGTTCATCTAATTCATCCTGGAATAAATCTCTTTCCTCCTCTATAATTTCCAATTGCTCTATCCTCTCCCCTATTTCCTCTTTGAGTCTATAGTTCTGACCAAATTCTGCTCTGGCCCACTCTTTTAGCCTAACTCTTAGTCTTCTAATCTTCTCATTCCAACATCCCACCGAAGATACGGACGTGATAGGCGCATTCCAGCTTTCCTCAATAATCTTCTGGATACCATCGTGCAGCGTCCACGATCTCTCAAATCTAAACTGGTGTGAACTCTTTCTTTCTCCTACTCCGCACTCCAAGGCTAGAGGAGTATGATCTGAGGTAAATCTAATCATCGCTTTTGCCGTGGCTAATGGGAATTCATCTTCCCATTCCGTGGACACCAAAATTCTGTCTAATTTTGCCAAAATCGGGGTAGCTTGTAAGTTTGACCAAGTGAATTTCCTATTCATGGGATCGATTTCCACTAAATCTAAATCATTGATAAGCTCATTGAACTGCTCCCTATCACCCCTGGGCGCTCCTCTGCCTAAATGTTCGAATTGAAATCTTGTGATGTTGAAATCCCCTCCCACCACCCACGGCCCCCTACATCTACCTCTAATGGACCTAAGCTCGTCCCAGAACAGACTCCTTTGAGCCGACTCATACGGACCGTAGACCGTGGTGATAGAGTGAATCCAACCATCGGCTCGTCTTCTGATAGTAATCGTGATTGAAAACGTTCCTGCAATTTCGCCTATAATCTCAAAAACTCTAGGATCTACCCCAATCACAATACCACCAGAGAACCCTCTCGATGGTTTAAACCTCCACTCAAAAGAACCTATACCTTTAATTCTCTGAAACTCCTCCACAGTCGGAGTTTCCACCCTAGTTTCCTGAAAAGCACAAATGGTCGGTTTGTACCTAACAATAGTGTCACTAATTAACCTTTTTTTTAATTTCTGTCTCATCCCTCTGACATTCCAAAATATGTATAACATAATAAACTAAAATAAATCGATCACCTATACTCTAAGCACCCACGTGACCCCCTCATCAAACTACTTGACGCAGACTCTCCCCTCTAATAATATTCACGTGCAATAATTGCTCCTCTCTATTGGAATCCATGGCTAGACCGTAAAGACTAGTAAAATAGATAAGAGAATCGTCATTTAAAAGGTCTAAAACAGAGAAGTTAGTCGAAGAGTTACCTTGACTGGCTGAAGTTGGCTCACTAGTCTTTGCTGCTGCTCTAATCAAGTCCTCTTCGCTAGGACCACTCGATCCCCATTTATCCAATTGTCTTTTGCTTTTTCGCTGATACTCTACAAAGTTTCTGACCACAACTGCATCTTCACTCTCCCCAACATCACCCCCTGCCAACTCTCTAACTTGCTTTGCCCACCTTTCATGCTCTGAATCGTAAGAACTACCGCCACTTTGCAAACTGTTCTGTCTAAAGCCCCAATGATTCCGTCACCTGCCTCCGAGTCAAATCTGTCTGCACCTAAGTCAGGTTCCTCCTCTAACAAGCTGCTACCATCCCCTACCTCAGCGATCCCCCTGTTCGAATTTTCTCCAATCCCTTCCACGTCTAAATCCATGGCTGCTGCTGCTGCCGATGAGATCTCCTGAAGCCCAAGCCCACAAGGCTATTGTTCAGGCCCAAAAATCCCATTAGAGAAAGTCCGGACTGGGCCAACACTGGGCTTTGGAATAATTGTCTCTTGTGAAGTAAACTTTGGCTGCTTAGAAGCGTCATCTCCCATACCCTGTCCTTCATAGCATTTAATATTGGCGCCAAAACCCCCTCGACGCACGAGCTCCTCAATAGCCTTCTAGATCAAAGTTTGTAGCTCTTCCTTTGTCAGCAACGAGAACCCAGGATCGTCTCTCGATATCCGCTCTCTAGACTCAATATCCGCATTCGACGCAATCTTGAGAATCCCTGGTTTTCGGCCGAAAGACGCCTGTCCCTCTGTACCTTCCACCTGCGCTGCCTTCCCATCGCGCCGCTGAATAACCCGATACATCGAAGCTACCTCCTTCAATCCCGCATCCCGTACACCGTACTGAGAAGACCCCTTGAGATTTGAGCCATACTCGTCTGCGATGAGAGAGCCCTGCTTCTTAAGCGTAGACGAACGACTGAGATCAAGATCTGTAGGAATGGACGGCCCTCCTTCATCGTCCACCTTCGACATTTTCAGATTGGAATCTTTTTTTCTATCATCCGACTTCTCATCTTCCTCCATAGTCGACGCCTTCGCAAAGGACACATTTTTCTTCTTTTCAACAATGAATTTAACGTCAAAGAACTCCCCTTCGAACTCCGCTTGGACCATCGACGGAATATCGGAAAAAATTTCGCAACCGATCCTAATACGTGCGAATTCACGCCTCTCTTGACTTATGGTACTTCTATCAACTTCCAGCAGGTAACCAAAGTGACGCACTAGATTTTGAAACCCCGATCGGAGCCAGCAGTGAAATGGAAAGTTGAAGAGTCGAATCCAAATCGATGGCATCTCGTTCGCCTTAAGTGCCCCAAACTTGCGAGACCACTGTGAGAAAGTGACGTAGAAATCATTAGTCCCCATCCCTCTTTTGCTTAGCACCTCGTTTAATCTAACCACGTCATGACAGTGAACAAAGAACACGCTCTCATTAAGACGCTGAACGCGCCATTGAAGTGTCTCCGACGTAGTGGTGTTGGCGTAGACCAAACCTTCGATGTCAACCGCTAAAGGATTCCCACTTTGTACCTTGATGACGCAGCACAAACGGAACCGTCGTTCAAACTCCGCCATGAGAGGGGTTGGAGTGATTAACGCTCTAACCATTGATCTCCCCCCGGCGAAGCTCTCCTGGGTTTTACTGCTATGTGTGATTGTCGGCGAGATGCCTCTTGGAGCTGTTGGCGTCGGCGTCGGCAATCGCTTCGAGGTTGGGCAGTCCCTGGAGATGTGGCCGGATCTTCTGCAGGTGTAGCAGAACCATTCATTGGGACATAACGTGATAGTGTGCCCCCATTTCGCACACTTATGACATTGCTAGCCGGAACCATCTGACGCAGACTCTTCCCTAGTCCGATGTTTCTCCATTTTAATCGATTTGCGAGAACGCACTAGAAGCCATTCCCCTTCATCATCGTTCTTGATGATCCTAGGCGATGCTGTAGGTGAACTCTTCCTAGAGTTGAATCGACTTGGCGACTCCTTCCTCGCAGACCCTTTGGCGACCTCTACATACGTCAAGCGACGTCTGTCTGAGGCGTCTCTGTAATCGATCCTCTCCAACGACCCAGTCCTCTTCGCCTTTCCCTCATCTAAATCGTCTTCAAATCTATGGCCATCGCTTTCCTTCCCTCTATGGGAAGAATGGTGGACTCTCTGGACTGATCGACCTCTCGATCTATTCGATTGATCGTAGTCCCTTCTACCCTCATGCTTCCTCCAGACACTCCTCTCCACGGTATCTTCTTGCCGGCACTTAGTCATAAGCTGGTCTTCCTCAGCCTGCTTGAACTTTCTCTGGTTGTAGTTGCTCTGGTGTGAGTTGGAGTGTAGATGAGAACCTTTGTGAAGATGAGAGTTCAGTTCATCTCTCGCCCTTCTATCGCCCCTTTCCTCTCTCATCTCAGTTTTATCAGATAGCTTTGTCAAGAGGAATTTTTGCAAGATACATGTTCGTCTATATGACTCGGATCATTAGAGTTTTCACACAACAATTTGTAGTTCATAACCCCTGAAAGAAACATAGATACAGTGAAACAATGAATAGCGCGCATCACGCTCAGTGGACAAAAAAAAATTAATTGCATCCCAGGCATATTCAAATTTATGTCTTCTATAGTCACAAATTTCTGTATTTATTCGATCTTTTGCTGTTCAGATATATAGACCATGGGGTGTGTACAAATGTAAGTTTATCTTTACCTTTACCATCCATCTGTCAGAATAAGTGAAATACATAATAAATTAACAGCTCTGATATAACGAATAACTGCAACACTCATGGCCTTCAAAGGAATACGTGAAAACTTGATGAAATCAGCACAGACAATTAGTAGAACGAGGGAAAGAAGAACTAGGCACTTAATTAGCACCACATAAAGCCAGTTAGTCTCAAAAAATGGATGTGACAGAATACAACACATTTTTGTAATCTGTAAGGTCAAGAATCAAACTCATAGATAATACAAGATTTTCTGAAATATTTACAGAGTTCAAGCTTCTTACACATGTTCTCTACAACCATTATCATTAAGTTCAATCTGAATAACTCTACCCTCACTTTGTATTGTAAACAAATATCCTCCACGTAGCATCCAGAAAGCAGAACTGGTACGTGGTTTGAATAATAGGAAAGTTGGAACTAACAATCTTTATCTTTACTATTTTAATGGGAGAGTTGGGGTTGTAAATAAACAAACCTTAATTTTGTAATTGAGTAAACACGTGCAATATACGGCAAACTAAATCCACCAACTATACCCGTGTGATGCACGTGCAGCTCCTAAAAAAGGGATATTTTAGCAAATGCCCCCATTTAAAATGTGAAAATTAGCATATATCCCCACTATTTTTAAAAACTAAGAAATGCTCCTAATTCTAATATTATAATGGGAGAAGACCTTAGTGTCATTTGTAAATGTTTTGTCAATCTACCAATCCATGCAATACACGTGCATAACTATTACAAAGGAGGATTTAAGTTCAAATCCAGATTATATCTAAATTTTTATTTTAAAAAACTATATTTATTAAGACGTGCATCGCACGTGCAAATTACTAGTATGCATATTTAATGGGAGAGTTGGGGTTCAAACAAATAAACAATTTTTATTCCTTAGTGTGTGTGTCAACACGTGCACGTGTTGGTAGATTTTTTTTTTGGTCCTTTTCATTCCCCCTCCCCATTTACCCCACGTGCAACGCACGTGTATAATACATATTTTTAATATATATATATATATATATATATATATATATATATATATATATATATATATTTCATTCCCCCTTCCCATTTACCCCACGTGCAACACACGTGTATAATACATATTTTTAATGTATATATATATACTAGATTTGCCCATGGGCACGTGCCTACGGCACGTTTTCGGAACGATACAACACACGAAAAGCCATGTAAATAGTAAAACAACAATTATGTAGTTCAAGTTTAAATAGTATGAAAATAATTAGTTGTAAATAAAAGTCCATGTTTCTATTAGTATATGTTGAAAAATAATTATAAATGAGGGTGTAAAATCCAGTTTCTTAGAACTTTAAGGATGAAAAATGATAAAATTTAATTGTTGAAGAGATATTTGCTATTTTCAATATAACATGTGCAATAAAAAAACATAAAAGTTCTGAAAATTTTACAAACTTGAAATCTTAAAATCTAAATTTCTAAGTAAATAAAGAAAGAATGGGAGAGAGAGAAGGAGAGAGAGAAAGAGAAAAAGATGAAAAAGTGAAGAGAGAGATAGTAATAAAGTAATGAGTTTTTCAGTTTTGGAGGAAAAATTTTAATTTTAGGGTTTGAAATTTTTCGCGGGAAAATATGTTTTGTGGGAATCAATCGAGGCCATTGGTTTTAGGAGAGATTGAACGAGAGCCACTTGATAGCTTTCTTTGTAATTTATTATATAGATTATATATATTATAGACGTGCATCGCACGTAGACGTGCATCGCACGTGCATTATAAATTAACTAATGAAAAATAATTGGTACGTGGTTTGAATAATAAACTAAAATATGTGCATAAATATGGTTGGCTGAATCCAATCCAATCCGAATGGCACATAATAAACTAAATATGTGCATAAGTACTCTATTAAATACTTCTAAACTATTTATAAGCATTAAGAAAAAGAAAAGAGAAAGAAAAACAAAAGCATGCGCATTTTAGTAAATTAAATTACATAGATAGATAATATAGCTTTGAAATATTATATTGTCTGCATCTTTCTAAAGATTCCTCGGATAGTTTAGAGGTTTTGTCACTTATGTAATTCATATCATAATTATCCTAACTAAAGCCTTTGTAAAATATATTACCTATACAAAAACTTTTTTTTCCACTACAAACAACCATCCAAGTATAAAGTATAAGTGTTAATAATGAAATCCCTTTTCAAGTAAGGTCGTAGTGGGCCTAAAGAGGGGTCCAAAACGCATCTTATTGTCTTTGGGACTAGTAGATCTGAAGTTTCGAACAATCAGTCACAATGTCAGACTGGTAGCGGGCCCACTGAGGGGAACGCAATGGAGAACACCACTATTACTATTGGCTCGCCAATTTGTGGGCTCAATGAGGAGTCCGCAATGACAGTACCTACTCTACAATGGAAAATTCATCGCACAGATAGTGAGGAGGACCTAGAAGGGCGACTAAATCTAGACGAAGAATTCTCATTCACATATGAGGAGTCAGAGGATCTAGAGTTCATCGCTAACACCCAGAGGGAGATCTCGCCTGAGATGGTCTTGTCCACACTTCCAGAGTCAGTACCCGTAGATAGTTCTGGAACGTCGCATAGGACGGTTGGATTCAGAGTTCACCGATCGCCCAGGATGTCTCATGTGGAGTCCTTAGATGACTATCTCGAGGTGGCGGCGGCAGCCAAAGCTGCTAAATTCGATAATGGAGCTGCCGCCACAGGATCGAGAGGGAGGATTGCCAGAGTCTTCCAGGTGGAGGATTTTGATGATGAGGAGGTAGGCTTTGGGCCGACACTAGACTGAGGGACGGCGCCACCCATTCTTATGAGATTCCCAATCGCTACAGTCTCTGCGAGCTCATTTCTGGCCTACTGTACTTCTGAATGGGTTAATGTATGGAGGATTAGATCCACCCCCCAGGGTTTTATTGGGGGTTTATGTTTTACTTTCTGCACTATATTTTGCTTTCTGCTCTGTACTTTTGTTTCTCCCCCGGTTCACCGGGGTTGTTTTATTAATCTCTTATTAATGAAACAGGGTGTCCTTATTCCACCTTTTCATTCAAAAATAAATAAATAATGAAATCCCTAATTCTTTCCCAAGTTCAATTTTGAATAACACTAACCATCAACCGGAAAACTGCCGTAAACAATACTGAAAAAAATATTACAATGTCACCAATTATAGTTGCCTGTGGCACACCTTCCTTCAACCGTCTTCTCTCCATCTACAAACAAAACCACCCACATCATACACAATCAACAACAAAATTGAAAGAAACATTGCCAATTTACCTCTAAGCTGTGAGAGGTAAGGCTCCTGAACATGAAGCTCGAAATCAACCACCTTCAACATCTGAAACTTGTTACCAAAATGACCCACTTTTTGAAAGTATTTACCAAACTGGCCCACTTTTGAAAGTATTTACCAAAATAATTCACTCGGTCTTTGAAAGACCTAATTTAGTTAAAACTAACTCCGTCTTTGAAAGACCGAGTGTTAGACTTCGAAAAATTCAAGACTAACATTTGGTTTTTGAAAAACCCAGTTAGTTTTAACTAAACTCGGTCTTTCAATGACCGAGTTGGATTGTTTGGGAATTAAAAAAAAAATTAGGGCGGTTTGGAAAAAACTTTCAAAAAGTGGGACAGTTTGGGAATAAATTCGTGCCGCTCCCGGTCCGGCCCACAAAGCCTTAAACCCCACTCAGCTGACCCCATTCACATTCATTCGACACCCCTCCTTCCTCCATTAAACCTCCTCTCCTCTAATTCCCGCCGCCATTCTCCTCCTTCAACCTCCATGAAATCTCTTCAGTCTCTCCGAATCGCAAGGCGGATCCTAACCTCCTCATCGCTCCTCTCCTCCACCTCCTTCCCTCGCCTCATCTCCACTTCCCCCCTCTCCGACACCGACGACCCCACCACCTCCGACTTCGACAGCCGCCACTTATCCCTCCCCCTCTCCCAAACCCCAGCCGCCACCAAGCCCATCTGGAATACTAAGTTTCGGTCTAAGGCCGATCGCGTTCTTGGTGTTCGACAAAATGCCAAGGTGAAGAAAGAAATTGAGGAGAGGGAAGTGGAGAAGGAGAGGATGCTGGCGAGGGCGCTGCTTGAGGCGGCGCTGTTGCCGCCGGATGAGGATGAGGATGAGGGGGAGGGGGTGAGGGAGGAGGAGCAGAAGTCGCTCTCGGTGGGGATTGTTGGGGCGCCCAATGCCGGGAAGTCGTGTTTGACCAATGTCATGGTTCGTTTCATTTATAGTGTTTTTGTTCATTTTTTGTTGTGGCATGGAATATTGTGTAAGAATATAAGTTGCCATTTTAAAGAAGAAGTTTGAATTTTGTGTTGAGGAATAATAGTTATAGTTTTAACGATTTGGTTGGAAGGGCAGGCCTATTTTAGGCCCTACTTGGATACAGAGGTTAGTGGACGTTGGCAGAGGGATGTATTCAAAAACTTTGCTATCTTTGGGTCATATTTTGGAGTTTGGTCACTATGGTTATCTCACCTCGAAGTTTTTTTGTTTCGAGGGGTCGTAGCCCTACTCAAAGTTAAGATAACTGGAGGCATCTAAACTCCAGTCCGACCAATTTTTTTTAAAAGTAAAAATGTAGTGTTGCATTCCTCTACTTCCACTTATTTAGGTATCCTACCCATTTTAGAGTTTTCAGACTTATTTAGGATTTGGTTGGGGATGGAGTTAATATGTGGGGTTATCTTGCGTCATTTAAGGTATATGATGCTTTGACATGTTTGGAGCTTCTTTTTGGAGTTGAGATACCTATAGGTTTCTTAGCCCAAAAGTTGAGTGATTGGAGCTATATGAACTACACTACGGTCTAATTTGTCTCTCGACTATGTATTCTCACTATCCCCCTTTTCTCTTTCTTTGATTATCCTACTCTCCACCCTTTATTGCTATCAAATTCAATTTAGCAGCTCGTGTGGATATGTTGTGCCATTTTTTAAATTTTTTTAATAATGTTTCTACATTGTAAAGTGGGATTCTGGTCATTCTATGTAAATGAATCTCTGACACAGTTCTGCAATACCTTCAAATATCAATTCAATCTCATTTACTGCATTATCTTCTTTTCTTAATACTCATCAATGTTTTGTTTTTTCTTCAATTCATGACCCAGGTTGGAACAAAAGTTGCTGCAGTTTCCAGAAAAACCAATACTACCACACATGAAGTATTAGGCGTGATGACCAAAGAAAACACTCAAATAGTACGTAATTTTCTACCTTCCATTATGTATCTTGCACAGTTACCAAATGTGTGCGTGTGTGGAGAGAGATTCTTCATACTGGATAATGTTTCAATATACTTGAGGCAAGGTAATGATATTGAATGCATTATAAGCGCCCCAACAGATAATTTATTGGATTAATTTATATAGAAAGGTTAATATGTTCTTAAGTTCTCTGTATAGTAGTGCTAGCATATATGTTAATTTGTTTTGGATGTCAAATTCTTCAAACTTCAATAATTGTATAGGTGCGAATCCACACATGCACATGACATGCTTGCACGCCTACAGGCAGACACCCACCCACAAATACGTACTAAATTCATAGTGTGTACAGTACATGTGTGACATGCCAAAACAAAAGACCCCATAATCAAATGGACGGAGTGTACATTAACTGAGTTTTGGTTTACCATAATATCTACTTAGCTCTTTTATATAGTAATAGTTACTAATTAGTTGAGTCTGAGAGTTAAGACCCACACATACTTTTCTGCTTATACTAACAGATTAAAAGATATTTAGAGAAAGGCCTACCAAACACACTCTTCATTTTGTGAGTATGTATGTGCATGTTTTAGCTTCTTGTTATATTAAAAAAGTGAAAATTTTAATTAGCTATCTACAGAAAAAGATATTAAACATTGAATACCTATTAGTTTGCCCTTCACAATGGTATGGTCCTAGGATACGACCAATTCGTAAAATTCGTCAGTTAGAGTCTCCTGACATGATGTTGAATTGTCAATAATCAACCTGTTGGGAGATTCTATGGTTGAAAGCCGCTGCCTGAATTTCTGAACTTTCTCAAGCAACAATTTTTCCTGTAAATTTATAATAATAGGAAGGCTCAAAGGGCAATGGTGTCAAACTCTGCAATACCAAGTTTTATTTTGTGTATCTGCTTTGGTATTTGCCAACCCGAGCAGGGCTGAAGCTTCTTATGTTTTGGTTGACTAAATCAGGACTAACGGGAATTAGTAGACGTTGCAGATTATGAGAGATGCAATGCCAAATAATTTTATTATTTAGAGGCTTAAATGAGTAATAGATGCTTTGAAAATCCTTGTTTAAAAGAGTTGATGCACCTTATTAGAACAGTTTGAAAAAAGAGGAAGAGGTTACTAGAACAGTTTAATGCATCTTTTAATGGTGCCCTATAGGGAGAGAAGTTTGCAGATATATATGATCGAGCTTGTGCCCTTCTATTCAGCTGTTGAAGAAGCCAAATGTGGTGAAAAGGGCTACCACTGATTGGGAATTTAAGAATTCTATCGGTACCCAAGACTTACCATCTTGTGATCTAGTAACAAACATTCATCAATATCTGAGATAGAAGGGGATGCAGTCAGAAAGTTAGAGAATGACAGCTGAGATGTAGTTTCAATAGTTTGTGACTGTAGAATATCCATGACGGTAAAGAGAAACTTTCTTTGGGCAGCTAGTAGACCAGCCATGTCAGGTGGATAAGAATGCATCTGAATCGAGAATGTTGTTACTAAGAACACATTGTCAAATGAACTACATATAGACTTGTAGAAAGTAAGTGCAACACAAACAAAAAGTAAGATGACAAAAATTAGTTTCAGTTTGGTTCATGCAATAGAGATGTGGTTAAATTCCTGGTGGGTGGTTATGATTATAGTGAATGTGCTAACGTTGACTGAGGTTTTGCAAAATCAAATTACGGTCTTATTTCATCTCCTTTATGGAGCTACTAGGCCGAAAGTAAACATTTAGCCGGCCACAGAGGAACAAGATAGAGCATATGTTGTATTTCTTGTACTGATACCCGCTTGAATCTGACCAGCCTACTTTTGCTCCACTGAAATGAATTCTTTTGATGTTTTTAACTCGATAGTGAGAACTTCCATTATCTGTATATACCAGGAAGGTGATTTGAAAGTGAAACTTTGACAACAGAGTTGCAAACATAGTTGTAACAGATAGGAAGGGGTGGGGGGTGGGGGGAGTGTTTTTTTTTACTAGAATAGATGTAGTGATGATAATGAGCCCATGGACTGGTGAAGTGTGCACAATCAATTCAGATGCGCTGCATGTTTTGCATACGTGAGACAGAGAAAGAGAGTTTAAGTAAAGCTGAAGTGACAATGACTATATAGGTTTTATATGAGGAAACTGTGATCTATTGAAATCCATTTCTCTTAACAGGACATCTTTGGGTTGAATGGAAGTTTTCATTTCATTTCACATCTTATTTGTTTTTGTCCGGATGGAGTTATTTTCAGTTAAAACTGTGTTGGTTTTTATCACAGTTACTGCTGACAGACTTTCATAATAGTCACCTGTTCACAACAGCAAACGAGTTATCATCCATCGGATTGTAGATATCAATCCTTCTTTTTATTTTAGATTCATTATAACTTAAATCTTCTGATCTTTTCTGTCATATTTTTTATTTGCGATTGAGGAGATGAATTATTTGTAGAGTCAATTCTATTGAATTGGTGAATGCTTTTCCTAAGAATAAATTTTCTTGTCTTAGAAGATAAGCTCTTGTTTATAGTGAGTTTTTTTCTTTTTATATATGCTGCTTATAGTGCTTTACGATCTTTTATTTGGAATCTCTTCTACTCAATTTTATACTTACTATGCCAGCATGTGATCTATGCATATGGTTATCCATGACTAATATTTCTTATATGTTGTGTTTGTTTGCAAGACATTTTGTACTTATACTTTTTGTGCAGAGTTTTTTTGATACTCCAGGAATAACGGTACACAGAAGCGGTCATCCATATAAAACAGATTTTAGATTCCGCGTGGAGAGTGCTTTCAACACTATTGATCTATATGATTTATTGATAGTGCTCTTTGACGTTGACAGGCATCTTACTAAGTATGCAACTATGCATAAATCCTTCATTTCACCGTTTTCTTTCCTTTCCTTTTCTTTTTTAATCCTGCAGATTCTATGTTTTACTTTCATAATTGTTATTCTAGACCAATGAGTTTCACTTCAGCTTGTGGATTATTGTCCAGTTTGGTTCGATTCTTTTAGAGATGGAACTCCTCACTTTTATTTTGATTATTTAAATTGCAACACTTGAAGTTAACTATGTGATGTGTATCATGGCTTGTTGTCATGATTTTAAATTCTTGAGTAGATAACATCCAGAGGCATGAATCAGTTTAATAGTCACACTTAGGGGGTGTTTGGTACGTGGCAACTGCAAATTGCAGTTGCAATTGCAAGTGAGATAAAAAAAATTCCCTCCAAAACTATTTGCTTCAATTACCCAATTGTCGTTTATGTTTTGGAGGGAAAGAATCATTCTAATAAATAAAATAGAGGTAATGTTGAATAGAGATTATTTTGGTAAATGGGTCAAATAGTTTTGAAGGGAAAATTTTAAATACCACTTGCAATTGCAACTACAATTTGCAGTTGCAACGTGCGAAACACCTCCTTGGTGCAAGGTAGAAATATCTATCACTGCTTCCCCAAAACACTTTCATTTATTGAAGATTTTAGTGAACAGAAGATATAGTACCTGGTGTAGAATTTAATTATATTGTTGATGAGAGACATTTTTTTATGATAGGCATATCAAATTAATTTTTGTGATTCATTCAATGTTATAGCTATGGAATTTGTTTTCAGACAACAATCACACTATAGATGAATGTCATTCCCTATATCAAATCATCTCAATCTTCTACCTGCTTCTAGACTTCTTTTCTGAAGCCAGGAGAATACTGTCGGTTTCCTCCTTAGTTGGATGAGCTTTAACTGCATTATTATTCTAAGATAATTTTATCATGATCGTTTAATTTTATAGATTAAATTACATGATCAATAAGAAAGGTATTTCTACTGCTCAGCTGGCCTATTAGTTTCTGTCACAAAATATGTAGCCATAACTCATCGACCGGGAATTTGAAAAAACTGTATGTTACTGAGTCGCTGATGAAAATGATCCAAAGTTCTAGCTGCAGCTCTTATTTATGTATGACTAACTTTTTCTATAGTTGTTGATATACTCAATATATACTCTCATGTTAGTATTTGATGAGCCATTGACAAAATCTTGTAGGCCTGACAAAAGGGTGATTAGATTAATTAAACAACTGGGAGAAAAGGTTCAGCCGGGACAGAAGAGGATTTTGTGCTTGAATAAAATTGATCTAGTTAAGAATAGAAAAGACCTGCTGAATGTTGCTAAAGAATTTGAGGATCTTCCTGGTTATGAAAGGTCAGTTTTTTTGTCCTCTGGATGATTAAAATTGATTCTCATACAATTTAATCAGTCATGATATCCTGATGTTATTGGGGTTTCTGTATTGTAGGCACTTCATGATATCTGGATTAAAAGGTTCAGGAGTGAAAGACCTTCTCCAGTATCTGATGGACCAGGTATGCTTTTTGATTTAGTCATTTGTAACATATGGTGTTCGAAAGTAAATGATTCCAACTTCCATATTCCTGATGCATGGCCTATTAAAATGTATTCTGCAAGCTTACAAATCCTCAATCAACCAAAATTAATTGCTCATCCATAAGGCATATTTGAATGATGTCACTCTTAAGGTTAATTATGATTTGTTTTGATAGGATTCTTTATCTTTGAAGTCAAAACAGCAAGTAGACGTGGGATCTGGTCTGTGGAATGTTTGCACTTCGATGATGTTGCTTTATATCTGCTATTGAATCCTTTTGTGCTCCATTTAGTTATCCAAGCCATATCCATATTAAGAAGTCAGTTATTTCAGTTATTTAACACCTGCCAATCGGTCAAATTTAGAATATATTACTCAGTTGAACGCTAAGGAAACTATTTTTTATTTTTATTTTTTGAATTTATTCAGAATACCAAAGTACAATGAATCATTATGTTATCTACAAAACTGTGGTTGGTACTTGGGTAGGCTTAGGTAGTATTTTCACTATTTTGTTTCCAAAGTGAATTATCCTGAACACAGAAGCAGCAGGTTCCATTACAGTGATCTTGGTTGAATAACACTAAGTTTTATTTGTTTTAGATCTCATGACTACTCCAAAGGAAAACTGAACGTGTCATCGTGTCATCTATATAGGTCACATGTGCATCTCTGCGATTTAATAAGTGTAGAAGAAATGTATCTGTTTGCAGTATTTGATTATTCTCTTGACGGTGTGAAGTCAGTATGTACAATTATCAGGCTTGCACCAATTTCCTAGTTTAGAGTACTAGTATTGCATGTGTATATTCATTTCGTTCATAATTCCATATTGGAAGTTCATGTAATGATTGATCGACATACTGTATATGTGTTTTATAATGTTTACACATTAATGAAGTTTCCTTAGAACAAAAAATGATAAAGGAATGCAGCAGGAAATATATATATTTAGGTAGTTTGTGATGTCTTATCACGTTAGGGTCTCTCAACAGCTCATCCGATTCTAAAAAAATAGAATATCAGCGGCTTTGACTTTTGAGATGTGATAAAATGATGCTAGTGAGATTACAACCATGATATGCTGTTATATTAACTAGTATGTGAATTTCAGGTATGGACCAGGTTGATTGGTGGACCTGATCCTTATTTCCCATTTCTTTCCTTTATAGAATGAAAGGTCGACAGCCGGTCATAAAACTGTGTAATCTTCTAGTATCCTAGGATCCTTGACTCCTTAGCCAATAAAGCTTAGATGATGACGATGACGATAGAATGACAATTACTGTATGCAGATAATCTTGATGCATCAGATGGAGATTTTTATCTCATTCACTTGCAAGAGTATTTCTGCCTGTTTCGCTATGTGAAACAATGTTCTTTTCTCCACAGCATGACCAGCCAAAATGGCCTATAATAGAATTTCTTTGTTGTCCCAGTGCATACTTGAGCTCTAGTCAAAATCAGAAGTCTCTTGGGCAGCCTAAGTTATATGCTTCTCTCTGAGTCAATTAACTCAGTTTTTCATTTTGTAATTTTAGAATTTTTTTTGAAAGGTACTCTACTTCTAGAATTATCAGAATTGTACATTGTTGGACTCTAGACCATGACAGGCAAGGAGCTGCACTGCACATTAGGACAGTCAGCTTGTTTTTCATGTTTCTCAGAACTGAGGCACTGTAAAAACTATTACATTTGTTCAGACCACTCGTTAACAAAAAATTTTATGTAAAGTGTCATCTTGTTGTGTTCATCCTTTTAGTTGTGAACAATTTGTTAAATTCGCATAGCACTGCGATCAGTACCTCATCAAAGACCCGAGCCAACTACATTGAAAAATGGCGTCTATTCCATATATAGGCTAACCGCCGACATTGACTAGTTTGAGAGAATGGGTAGAAGATGGCCTAGGTAAAAGAATGTGAATGTGTAGTAGGTACGAGGAAGAAGATCAAACTGAGACAACTAACAGTCTGAGGAAGGTTTAAAATATCATTTGAATTACTGTACTTGAGTAATTGCTTATCTCACTACGAGTATAACTGCAATTACTATTGCTTCAAATTTTAATTTTGTTTGAACAAGAAGCAAATCCTTACTTGTTTCGCTCTGGTTTTGTCACAGTTACTTCTTTATTCCATTTTTGTTTACGTGTTTCTTAGATACTTTTGTTGTATATTTAGGCAGTTGAAAGACCTTGGGATGAAGAGCTCAATGTCATGAGTGAAGAAATGATGAAAAATATAGCACTGGAGGTTGTTAGAGAAAAATTGTTGGATCATATTCATCAGGTAGTATTGAATTCATACCACAAGCTTCTCGTCCTATATTTATGAACTTACAACAATGACCCCTCTGTTTCAGGAAATTCCATATGTAATCGATCATCGTTTAATGGACTGGAAAGAGCTCAGAGATGGTTCTCTTAGGGTGGAACAACACTTCATCACTCTAAAAGATAGCCAGCGTCAAATTCTTGTTGGAAAAAATGGCTCAAAGATAGGGTACTCTTCAACTTATGCATTCAAAAATACTTAAAACTATGGAATTTTTTCTATTCTTGTTTGAATATCTTCTCTTAACATGTTCTTTTTTTTTATTTAGCATCTGACATTTTTGGAACTTGTTAAATTTATAACCTTGACTTGTAGCTATTGCATTAACTTCATTAGAATGCTAAATCCCCTTCTTTTTCTTTCAACCATTTCTATTCCCCTCATCATATCTATATAATTTTTATAGTAAGGAGTTGAATTAATTATCTTTTGGAGCATAACTGGCTACAAATTTAATCCATCTTTTTGAGTGTGTTCAAATCCTTTTTTATTGGTCAGGAGAATAGGCATTGAAGCTAATGAGGAGTTGAGATCAATATTCAAGAGGGAGGTACATCTCATCCTCCAAGTTAGAGTTGCTCGAAGGAAGAATGCTTGAATGGTACTGGTCGCTTTCCTTTATTCTGAAGGAGGTTTCCCGAACTAGTTTCCCGAAATAGAGCTGTAACTGGTCCAGTTGAATACTCGTGCATTTTTAGCGCTCGCAGCTGCTTCTATTTATGGTCCAGTTGAGCACAATAACGATAGCTTGCTGGAGTGAAGTTGCAGGTCTGATGCTTATATTGGTGGTATAGGATGATAATTTACTACCGTTATTTTCTTAATAGGCCTGGGTGAACCTCCCGTCTCCATCTACACCAGCTTAGAATCCAATTAGTATTTAATTTTGCAGGTTCATCCTTACTTATTCTTATTATCTTCTTTACAGTTGGGAATACAGTTGCTCTGAAATGATCATTGTTGCTTAAAGCATTAGTAGTGAAGTTATTGATGTTAGAATCAGTAATTCCTCAATCATCTTTACCGTTGTAATCTAAAGAAGAGTTGTGTGAAGCTGGTGTCATTTTTTACTTTTTGTGCGATCTTGTTTTTATGACTAAATAATATCCAGTAGATCAGTGGGTGTTCAATGAATATAAAAGATGGAACTTTTTTGTACGTAGTATGCGATGCATAGAATGTTACAAATAATATTCTATCAATAGTCTTCTTCATTAGAGATGGAGAAAAGGGTATCTTAGAAGGTGATTTCCTCGTATAGAGTAGTTCTATACATTTGGCAGGATTCAAAATGACCGATCCGCACCATTCAATTGATTTTCAAATTCTAATATTTATGTGTACTATAAATACACCATTCAATTGATTTTCAAATTCTAATATTTATGTGTACTATAAATAATAATAAAAAATGAATTCTTCTTTATAATGATTTGAGGGTTGCAAAATAAACGATTTTTCAATAATATAATAATTGGCACCATGTGACAAATAAGTAAGAAGTTCCTAAATCGTGTTTAACTTTTATACATACTAGTAATTTATACGTGTGATGCACGTCTTAATAAATATATTTATTTAAGTAAAAATTTAGACGTAGTCTGGGTTTAAATCTAAGACCTCTTTTATAATAGTTATGCATGTGTGTTACACGCGTTGATAGATTTACAAATGACACTAAAACCTTTTCCCATTATAATATTAGAGATTTACATGTGAGATGCACGTATTAATAAATATAGTTTTTTTAAAGTAAAAAATTCAGAAGTAGTATGAGTTTGAACCCAAGACCTCCTTTATAATAGTTTTGCACGTGTGTTGCACACGTTGATAGATTGACAAATGACACTAAGGTATTCTCCCATTATAATATTAGAAATATTACTAGTAATTTACCTGTGCGATGCACGTCTTAATAAATATAGTGTTTTTAAAGTAAAAATTCAGATGTAGTCTGAGTTTGAACCTAAGATCTCTTTTATAATAATTATGCACGTGCCGTTGTACACGTGGGTAGATTTACAAATGATACCAAGACATTCTCCCATTACAATATTATAGATTAGAGATTAGAGATATAGAGACTGAGACTCGTGTCCTTACAACATAAGAAATAATTAAGAAATATGATGAATAATGTGGGTCTCCTCCATCTCCATTTCCTCTTACAAATAATATTCTCTTATATCCACTCTAATCTTTAGTTCGAAACTGACCTTAATCATATGCTGACTAACTCATTATTTATCTACCCATTTGAGTACCAAATAATATTGGAACTAAGTTACAAAGTCTGTACATTTGATTCTTTACAAAAGTAGAAATTGATTGAATTGAAGCTGCTAACTTTTATAGGAGCCCCACAGGGGCCACAACAATTAGACTGAAGCAGCATGTGACTCAAAAGTACCGACTCCATCGATCAAAACCAAGTGCCACTCCCCACTTGCAACTAGACTCGTCTTTCAGAGGGGATCCACCGTGTTGGGATAATATACACACATATGCAATCATCTACTCAACCAGTATAACACACAACTTACCTCTAAGTCCTATATATATGTAATATCCATATTTTCATGAAAACACTTGACACTTAAGAGGGTGTTTGCATGGTTGCTACTTGCAACTGTGTTGAATTTCTTTCCCCAACATTTACACACCGCAAGAATCATTCCCCAACCATCATTGCGGGTAGAGAGCCGTCTTGCAGGTTGAAAAAGTAAAGCTCTATCTTTGAGAGGGAGAGTCACACTTATTAATGCAGTCCTCTCAAATCTTCCAACTTATTATTTATCCTTCTTTGAAATGCCGCGATGGGTTATTCAGAGAATTGATCTGACTCGAAAACGGTTTTTATGGAAAGGGACAAGCCCGGATAGAGGCGGCTATCACCTTATTAGATAGGAAAAAGCATGCATGAAAAAGATACACGGGGGACTAGGTATCATTGATCTTTGAGATATGTACCTTGCTCTCCTGGGTAAATTGTGGTGGAAAGTCTTCCACCCTTATGGAGAAGGGTGCCAAGAGTTCATTCAATGATACATACACGGGAATGGGACGAGAAATTTGGGCTTCAGGGTAGGTCCACATGTATCCTGGTTCTGGAAAGGTATCGCTAAGGCATACGAACCCTTCATTAGCTGTGTGACGTCGGTTATCGGTAACGGCCGACTCACCAGGTTCTGGTGGGATAAGTGGTGTGGTGACCACACACTCAGAGCACTATTCTCCGATCTGTATGATCAAGCGTCACAAGCACACTGCACGGTGGCCACAGCCTGGAGAAAAAGCACATGGAAACCGACCTTTAAATATCCGATGGACTCAGGCTCTCAAACTAGACTAATGGAACTTCAGACCTATATCGCCAACGCTGGAATTACTTGCTCTCAGGGTCCCGATAGGAAATCTTGTGGACTGGAAAAGAATGGCACGTTCACCGTTCATTCCCTTTATAATCGCATTCACTTTAGGGGATGTAGCCCAAAGTGGTCGAGCATTATTTGAAAGACGAAAGCCCCACTAAAAATTAAAGTTTTCCCATGGTTGGTGTTGAACGACGCAATTTTGACTGGAGTGAACCTTTCTAAACGCCAACCGAATGTGGATTTTGGCTGTGGGTTCTGCAACGCTGCTCCCGAGACGAGATACCACCTTTTTCTTGAGTGTCCTAGCTAGGAGCAAAGCGGTATTAGTTGAGATTCTCAGTGCCCTGGGGACGAATCAGTTCCCTAGTGTATACGAGGATCTATGGGTAGGGTCAAAGTTCGCTATTGAGAGACGAACTATGAGAGAAGCTTTGGTTCATCACTATCGCGGCTACGACCTGGGTTCTTTGGCTAGAGACAGGAATAATTGTTATTTCCATGGGACTTGTAATAGTATTTCTGGTAATTTGACTCACATTATGCATCTTATTTCATTTTGGGCTAATGTGGCTACAACAGGTCCTAGAGTGAGGATTGCGAGCGTCTTCCAGGTGGAGGAGTTTGATGATGATGAAGTCGAGATAGGTCCGACGATCGACTGACTGCCAGCTTGTCCGTCTACTGTTGATTGATCCCCACCACCCCAGGGTTTGTTGGGGGACTTGATGTATTTTGTTTAGATGCATGTATGTTTTGCCCATTCTCATCTTTTATCCCAACCCCTATGCTCGGGGTGGAGTTATGTACTTTTATTATGTTGTAGGACCTTGTACTTGGTTCAGTACACTGAGTTTATTTTATTAACTTCTTATTAATGAAACAGGGTGATCATATTCCACATTTTTTTAATAAAAAAAAAAAATCATTCCCCAAATTTCACCTTTTTGAAATTTAAAGAATGAGAATGGAAGTGACTGGATTTGAACTGTTCACTCTATTGAAATAGTTTCATCTCTCCTCTCTTTTTGCATTATTTGGAAAGCATCCCCAACTACGTCCTTTACTAGAATGGATTTTTTTAATGTTATAACACTTTTCAAAAATATTTGCAGAAAGAGAACAGTTGTCAAAGTATTTGTACTTATGGACTCAACAGTTAAACTCGTCGTTCCCAACGGCGAAGTTAGTGCTAATTATTTTAGAAACTCGCCGTTCCCAACGGCGAGTTCAGTTCAAAATTTTAAATGAAGACTCGCATTTTCCAACGACGATGACATTTACACTAGACTCGTTGTTGGGAACAGCGAGTTTAGTTCAAAATTTTTAAAGAAGACTCATCATTCCCAATGACAAGGACATTTATACTAAACTCGCTGGTGAGAACGGCGAGGATGTAGGAAATTTTACAGAGAGACACTTTGTTGGACTTAGTGAATTTTCAAAAAAAAAATTCTATAAAAACTTTTTTTGAACTAAACTCGTCATTCCCAACAGCGAGTCTAGTGTAAACGTCATCGCCGTTGGGAACGGCAAATCTTCAAAAAAAAAAAAAAAAAAAAAAAAAAAAAAAAACCCAACTAAACTCGCCGTTCCCAACAGCGAGTCTAGTGTAAATGTCCTCGTCGTTGGGAACGGCAAGTCTTCCAAAAAAAACTGAACTAAACTCGCTGTTCCCAACAACGAGTTTAATGTAAATGTTCTCGCCGTTGGGAACAACGAATCTTTAAAAAAAAAAAATTACTAAACTCGTCGTTTCCAACAATGAGTTTAGTCTAAATATTCTTGCCATTGGGAACGGCGAGTCTTCTTTGAAAAATTTGAACTAAACTCGTCGTTGGGAACAACGAGTTTCTATTTTAAAAAAAACTACACTCACCGTGTTCCAATGGCGAGCATGAAATAACTAAACTCGTTATTGGGAACGACAAGTTTAGTTGTTGAGCATACGATCACAAATATTTTGGCAATTGTTCTCTTACTGCAAATACCTTCAAAAAATGGCATATAAAAAAAAAATCACTTCGAATGAGTTTCACTACAATTAAATTGCTTTCTCTCTTCTCTTTCTTAAGAGTAATTTTCATTCAATCAATTTAAAATATTTGAAAGTGAATTCAGGATTTTATTTTCGTAGAGTATTTTTCAATATATGAAACAGACTTTTCTTCCATTCAAACACCCACCTACTTCACATAATCCAACTATCCAATTATCCATCAGTATATTGAAATTTTTGTTAACTTCATTCACATCTTAAAAGAGGGTTAATAAGAGCATCTCTAGTTCGTCTGCCATTTAGTCAAATTTTGATATATTTGGCTAAAAAATCGCTCTAGTCGTTCGCCATTTATTAAAAAAATGACGATCGAATGAACAATGGTCGGCCAAATTTGAGAGACGAAATGATTTTTGCCAAAATATAGCAAACGGCAGATTATCTTTCGTCTGTTTGATGGGACGAAAGATTATCTTTTGTCGGAGACATCAGATGAGAAATAAAACATCGTCCCTACACATTTTCAGCTGAAATATCGATGGACGGGAGATAATCTTTCGTCCTTCGAATTAATTTTTTTTTTAAAAATTGAAGGACGGTAAACAATTTACCGTCCCTTCAAATAAAAATAAAAAAATGATTGGGACCTCCCTTTGATTTTTCCCCCCTTAAATTGTGGAATTACCTTCTCACCAACCAAACTAAAATATGTTGGAATTAACTAAAAAATTTTGGGTCTAATAAACCTTCTCACCAACCAAATTAACCGCAGTTTTGATTGGGAATTTTTTTTTTTAAAAAAAAAAATTTCGTCGGACGGGAATTCAATTCCCGTCCCACACATTTTTTTAAAAAAAAGATTCCATTCAATAGACGACATATTATCCTCCGTCCGTTCTAATTTACCTGTACATATCGCTTGGACGATAGATAATCTTTCGTCTGACCCAAATTTTAGCTTTTGATGACTACAACGCCAACTCATTTTTTCTATTTCTATTTGCCAAATACCCAAAATTTGGCTCACAACGACTACAGATGCTCTAAATGTTCATTCCTTACAAATTTACTGATCCAGATTCTTCTGATACTTTTGATAAATCTGATATGCATTTAATACAAATTTGAAGGCAGTGATGTAGAATTTTTTGCCGTCCTGACCCACCTTTAAAAAATATTGAACAACCCACTTTCGAAAATATTTAGCGTTCTGACTCAGTTTTGGACACGTCAGCATAAACTTTTATTGGAAATAACGACATAGGTTATTTAGATCCCATTATTTCCAATAGCGGCATTTGTTTTTAAAAAAAAATCACGTGCCGCTATTTAGAGTAATGGTATCAGTTATCTTATTCTCAATTGTGTGCTCTCTGACTTGGAAAAAAATTTACAAGTGTGAAAAAGGCGTATAACAGATGTCGCTATCACCAACAACGGCCAACGGCATTCGCATTACAGATGTCGTTGTTAGGAATAACAACATCAGTTATATGATTTTTTGCATATAATAGCCTCCTCTTCTCTTTCGCCTACTCCCCCCCCCCCCCCCCCCCGGCGTTCCCTCTCTCTCGAAACCCGAAACTCTAGAACCCTAACACCCAAAATCCCACAATTGTTTCATTTCAAACTTCATATATCCTACCTCCTCACTCTCACTTTCATCTCATTATTCATCCACGACGTATTCTCAAGCTATTCAAAATACGGTCTAATTTGAAATATTATTATAACTATATGTTTTATATGTATGCATAGGTTATGCTTATGACTAGTTAATGACTTAAATATGTGTGAATCTTTATGTTTAGGTATGGAATATGATATACCTGTTTGGTTATATTTTGGGGGTGAAATAATTTGGGATCCGAAGAATGGATATTGTTATAGCGATATTGGACCGGTCATTATTTGGGCTCCCCGTAACTTTATATACTCACAACTAGTAGATAAGATATTTGAAGTTACTAATTGGGATAGAGGTGAATTGAGTGTTAAAATCAAAGCCCGTTATGCTGCCGGTAAAGGGGAAGGGCAATATTTCATGGTGGTTCCCGTAGATAATGATAATTCTTTGAGGTCAATGATTGGTAGGACACTTGATCCAATTTGTAGTTGGACTGCATTGGAGTTATATATTGAGCAAATGAAGCTTCTAAACACTAGGTCAGTTGTTATTCCAAGTCCAAGCCGAGCTACGAGTTTGAAACCATCTGCCGAGTCACATGCAAGAATACCAAATACAGAAGAAGACATTAGCACAACTCCAATAGAACCTATTACCACAGAATATGAGTCGGTACATTCGTTCACCTCGACACAAAATATTGTCCACACTGACATGGTAATGCAAAATTTTGACAACGCCATTGTAAATAATGATTTGGTAGAAGAGGATGAAGATAGGATCACCGTCTTGAAGTTGAGGAGGAGGAGGATGACAATGAAGGTCCAGTGAATGATGTCAACGTTCATGTGCCGGTTAACAATATGTTGTTGCCCAATAATTCATTAGTGCATATGTACATGAGGTTTAATCGAGTGAATGGATGTCCCGTGTGACCATACATGAACATGCATAGTCTTCCGTCGGCTCTTCGAACACGAATGAATTGTCCATAGGTCAACGATTTCCAACTAAAGATAGTATACAACATCAAATGAAGATGTACTCCGTGAAGAACTATGGAGAATTTGTGACGGTGAAATCGACCCCTAGATTATACCATGTCAAATATAAATACGCACCGATCAAACATTCACTCGAGGAGATTGCAGAAAATTTGAAACTTGTAAATGTAGTGGGTTGTCCATGGCGATTGCGTGCAATTGTTCCAAAAGGCCAATTTTTTTCGTGGTGAAGAACATTGAATGTCCACATACATGTGTGAATCTGACATTAAATCAAGATCATTGTAAAATTGATTCTACGATTGTATCAACGATGATATTGAATGTTGTGAAGGCACAACTAAGAGTAACACCAAGAGGCATAATTGAGATAGTCAAGCTTCAGTCAGTTACACTATTTCATAATGGAAATCTTGGAAGGCGAAACAAAAAGTGATTGAGCGGTTGTATGGTTTCTTTCAAAAAACTTACACAAAACTGTCTTATCTTCTCACAGCAATTCAAGCCTCAAATCCAGGAACGGCCGTTCATTGGGACAAGATTGTGTCCAGTCCCGCTGAAGAAACATTTAAGGGGGTCTTTTGGACATTCGGCCCCTCGATCGAGGGGTTTAAGGCATGCGGATCAATTATAAGTGTTGACAGAACACGTTTGTATGGAAAATACAAAGGTTTTTTGTTGATAGTTGTTTCACCCGATGCAAACGGTAGGTTGTTTCCATTTGCATTTGCAATAGTTGATGGAGAGAGCATAGAAACCTGGACATGGTTCATGAGTTGTATTCGGTGCTTTGTCACATACCGTACAGGTCTATGTGTCATTTCTGATAGTCATGTAGGCATTTTGTCTACAATCGATAATGAGTTCGGAACAAGGAAAGAACCACTTGCTTATAATCGTTATTGTATATGACATTTTGCTACTAATTTTCAAAAAAAAAATTGGGAACAAATTTTTGATGAACAAGCTCAAGGTGATCGCGTGTCAAAGTCAGTCTAAGAAGTTTGAGGCAAAGATTGCACAACTTGAAGCGGCTAATGTTGATGGGACTAATTGGTTGAAGGACAAACCGATTGAGAAGTGAGCACTTTCCGCCGATGGAGGCCGTCGATATGGTATAATGACTACAAATCTATTGAATGTGTTCAATTCGGTTCCAAAAGGTGCCCGTAGCTTGCCCGTCCTGGCAATTGTGGAAATGATATTCTTTCGTCTCAACATGTACTTTACTACCGTCGTGAAGCGGCACAGACCCTTATTAGC
This sequence comes from Hemerocallis citrina, assembly GCA_017893485.1. NCBI lineage: Eukaryota > Viridiplantae > Streptophyta > Magnoliopsida > Asparagales > Asphodelaceae > Hemerocallis > Hemerocallis citrina. The sequence goes on from CM030365.1 coordinate 196,125,646, forward strand.
GAAGAAAAATTATTGCACCACGTGTTCATGGCATTATCGATTTACAGTATAAGAAATCAAATTTGCATAAGGCTATAATGTTTAATAACCGGCCGATGTTTTCGGAGTTAAATCTGGCATTAGAATGGATAATGGACATCAAAAGGGTGGACATTGGCACACTGTTGACCTCGGGAGCCGTACGTGTACTTGTGGGAAATTCCAGTTCTATCACATTCCATGTTCTCATGTATTGGCCGCTTGTGCCTCCCATGCAATTGATTATCAACCTTACACTAATGCATTTTATTCTATAAGTTCATTAGCACTAATGTGGGCACCAACTTTTTATCCTATCCAAGACGAATCTTATTGGCCGACATCGAGTGGATTTAAACTCATTACCGATGCGAGTCTACGTAGGATGGAAAGGTTGCTCTAGGAGTATTCGTATTCGCAATGATATGGATGCTCGAGAAGGTGGGAGCACGGGTAAAATTTGTTCTAAATGCGGGTTAAGTGGATACAATAGGCGTAGCTGTAAGAATGTACCAAATGTAGGCCCATCTCAAACAACCGATATTTGAAGTTGTATCCCATATTTAAATTTTTGCAAAATATTTTTATATGGGTACCTTATATTGTAATATTTTATGTGTTTATATCATATCCTAATATGCGTACTTCTCGTGAGTTATAAACTTTGTAATATGTATCTGTAACTTATTATGATTTGCTAAAGTTGGATATGATGAATATTTTTTGTAATATATGATTATGTTAAGTTGAGTATGAGATATGTGATTATGATAAATGAAGATTAGATATGTGAATGTTTGTACATGTTTTGAACAAAATTTAAAATAACAGATGCCGTTGTTGGGAATAACGGCATCAGATACCTGTAACGTTATTCCCAACAACGACAACAGTTTAAAACATGCACAATGTTTTTTAAATTTTAATTTTATTTGTTGGCACTTTCCACAATAATGACAACAGTAAAACTGGTGTCTTTGATTAAAATAATGGCATCAGTTATCTCTATTTTTTTTGTGAAAAAAATTGGTTGCTAAACTCTGCCTCCACAGTCGTTCTTTGCAACAACGGCATCAGTGCAAATAATGTCGTTATTCTGAACAACAACATCAATTATATCAACTTTTTCCCAGTAAATAGTTTTTCTGCCTCCACAGTCGTTATTGTCAATAACAACATCAAAATAACGGTTGTCGTTGTTTAGAACAGTGACAACAGTTCAATTTTTAACGTATCAAGTTTCTCTGCCAAATTTGAATTGTTGTTGTTGTTCCAAACAATGGCATCAGTTATTTTGATGTCGTTATTGACAATAACGACTGTGGAGGCAGAGAAACTATTTGCTGGGAAAAATTGGATATAACTGATGTCGTTGTTCAGAATAACATCATTATTTGCACTGATGTCGTTGTCGCAAAGAACTACTGTGGAGGCAGAGAGTTTGGCAGCCAATTTGTCCCACCCAAAAAATAGAGATAACTGATGTCATTGTTTTAATCAACGGCACCAGTTTAACTGTTGCCATTATTCTGGAAAGCGACAAGAAAATTAAAATTTTAAAAAGATTGTGCATGTTTTGAACTGTTGCTGTTGTTGGGAATAACGTTACAGGTATCTAATGTCGTTATTCCCAATAACGGCATCTGTTATTTTAAACTTGGTTCAAAACATGCACAAACATTTACATACATTTCGAAGTAGTTTAAGACTTCAATTTGAATATGATCAACAAGTGCAATTATAAACATCATAAAATAAACATAATAAGTAACACCAATAAACAATTCATCAACAAATACATAGCATCAAGTTTTATATTTGTAACACAATATAAACGGCAATAGTTGACATTCAACCGAACTTAACAAATTTACAAAATCTCCTTGACGTTCACATTTAAAACAGATCCCAATAATTGGGCAAGTCAACAGTTACAAAATTACACAATTCCACAATGAACCTAACTAGGTGTATAGTGTTGCGGCTGTCTCCTCGTCCGAGATGAAACTCTCCTCCTACATTTTACAATATCCTGTGTTCTAGGTACACGGGAGCCAATCTCTTCTTCATCTCCGCTTCTTCTTCTACAATCTCATGTGATGCTAATTGAGAAGTCCTAGGAAGATGTCTAACACTGTTTCGTCATTGCCCATGTAAAGATGATGATTCCATTTGTCTTGGTTGGGTTTGTCTTGATGGTGGTGGGGGAGATTGAGCTTGTCTTGGTGATGGTGGGGGAGGTTGAGTTTGTCTTTTTGGTGGTGGGGGAGGTTGAGCTCGTCTAATACTTGGTCGAGACAGTTGAGTTGTAACTTCTGTTGATCCCTAAAGAGCAACGAAGGTCGGGCCGTCTCCAACCTCTTCAAGTAATAAACGAAACGGATGGAGGATTTCTTGGGCTATCTCCTTGCAAGCTTTCGAAGCATTGCTTTTCAACACGCAAAGGACATTTTTGCGCAATATCCCATGCGTTGTCAATCTACAACACCGATAAAATATAATAGAAGAAGTAAACCAAAATATGTTAAACAAGTATAAGCAAAATGTCTACGAAAATTTTAAAATAATATTTGTTAACAAAAACATAAATTTACCATGAGTCGGTACGAGGAGGCCTTTGGTTGATACATAGGTTGTGAAGTGGAATGTGCCGATTGTGGTTCGACTTGGTGCTTCGGGATCGGTATTTGGATACCCACCGGGATAGCCGATTGTGGATCAATAAATAAACATGTAATACGATGGTACCACACCATATAAGCTTCTTGCAACGACCCGTAGTATGGTACAATTCCTTTTAGCACCAAATCATATTTTCTCTCATTCCACATTGCTACATGAGAGCGGTGGTGATCGGCCCGATCCATACTTGACAATCGACCTTGACCAGTAATATTGTGAATTACGTTCATATATTCTATTCTCCGGAATAAATTGTTGTGCATTGAATTGTATGAGGACTCGATCAGCGTAATAGACCTTCACGACAGAGAAATTTACAAGTGGGGTTCGTGTCAACCAAAGTTGATTATTTGCCGTGCACAGTGGGGGTAGCTGTTGTAGCCTTTCGACCGTGTAAGGTGTCCAATTGATGTATTCTTCTCGAAGTTGACCGAGCTCATCGTTATAATACATCAACACATCACATGGGTTATCTCTCCACGTGAGGCTACCAGTCCAATACACACCCAAATGAGCCCTCATCACTAAATTCTCCTCAACCACTCTCCAATTAGTTGAAAGAACCGTTACTCGGGGCCGGGCGAGGTGTATTCATTCCCAACACCAAATTTTTAATATCCCTCATCGGCCCCATCATTTGGATCGACCTCATTGAACAATTGCACAGAGCACGATAAAGAGAAGGCAACGCCGCACTTCCTCAACTATATCGACCGACTCTATGTATGTCGGCAATCATGGAAAGGTACATTAAATGGACTACATCACCGGAAGAATTCGAAAAGAGAATACCTTCGATCATCGACAGAAGATATGCCCGCGTGTAACATTGAATTTTAAAGTCGGTCGGTTCCTCTCCCAAACTATTATTGATCTCTGAAAAGAGCCACGAACGTTGGATTGATTCGCCGACGAATACACCTTTGTCGTCCCCTTCAACCTCCCTCCCAAGGTTATCTCTAACCAACATGACTTTATTGAACAGGAGGTTTTCGATCACGGCCACGCCATCGATTGGAAGACCCGATATGATGGCTATATCTTTTTGTGTGACCATCATCTCACCAACAGGTAGGTAGAACATGTGTGTCTCTGGCCTCCATCGCTCTACAAGAGCGGTAAGTAATGAATGGTCGCATTTAACTTTGGCCAATATGGACAATCCATAGAACCCATAATTTACTAAGTAGTTGTGTATACGTGGGTGCATCGACAATATCGTGTGCATTCGGAAACTCATATTCTTGGTCTCCCCCTTCCACACTGCCTGAGACCTATGATCTTCTTGCAAATAAAGTAGGGTTGGGTCTAATGAACCCGAAATTCCTTCTTGTGCGTGCGAAGATGATGCACCCATGGCTTGGGAAGAAGATGGTTGGTTAGCATCCATTTATCTGTGAACATCAAAAAACCATGTGTCAACAACAATATTAATAAACGATGTGTCAAGATAACAAAATTAATAATTCATGTTTCTTCAACAAAATTAACAAACGATGTGTGAAGATAACAATAATTTCTCAATACTCGTATCGAACTACTACTCATAACAATCCTCACCACAACATCTGTTGGGATTGGGGCGTCGACAAACGCCATCTGGTCGCAACGGAACTAATTAGAGCAATGAGGAAGTCGAAGTAGACGAGGCGAATAAATTGAGCAAGCAAGTAGATCCACCAATTTAACACAAACACAACGATGACTTATCCCGGTTAGCTTTTGCTTAATCCGGGGGAAAATATAGGAAGATCTGATATTCAACTAGAAGAGATTACAAGGAGTTACTGATTCACTTGACACAAGGAATTAAACTCACCCACCAAGAACTATCTCTCTCTCGAGCCTCTCTTTGCAATGGAGAAAAGAATCTATGAAGTACTCCCTCTCATATTGGAGAAGTTTACAATATATATATAGAAGAATAGAGAGAAAACCTAGGTCTAATCTTGATCCTCAGTCGTCCGATAAAACCTGAAAAAGAACTAACTGAATAGGAGCCGCGCGCATGATTTTTTAAAGTTAGAAGATTCACACTTGTAAGAGAAATATACTGATGCCGTTATTTCAAATAACAGCGTGGAAAAAAAATGTAAAATAGATATTGTTATTGAAAATAACGGCACGTAAATAACTTATACCGTTATTTCCAATAACGGTTTATGCTGACGTGTTCTAAACAGGGACAGATCGCTAATTATTTTCTGAAGTGGGGCAGAGCGCCAAATATTTTCAAAAATTGGGGCAGTACGGCAAAATTTTCAACAAAACACATGCCCACGCTAAACTAATTAATTAGCTGTCAGCAAAACTGCGACTAATCAACAAGAAACCTACTATACTGGTATATAACAAAAGAGCATCAGTAACACCGTTGAAGTTCCTCTCTCGCTCTCACAGTACTATTTCTTTCTCTTCCCCCAATATCTCACACAGAGAGAGAGAGACTCATATGCACAGATCTGATCCGAGATGGGAAATCCAGAACGAGAAGAATCAGAGTCACCAAATGCAGAGCATGAGCAGTTTGAGTTCTGGATGGTGGGCAATCCACTCCCTTCCTTCCCTCAACCCCAGCACCTCCTCACTGCTGACCAACTCTTCGCCGATGGAATCATTCTTCCCCTTCACTCCCACTCCCACTCCCACTCCCTCGACAACGACGACGATCAACACAACTCTCCTCTTCCTCCTCTTCCTCATTCGTCCATCGTCCCTCCTCCTCCTAACTATTCCATCAAGAAATGGAAGCACATCAACATCTTCGCTACCCGTCCAAAGCAAAACATGAAGAAACCCAAAAACAACAGCAACAATAATAGTGGTAGTGTTAGTAGTTGTAACAGTACAACTGCAACTGCAACTGCTGCTGCTGCTGCTGCTGCTGCAGCAGACCAGCTGAATATTATCCACATCTGGCCATTCTCAAGAAGCCGCTCCACCGGGACTCGGCCTGCTACTACTAGTAGTAGTACTAAAGCTAGGTTTCATAACTATGTCAAAGCTCGTGCAGGTCGCAAGGCATCTAGTGCTCCATGCTCGCGCAGTAACTCCCGCGGCGATCAACAACAGCAGGAAAAGGAGGAATTCAGCAATTCCCACCGTGATCAACCTGAGGAAAAGGAGGAATCTTCATCGGTGGAGACGACGACGACGACAGAAGCAGCAACAGCACCACCACCACCACCACCACCACCAACAACTGTCAAGAAGAAGTGGGGCCCACTGGTTGGAGGGATGGGTGTGCGAGTGCGACGGAGCATGCCGGTGTGGCAAATGAGGAGAGGGTCTAGAAGTGGTAATAGTAGTAGTTGTGAGAATAATGAGAGCTCCAAGACATTGCTAAATCATTTGAATGTGAGTAGTACTTGTATTGGGTATGAGTCTAGCAATGGTAGTAGTAGTAGTAGTTGTGGGAGTGAGAATAAGGATGGAGTTACCGAGGGTGAAGCGAATGGCGATGGTACTGCTGCTACTGCTGCTGCTGGTGGTGGCGGCGGCGGCGGTGCGAGTGGAGGTCTCTTCAGTTTGAAGGGTATCTTTTCCAAAAAGGTGTAGTGATCCTATGCTTGTAAAACTCTGAAAAATTCTGAGCCATTATCTCAACCTTGGAATTTTGAGTCCGCAGTAGAATCTTTCACATTTTCAGTGTCATTTTTTCTTTCTTCGGAACTGTAATTATAATTAGTGTATATTATCAGCTCCTTTGCATTTTATTTTGTTTTGATCCTTAACATCTAAATATTCTTTAAAAAAAGAATCGGAAAATTATTTTTCTATTTTAATTTATATTTATGTTTGAACTCAAACCAAATCTATAAGGCTAAATTTGAAAAAAAAAAAAATATACTCTTGAACTATGGCCTTTATGCAGAAACCCACATGATCTTTTTTTAAAGCAGAAAACCCCCTGAAAGATGTACGTTGTTGCAAAAAATCCTCATGAAGTATTTCGAAAAAATCACATCTAATTTTTCTACTTGTATCAAATAACCTCATTCATCTTTGCAAGTTGTTTCAAAAAATATCATACATCTTTCTCATTATTGTCAAAAATCTTCCTCAACTTTAACAAAAGTCTCACACTGGCGATGTGGATTTTTTGCAACAATACTTCGGGGGGGTTTCTGCATAAAAAGAAAGATCATGAGAGTTTTCTGCATAAAGGCCATAGTTCAAGTGAATTTTTTCAAACGTAGTCAATCTTTAATCTGTGATCTCTACTACCATAATGGCAGAGTTGGATTGTGTAATTTGTAAACAAACCAACTTGATTAATCTAATCTCAACCACACCTTTTTTAAGTGGGAATTATATGATATGCATCACAAGCGCATATTGCTATTATGATACTCCATCCCTTCCAAAAATAAAGTATTGAGTCATTCTAGCTCGTTTTTTTTTTTGTTTTGTTTTGTTTTACAATATAAGTTGTTTTAGGTTTTCGAGATAGATGTTTTGTCAGTTGTAATTTTTAGAGGTCAACTGAGTAATTTTTTAAGAAATTTTAAATTTTACATTTGTATTTTCATATTCTTAAAGGTCCATTAAGACTAAATTTGAAAGAAAAGAAAAAAAAACCCTTGAACTATCTTCTTTATGCAGAAAACCTCACTGTATTTTTTTTGGGCAAAAAACCACACTCAAGTATGGTTGCAAAAAACTCACTCCGATGGCCTGAGCATTCTGCTAAAGTTGAGTGAGATTTTTTGACAATAATGAGAAAGATACATGATATTTTCTGAACAAACTTGCAAAGATAAATGAGGTTATCTAATACAAGCAGAAAAGTTATATGTGGTTTTTTGAAAATATACTTCAGGGGCGTTTTTGCAACCATACTTGAGTGTGTTTTTTGCGCAAAAAAAAGTTCAGTGAGTTTTTCTACATAAAAAGGATAGTTCAAGAGATTTTTTTCAAATTTAACCATCCATTAATTATAAAAGATGGTAAGTATAACATTTTACAATATCTAGCACATTAAGAGCTTCAATTTTTAAGAAATTTTAATATTCTTACACAATACTAGGTTATTCCTAGATAGTACAGAAACATAGAATGACTCATATTTGGTAACGAAGTGAGTGAATATATAATAGTAAAATTTTGGAGGAATCTAATGTAATTTTAATGTGTGAGATGTTATCAACTTACCATACTCGTAAAATTTGGGAGGAATCTAATGTAATTTTACTGTGTGAGATGTTATCAACTTACCATACTCCAAAGATAACCTCACCTTTCAGTTTTCTATAACCAGCAACACGACATGTAGCCTTTTGAGAATTGACATCAACACTAAATATACTAATGTAATGAGCCACATCAACATCCCATAAATAATAAGGAATATTATGTCTCAAGTTTTACTTCAAAAATCTAACAACAGAACAATTTTTTTAATCTCAGCACTCATTTAACATTCACTGCTACTGGTCAACGCTATTAGTTAGGTGGTTTTTTGTTTTGTTTTTTGGTTAGCATCAAAGAACTCTGTTATGTGCAAAATGAAAAATAAAACAATTATGAAAAAATGATCAAATTATGCTCAAAATTTCTATTAATTTTCAAATTGTAATTAAAGTTTTTTAAAATATCTAAATAGCATCCGAAGTTTTTAAATATGGACGAAAAAACACATGTTGTTAAGTTTTCCGTTAAGTTAACAGAATTTTCTCCGAATATATATACATCTTAACGGGTTTAAACCTGCTAAGAATAGTACGAAATATCGAAATTGTCCTCACTTCTTAACGGGTTCAAAATTCAAACTCATCACCACCACCGACCACCACTGACCACCAACCACCATCTCCACCACCACTGAAAAATTTGTAAAACAATTGAAGAAATTGAAAAAAAAAAACTAAACGGGAAAGAGAAAAGAGTGGGGATATTTTTGTAATTTCACATCATTTCTACTAAAAAAATTAACGCCATGTGCTTTTTCTTTTTCGTCCAAATTTTAAAAACTTTGGATGCTACAACAACAACAACAACAACAACAACAAGAAAAAAGCATTTTTTCCAACTAATTTGGTTCGGCTACATTGGATGCTATTTAGGTATTATAAAATCTTTGGGTGCTATTTGAAAATTAAGATAAACTTTGGATACTATTTCGTCCTTCCCCCAACAATTATGTGCCATCTAGCTTACAAATATTAGATGATACAGCTAGTTGTGCCTTTTCACCAGTTATTCATGAACTCTAACAACGCGTAGACAGTTAACGATAAAGCACCATGTACTGTAAGCAAACAAAGAAAGTTTCACGAAGTTCAGTATCAAATGTAAAACTAGAAGAATTCTCTTTTGTACGGACTAGAGCTACCTCCAATCAAACTGGCCACGAGTTAACTAATTTATGCATTCAAACCTTTTCTTTTCCGGTTGTAACTGAAATAGTAAAGGTGATGTGGGTGAAAATCTGACCGAATTAGGGCCACAAGATTGTGGCACGAATCTTAAAACTTTTAAGGGGATAACGGTAATTTCACAGCGAATAAAGGCCTGTATGAAAAATACGGATCATTCTCAGTCCCATCAACTCAAAACAAACCTACAAGGAGTAATATGTAGCTAATGAAGAGCAGTTCTAGTTAGTTAAAAACTCTTTGACCAAATCCACAATCCAAATGAAAGTTATCAATTAACCTTATCTCCTAATAATGAGAATCAGCAATTTAAACATAAAAGATACTCTTTTAAACATATCTTTTGTAACTAACTCATAGCCTATGGATACCCTCCACTTCCTTTAGAATCAGGTGATCATTATTTTGCCAAAAGAACTATGCTATTTTTTTTGCGTTCAGACTTGAGCGTTGGAGGATCTTTCGTCGGGGAATACCCCGATGTTTAAACTTCTTGTAGGTTTGCTAGAGCGATACTGACCGTCCAAATCAGATCCAAGCATCTATAATAGTTAGAAAATCAGATTAAGGAGCGGTTAACGACGATTAATCCCAATCAAAGTAATTAGATCTTAATAATTTTTCATTAAAGAATTCACATTATCTATTTGCTTCCATACAGAAAATAGCAGCAACAGATTAACGCCATCTATGGAAAATTACAAATCTAACAAACCGATCAAATTTCGTTGGCAAAAAACTACTTTTTTCGGCCATGGCTCCACAAACTGCTAGCCGACAAGCCAACAATCTTCTTCCATATCCTCCTCATACGGGCAACCGGTTCAACATCTTCATTAGTCAGAGCAACCCCCTCAACAGCCTGCTCAACCTCCCTCCAAAGGGACTGCACCGGGGGGCTCCCGACGAACTCATCCCGAACAGCGCCTTGTGCGGCATGTAGGTGAAAACATGGGTTCAGTCTACACCTCCACATCCTCTACGGTGCCCTCTGTGGCACCCTAGGCACAACAAGACATCTGCTAGATCATACTCACCCGATAACATAGATCTGACCTCCGAAATTGCATGAATGAAAGGCAAGTCCAAGACGAGGTCCCCTGTCCAGAGCACCAAAAAAGCAAGAGGAGCCCCTCACATCGAAGACAGGTCCAGAAGAACCGCTTCTCCTAGGGGCAAAGAAGATCTCCCTCTCATAGGGACGAAGAAGGTCTCCTCCCCTTTAGGAGCGAAGAAGTTTGACTCCAATAAGCCGACCAGTTCCCAGAAACAACAGGGAAGAAGAAGTACCCGTCACCAAGGCAGAGTTATGAAACTTCAAGGATGAGATCATTCAAGCCCTCCATGGCACCCCTGGCAGGGGTCGACGAACCAGCAATGGCCGCCATACTCATTTTCAACAGGAGGAGTCCCGCAGGTCTACTAGATCCAGGGAACAGGGTGACACAGTCATTGCCTCCAAGAAATGGAGGAACACCTAACACTAATAAGGCAAGACGAGGGATGCCAAGACAGAACACGCCATCTTTGATCCCCCTTCTCCAGGTCGATCCTCGAAGCCCCTATCCCAGCAAACTTCAAGATTCCAGTTTTTGAATCTTATAATGGTGAGACGAACCCGATAGATCACCTTTAGAGTTTCAAAACTCTCACAATGATTCATCAAGCCTCCGACTTCCTCCTCTGCAAGACATTCTCATCAACTTTGAAGGGATCAATACGGAAATGGTTCTCTTGTCTTTCTTCAGAGTCCATCTCCTCATTCGATCAGCTTAAGGAGCTTTTCCTTACTCACTTTGTCACCAGTCGCAAGACTGAGAAGACAAGCGCCTCCTCACTCGACCTGAAACAAAGGGATGGAGAGTCTCTCTAGGATTATGTCTGACACTTCACAGTCGAATCCCGATCCATCCCTTCGCTTAACTTGGCGGTAGCCACTACTGCCTTTAGGTACAATGTCAACTACGTCAACCTCAAAGCATCACTCTTCAAGAGGCCTCCTCGGGACTTCTAGGACCTTTTACAAAGGACTAAAAAGTACATCCAAGTGAAGAGATCATTCACCTATAAAACCAATGAGAACATTCATATAGGAACAAACGGAATAGTAAACAAAAGTCCTAGAAGGATGGTTCAAGCCAACGTCACCCTCCTCCGACCCCTCGCTTTGACAAGTCAATCCCCCTCAATACCAACATATCAACGGTATTCATGAAAATTGAAGGAGACGGGCTACTTCGACCCCTTCAAAGATGAACTCGATGAAAAGGAACATAAGGGATCAGAATCGATGGTGCCGATTCCACCGGGACCACGACCATGACATAGGGGAGTGTTGGAACCTGAAAGAAGAGATCGAAGCTCTCTTCCGTCGCGGTTACCTCCCCAAGTACACCTAAAAAGACAAGGTCAAACCTCCTCCGGTCCGGGGTTAAACAAACGCACAGAGAAAGATCCAAAGTCCCAAGACTCCAAACCTCTATCCATCCTCCATACCATTCATGGAGGACCAATGGGTAGAGGATCCAACTTCTCTAGAAAGGAGTTCATCCGAGAAGTCCACTCAGTGCACAACGCCCCCTGCCAAGAGCTCGGGAGGTTCAATAACTTACTCATACAAAGAACTAAAAGGGGTTCAGACTCCCCACTACGACGCTCTAGTAATCAGCTTCTTCCTGGAGAACCACGAAGTGAGCCGCATCTTGGTGGAAAATGGCAGCTCAGTAAATATACACTTCTTGGAAGCCTTCAACAGCCTCAAGCTCTTCAAGGACCATCTCAAACCCGTTGGGTACACACTCCATGGGATCTCCGGAACTCTGGTCCAGATCGAGGGAATAGTCATCTACGATGTGATTACAGGAAAATCCCCAGCTACTCGGACCGATGTCATAAACTTCATGGTTGTCAACATGAAGGTCGCCTACAACGCCATCCTCAGCCGCCCCATGCCTACAGCCATGTCTGAGCCGTTGATAAATTAGAAGAAGTGTCCTCCCTTGAAGATCCATACAAGTGCTTCCGAGTTATTACCACCCCCCCCCCCCCCGGGTGAATAACTAGTTACAAGGTCTACAAAGCTGTCTGCATTGAGCCTCATCGATTTGGAAACCTGGGGGACAAGGAGTTTTCAGGAGAGTATTTGACGAGTTTCAATGAGGGCGCTTAACACCAATCTCTAGAAATTCCTTCGAAACATTATAAGGCCAATATATATAATGGCTAGAGCATGTAATAAAGGTTAACCACCAAGGTAGCCACTTAGATTTAATCTTCAACAAAATATCATCATTTTCTTTCACAAAATTATTGTACTACTCTTCAGATGACAAGTAATGAGTTAGGTGTTCAGCTCCTCTTCCGAGCTACCCCAACAATTATCAAACCAAGGCAATGAGTTAGGTGTTAAGCTCATCTTTCGATCTCCTCCAACAACTCATCAACTCCAAGTAATGAGTTAGGTGCTCCGCTCGCTGCTCGAGCTCCTCTAACAACTCATCACCTCCCTACATGAGTTAGGTGCTCGGCTCTTATTCCGAGCTCCTCCAACAACTCATTGCCTCCCTACAATGAGTTAGTTGCTCAGCTTAGCTTCCAAGCTGCACCGCCCACTCATCAACTTATTGCTCCCTACACTGAGTTCGGTGCTCAGCTCCTCCTCCGAGCTATGCCTTCAAAAACTTATTGCCCCTACAATGAGTTAGGTGCTCAGCTCCTCTTTCAAGCTCCGCTACCCACTCATCAACTCCAAGCAATGAGTTAGATGCTTTGCTCATCGCTCAAGCTCCTTCAACAACTCATTGCCTCCCTAAAATGAGTTAGGTGCTCGCTCTTCTTTCGAGCTCCTCCAACAACTCATTGACTCCATACAATGAGTACGTTGCTCCGCTCATCGCTTGAACTCCTCCAACAACTCATTGCCTCAGTGCTCGGCTCCTCTTCTGAGCTCATCTAACAACTCATTGACCCCATAAGTACGGTGCTCCGCTCGCCGCCCGAGCTCCTCCAACAACTGATTGGCTTCCTACAATGAGTTCAGTGCTCAGCTTCTCCTCCGAGCTACACCTCCAACTCATCAACCCAAGCAATGAGTTGGGTGCTCAAATCCTCCAAGCTGCATTTGAATTAGGTGCACAGCTCCTCCTCCGAGCTACACCAACAACTCATCAACTTCAAGCAATGAGTTAGGTGCTCAACTACTCTTCCAAGACTACACTAACAACTCATTAGCTCAATGGTGAGTTTGGAGTCTAGATATTGCTGCTCCCACAACTCATTAACAGAAAGGCATGTTCGGAGTCTAGCTAAAGCTGCTCCTATGACTAGCCAACTCTCCAAAGGTGGGTTCAGAGTCCAGCTGGAGCTGCTCCCACAACTCATTAACTTAAATGTGGGTTCAAAATCCAGCTATAGTTGTTCCCCCAACTCTCTAACTCTTGAAGAAGTTAGCTCTTCCCTAAAGTTGCCCCCACAACTTGCTAATTCAAAACATGTTGAGCACGGAGTCTAGCTCCCCCCTAGAGCTGCTCCCTCGGCTCATCCACTCTAGATAGCAAGTTGTGACATAAAAGAAGTCTAAGAACCAAAGTACATTAGCTTGCCCTACGACTCCTCTCCACTCACTTATGACCATGGGGAAGATGAGCACTTTAGTTTAAAGACATGTTTCGCTTGTGATACCTCCTCGCTATAGGAATCCCAACTCGGCCACCCGAACTATCTGAATGAGGCACCAACCCAGTAACTTGAGTCTTGAATGTTCCGATCACGGGGTATCACAGGGGTTCATAAACGCCACTCGGGATCGAAAAGCCAAATCATGGAATAACTTTCCTTGGTTAGCCTCTTCACGAGAACACGATGTACTTCACGTCCCCATTCCTTCAATTAATAGTTTCAGCTGCTGGTCCATCTCAGTTGTGGCCACAAGCAAAAGCACGAGGAAGACGGATGGCATCAGCATCCCGAAGGTCTCCTCCAGTGAACACAACAATCTGCCAACAAAAAGAATGAGCAAAGTTACTATACCACTAAGTAAACACCAAGGACCCAGCTCCAATAAAATGAAGAGCGAAGAAATCCAACTACACACCAAAAGCTCTTACTCCAAAGGAACAACACAAGTGCTTGACACAAGAAAAACATTTTCATTCAACTAAAAACATGAGAAGAAGGCCGGATACTTCCTTTCCCTTCTCCCATACTACCCCCCCCCCCCCCAAAAAAAATAAATAAATAAATAAATAAATAAATAAACAAAGAAATAAACAAAAACTCATTTACTCCATGCATTGAGTTTGATGCTCTGCTCACTGCTCAAGTTATTCTAACAACTCATTGGATCCCCACAATGAGTTCGGAGTCCAGCACTTCTCTAAAGCTGCTCCCAAAGGTCACCAAGTCCAATCAACAAGCTCGGAGTCCAAGCTCATCCCTAGAGCTGCCCCTAAGCATTCATTCCGAATGGCTATTCCCTAGAGCCTTGCAATCTTCTTCCTCTAGTTCATCTCTCGAGCAGCCTTCTCTTTCCACTGTGGGTTTAGAGTCCAACTTTTCTCTAGAGCTGCTCCCAAAGCTCGCTAACTCCAAGGAACAAGCTCGGAGTCCAAACTTATTCCTAGGGCTACACCCTAAGCTCACCTTCTGAACGGATCTTCCCTAGAGTCTAGCGATCTTCTTCCTCTTGCTCGCCTCCCGAGCGGCATTCTCCTTCCACCGCAATTTCAGAGTCCAACTCTTTTCTTGAGCTGCTCTCAAAGCTCGCCAACTCCAAGCAACAAGCTCGGGGTCCAAACCACTCCTTAGAGTTGCTCCCTCAAACTCACTGGCTCGACTCAGTGGGTAGAAACGCAGAGAAGGCAAGAGTCAAGACAAAAATAATTCAGAAATCTTTATGAACCTGCTCTCTGGTGGTGAAGCTCCACTTTTTAGCTCATCGGGGGGCAAAGCTCCTCTTCGTAACTCCCCAGGGACGAAACTTCTCTTCTTAACTCCTCGGGAGCAAAGCTCTTATTCACAGCTCTTCGGAGGCAAAGCTCCTTTTCATAGTTCATCGGTGGCAAAGCTTCTCTTGTTAGCCAATCGGGAGCGAAGCTCCTCTTCGTAGCTCATCGGGGGCAAACCTTCTCTTCTTAGCTCATCGGGGGGCAAAGCGCTCATTCATAGCTCCTCCGTGGCGAAGCTCCTCTTCGTAGCTCATCTAGGGTGAAGCCTCTCATCGTAGCTCCTCCATGGCGAATCTCTTCTTCATATCTCCTTCGTGGCGAAGCTCCTCTTCGTAGCTCCTCAGGGGTGAAACTCCCCTTCATAACTCCGCCAGGGCAAAGATTCTATTCTTAGCCCATCGGCAGAAAAGCTCCCCTTCAGAGCCCCTCGGTATAAATACTCCGAGCTACTTAATCATGCCGAGTAGACACCCTCCCCGAGGTAAAGCACCTGGGAAAGCGTGCTCCAACCAGAACGAAGAAAATTACAATTCTCAGTCGCAGGATCTTCTCCCGAGCACTGTAGAAAAATACGTGCAAGCCACATGCCAAAACTGGCTGGAAAAAGAGTGCCAAAGCTGCCTCAAAATATGCATCAAAATACACACACAAAACGAGTGATAAAAAGAAAAGGACAGAGGAAAAGAAAAAAAATGATGATGTTAAGCATGACGTCAACATGGCGACAACCTCTAGAAAGCAAAACAAAATTTGCTAACGTCAGTGACACCGGTCAACAGCTAATTCGACCAAATCAACGCTTTTGGTCGATCTGAGTCGTCCAATTGCCTCATTTTGCGTGCAAATTGATCTTAGCCGTTCGATCAGCTTTAAAAGCCACCTTGCTGTCAAAACAGAAAAGACAAAAAAAAAATAATAAATAACAGCAGGCTGATGTCATCA
Source organism: Hemerocallis citrina (assembly GCA_017893485.1). Classification (NCBI taxonomy): domain Eukaryota; kingdom Viridiplantae; phylum Streptophyta; class Magnoliopsida; order Asparagales; family Asphodelaceae; genus Hemerocallis; species Hemerocallis citrina. The sequence continues at coordinate 196,141,610 of CM030365.1, forward strand.
TCCTCTGGGTCAAATCTCAATCCTCAGATCTCCCCAGAATTCGAGTCAGGTACAATTTATTATTTAATAATTCCTTTTAATAATTATTATTTTGGATAAAAGTAATTAGAAATTTCAAAAATAATTAAAATTTTTGAAAAATAATTAATAATTTAGAAAAATTAATTAAAATACAAAAGTTAATTGTACAATTCAGAAAATTGATTTAAAATTCGGAAAAAATATTTAAAATCTGGGAAAACTTCAGAAAATCTGGAAAACTCAGGAAAAAATCCTGAAAGTATGCAATGTTTCCACTACTCCTAGAAGCACCTAATGAGGTTCTGCACCTCTTTAATCGTCCCTGAAAGACAGATAGCTCATCAAATCATCTGAAACTAGGCAAACTACTCATCGAAGACTGTGATACCCAAACTTCAGGAGTGCAGGGCTTATGATGTGGGTGAAAATCTGACTGAATCAGGGACACGATTATGGCAAAAATTTCAAAAACTTCTTGGGGCATAATGGTAATTCACAGCGAATATAGGTCTGTATGAAGAACATGGACCATTTTCAGGTCCATCAACTCAGAACAGGCCTACAAACAAAGACTAATATGCATGCCATGAAAAGAAGTCATAATTAGTTAAAAACTCTTGACCAAATCCTCAATCCGAAATAGAGTTATCAACTAACCTTATCTTCTAACCATGAAAATCAATAGTTTAAACATAAAATATGATCTTTTAAGCTAATATTTTGTAACTAACTCCTAGACTATAAATATAGTCTCCACCTTCTGAGTCAGGTGATCATTATTTTGCCATAAAAAATTCCAATATTTTTTAGTTTTGTCTTGATCGTCAGAAGGGTTTTCGCTGGGGAACACCCCAGTGTTTTGGCTTCTTGCAGGTTTGCTGGAGTGCTCTTGGCCATCCAAATCAAATCCAAACGCCCATAATAGTCAAAAAATCAGATTGAGAGCATCCACAATGGTTTCTTATTTATGCCATTTTGCCATATTTTGAAGGAAAAAAAGACCCACAATGGTTTTCTATATTGCCATATTTTGAGAAACGAGTTACAGTTATCATGTTTGAGAAACAAAATGATGATTCTCAAAATATAGGGGACGAAATTACATGTTCGGTCTAAGGATTTTTTTTATAAAACTTCATCGGACGAAATAATCCGATTTTTTTTCAGATTTTTTTAAAAAAGATTGGACGGTACATGTTGTATCGTCCCAAAAAATCAAAAAAAATTACCGGACGTCCGAAGAGAAAAGTTCTCAAATGGGACAACCTATCCCGTTTGAGAACTTCCCCCACTTTTAATTAGTGTTTAAGGTCGCTTTCAACAATTAATTAAGGAATTAGTGTTTGTTTAAATATAATTTAGGTTAATTTAATAGTTAATTAATTTACTTAATGATATTTTAAATAGTAAACCCAATTTAATTATGAAAAAATTCATGGGACGGGACAACATATCTCGTCCCCTCAAAATTTTTTGAAAATTTACCAAAATATAGCAAACAACCATTGCAGCGTTTGCATATTTTTCTATTTGTCATTTTGCTATTTTGTCATATTTTGACGATGACTGTTGTGGATGCTCTTAAGGAGTGGTTAACGGGGACTAATTCCGATCAAAGTAAAGTTTAGATTTTGATAAATTTTCATTAAAGAATTTACATGATTTGATTGCTCCAACGCAGAAAATAGCAGAAACAAAAGATTGGAATGGATAACGGAACACTTCTTATTCGAGACCATACTATGACATAGCCCTTTGCTCATGAAAAGAAAATCTTTGTCTTTGGATATTTCATTTCAACCTCTTCTATACATGAACACTTGGACGAAGAAGCATCTAGCACGTTATCTATGTTCGATTTTTTGAATCCCAGATCCGAAATTTGCGAAGCCTCTTCCACCTTCACTTCAGCATCCTTTCTCCTCCCTCCACCGGCCTCCTTCTTCCTTTCTACCCGTTCACTTCCTCCGACCTCTTTCCTTCGCCGTCACCGGCCGAAAAAGCCATCTCTCGACCCTCCTCTCTCAACCTCCCTTGCCGAAACCCTTCATCCACCCCCTTCCGGTAACCCTCCCATCTTCCCCTCTTCCAACCAGCCCTGCCCACCTCCTCCCTCCGCCGATCACCTTCCTCCCTTCCCCCTCCCGGCCAAAACCCTTCCCTTCCCCTCTTCTCTCCCTCCCGGTCCGTAACCAATAAGAGAGAGAGGGGGGGTCCCTCCCTAATATCCAAATTACAACCAACTTACAATTAGCAATGAAATGTACCCTAGTTGGTCTAGACAACTGTTGTCAGGCAAGTTTATAGTTTGGGCTCCACTTTGACTATAGTTGGTCAAAGTAAGGGGTGTCTTTGGTTTCTTTCATGTCAGAGGATTCGCAAGGGTCAGGTGCGGCGTCTACCCTCACTGCGAAGTTGCAGTGAGAGTCATCGAGGGTGAAACGAGAGGATGAGAACGAGGACTCAATCTTGACATAGAGTTGTCAGATTAGTGGAGTACCTGCGGTATCTCTCATATGGTTCTTACACTTATCGTTTGGATCACTGCTGTGGGCGACGAGGGAGAGCGTACGATAGTTGGAGAAGATAAACGATGTACAAGCGAGGAATGAGAGAGAAAGTGAGCCCAAATTGACACGAGAAATTTGTTCTAGCAGGGGCAGCCGATCAGTAGGAATAGATTTCGATGTATTTTTTGTTTATCGGTTGGGATGTATAAGATCTGGAACCCAGCCTGTTGGGATCTGAACTTCATAGGCCTTATTTTTTATTGTATGTTTTGTTAAATTCTCTTTAATGAATCACCGGGGGTTTTATACCTACCGTTTAACGATATTAAAAAAAAAGCATCTAGCACACTCTCTCTCCTATTCGATATCATATACAAGCATTATCAACGGAGATTCTATTTATGTTGTTTGTGAGCGAGTGAGTGGCATGCATGCATTAGAATTTGGGATGAAGAGAAGAGAATGGGATGCTCTACTTATCTTGGGGAGAGTAGCAAGAGCAGCGCACATGGTGTTGTCTTCCTTTTGTGTGTAAATAATGATGAAAAGGTACAATGAAATAGTACATACTACTTTACTACACGGTCACTGACAACTCCTCCATGTGCTTCTCATAACATCCCAAGCATCCAATCTGAGAAGCCACCTCATAGTCTCTGCCCTGATAAATCTGCAGCACTCAAATAAAAACTGATCAGTCCTGAATCCCAGACTGCTCTGCCTGTCTTCTCTGTTTTCACCCCAACACCAATGGGGCATAATTCTTCCTTCTTAGTTTTTGATACTTTGAGCAGTTCGTGATAAGAAAAACTTTACAGACAATACTACATCAAACGAAAGGAAAGAAGTTTGTGGGGTTTGTGCCTCTTAATCCCCCCGGTATGCTCGATGTAGAGCTAAGAAGCTTATAATGCAGTCATGCGAGTAAGAAAGGAGGCTATGAATGCAAATACAAAATTATGTAAACTTAACCCTAGGTCGAAAATTTTCTAGATTAAGTTTACCAACCAGCAGTGCTGATTCAGTTAAAAATTAAAACTACTGATTGGTTTAATATATTTTCAAGAAATATAATAAGTTAACAGTCTCAATTAAGATTCAAGCCTAACATCAACAATTATACTTAAGCGTTCTTAACAAGCAAGATATTCAATAATGATTCGTACGCTAATTGACAAGTAGAAGCACACGCACTCAATGTATGTGGATGACAAATAATTCAGATTATATTCTAGAGATGATAAACAGTACCACAAGTAATGGAGGAATGAAAAGAAATTACCGGGGTTCAATGAGCGTGTCACCACCACGGATGGAGCGGAAGGAGGTGCTAGTTGTTGACGTCAATAGTGTTGTATTCTTCCATAGATCATTCATTCTCTCAATGTAAAAATTAGGGTTAGGGTTTGGATGAAGATTTGGTCATTAGGGTTTCGAATTTGAATTGGATTTGAGGATTTGGAGTAGGGGAAGGTTTCGATGGTGATTGATGGGCTGCTAGGGTGGTCAGAGGTGGGAGGGAAGGCATCACGGTGGTCAGCGGTATAAGCGATAATGGGGTGTGGCGTTAGGTTCGAGAGGAAGGGGGATCGGGGTGTCAAGTGGAGAAAGAAGGGGGCGCAAGTGGGGTTGCAGGAGCAGGAAGGAGCAGGAAGAGGAAATTTTGGTGGGGTTGTAGTGTTTTGAGAAGAAAGGGAAAGAGGCCGGTAGCGTATATGAATGGAGATGGAGGTGGGATCTAGGATTTCTTAGAGCATATGTATCACTGTTTTAAATTTCCTCCGAATTTCGGCCGAAATTTTGTTTCGGCTAGCTTGCCGATACGAAATCACATATTTTATACTTTACATCGTTTCGAACGTGAATGTCTATATTTCAGCAAAAAATACCGAAATATCGACCAAAATATTGTCGAAATGGCGAAATATCAGCCGAAATAGACAAAAATGTTATTGTGAATATATTTAAAAATTTTGTTTTACTTTTTACATGTATGTCTTTCAATATAGGATCTTAAGCTAAAATAATATGAGGATTTCGTATCGCTATTGTTTGTATATGCAAAATCAAGTAAGTTTATTAACTAATACATTTTTTCTAATCAATGCAAATTCAATTTAGTTATATACTTATATTATATTCTCCTCTATATTATTATTAAATTATGCGAAGACTTACCGTAATTAATTTATGTCATTAGTTACATTATACAGTATTTTATATGATAAATGACATGTAGGACATATAATATCTTATTTAGTAACAAAAATAATATTTATTGAGTATAGGAAATGAACATCTGATATGATCACATTCTCCCAAGATCTCCTCCGATATCTCCAATCCGAGACGAAGCACCCCTTGCCGAAACGAGTCCGAAATCCGAGATTTAAAACCATGATATGTAGTTGTTCCCACTCAAAATTTTCATATTTGGTTTTGAGAAATAGGAATTTTGAGTTGTGTATGTAATTGTTGAAACCCAAAATTTGGTCCAATGGTGGATGATCGTTTTAATTTTGAATCTCAGCCGTTGATTTTAAAATAAAAAAAACAAATTGAGTCCAAAACATTTATTAAAAAAAATTGTACGCATACAAACACATAATAATTCCTGTAAGCCCATTCCATCTCATCCCTTGTTCAAATAATCAAACCACTCTTAAATTAACTTTATATATGCATAAATAATCCTATAGGCTCTATTCCATAGAAATTAAAAACACAAAAAAGGGGGAAATCTAAGGGACACAACATCATGTTCCATCATATTGCGTCCGTCCCTTTTTTTCTTCTTTTTTTTATTTATTTCGCACGGACACAAGATCATCTTGCGTCCGATTTCTTTAGCGATTTTTTTTAGTCAGACGCAATATGATTTTGCGTTCAACACATTTTTTTTTAAAAAATGATCTTGCGTCCGACCTGTTTAATTTATTTCATTTTTTAAAAATTCTTCATAAGCACAATCATCTTGCAGCCGAGACATTTTTTTTCGAACGAACGCAAGATGATCTTGCGATTCCTATATTTGAAAATTTCCTTTATCTTCTTTCAAATATAAACGGCTACTGTTCAATTTTTTCCAAAATTTAAAAATATAGGAAACAACTAAAGCATCTCATTCCCTATATTTTCCAAAATTTGAAAATATAGGGAACAACTACAAATGCTCTTACAAACCCTAATGTTTTTTCAATATCTTACACAAAAAAATGAATGAAGAGTAAAACTCAATCACACAAAATTTTTAATCAATCAAAACATTACTTTTCATTAGGCTAAAGGCCTATCTATATATAGGCTCAAAATAAATCTCAAAACAAATCTCCAAAATATATCTCACTATGTAGAAAATAAAGGGTACAAATAGCAAAACTACTACAAATGCTAATATGAAAATAACTAGGCTAATAAAATAGTCATCCTAAGCGATGCATACGCTGATAGAAGTGCCCAAAACGTTTTGCACCAATGTCCTCATCACAAACTACCGGACATCGAGTCACTTACAATAGAAACAAGAATATAGGGCACTAATAAAACACAGAATAAACCAAACCTATAACTAAGTTGGAATACGGGTTGCAGCTAAAGCACCAACCAGGGTAACAAAAAACTAAACAGGAGCAGAACAAAGGCAAATGGTAAATGGCAAGTTCGAATTATTTAACATAAGGACCCACATGTTGATAGTGACAAATGTAGATGTTTTAGAGCCCTTGAGTTTGAATTGAGTTGTTCCAGATTCAGGGCTTATGATAATTCATTTGTGGTATATTCTTTACTGTTCTAATCAGAAAGTTACGTTGTGCATTGGGTACGGCTATCCACCTGTAACTCTTAACATCTTAACCGCACATTTAAATTCCAATATACATTAGGGTAAATTACAGTAAACTACTATACATATTTGGGTTTTTTTAATTTACTACCCTAATATTGCTTTATTGCACATGACTGCCATGAACTTACTTTGTGTTTACTTATACACCCGTCCATGAACTTGTTTTGTTTTGTTGTCTTTTTTACTTTGTTACCTTTGTTTATGGTAGTAAAGCAAAACAGATTCGTGGTAGTCTCCAGTAATTACCCTACATATTAATCCACTTCAATACAAGAAAGTTGGAGATGAACAGCCCATCACTTGCACTGCACGAGCTAAACAACTAAGTACATATATAATAACACTCATGATGACCAAAGGTAGGTGACAGATGTGCTTTTGTTGCAATGCCGAACTAAACCTATCTATTTGGAGGATAACACATTCGATGTTTTACCTTTTAAAAGACGAAGTCCACACCCATGACTAATTCAGTCTAAAGGTATTGTCCAGATCAGTGATGCTTATCAAATATTAGTAAAAGATACATGAGTTAATGATCATCTAATATATACCGTTAGAAGCTAAATAATTGCAAGTGTCATGCAATTGAAAGGTGGTTCTGGGAATCGTAATATATACATAGATAGATACATACATGCTACAGCTAGTTTCACTGCTGTGAAGTGTGAGCGATTTCTTCAGCATGGCCATTTGCTGCCCCTTCTCTATTAGGAGAACCTGTTCGCTGTACGGGTAGAAATATTAAAAGAAATGTCAGAATACAAAGACAATGGTGATGGTGGTGGTGATAGGGGTGTTGGTGACCTAGAGGCTATAAACAATATCAAAGAATGAAAACTCAAACAGGAAATATAAAATAACTGGACAAATTAGAAATGCAATCAAAGTAATATACAGCTTTTCAGAAAGTCATCCTTCAAACTCTGCAACATTATGATACCGGTAGAATCTGGTCTATGAAACTGATACCAACATCCAAGTTTTGTGTCATATTGGCTCCACTGCGACAGACTTTCCTCAATTCAAGGAGGCAAGATAATCATAATTTTGTCCCTATTTATAGTTAATATATTAAGATGGACTGAATATCAACTTTAAGGAGGTTATACTAAAAATCTATTTATTTTTAAAAAATTGGCACATCTGCATAGCATCAAGACCCTCACCTGGGCACCGCATAAGAGCAAACATATTTACAAGGAAAGAAAAGGATGATGGAGAAGAGATGAAGGTAGATTACCTACCCTCCATGGAAGGAGGAACAAAATGGGCCTAGAAATTGTCTGGCAAGAATAATACAAGTTCCACTATTCAAATTCATTTTTCAGTTTAGTGATCCAATAAATGGATTATCTATGCAAATCTCATGGAGCAAATACGGTAGGAGTACAATGAGGAAAACCGAGAAACCTAAATTAGTCCTACTAGGGCAAGATAAACTTACACAAATGTAACATAGTAAACTATAAAACACAGCAATGTAAAATGAAGATTACCAGGATCATAAAGTTTTGTGGGTGTCACTTTAACAAAGTTTGATTAGTCATGAGCAGATATGTGCAGCAAACAGTCAGCAAGGACAATGGAAGAGCAGTAAGACATTATTTTTGAGAAAAAATCATTACTCGCTTACTTAAAGATATAGTTTATTCGCATATACACGTGCAGCAAACAACCTGTAATATGTCATATCTGAATCTAACATTAAAGATAAGAAATGTTGTTCGAAATTAGTAAAACTGAAAACTTACCATTCGTTTGCTTATATATGGTTGCATCTTGAATGATACCTCAGGTTGCTCCTCATCCTTGAAAAGTTTTCGCTTCTCCATTTCAAATTCTTTCCTAGATTCCTTACGACTACCTGTTTGCCAAACTCTACCAAAATTTGGGAGCCAGTTTGCATCAACAGTGCTTGGAATTCTCTCCCCCCTCTTTTCCATTTCAAGTTCTATCCTTCTTTTCTCAGCCCATGCTGCTCCAACCCGCTTAGGATTCAACTTCCTTGACTTTGCTGTTTGAGTTGGGGTAGCAAGTTTGTCCAGAGGTGGTTCTTTAGTTGGCTGATGTAACTCATTTTCTTCACCCGCTTTTAGCCAGGGAGGCAAAGCTCCAGTATGAACATTTGCTTGAGACCCTTCAGAAGGGAATGAAATTCGACTCAGTGTCTGCAAGACTGAAACAAGGGGGAAAAGCACATGGATTAGCAGACACATCTTCAAAAGACATTTTGATTTAACTTAGCAGTAGAAAAGAAAATTAACACTCAATTGAAAGTTCTCTTAAGCATGAGATTTTGAATACCCTTGGTGCAATCTTCTCCAGAAACATTCCTTTGACACTCCTGTAAAATAACAAATTGTTATATGCAAATAATAATAGTATTATATATTCAGGAAACATGCAAATTATGTAATTAGAAGTATTTTGACACTTTCTGGATATACAAAAACAGAAGACTGGAACTTCATATTAGCAATAGAAGCATACAATTATGGGATATAATTAAACAATTATATTGTACAGCAGGATAACTTAAAACCTTGTACACCATGTTCCTGAGGAATAAATTCTGTGTGTGATAAAGAAAGTGGAAAGCAAAAAAGTTTAGAAAAATAGGTGGCTAGGATAACATGGATATTATGAATTAAACTGCATCGGACGTCAAGTAAAGAAGTTGTTGATAAACAGAAAATCTGAAAGGAATTCCAAATTCCTATGAGATATGCGCATATTGCAATGGCATGACTAAATCACTATTAACTCAGTTCCTTGTACATAATAAAACTGTTTTAATACAAGGGGTATAGCCGTGTGGTTCAAGATGTAGCATTGGAAGTGTTACAGAGGCTTTGGTTTATTGAGGATCACATCCCTCTTTCCCTTTCTGGTAATTTCCAGGCTACCAGCCACAATATATTGAAGCAAATAACAACTAATACCAATTGTTGTATGATTTGATAGAGAATCTCAATTCTTAATTACATCAATGTCTATCCATAATTACATTATTGTGCTACAGAGAAAAATAAATATTACAGAAAGCACAAAAAAGAAAGAAATATCTTACTGCGGATAGATATGTAATACCTCAAAAAAATAAGTTGAGGATCAAAAGCCCTTGGATCTATTTGCTTCGTAAAAAAAGGTACATAACTGTCTGCCCCTTCTGTTAATTTGGTAGGTTAAAGTCCGGCGGGAATAATATTTTACCACAAACAAAATCATTTATCAAGCCATTTACTATAAATTATCTGATTTACTAATCCTTCTATTGGGTTGAGCAAATAGTCAAACGGTTTGGCCATTACTCACAACGGGATGGAGAAACATAATTTTGACTTGGAACTTTCTATCTTTGTTTATCCCGGCCATTCCTCACGAGGGGATGAAGAAACATAATTTTGACTTGGAGCTTTCTATCTTTGTTTATCCCTGATGTTAATGATATCTTGAGGCTTGCAACGTAAACTTGGTATATCCACTACACCACCAATGACTTAAATATGTCTATCGTTAACTAATTGCCTGGCTCCAAGAATGATCAAAGCCATACACAATTGAAAAAAATGTTATCAGAATTATACGAACATAATTGAAGTATATTTCAAGATCTATCTCGAAAAAAGAATGTAATCCGAAATCTCTCTCTATTGACAAAGAATGTTATTCAAATGCATTTCAAGTAGTTGTAGTAAAAATGTAGAACCTGGCCTGTTGACCCTTTGGCTATTCTGGCGATGTTGCACATACCTAACTGTAACACTCTCAGTCATAATAAACATGCAGGTTCTGTTTTTCTTTCAGACTAATAAGACACTGAGAGATTTTTAGCAAAACTTGTTTGGTTTTCTAAGATCGCCTCGAGCTCTGGGTATTTTAGTAATCAATCCCCCTAGACAGGTAGTTTTTTTTTCAAATGAGGTCCTTGGTAACGAGACAAAGACTCCTTATTTATTTCACTTAAATTTCAATTTTAGAAAAAAATCAAAATCACGACTGAACATAAAAAGACAAACAAATCAAAGCTTAATCTAATGAAGTGTTACAAAGTAGAATGAAATGAATTGTATCAATATTTGGATTCTTTTGTATATATAGGTAATTAAGGCTTTATTTCAACTTTATGAGCTACATATCTATCTTCCATAATTTTGGTCTAGCTTCGGGACTTTTTGTACATATAGGAAATCAATGCTCCACTTTAACTTTATGATGTATATTGTCACATGCCACATGCCCACATACATGTCAATACAACATAACTGAAAATAACTAACTATTCTAAACTCTTTCTCAACTAATCCTTTAATACAAAAACTAAGCGTTACAATATGGATTAAAAACCTAGTGTTACAATAGGACCAACTATTCTGTTGCTGTGTTTTCTGTATGGAAGCAAACAGATGTTGTGAGTTATTTTAGAAACAATAAAAAAAATTGACCTTTTAGTTTTCGCCGATATTGACTATTTCCATCTGATCTCGACTCCTGAATTTGACTCCTTTGAACCGTTGAATCTGATTTGTATGGTGACGATTGCTCCAAATGATCAGCAAAAGTTTGAAACACCGGGGTTGACCCCGGCGACACACCCTCCAACGCTCAAGTCAAAACTCAGAAAATATGCGAGAGTTTTTAGTGGCAAAATACTGATTACCTGGTTATTGTGGAGGTCATGGGGTATTTATACTCGCTTAGAGAGCTAGTTTCAAGATAATGATTTACCTCTGCTTCCCGGTGTTTTGATAAAGTTGGTTATTCTTTTCTTCATGAAGAGATAGAAGCGGTTGTGGAGATAGAGTTAAAACTCTTCTCTTGACAAGAGAGATGATTTTTGAACCGTCTCTTATGGATAATTATGAGTTTAAATCATATTTAAATAATCATAAACTCATTTGTGTTGGGCTATTATGACAACCTTGTTAGCCAAGTCTTTTGGGTTGTTGGGCTTGAAAGAGACCAAATTCCTATTTACGAACCCGTTTCTAGTGAAATTCATCGTTTTACCCCTGAGAGCTTTAAGATTCGTGCCCGATTTGAGTGATCCCAATTTGGTTCTATTTTTACTTATATCACAAGCTCCCCACTCTCGAAGAATGAGTTTCACAGCCTTTGAGGAGTAGTTCGCCCTTTTTAATAGTTTACAGAACTTATCAAAGTTTTTGGGGACATTTGAATCTTGCTCGAGATGTAACGGTGCTATTCTGAGTTTGTAAAATATCCAGGATTATTTTTAGAATTTTCTGGATTTTCTAAATTTATTTCCCATTTTTAATCATTTTTTAAATTTTTTATTCAATTTCCAAATTTTTATAATTAATTTTTGAATTTATAATTAATTATTCTAAATTAATTATTACTTTTTCAGAATATTTTAATATTTTTCAAATTAATAATTATTTTTAAAAATTTTAATTAATTATTTTGAGTTTTAAATTATTTTTTGAAATTTTAAATAATTAATTCAATTTAATAATTAAATAAAAGAATTAAATTAATACCTGATGATGTGGCCGCATCGGAGCAGTTGAACGTGATGGGCACGCGCGTTGAGGAGATCGTAGGGTAGTGCTTCTCTTAGGTGTTATCCAGTAGTGAGTTAACCCGGTGCATAGCACCGGGTATGCTCAGGAGGAAATCAGGGCGCTTGATCATCACGAGCGCGAAATTTGAGGAGATCGGGTGGTCTACACATCACCTCACGCCAAAGTTAATCGGTGTCCCGGTTATCTGGTGTGGTGCCGGATATGGCACACAGTGGGTGACATGGTCAACGTTGACACAATTTTTTTTCTTGGGCCTTGGGCTTTCTCCCTATCTTTTCTTTTCTTTTTCCCTTTTTTTTAATGGGCTTTTCCCTGTGGGGGTCCAATAAAAATTAAAAAAAATTGAACGAGGAGGCTCGGCCTAGCGCTCGGGGGACTTCCTCTCCTCCTCTTCATTTTTCTCTTTCTTTCTTCCAGCCATTTTTCTCTCCTAAGAAACTACGCAAATTTTTTTCCTTCTCCGGCGAACTTTTCACCGTTACGGGTCACTTTGAAGGTAATTTTATAATATTTTATACTATGTCTAGAGTTTTATCGGGCGTCGACTACTCTTCAGATCGATCTATGGAGGAAGTGTCTACTTCCCAACCTAGCAGGACAGAGAAGGGAAAAGGGGTAGCGGAGAGGCCTCGTATGAAGATAGACGAGATTGTAGAGGTGGATAGGAGAGCTGACGAGTTTAGGAGACTTTTGTCCCCTTTAACGGGTCTCACCCGTGTCCGACAATACCCCGATGACTTGGGGAATCTAGTAGAGCACGGCCTTCGATACGAGGAGCCCAAGTATCATAAAGTGACTGAAGCCAACTCAGTTCCGATTATCTTATCGGGGGCAGATCTTAATATGATTAAAGACTATTTTCCTCAATGAGTACTGTTTCTTCTCTTTCGATGCTATTCATGTCGAGCTTTGCATCCTGATGCACCCCTTTGTCAGGAATGTCTTGAGATAGTACACAATTAGCCCGATACAGTTTGTGCTAAACATGTGGAGGCAGGTGACCGCCATCATTTTACAGTGTCGGGTTGTTGGTGTAGAGCCGAACTTAGCAGTGCTTCGGGCACTCTTTAATCTTCATCAAAAGAGCAAGTCAGAGTTCTGCTTCTACCTCACTCCTCATGCCGAGGAGAAACTGATTGAGATCCCGGACTGTATCAAGAATTGGAAATAGAAGTTCTTCGTGGTGCGTAGTCCTAAACCGTGGGGATCCCAACCAAATGGCAGATGGCAGTGCCGAAGCGAGTTAGGGTAAAGTCTGTGTTGGGGGAGGCAGAGAAAAAGTTATGCAAATACCTCCTTAGGCGCAAGCCGTTAGGGTGAAGGCAGGTCACAGAGGAGGTTCTCTTTCTTGGTGTCTGAGCCTAATAAACCCTAGTACAACTTTAGCTCTTTATTTGCTTAAGTATTTTAGTGTCTTGTTTTTTCGCATTTTACTTCTTATTTTGACATCTCTCCTTGTTTCCATTTGGCAGATACAGCAAGTATGGATTTCGCAGTGATCATGCCAAAGCACATCGAGCTCAGTTCTAAGGCATTCGATAGGCAGAAGAGAAAGCGGACGGTGATGAGGCCCGGGGGTGGGATGATAGCTAAGAGCTCATCGCCCACTACACATGCTGCAGACCTGGGCTCGCCCAGGGGTCTTCTAGGAGTGTGGCTCCTGGGGATGCTTCTATGACGTCTTTGCTCGAGTGGGAGCACCCGCCCCTGACCGCTTTTGCTGATGCGGCTCTCTCGGATCGATTGAAATCGATCTACACCCCGGATTGGACCATTAAGCTGCATGATGGTTTTTTCAGAGACGGGGATAGTTGAATGGAGGTAATTCGGCGTCTTTCGACTCCGAAGGACAGGGCTAGGATGGCTGTGGAGGGGCCCGATATCTTTGTCAGGGAGTTGGCTTGTACCAACATGTCGGTATGTGTTGTCGTTTTGCCCAAAACGGAGTGGCCGGTTCATAAGTGTTACTTCTGCTGGCCTGTCGAGTCTCTGAGTTTTGTTTAGTAAACGATGGCGACCACTAGGAAGATCCGTCGTCTAGTGGCGGGAGAAAATGGTCCGAGCAAATCCATTCCCCACATTGCGAAGGAGATGAGGCTTGACATAGAGCTGAGGTTGACTTTGGGTACCCGCTTGATGGAGGAGTACTTCTGGCAGGGGATGCATCGGCAGACGCAAGCTTGGGCATCGTTAAGGAGAGTAAGCCAATAGTATCCATGATTGAGAAATTTTCGTGCAACAGACCTCGTGCCTAGATGACTACCTCTTATTCCTTCATGTACCTTTTTAGGGCGTAATTGGCCTCTTCGGGAGAGAGGCATTGTCGGTAAGGTCGATCATCAACTTGGGTGTAAGAGTGCTTGTAGAGGACTCCTTCGACGAGTGTATATCTTTCAGCCCTTACCTGAATTTTCCTTACTTCTTTGGAGTCCGTAGGGAGGACTCCCTTGTCAAGGTAGGCGACCAAGGGTTTCATCCAGCAATCTCCGGGTGCTTGAGGGGTAATGGACATAAGCTCCAACATCTCTTCTTCAATGCTTGGCTTGAGTAGGACCTCGATAAGCATAGTATAGTCCAGTTCAGCGAACGATGAGGAAGCTAGCTTGGATAGGGCATCTGCTTGCCCATGGGCGGAGCATAGTGAGGGCCCGGGCCCCCCCAAAATTTTCAAAAACCCTTCATACTATTGGAAATTTTGAAGAAAAAAACCCAAAAATATTATGATTTGCCCCTCCAAAAAATTAAGTTTAATGGTTTGCCCCCCCTAAAATTTATGAAAAAACCCTTATATATATCTATATATAGCCATAAGATTTTTTCTTGGCCCCCCGGGCAAAATTGTTCTGCCTTCGCCCCTGTGCTTGCCCGTTTTTCTCGCATGGATGCGAGTGACTTCGACTTCTTTGAGAGTAGACATGAGTTTCTTTACGTAGGCCAAGTACTTGATCATGCGGTCATTTCTGGCTTTATACTCTGTGGATTTGGTTCACTACCAGTTGGGAATCGCTGAACATTCCGACCCTCACTTCCCCTACTTTTTTTGCTAGGAACCCGGTGGTGAGGGCTTGATACTCGGCCTCATTATTGAAAGCTGAAAAGTTGAGGCACAGTAAGTATTGGAGGGTGAACTCGTCGGGACCGAGCAAGATGACTCCAGCTCCACTCCCTTCGAGGCAGGAGGACCCATCCACGTAGACACTTCAAAGTGGGAGGTTACCTCCTTCCTAGGGGGTATCAGGAATGGTGCTTTGAGACTTTCGAATGATGCCTGTTGTTCTTCTCCCCACTCAAAATTCTTAGCTCCTCGAAGAGCTTTGGAGAATGGAAGGCACTTCTCTCCAAACTTGGAGAGGAAGCGCCCGATGACGGCGATGCAGCCGGTGAGCTTCTGAACTTTTTTGATGGTAGTCAGAGGAGACATGTCGAGTATAGCTCTGATCTTCTTGGGGTTGGCTTCAATTCCTCTTTGGCTTACCATGAATCCAATGAACTTCCTAGAGGCCCAAAAGGTGCACTTCGAGGGATTCAGTCTCATATTGTGTCTCCACAGTACATCAAAGGCTTCTTGGAGGTCGGTCACATGGTCTTCTTTCCTGAGGCTCTTCACGAGCATATCATCTACATATACCTCTATGTTTCGGACGATTTGCTCCTTGAAAACTTGGCTCACCAAGCACTAATATGTGGATTCAACATTCTTTAGCCCGAAGGGCATGACTCGATAGCAATAGAGTCCTTAGTCGATGATGAAGGACGTCTTCGGGATGTCTGATGGAAACATTTAGATCTGGCTATATCTCAAAAAGGCATCTATGAAGCTTAAAAGCTCATGGCCTGAGGTGTTGTCGATCAAGGTGTCTATGCTTGGTAAATGGAAGAGGTCCTTCGGACATGCTTTGTTAAGGTCGGTGAAGTCTATGCAGATTCTCCATTTGTCATTGGCTTTCTTGACTATTACAACATTCGCTAGCCACTTGGGGTAGCTAACTTTTTGAATGAAGCAGACGAGTAGGAGTTTCTCAACTTCCTCCTGACTGCTTGCTACCTCTCATGGGTAAATTTACAGTGCTTCTGTTGGACAGGCCTGACATTTGGGTTCACACCTAACTGGTGTATGACTAGATCTTCAGATATGTCTGGCATGTCTGAGGTGGTCCAGGCGAAGAGAACCCGATTTTTCCTAATGCAAGTGATGAATTGCTCCTTGACTTGATGGGGGAATGCCTTGCTCACCTGGAAACACTTAGCTTGATCCTCTTGGGAGAAGAAAATTTCTACTAGTTCGTCTACGGGTTTTAAACTGGCCTGTCCCCTATCGTGGGAGAGCTCCATAGCATCGAGGGGGAGGATGCTAGCCCCGAGCCACCAGAGATGGCATTGTAGGTGGACTTCATGTTGTGTCGACAACCATGAAATCGAGTGCTTCCGTGCGGGTAGTTGGAGTTTTTCCCACGGTTACATCAAGGGTTACTATTCTTTCAATCTAGACTAGAACTCGGGAGAATCTATGGAGGGTGTACCCGGCGGGTTTAAGGCGGTCTCACTTGAGCTTGAGACTCGAATACTTTCAGGAAGATGTTTACCAAGCTGCCATTATCTACCAGGATGCGGCGTACCTCATGATTGGCCATGCATATGCTGATTACAAGTGCATCGCAGTGAGGTGTTCGAACACCTTTGAGATCTTGGTCTGAGAATGTGATCGAAACCCCTGAGCTCTTGGGAGGGGGATGTTGTGCAGTGAGTTCACTTTACGGATAAATGCTTTCAATGAAGAGTTGGACAATCCCCCCATAGGTATTCCATGGATGGAGTGGAATACCTCCATGCATCTAGAGCCATGGAACTCAGAAGGCCTCTCTGGTCACTTGTTGGCTCCTCCTATAGGAGGAGGTTCGGTGTTGTTTCTTTGGGCGATCTTGGCAAGGTATCCTCGTTAGCGGGTCTTGAGCTCGTCTTTAAGGGCTCGACAGTCATCTGTTAGATGTTCGTGGTCTTTGTGAAAAGCATACTTATTCTTATCCTTTCTTCTGCTTGAGGCGTTCATCTTAAGGGGAGGTTAAAGAAGTCTCTTCTTATCGACTTTCATGAGAATTGTAGAGATGCTAGCATTCAACGGAGTGTACTTCTCAAAATGAGGCATTGGGGATGGACGATGCTAGCCTGTGACATCCTTCTAGGTCTTCCTGGGTCCGTCTTCATTGGTGCTTTTTCGTTTGTTTCCGGATGAGGGCATTTTCTATTCTTAGGGTCGAATAGCATCTTCCACTCGGATGTACTTCTCGACTCTTTGAAGAAGGTCAGAGAAGTCCCGAGGGGATCTTTTGAAAAGGAAAACTTTGAGGTGATCATGATTCACATTGTACATGTACACAGCCGTGGCTACGGCTGAATCGAGCGACGGGATGGATCGAGACTCGACTGTGAAATGTCGAACATAACTTTTGAGGGGCTCCCCGTCCCTTTGTTTCAAGTCAAGTAGGGAGGCACTTGTCTTCTCTATGTTGCGGCTGGTGATGAAGTGTGTGAGAGAGAGTTTCTTAAGCTAATCGAAGGAGAAGATGGACCCTGGAGAGAAACGAGAGAACCACTTCTATGCTGATCCCTTTAGGGTTGCTGAAAAAGTTTTGCAGAGGAGGGAGTCGGATGCTTGGTAAATCATCATGAGAGTTTTGAAACTCTCAAAGTGGTCTACCGGGTCGAACTCTCCGTTGTATGACTCAAAGGCAGAAATTTTGAAGTTGACTAGAACATGAGCCTGATGATTTTTCTGGAGATGGGGGGTCAAATGGGGCGGTATGTTCCTTCATGTCTTTCCTCTTCTTGTTTCAGCAGTGCTAGGCGATCTTCCATCTTTTAAAGGCACTGAGGGATAGCGTTGTCTTCTTCATCGGATCTAGTGGACCCATGAGACTCCTCACATCATAGTGTGGAGTGGTGAAGGCTAGTTAGTCGGGTCTTGCTAGGAACGATGTTGAGAGCTTAGAAGATCTCGTCTTTGAAGTCTCAAAATTTTGCCATGATGATGAGTGCTTCTTCCTCTCTACCTCTCCTAGGAGATGATCGACTTGTTGGAGTTGGGTTCCTTCTCCTGCGAGGAGGAAGCTTTCTTTGTTCCCTGAGAGAGTGATGGCTTTTTCGCCCTTTAGGAGAGAGGGTTCTTCTGCATCCCTGACTTCAATGAGAGGGTCTCCTCATGCCTTTCTGGCGTGCTAGATGGGGGACCTCGTCCTGGGCTCGCAGTTCGTTCACGCGGCCTTGGCAGTCAGACTCCTGCTGTATGGAGATTATGATATAGCGGAGGTCCTGTTGTGTTTAAGGTGCCCTGGGTGCACCGTGGAGGGCGTGAAGGTGTAGACCGACCCTCTGTTATCACCAATGAGCTGCACACGGTGCTGACTTCTTCGAGAGCCTCCCGGTGGCACCTCTCTAGGTGGAGGCTGGGTAGGTTGTTGGGGCAGTTCCGACTGAAGAGGTTGATCTGGTTGAGGAAGTTGATCCTGTTGAGAGGTAAGAGGGACATCTTCATGAGAATGAGGTGGAGGAAGAGGGTTGCCTCATCAGCTTTGGGCCGCCGCCTTCCCTTTTTCCTTTGGAGGCATGACTGAAAACAGTTTTTTACCGGCGAATTTTGGTCGGATGGCTTTTCTATTCCTACAGAGAGCGCCTATCTGTTACTGTTTTTTTCTGTGTGGAAGCAAACAAATGTTGTGAATTTTTTTAGAAAAAATAAAAAAAACAGACCTTTTAATTTTTGCCGATATTGACTATTTCAACTGATCTTAACTCCTGAATCTGACTCCTTTGAACCGTTGGATCTGATTTGTATGGTGATGATTGCTCCGACCGACCTGCAAATGTCTGAAACACCGGGGTTGACCCGAGCGACAGACCCTCCGACGCTCAAGTCAGAACTCATAAAATATGCAAGAGTTTTTAGTGGCAAAATACAAATTATCTGATTCTTGTGGAGGTCATGGGAAATTTATAGTCACTTAGGGGGGACAGTTTCAAGATAATGATTTATCTCTACTTCCCGGTGTTTTGATTGAGCTGGTTATTCTCTTCTTCATGAAGAGATAGAAACGATTGTGGAGATAGAGTTAAAACTCTTCTCTTGATAAAAGATATGGTTTTTGAACCGTCTCTTATAGATAATTATAAGTTAAATCATATTTGAATAATCATGGACTCATTCGTGTTGGGCTATTATCCGTTTTGGGTTGTTGGGCTTGAAAGAGACCCAATTCCCATTTACGAACCCATTTCTAGTGAAATTTACTGTTTTACCCCTGAGGGCTTTAAAATTCGTGCCCGATTTAAACAATCCCAATTTGGTTCTATTTTTACTCGTATCATATTCCTTTTTTTAATTTCTTTCTAAATAATCTGGCAGCTTCACATACTTTACATACTCTGCATGAACTATGAAGCCCTACCCACCACCTTAGAAGCTTCAATAGCCTCATCCCTTCCTTACAAAAGATCCCTTAGGCCTCAGACCTACGACAAACATGTCCAATTAGCCTCATCCCTTCCTTACAAAAGATCCCTTAGGCCTCAGACCTACGACAAACATGTCCAACAAAAGTTCCTCTTATGGGGCTGCAATGGTTCAAAAGTATCATCTTTTTATCCCTTGGAATTTAAAAACTTGTTACCTCTCAATATATCCTAACTCCTAAATTTTCATTTAAGGACATTTCAAGACTGAAATCCTAACTTGACTGCTAAAATTACTAAATATAAAATATAATATCCTATCTACTTTCTACTTTCTACTTTGTGAATAATTTACCTCTAAAATAAATTGGTAGTAAAGAACATAACAAGAAATAGAGCCCCATAGTTTTCTAAAATTCCCGACTTGAACAGGAGGTATAAATGGTATAGGGAGTCACACTATGTAATCCTTACTAAATTAAGCAGGGCACCTGCAAGAAACTAATATAAATAAGTACTTAAAATCAATATTCTCTGAACAAGATCATCAGAATAGTATTCTAAATAAATAATATAGCCATCTAGATACATTTATTAAAAACATTTAAAGCATTAGCGTGCAATAAATGGTACACACTTCAACTAAAAACACTGAATATAAAGGAGCTTACTGTTCCATTTGTTTGACGCTGACCGGCTATATTTTTTCCATTGTTGCTAAGCTGCATGGGTTGTTTACCTGTTTTACAACAAAAAGAAGTAAATATATTAAACATAAAGCATCAGTATAAGAAGAGAGACTCAAGAATAGATAAATAAACGGTAGCGATGAAATTCTAGTAAAATTACCTTTTGAACTAATGGGAATCAGCTCTCTGGCATGCAAATCTTGAATACTCGTATTTCCCTGCAAGCCCACTGACAAAGCAGCAGCATCATATGAAATCAAGCAAGAATATGCAGCTCCATCAACTCCGTTAACTGCTTGATGATGTAATCTATACCCCTCATTGGTAAGACTTTGTAAAGGGACAACAGCATTGTAATTATTTGAATTAAAACAACTGTTAGAATGGTTATCAAAATTATCCACATTTTTAGCACTAATTTCATGTTGGATATCTTTTGCTGGTCCAGGTGGTTGCCCAATATGTCCTTTGCTTGACGAGGATGCTGCGCTTTTCAGCAACTTGCAGCCCTTCTCCCACTGCAATTATCCCAATCATAATAAGTTCATAAAATAAAATCATATTAAAATATTCAAGGCTAGTCAATGCAATATCTATTTCCACAACTGCAACTCAAACATAGGAGTGTTACGTGTGTATCTAGTGTCCCATGACCACCACGTCATCAAACACAGCATGAACGTGGTATATACAATATAACTGATTTCAATTCCCTCGTATTCCTAACCTTCTTGGAATTACAATTTATCAATTTGTGTGTCGTAAACACAATTAAGACAACATCCATCCAAGGCATAACAATTTCACAAATCACCAATCTGTTCATGAAACTTAAGACAATTTAGGGAGAGATAAAGAGATCCAATGCAGATACTCTTTGATTTATAGGTCAATGTCGATTGCAAGTCAATGCACAACTCAAAAGGCTACTACTAGTCTATGGAAACACAAATACTTCGATTTGTTAGTAGTGCCATGTCAAACACTTGTTCTACACATGAATCCAATATGACAATAGCTATTCTATACTTTTTTCATAAAATTTCCATGTTATGATGTTGTGTCGCACTGTGTCGGCATGTCTGTGCTTATTCTTCTTACTTCATAGCTACTATCATGTGTGGCTGGATGTCCATGTGTAGCTCATCTTACATCGCCCTCGATGCATAATATTGGTTGTAGGCCTATATGCCAGTACTAATGGGTATAACAATGAGGTTTACATCTTCATAGGCGACCATATTTTAGGCCAATATCTCTATAACAACACTGCATAAGGACCAAACATAGTAGTAACACATAAATCTAGTGATAGTTAGGTACGCTACAACTACATAGTACATAGTGTTGGAAGAAAAACGAATTTTTTGCCGTCAGAGGCCACTTTTTGAAAATATTTGCGTTTAAGGGCCAGTTTCTAAACTATTAGCGCTCGTGGGCTACTCTGCGCCACGTCAGCACCGGCCGCTATTCCCAATAGCGACCTCTTCATTTTTGAGGTCGCTAATGGGAATAGCGGCCTATGTTTTAAATTTTTTTTGAATTTTTTGTCTGTCCGTATTCCCACTAGCGATCTTAGTATATGAGGTTGCTGATGGGATTAGCGACCTCAAATGAATGTATTGAGACACCTAGCAATTTCTAGAGAGTTTTTGTTCTCTTTGGAAAAAAAAAATTAAAACTGTGATCGCTATTAGGAATAGCGAGCTTAGTATATATGAGGTTGCTAATGGAATTAGCGACTTTCAATGAACTAAGGTCGCTATTCCCAATAGTGACCTCAGTTATAAAATTTTTTCCCAAGAGAGCAAAAGCTCTCTAGAAATCACTAAGTGTTTCAATACATTCATGCTATTCCCAATAGCGACCTCAGTTATAAATTTTTTTCCCAAGAGAGCAAAAGCTCTCTAGAATCGCCAAGTATTTCAATACATTCATTTGAGGTCGCTAATCCCATTAGCGACCTCATATAAACTAAGGTTGTTATTCCCAATAGCGACCACAGTTTTATTTTTTTTTTTTTCCAAAGAAAACAAAACTCTCTAGAAATCGCTAAATGTCTCAACACATTCATTTGAGGTCGCTAATTCCATCAGCGACCTCATATATACCAAGGTAGCTAGTGGGAATAGCGACAGCAAACAAAAATTCAAAAAAAAATAAAACATAGGCCGCTATTCCCATTAGCGACCACAAAAATGAGAATTTTTTGCTGTCATAGGCCACTTTTTGAAAATATTTGCGATCATGGGCCAGTTTCGAAACTATTAGCGCTTGTAGGCTAACTTGTGCCGCATCAGCAGCGGCCGCTATTCTCATTAGCGACCTATTCATTTTGAATGCCGCTAATGGGAATAGTAGCCTATGTTTTAAATATTTTTGAATTTTTTGTTTGCTGTCGCTATTCCCACTAGCGACCTTAGTATATATACAGGGCCGGCCCAACACTTATTGAGGCCTAAAGCAAACTCCAAAATGAGGCCTTTTAAAAGTTTATAATAATATTTTGTTAAAATTAATATATTTTATTTAAACGTTATCTTTCGGGCTTTTTAAGATGCAAAATCATTTATTATATTATTGTAATCAATTTCACTTAACATTTCTTTTTCAATTGATAATAAAGCCAATCCATTTAATCTTTGTTGAGACATTGTTGATCTTAGATAAGATTTTATTAATTTTAGTTTTGAAAAACTTCTTTCCACCGAAGCAACAGTTACGGGAATTGTTAACATTATTCTATAAGCAATATATGCATTTGGAAAAGAATCAAGTCTTTTAATATAATTAAGTATGTCAATTGGTGTATCATTTCCACTTGTATAATTTCTCTTAAAATTTTCAGTTCTAAAAATAAATCTAACCCAACAATATTTGAGTTGTCGTCATATTTTAATGATCGTTCAAGTTTAACACAATCTTCTTTTAAAATTTCAATTTCTAATGACCTTAATTTCTCAATACTAAATAGAAAACCAAAAATATCTTGATATATTTTAAATTGTTCAAATCTACTTTGGAATGAAATAATTGCTTTGATCTATTATGTACAAGAAGTAGTCAGTTTTAAATGATTCTTCAGGAGATTTTAAAACTTCATTGTCCATAATCTCATCAAATTTTTTCTTTCTACGAATAACACATTTTTCACGAAACTTGGGTTCTATATCCATTTCAATAGCAATTTCTTTAGCAGAAATTATAGCATTTTCTAATCCATCTTCCCTATATTTTTCAAAAAAAAGAAATAAGACCTTTCAATTGTTCTATAGCAACATCTATCTGCATATCCTTTGATTGAAAGTTTTTACTAACTGAATTTACCGCAAACAATATCTCATACCAAAAAGTCATGCCTAACAAAAACTCAAAATTTTCAAGCTCATAAATCGCTAAACATTCAGCTTCACTTTTTATTTTAGGTTCATCATTAACTTCACCTAATTTCAATAAAGCATCTCTTATTTGTGAAGTTTGAAATCTGAAAGCTTTTACACTTTCAACACGACTTTCCCAACGTGTTTGTGACAATGATTTAAGAGTTAGGCTAGGGATATGATCTTGTAGAATTTTCCATCTTTTAGTTGAAGAAGAAAATAGTGTATATATACGTTGCAACACTCCAAAAAAAGATGTAGCTTTAAGACAACAATTAGCCATATCACAAAGTACCAAATTTAAACTATGACAACCACATGGAGTATAAAATTAATGATCTAGGATTAATGTCTAAAAAACTTTTTTATAGTGTATATATACGTTGCAACACTCCAAAAAAAGATGTAGCTTTAAGACAACAATTAGCCATATCACAAAGTACCAAATTTAAACTATGACAACCACATGGAGTATAAAATTAATGATCTAGGATTAATGTCTAAAAAATTTTTTTGAACACCTTGATGTTTTCCTTTCATATTAGACCCATTATCATAACCTTGTCCTCTCATATTACTAATATCAAGTCCAATAGTATTTATTTCATTAATAATAGCATAAAAAGGACCTTTTCCAGTTGTATCATCTACTTTTAGAAATTCTAAAAAATATTCATTGATTTGTACTTTGGTTGAAGAAGTATCCACACATCGTATTACAATAGACATTTGTTCTTGATGACTTATATCAGGAGTGCAATCAAGTATGATTGAAAAATATTTGCATTCAAAATTTTTATTAAAATTTTAGTTTTAATTTCATTTGCTAGCAAATTTATTAATTCATTTTGTATTCTATGTCCAAGATAATGATTATGAATTTCATTATCTTTAATTCGACGAATGTGTTCTTGCATTATAGGATCAAATTCTGCAATCATTTCAATTAAGCATAAAAAATTTTCATTATTTTCTTGATATATCTTTTCGTTTGTCCCACGAAAGGCCCCAAGTTATTTTTTCCAAGAGTTTTAACAACTGAATAATTCTAAATAATACATTCCTCCAGTGCTCCCTATCTCTATTTATTCTTTCTTGAACATGTTTGTCAATTGTTTTATTTTTTAACAATCTCATTTCTAAATCACTCCATGAACTCATATTAGTGATACGCTCATTACTTATCTCATGACTCTTCAACTTAAAACTAATATTTCTCCAATCCCTACTACCTTCACATGCTAATTTACTTGTACTAGAAAGAGAATTAAATAATTTACAACAAAAACAAAATACTTTATCTAAATCTTGGGAATATACCAACCATCTTCTTTCCCGCATTTCTCCGTTGGACAACTTTTGAATGTAAAGTGAGAACGAAAAATGTCTTGCAAATTCATCCTTAGGAAAATCTATATCGGTAACTTTAATTGGACCATTTTCTACTAATAAATCTCTCAAACTTGTATCAATATTTGTCCATTGACTTGGATCAAATATATTTTTAATAGTGGATTCTTCTAATATTTCTTCTCTATCTTCACTATGAGTATGAGAATCAATACAATCTTGTTCATTAACTAATACTTCTTCTCTATTTTCATTTTCATTAGTAACTTGTTCATCAACTAACATTTCTTCTCTATTTTCATTTTCAATAGTAACTTGTTCATCAACTAACATTTCTTCTCTATTTTCATTTGTGTCTGCATTGTTAACTTGTTCATTGACTAATTCATTATCTTTTTTATTTGTTTTAACAAATTTATCTAAAGCACCTTTTTGTGATTCAATTAAAGCTTCAACTCTTTTTTTTTTTGAGTTTCGAATAACCCGATTCAAATTTCCTAGTTGACATTTATATTATTATATATTTTTAAAAAAACAATAAAAATTAACACTAAATAAAGAGATTATAGAAGAAAATTAGATATATAGAATTCAAATTAAATAGAGTTATAGATGAGTTAGAACAATACAACCTAATCGCCACTGTGGCTGCAGTCAAGCGGGGCCGAGGTTGCGGGGGTCGGGGGGAAGCGAGGCAGCAGGCCCGGTCCAAGGCCCAAGCGACCAAAGCCCTTGCTTTGGGCCTCTATTTTTTCCCCTTGTTTTAGGCC
This sequence comes from Hemerocallis citrina, assembly GCA_017893485.1. Lineage (NCBI taxonomy): Eukaryota > Viridiplantae > Streptophyta > Magnoliopsida > Asparagales > Asphodelaceae > Hemerocallis > Hemerocallis citrina. The sequence continues at coordinate 196,167,172 of CM030365.1, forward strand.
TCCAGTTTTTTTTGTTCTGCTGAAAATATCTCCCGCCTATTCACCTTCCTTGGTTGTCTACTTGTCTGTCTCTTTGGTTTCCGAAAATGGCTCTTTGATTTCCAAAAAAACCTCTTATTAAATTTCTATAATTAATAATCCCCCAAAATCAAATCCCAATCCAGCCACATCTCTCTCTGATCTCTCTCTCCGAAATTCTCTCTATCTCTCATCTCCGATCCGATCGCTCCCACTCCCAGCCTCCCTGATCCGATCCGATCGCTCCCAGCCACATCTCTCTCTGATCCGACAACTCCCAGGCTCCCTTAAGGCCTCAACGACTCCACTTCCCTTGCCCAGTCGGCACCACAGCGGCTCCGCCTTGCTTCCCCCGCTCCGCTCGAGTGCAGGCTGTGCAGCCACAAGGCCCACAACCTGCGACCAGACCACAATCCGCTCGAGCCTCGAGTGCAGTGACTGCAATCTATAGTCGCCAATTTTTCCAGTCGAGTGCAGCGGCTGCAGCCACAAGGCCCACTTCCAGTTTCTGTTCCAGTTGGCGCGGCCTCGCTTCCAGTTTCTGTGCCTGAGCGCCTCCACCTCGCTTCCCCCCGACCCCCGCAACCCCGGCCCCGCTCGACTGCAGCCACAGTGGCGATTAGGTTGTATTGTTCTTAACTCATCTATAACTCTATTTAATTTGAATTCTATATATCTAATTTTCTTCTATAATCTCTTTATTTAGTGTTAATTTTTATTGTTTTTTTAAATATATAATAATATAAATGTCAACTAGGAAATTTGAATCGGGTTATTCGAAACTCAAAAAAAAGTTGCAGCTTTAATTGAATCACAAAAAGGTGCTTTAGATAAATTTGTTAAAACAAATAAAAAAGATAATGAATTAGTTAATGAACAAGTTAACAATGCAGACACAAATGAAAATAGAGAAGAAATGTTAGTTGATGAACAAGTTACTAATGAAAATGAAAATAGAATGTTAGTTGATGAACAAGTTACTAATGAAAATGAAAATAGAGAAGAAGTATTAGTTAATGAACAAGATTGTATTGATTCTCATACTCAAAGTGAAGATAGAGAAGAAATATTAGAAGAATCCACTATTAAAAATATATTTGATCCAAGTCAATGGACAAATATTGATACAAGTTTGAGAGATTTATTAGTAGAAAATGATCCAATTAAAGTTACCGATATAGATTTTCCTAAGGATGAATTTGCAAGACATTTTTCGTCATCACTTTACATTCAAAAGTTGTCCAACGGAGAAAAGCGTGAAAGAAGATGGTTGGTATATTCCCAAGATTTAGATAAAGTATTTTGTTTTTGTTGTAAATTATTTAATGCTCTTTCTAGTACAAGTAAATTAGCAAGTGAAGGTAGTAGGGATTGGAGAAATATTAGTTCTAAGTTGAAGAGTCATGAGATAAGTAATGAGCATATCACTAATATGAGTTCATGGAGTGATTTAGAAATGAGATTGTTAAAAAATAAAACAATTGACAAACATGTTCAAGAAAGAGTAAATAGAGATAGGGAGCATTGGAGGAATGTATTATTTAGAATTATTGCAGTTGTTAAAAGTCTTGGAAAAAATAACTTGGCCTTTCGTGGGACAAACGAAAAGATAAATCAAGAAAATAATGGAAATTTTTTGTGCTTAATTGAAATGATTGTAGAATTTGAACCTATAATGCAAGAACACATTCGTTGAATTAAAGATAATGAAATTCATAATCATTATCTTGGACATAGAATACAAAATGAATTAATAAATTTGCTAGCAAATGAAATTAAAACTAAAATTTTAACAAAAATTTTGAACGCAAAATATTTTTCAATCATACTTGATTGCACTCCTGAAATAAGTCATCAAGAACAAATGTCTATTGTAATACGATGTGTGGATACTCTTCAACCAAAGTACAAATCAATGAATATTTTTTAGAATTTTTAAAAGTAGATGATACAACTAGAAAAGGTCTTTTTATGCTATTATTAATGAAATAAATACTATTGGACTTGATATTAGTAATATGAGAGGACAAGGTTATGATAATGGGTCTAATATGAAAAGAAAACATCAAGGTGTTCAAAAAAGATTTTTAGACATTAATCCTAGATCATTAATTTTATACTCCATGTGGTTGTCATAGTTTAAATTTGGTATTTTGTGATATGGCTAATTGTTGTCTTAAAGCTACATCTTTTTTTGGAGTGTTGCAACGTATATATACACTATTTTCTTCTTCAACTAAAAGATGGAAAATTCTACAAGATCATATCCCTAGCCTAACTCTTAAATTATTGTCACAAACAAGTTGGGAAAGTCGTGTTGAAAGTGTAAAAGCTTTCAGATTTCAAACTTCACAAATAAGAGATGTTTTATTGAAATTAGGTGAAGTTAATGATGAACCTAAAATAAAAAGTGACGCTGAATGTTTAGCGACTTATGAGCTTGAAAATTTTGAGTTTTTGTTAGGCATGACTATTTGGTATGAGATATTGTTTGCAGTAAATTCAGTTAGTAAAAACTTTCAATCAAACGATATGCAGATAGATGTTGCTATAGAACAATTGAAAGGTCTTATTTCTTTTTTTGAAAAATATAGGGAAGATGGATTAGAAAATGCTATAATTTCTGCTAAAGAAATTGCTATTGAAATGGATATAGAACCCAAGTTTCGTGAAAAACGTGTTATTCGTAGAAAGAAACAATTTGATGAGATTATGGACAATGAAGTTTTAAAATCTCCTGAAGAATCATTTAAAACTGACTACTTCTTGTACATAATAGATCAAGCAATCATTTCATTCCAAAGTAGATTTGAACAATTTAAAATATATCAAGATATTTTTGGTTTTCTATTTAGTATTGAGAAATTAAGGTCATTAGAAATTGAAATTTTAAAAGAAGATTGTGTTAACCTTGAACGATCATTAAAATATGACAACTCAGATATTGTTGGGTTAGATTTATTTTTAGAACTGAAAATTTTAAGAGAAATTATACAAGTGGAAAATGATACACCAATTGACATACTTAATTATATTAAAAGACTTGATTCTTTTCCAAATGCATATATTGCTTATAGAATAATGTTAACAATTCCCGTAACTGTTGCTTCAGCGGAAAGAAGTTTTTCAAAACTAAAATTAATAAAATCTTATCTAAGATCAATAATGTCTCAACAAAGATTAAATGGATTGGCTTTATTATCAATTGAAAAAGAAATGTTAAGTGAAATTGATTACAATAATATAATAAATAATTTTGCATCTCAAAAAGCCCGAAAGATAACATTCAAATAAAATATATTAATTTTAACAAAATATTATTATAAACATTTAAAAGGCCTCATTTTGGAGTTCGCTTTAGGCCTCAATAAGTGTTGGGCCAGCCCTGCGAGGCGGAGGCACTCAGGCGCAGAAACTGGAAGCGAGACCGCGCCAACTGGAACAGAAACTGGAAGTGGGCCTTGTGGCTGCAGCCGCTGCACTCGACTGGAAAGACTGGCGACTGCAGACTGCAGTCACTGCACTCGAGGCTCGAGCGGATTGTAGTCTGGTCGCAGGTTGTGGGCCTTGTGGCTGCACAGCCTGCACTCGAGTGGAGCGGGGGAAGCGAGGCGGAGCCGCGGCGGCGCCGACTTGGCAAGGGAAGTGGAGTCGTTGAGGCCTTGAGGGAGCCTGGAAGTTGTCGGATCAGAGAGAGATGTGGCTGGGAGCGATCGGATCGGATCAGGGAGGCTGGGAGTGGGAGCGATCGGATCAGAGATTAGAGATGGAGAGAATTTCGAAGAGAGAGATCAGAGAGAGATGTGGCTGGATTGGGATTTGATTTTGGGGGATTATTAATTATAGAAATTTAATAAGAGGTTTTTTTGAAAATCAAAGAGCCATTTTTGGAAACCAAAGAGACAGACAAGTAGACAACCAAGGAAGGTGAATAGGTGGGAGATATTTTCAATAGAACAAAAAAAAACTGGAGGCCTAAAACAAGGGGGGAAATGGAGGCCTAAAGCAAGGGCTTTGGTCGCTTGGGCCTTGGGCCGGGCCTGTATATATAGGTTGTTGATGGGATTAGAGACCTCGAATGAATGTATTGAGACACTTAGTGATTCCTAAATTTAAAACTAAGGTCACAATTGGGAATAACAACCTTAGTATACTAAGGTTGTTATTCCCAATCGCGACCACAGTAGGAAACACAATCTCCTTATTCTTTGTAAAATTTGCAAAATAGTCATACAACTAAAACCTCTATTCGGAATAGTGACCTTAGTACAATAAAGGTCAGCATTCCGAATAGCGACCTTAGTTTTAAAAATAAATTAATTGTCATTTTTTAGAAAGCAAAAGCTCTCTAGATTTTGCTAAGTGTTAGAATACAGCTCATTAAAGGTCGCTAATGAGTTAGCGACCTCATACATACTAAGGTCGGTATTGGGAATAGCGACGGAAAACAAAAAATCAAAAAATTAAAACATAGGTCGCTATTCCCATTAGCAACCTCGAAAATGAAGATGTTGCTATTGGGAATTGCGGCAACTGCTGACGTGGCACGAAGTAGCTCAAAAGCACTAATAGTTTGAAAACTGGGCCAAAAACGCAAATATTTTCAAAAAGTGGCCTATGTAGGCAAAAAACTCCAAAAATGAAGAGGCCGCTATTGGGAATAGCAGTCGCTGCTGACGGGGCATAGAGTAGCCCACGAGCGCTAATAGTTTGGAAACTGGGCCTTAAACGCAAATATTTTCAAAAAGAGGCCTATGAAGGCAAAAAACTCGAGAACAACAACAAAATTTCACCTTGATGAGTTCAGCATCCAAAAGCCGAAACGAATCCACCCGATGCATCCCACCTCCATTCTCCCTCAAGAACCCCTTCACTCTCTCCAAATGCTCCGCACTTGCCAGATGATATATCGCATTCCCACTGCAACCATCCCCCAAATTCAAAAATCATAAACCCTAGAAATCAATCACTACACTCAAATCAAATCAAGAACTGAGGTCACAAATAATCATACCATGCGAAGTCGGAGTCGAGGTCGATGACCTCGACGCTGCAGAAGACGCACCAGAGGCGGTCGGGGGAGGAGCCATCGGAGATGGTGGGGTTTTGGAGGGAGAGGCGGACGGCGGCGAGCTTTTTGAGGAAGGAGGAGAGGAAGGAAGAGAGGGATCGGAGGTGGGAGGGGAAGTACTTGTGGCGGCGGCCTTGGTCGTGGTTCAGGCGGCACACGTGGCAGAATTGGAATGGCTCGGATGTTGGTCGTTTACTGTTCTGTTTGGGTTTGGGATCCATTAGGGGAGGAAGGAGACGAGCGAGGAATTTGTGGGTATGGGATATGGGCCGGGTTGGGCTGAAGTTGGGCCATGGAATTTGAGAAATGGTTTACTTTAGAGCATTCACAATGGTGTTTCTCATATTTGAGAATATGGCAAAATAACATATAGTAAAACCAGCAATTTGCTGTTGTCGTGATTTGCTATAATATGAAAAGGAAATATTAAAAAAAGAGGTAGGACGAAACATGTTGCTTCTTCTATTTTTTTTTTTTTACGGGTGTGGTAGGGTAAAAATGGCTTGGGGCCCAACCAGGGCCCAGTACAGCTCTCACTCAAAAATGAAAAAAACAACAATCTGGATCGGCTCCGAGCCACTACAGGGTCGGCGCCGAACCTCAAGTTCACCCCCACAGACCTGGCCTCCTCGTATCCAACGAGTCTCGATGGCCCTCGGCCTCCGATCCACGACAGCCCTACGGGCCGTCCGCCCAGCCTGGTAAATAATGAAGATGACCTGGCACAACCTAGGCCACCAGATTCTCCCAGGAGCACGGGAGCCCCATGATCCGCCATGTCAGCTCCAAATACCACCAAGGGCTTTGCCACGTCAGCCCTATACCACTCTTGATACTGCCACGTCAGCCCTAAACCCCCTGGGCCTTCCGCCACGTCAGGCCCATGGGCTTTCGGGTTCAGACCCGGCCCCCAAGCGGATCCAAACCCGGTTGGAATTCCCTATAAATACCAGACCCTCACCCACCTTTTGAGGTAATGAATCTTTTGCCACCCAAATTTTCCTAGTTATTCTACTCTCTCACAGAGACTGACTAGATCGTCGGAGGGTCCACCGCCGGGATAAACCCCGGTGTTTCAGGACCGTCTGCAGGTACTTGAGGCGAGGCGATCCGAGCCGATCCTCAAGCGCCGAAGCGAGCCTCCCGCTCGTCGTCCCGTACCGCACTCTTCCCTCATTACAAATTGAGTCCGAACTCACACCTGGTGCATCCACACTGCGACCAAAAACAAACCGCATCAGGTTGGCGCCGTCTGTGGGAAACTTTATCCGGTACGGACGTGAGTCCGAGCCTCGCCACCGACGCTCTCCCTCGACCCAATCTCCCATGGCTCCCCGAGCCCGAAGATCAGCCCGTTCCGCCCAACCAGACGAGCCTCCTCCCGAGGGGGCCCTCGACGGAGGGCAAGCATCCAATAATCCGGGTGGAAACCCCGGACCCCAGCGAAGTGCTTCACACGTCGCTGAACCCGACCTTCGTCGGGTCATTGTGAACCGAAGGGCTAGCCAGGCTAGGGGAGGGACCGCTTCCAACTCGGTCTCGAACCACTTCAGGCCCGCACAAAGGGAAAGGCCATCGGCACTCAGCCGCATCGGCCGAATTCCTACGCCCCGACCCGACCCTTCCGACTACGGCGGGGTCACCAGGGGCGAGTTCAGAAGCTTCAGAGAGGAAATCCTGGAGGCCCTCCATGGAGCGCCGAGGTCCGCGACCTACGGCCGAACCCCTCAAATGAGCAAAGGGAGAAGCCACACTCGTGCGCCGACTCCCCCGCTGGAGCGCACGGACGAGGTACTCCGACGCCTCCTAGAGATGGAGAATCGAATCGAGCACATCGGCGACAGGAATCCCAACCTAGTCCAAGGATGGAGGCCTTCTCGACCTCCATTTTCCGTCAACATCATAGAAGCGGAGATCCCCCTCTAACTTCCGGCCTCCGCAGTTCGAGACTTACAACGGCGAGGGTGATCCAGCTGATCACATGGAGGGCTTCAAAACCCTCATGATGATTCACAGTGCTTCGGATCCCCTGCTGTGCCGAGCCTTCCCGGTCACCCTCCGGGGTCTGGCCAGGGATTGGTTCTCCAAGCTCACCCCTGGCTCGATCTTCTCGTTCGACCAGCTGGAAGCCAGCTTCCTGGCCCACTTCATCACAAGCCGGAAGAGCGAAAGGACGAGCGCTTCCCTGCTCGACCTCAGTCAGAGGGAGGGGGAGTCGCTCCGTAACTTCGTCAAGAGGTTCACAACCGAGACCAGATCCGTCTCTGCCCTCGACGCAGGGGTCGCCTCGGCAGCTTTCCGGCACAACGTCCGCCACAACCAGCTAAAGGTCTCCTTGGCGAAGATGCCACCTCTGGACTTCCCTGACATTCTCAACCGGGTCGAGAAGTACATACGAGCTGAGGAAGCTCTGAACCCAGAGGGCAGCAAAGAAGTTGTGGGGAAGGGCAAGCACAGGGTCGATGATGCCAAACCTGCCAAGAAAACAGCAAAGGAAGGGGTCGGCGCGAAGAGGGCACCTCCGGTCCCTCGCTTCGAAAGATACACTCCCTTGACACACAACGTGTCCGCCATCCTCTTAGAAATTGAAGACAAAGGCATTGTCCGACTACCTCCCCGATCAAACAACAACAAGAAGCGAGACCAGCGCTTCTACTACCGTTTCCACAGAGATCATGGGCACGAAACCGACCAATGTCGGGCCCTGAAAGACGAAATTGAGGACCTCATCTCACGAGGGTACCTCCGAGAATTCACCAGAGAAGGCCCACGGGATCGGCGAGATGCTAGGAACCGAAGGCCTTCGCCTCCGAACCCTACTCCGAACCGCATCCAGGGTCGGGATCCCGAACCCGAGGGAGTCGCGGATACGCCATTCATCTTGCACTGTGTCCACGGGGGGCCAATGGGGGGAGAGTCAAATACTTCCCGAAAAGCCTTCATCCGAGAGGTGAATGCTGTCCAAGACAACCCCTCGCCCAAGTTGCAACCGGTGCCTGTCTCCTTCTCCGGAGAGGACCTCGAAGGTGTTCGCCTCCCTCATTGCGACGCCCTCGTCATTGGCCTCCACATGGCTAATTGTGAGGTTCGACGAATTCTCGTCGACAACGGCAGCTCGGTAAATATTCTCTTCCTTGAGGCCTTCGAGAATCTCAAACTACCCAGAGGCAAACTCAAGCCAGCTGGGTACACCTTGTATGGGTTTTCTGGCGTCCTTGTCGTGATAGAAGGGATTGTTACTCTCGACGTCACCGCGGGATCGGCTCCTGTCAAGAGGACCGAGTCCATGGATTTCATGGTGGTAAACGTCAAAGCAGCCTACAACGCCATACTCGGCCGACCCGGACTAAGCTCCCTTCAAGCGGTACCTTCGGCATACCATCTGAAGCTTAAATTTCCCACCCCGCAAGGGGTCAGCATAGTCCCAGGTAGCCAGGAAGTAGCACGGTCATGCTACATAACAGCCGTCGGAGGAGGTGTGTTCCCCCTCGACGCCGTTGAGCTCGAACCCGAGAGGGACGGTCTCGCCCCAGAGCCTGTCGACGAGCTGGAGGAGGTCCCGTTCGGCGCCGAGGATGAATCAAAGTGGTTCTGGGTGAGCCGCTCGCTCCCCGAGGACTTGAAGCCAGGCATAATCGCCTGCATCCGCCGCAACGTTGATCTCTTCACCTGGAAGCCCTCCGACATGCCCGGGATCTCCGAAGACTTGATTATGCATCGGCTGAGCGTCATCCCAGACTCTAAGCCGGTCGTCCAAAAGAGACGCAAAGTCGCACCAGAGAGGCAGCAAATTGTGAAGGCAGAGGTCGACAAGCTCTTGTCGGCTCGATTTATTCAGGAAGTCAGCTACCCCAAGTGGTTGGCTAATGTCGTCATGGTGAAGAAGGCAACCGGGGGCTGGCGAATCTGTATCGACTTCACGGACCTAAATAAAGCATGTCCAAAAGATCCTTTCCCCCTCCCCCGCATCGACGCCTTGATTGACGCAACCTCGGGGCATGAGCTACTGTCCTTCATGGACGCATTCTCAGGGTACAATCAGATCTGGATGTTTCCACCGGACATCTCCAAGACCTCGTTCGTCACCGACCAGGGTCTCTTTGCTACCGCGTTATGCCCTTCGGGCTAAAAAACGCCGGAGCCACATACCAACAGCTCGTCAACAGAATCTTCAAAGACCTGATCCGCCGCAACGTGGAAGTCTATGTCGACGACATGCTCGTCAAAAGCCGGGCCGGGCCGGACCACGTCGCCGACCTCGAGGAAGCATTCGGAGTCCTCCGACATCACAATATGAGGCTCAACCCAGCTAAATGCGCCTTCGGTGTATCCACTGGGAAGTTCCTGGGGTTCATCGTCAGCCAGCGCGGCATCGAGGCGAACCCCGAGAAAATCCAAGCCATTATTGACATGGCCCCACCCCGGAATGTCAAAGAGGTTCAGAGGCTCACGGCCGTTTGGCTGCAATCGGCCGTTTCCTCTCCAAGTCAGGGGAGAAGTCTCTCCCCTTCTTCAAGGCTCTACGCGGAAAGGGGGGCTTCGAGTGGGGTACCCATCAACAAGAGGCCTTCGAACAGCTGAAGCCGTACCTAGCCAACCCCCCTCTCCTCAGCAAGCCCGAGCCAGGCGAACCACTATGGCTCTACCTGTCTGCCTCGGATAGTGCCCTCAGCACCGTCCTCGTCCGAGAGGAAGATGGGATCCAGAGGCCATTGTACTATGTGAGCAAAGTTCTGCTCCCCGCCGAGACGAGGTACGCAAAGATAGAGAAGGTGGCCTATGCCTTGGTCATGGCAGCCCAGAAGCTTCGTCCTTACTTCCAGGCCCACTCCGTCCAAGTACTGACCGACCAGCCACTGAAGACCGTCCTTCACAAGCCCGAAAATTCTGGCCGCTTAGTCAAGTGGTCGATTGAGCTGAGTCAGTTCGACATCAGCTACCAGCCGAGGACGGCCATCAAAGGGCAGGCCCTCGCCGAGTTCATCACTGAGTGCACCATCTCCAAGCAGCCCTGCACCGAGGCCTCGGATCCGACCTGGGAGGTCTTTGTCGATGGATCATCATGCGAAACAGGGAGTGGGGCTGGCATCATCCTTCGTGGCCCCGACCAATTCTTACTTCAATACTCCCTCCGCCTTAACTTTTCGGCCTCTAACAACGAGGTAGAATACGAGGCCATGATCACCGGATTGACCCTAGCACATCGAACCGGAGCCAAGCAAATCCGGGCCTTCAGCGATTCTCAGCTCGTGGTCAATCAGATCACCGGAGAATACGATGCCCGCGACGAACGCATGGTGAGGTATTTGGCAGTAGTCCGACGTCTCCTAGCGTCCTTCTGCCACTTCGCAGTCATTCGAGTCCCTAGGGAGCAGAACGCTCAAGTCAAAACTCGCCTCTTCCTCCTTCGAGGGTCTCGACCAAACGGTACTCATAGAAATCCTCCTAAAGCCAAGTATCAACGATCAAGACCAGGAGGCAATGTGTGTCCAAGACTGTGCCAGTCTAGACGACTGGACCACTCCCATCCGGAAATTCTTAATCAATGCCGAGCTTCCTGAAGACCGAGCCGAAGCTAGACGAGTCAGGGTCCGAGCTGAAAGGTTCGTCATGATTGATGACATCCTCTTCAAACGCTCATACACCTTGACCGACGGCAAGCCGTACCTCCGCTGTCTCACCAGCGACGAGGCCAGCTACGTGCTCAAAGATCTTCATGAGGGGATCGGCGGATGCCACATGGGGAGCAGGACGCTCGCTCGGAAGGCCCTGAACCAGGGGTACTATTGGCCGACCAAGCTCCAAGACTCGCAAGACCTAGTCAAGAGATGCGGCCCGTGCCAAAGGTTCTCCCCTATCAAGAGGCTTCCTCAAGCCAATCTCCGATCCCTGGCTAGTCCTACCCCATTCGCCATGTGGGGCATGGACCTTGTGGGCCCCTTCCCCGTAGCGGTAGGGCAAAAGAAATTCTTAATAGTCGCCATCGACTACTTCACCAAGTGGCTCGAAGCCGAGCCTCTGTCCAGCATCACCGAGCGCCAAGTACAACAGTTCTTTTGGAAGAACATCATTTGCCGGTTCGGAATCCCTCGGGTCCTCGTCACAGACAACAGAACCCAATTCCAAGGTCAGAACTTCCAAACCTTCTGCGCGGACATCGGCATCCAGCAGCGTTTCTCCGCTATTTGCCACCCTCAGTCCAACGGCCAAGCGGAGAACGCGAACAGGCAAATCCTCGACGGCCTCAAAAAGCACCTCGACAGTTCCCCCAAAGGGCTGTGGGTCGAGGAACTGCCTAGCATGCTATGGGCACACCGAACCACCAAGAGAATCCCCACGGGAGAGACACCGTTCACCTTGACCTACGGGACGGAGGCAGTCATCCCCGTCGAGGTCGGCCTGCCTTCTCCCCGTATCATGGCCTTCGACGAAGCTGACAATTCATCCGGCTTGAGGGCCAACCTGGACCTTGTCGTCGAAGTCAGAGAGAAATCCTCAATCCGAAGAAGCATCTACCAACAACGGATCGAGAAGTTTTACAACAAGAAGGTCCACCCCACAAACATCAAGGCGGGGGACCTCGTGTTACGAAAACTGTCCGTCTCTGATCCAACCAAGAAGAGGAAATTGGCTCCCAACTGGAAAGGCCCATACCGTGTAGTCGAGGCTGTACGCCCTGGTACATACCGACTGGCAGATATGGACGGCCGGCCCATCAGCCGACCCTGGAACGTCGAGCACCTAATGAAGTTCCTGGAAGAGCAAACATAGGTTCTAGCTTGGCTAATGTAAATAAAATCTTTTGTAAACTTTCATGTGTAAAGGGCCGCTTCAGCGACCCTCCCTATCTTGTATGAAGGAAATCTCTTTTTGTCAAACCTCTAAATGCCTCGGCAGGTCCGATCTAACACCGGACAATGGGATCGGCACCCGAGTCCTCACTCCGGTATCGTCCCCAACGTCTAGGTAGGTCCGACCTGGCTTCAGACCAGGGACTCTTCCTAATGCCCCGCGTCGATCCCTCACAGATCGACGGAGCCGAACCTCGCCTCCGCCATCATTCACTACACTACTAACCAGGGCAAAGAAGGAAAAGAATTCTTTATTCATACTCTTTTATTTTGTTCTGAGAAAACAAACAAAGACCGTTACAGGACCACTCCACTCATCTCAAACTGGAGGAAGCCGCCATCTTAGGGCCCCTCGGGTCCGACGAAGGGCGGGACCACTCCGACTGAGCGACTAGGAGCCCTCTCCTCGTCATGATGGTCCTTGGGCTCAGCCACGGTCGACACACCAGCCACGGAGCTCTGGGCATCAACTGGTCGCATACGCTCCAACAGCAGCAGCGCAGAGGGAACCCCCTCCGCTCGTCGACCCACTGAGGAAGATGTCGAGACACCCAGCATCGTCTTGTAACGGTGTATCTCCATCTCCTTCTCCACAATGACATCGCGAAGTAACCTCTCAGAGGAGGGCCTCTGCACCGAGGCACTCGACATGGCATGTCCAAGACCGACACCGCCGAGGTCCCGATCCACCATCGCCCTCCTCAGCCGGCTCGCCTCCTCACTTAAGGCCTCAGACTTATTCCGATAATAGTTGAAGGCCGCATCAGTGTCACAAGCCCCCTTTCGGTAGCGAACCAACGTGGCCTCCAGGGCCTCAACTTTGCTCCGGAGCCATGCAACGTCGGAACGACAGGGTCCACCTCAGGAAGGGGAGCCGCAACCTACAAGAGAACCAGCCAACTCAAAACACATAAGCAAGGAGGTTCGGAAATATCCGAGGTCAAAACACTTGGCCAGTCAAAAATCTTCTTTTATAAATAAAAGTACTTCGTACAAAAAATGCGGTGACCAGTCCGCGGAAGGCAAATACAATCGAGACAAGGAAAAAGAAAGATAAAACTACACAACTTGTTTTTCCACCTCAGCATCGGCCGGGTTAACAGGGGGGTCGGCAGCCGGGTTATCAACGAGCCCCTCTTCATTGGGGGTCTTCGGTGTCCCCTCGATCTCCATGTTATAATCGAAGTTGGACAGGTCGAGGGTCGGGTAGAAGTGCCTCACGTGGCTGAGGGCCTTCGCGTAACACTCGTCCTGAGCCTTGATCACCAGGAGCTGACCCGTCTCCGTCAGCTCTTCCCTCTCCTTGGCGAACTTCTTCTTCTGAGCCGCCATCTTCTTCGCCCATTCCTCCTTCTCCTTGTCGAAGGCCGTCTTCATCTCCTTCTCCCTCTTATTAGAGCCTTCGAGCTCTATCTTCATCTCCTTCATCTCCTGCACGGCCTTGTCAGCCCGGTCGCGCTCCCGCTTCAAGGCCGCCTCATAAAGGCCCCTCACGTGGGCCCCCTGCACGGTCGCCTGCAGTCACCGAGCACAACTAAGAAAGCCTCCTCTACAACGTAATTACAAGGCAAGAGGGGTCGGCAGACTTACCAACACATTGGCCTGTGCAAGGCGAGTGTACGCCTCCTCCAGGGTCTCGGCCTTCATCTCCGAACGATCCCGGGGGGTCGCCAGCTTACTCGCCACCTCGACGGCCTGGCGCCCTCGGGTCAGGCAGTCTCCCTCGCGGATCGACCAACTCGGCACCCACGGTCGCCGAAGCCTCTCCTCTACCTCCGGATCCACCAGAGAGCCCTTCCCCTTATCAAGATCGGTGGCCTTGCCCTGGTCCGGGCCGCCCTGAACAGCCACGTCCTTGACCGTCTCCGAGCGAGTCCTTTTGGCCCTCGGCTGAGTAGGGGCCTCGGAGACCACCTGGGACGACCCCCTCGTCTTCATCGCCTCCCCCTTCTTCTCGGCCTTCTCCTTCTTCATGGCAAGCCTCTTTGCCTTGATCGATTCAGGATCCATATCTGCAAGAAGATCCAGTAAGGACAATGAGCACAGAGGAACAACAAAGTCAAAAGAAAGAAACAACTACATACAAATAACGGCTGGGCTCGGTCCGACACTCGCCAGGTGACCCTCGGTCACCTTCGTCCAGCTGATACTGTGTGACAGACGGAGGCGCTCGACAAACCTCCACTCCTCGGCCATCAGGTCCCTCGGCCTCGGCGGTTGATGGCTCGGCTTAGAGTGGTTCCATCGAGTAGGAATGTTCCAAGGTTCCTCACTCCGGATCACCAGATATTTCTTCTTCCAATCCTTGATGGAGTCCGGGTGACCGTGGACGACCTTCCCCTTACTCCGGGGCGAAATGTAGTAAACACCCTCAGCCGCCGAGCTGATCATCAACATCGCTCGGAACACATTCAGCCGTAGGGGTATCTTATGCTCCTCGCACATCAGCACGAAGCAGATGATCTGCTTCCAGGAGTTCGGCCCGTACTGCATCAGCGCCAAGGACGCCCAGTTCAACACCTCGCGAACAAACGGGTGGACTGGCAGCCTCAGTCCGGAGATAAAGGCGTCCACGGGGAAGACGCAATACCAATCAGGCAGGGGGTCGGTCGGTCGAAGGGTAGAGCTCGGCAACATGAGCTCGTAGCTGGATCCTATGTGGTACGCCAGCTGCAAAGCCTCCAAGTCACCTGCCTCCAGAACGGTCGGAAGTGTGTCCATCTTCACCCTCTTCCGGCTCGGCGACGACGGCTGGACCCCAAACAGCTCCTTATCGGAAAGATCGTCGGGGTACCGACGGAACGGCTTAGGTTGTACGGGCGACCCTGTCATCAAGTTACGATAAACAGGCGCCTGGCTCGAGCCACCGGTCCTCGATCCCTTCTTCTTCGGAACCCTCTTCTTCTTGGCTCGTTCCGGCGAGGGGGTAGATAATCGCCCTAGACCGGTCGGCATGGAACTCGAGCCCACACCCTGACCTCCTATCGGAGCCCCTTCGGCTTCACCCCCTTCGGGGCCACCCTCCTCTTCGGAAGCCAATCCTAGAATCTGGACTTCGTCTGAACTACCGCCCCCCTCATCAGATTCGCTACTCTCCACCACAAAAGGCCTCCGAGATCGCAACGGCTTCACATTATACACTGGCTCCTCCTCGCCTACCGGCTCCTCCCACGAAATTGAATCGAAAGGCTCCACATTATGTACAGACTCCACCTCAGGCACGGGCTCCTCCCACGAAGTCGATTTGGAGGCGGGTTTCACTTCCCCCTAGACATCGACGCTGACGAGCCAGACTGAGCCCTGTCCATCTGTGCCTAAACTAAAACAGACTTACCAACTAACCTGGGGTCGCTTCGGAAGAACGAGCCTGGTGCAGCAAACTGTGGGGACGAGCGCTGAAGTGTTGGAAGGTTTTTTGAAAAAAGAAAGAGGCGAGAAAGAAGTGGGCGATAGGGGGAGAGGGGGGGACATTTATAGAGGATGAAAACGACTCCTCGATTTCCGCAATTACTGTTCACCGATTGACGTACAACTGCCGCCTGAAAAATCGCGCCACGATCTCGAAACGTGCGCAGCTGACGTCATCCAGTGCCAGGCTAGCAGCCAGACACAGGGGTCGGTTCGGATGGAGTATTCGGCAGAGAAAACATTTTACTTAAGATTTAAGGTGTCGTCCTTCGACAGACGCCCCGGGCTCCAGGGCTCGGTCGGCTCCCCTCTCACCCGCGAGCAGCCCAGGGCTTACGGCCTCGGCGGCCGAAACCCCGAACTGTTCGAGGGTGGGACAAAAGTCACCATCGCCTGGAGCCCTATCGGAAAACAGATCGGCCCACCTCCAATCGGAGACGACCCATCTATCCGAGGCTCTTCAGCCCCAGGTCCGGAATACGGTTGATGCCCCTCCCGTCTGGATCTCTCTCAGGCCAAACAACCGTGTCAGGGTCGTCTGACCCGAAAAAGGATCCAGACAGCAAAGCCACCACCAATCCGAGGCTCCTTATCTACCGGTCCAGATTTCGGCCGTTACCCCTCTCGCCCTGTTGTTGGAAATCTAGCTACCTAATTTAATAGACTAACCAGACACAAATTATAAAACCTCGCAAGTGCACGAATCGAATCGTAGTAATAGCAAGGGTCGATCCCACAGAGATTGTAGATTTCAACTAACTAATCAATAGAAAATAGTAAGAATCATAATGAGTTGTTTTAAAAGTCTAAAAGGAATAAAAAGATTAAAACTAAGAAGGAATTGTTGAATCACAAATATCTCTTGAATAGTTGGGTTGTTGATCTCCACCAATAGTTAGTAATGCTAATTTGCCTTCTGAATTTACTTCTAATTACTCATGTTGTTCACTTCAAGGGCATGGTATCTACTCCTTAAAGTATTGTTTCCCTAAGCCAAGAATTAGGCATGGTATCTACTCTAATTCTTTTCTTTCCATAAGTATCTAGCAGGGTATCTACTAAGTTATACTTAGAGAAAACATCAGAACAGTGGAAACGAACAAACACTTAAAGTTCTAGAAATTGGTATCAAATCTAGATCCTCTAAGTTGATTGAACCAAGAACCCCTAAAGATTCCTTTGTTACAAATTATGGGCACGAGATTCGGTCGTCTCAATATGCTTCATATAACAGATTTAGATAAATGATAACATAAACTTGATATTCTCACGTGCTGTATGTCAGTCGACTGGCTCTCACCTCAGTCGACTGCTCTCAGACTTCAAGATCCAAGTTTGATGATCATTAATCTATGTCAATTCAACCAGATTCAATCAATAAGTAATTAGAAGATCTCAGAAGAACATAGCACTACATAACTACGGTTTCGATCTACCCAACTATGAAATTAGTTCCACATAATAATACTTTTATTGCTTAACAAGTTCAAATACATGATCAACATAAAAGAATAAAGAGAGAAGAAATAAACTAATGGATTCCGGCAATATGGTCGACTGGCTGTCACACAGTCGACTGCCTTCTGTTTGCTGGATCTTCTCTTTCCTTCTTCGATATTGATGGAGTGATGTTCTTGATGCTTGTTCAGGAACTTGGTGATTGAGTGATTGAGTCGCCTTCCAGAGATATATGATTGTTGGATGGAGTTGTGGAGTGGAGAGAGAGAGACGTTCTGGAGATGGTACTCTGATATTTATAGAACACGGCTGAGAATTAGGGTTTCCACTTTTTCAGGAAGATCCTTCTTTATTTGATTTGATGATTAATATCTTTCTCTTTTCTCCTTTCCTTCCTTATTTGTTTACCACGTCCACTTGGAAAATACCCTGTCTTTAGATTTGATTCGCTGCATAAAATCTTGATTCAAATAGATTTGAAATCAGATTCAGGTGTATCTTCGAATATCTTATCTGTTTACTCCGCCGCAGACCAGTCGACTTGTCTTCGAACCAGTCGACTGAGTCGAGACTTATGTAGATTTCATCTTTGATCATACCAGTCGACTGTCTTTGAGAGTAAGTCGACTGTGTCAAGAGTTGTGGAAAATCAGCTTCTCTTGTTCAGTCGCCTGGTTGAGGAACCAGTCGACTGATCCTCTGCAGTTTGCTGTGTATTATCCTTGAAGTCCTAAATCTGCTTCATTTTGCTGTTATAAGCTGTTTCCTATGGAAAAGAGAAAATAGGAGTTAAATACCATATAGAGAGCTTTTAAATGTCTAATTATATTAAGATTATTGCTCTAAAAAGTGAATAATAATGTGTTCATCACGCCCCGATCTCCCCTGGATCTGGCTACCGTATCAGGGCCATCAGATCCAAGAGAAGATCCGGGCGGCAGAGTAACCACCTCTCTGACACTACCAGGGTTAAAATTGTGCAAGAGACAGACGTCCGCCGAAGCAGACACCTCTGATGGCCAGTGGACCACCCTTGCTGTGATCAAACCCGCTGTGGGGGGAGGGGTACTTATAGCCTCCCCCATAGACCGGCCATTATGACATTGGGAAAGCCAATCAACGGAAGCCCATGCGCCACATACATTTATTAGGCGGCGCCATTAATGCCCCTAGAAAATTGGAACATCGCACAGATCTCGGAGCGCCTTCAATGCTCCGCAAAGATGGCGGGCCACCCCGCTCAAACCTTCTAAGGCACCACGGCTCGCCATCACCCTTGCCGACCCATAATCCCTCGAAAGCTCGAGGTTCGGTCTAGCACCAGGGTTGTCTTCTCAGGAAGGCTCAATGGCTCGCCATCACCCTTGCCGGCCCATAATCCCTCGAAAGCTCGAGGTTCGGTCTAGCACCAGGGCAATCTTCTCAGGAAGACTCAACGACACGCCATCACCCTTGCCGACCTATAATCCCTCGAAAGCTCGAGGTTCGGTCTAGCACCAGGGTTGTCTTCTCAGGAAGGCTAAACGGCTCGCCATCACCCTTGCCGACCCATAATCCCTCAAAAACTCGAGGTTCGGTCTAGCACCAGGGCAATCTTCTCAGGAAGACTCAACGGCTCGCCATCACCCTTGCCGACCCATAATCCCTCGAAAGCTCGAGGTTCGGTCTAGCACCAGGGTTGTCTTCTCAGGAAGGCTCAACGGCTCGCCATCACCCTTGTCGGCCCATAATCCCTCGAAAGCTCGAGGTTCGGTCTAGCACCAGGACAATCTTCTCAGGAAGACTCAACGACTCGCCATCACCCTTGCCGACCCATAATCCCTCGAAAGCTCGAGGTTCGATCTAGCACCAGGGTTGTCTTCTCAGGAAGGCTCAACGGCTCGCCATCACCCTTGTCGGCCCATAATCCCTCGAAAGCTCGAGGTTCAGTCTAGCACCAGGGCAATCTTCTCAGGAAGACTCAACGGCACGCCATCACCCTTGCCGACCCATAATCCCTCGAAAGCTCGAGGTTCGGTCTAGCACCAGGGTTGTCTTCTCAGGAAGGCTCAACGGCTCGCCATTACCCTTGCCGACCCATAATCCCTCAAAAGCTCGAGGTTCGGTCTAGCACCAGGGCAATCTTCTCAGGAAGACTCAACGGCTCGCCATCACCCTTGCCGACCCATAATCCTTCGAAAGCTCGAGGTTCGGTCTAGCACCAGGGTTGTCTTCTCAGGAAGGCTCAACGGCTCGCCATCACCCTTGCCGGCCCATAATCCCTCGAAAGCTCGAGGTTCGGTCTAGCACCAGGACAATCTTCTCAGGAAGACTCAACGGCTCGCCATCACCCTTGCCGACCCATAATCCCTCGAAAGCTCGAGGTTCGGTCTAGCACCAGGATTGTCTTCTCAGGAAGGCTCAACGGCTCGCCATCACCCTTGCCGGCCCATAATCCCTCGAAAGCTCGAGGTTCGGTCTAGCACCAGGGTAATCTTCTCCGGAAGACTCAACGGCTCGCCATCACCCTTGCCGACCCATAATCCCTCGCCAGCTCGAGGTCCGGTCTAGCACCAGGGTAGTCTTCTCAGGAATGCTCAACGGCTCGCCATCACCCTCGCCAGCTCGAGGACCGGTCTAGCACCAGGGTAGTCTTCTCCGGAAGACTCAACGGCTCGCCATCACCCTTGCCGACCCATAATCCCTCGAAAGCTCGAGGTCCGGTCTAGCATCAGGGTAATCTTCTCAGGAAGTTTCAACGGCTCGCCATCACCCTTGTCGGCCCATAAACCCTCGCCAGCTCGAGGTTCGCTCTAAACTCAGGGCAACCCCCTCATGAAGGCCTAGCGATTAGCCATCCCATTTCTACAACCATAAACACTCCTCCACGGTTAGCTCCCGCACCCCCGCAGGAGTGGGGGGCTTGTGTGGTAGGGTAAAAATTGCTTGGGGCCCAACCAGGGCCCAGTACAGCTCTCACTCAAAAATGA
Source organism: Hemerocallis citrina (assembly GCA_017893485.1). Classification (NCBI taxonomy): domain Eukaryota; kingdom Viridiplantae; phylum Streptophyta; class Magnoliopsida; order Asparagales; family Asphodelaceae; genus Hemerocallis; species Hemerocallis citrina. Next base: position 196,186,947 of record CM030365.1, read on the forward strand.
AAAAAACAACAATCTGGATCGGCTCCGAGCCACTACACGGTCGGCGCTGAACCTCAAGTTCACCCCCACAGACCTGGCCTCCTCGTATTCAACGAGTCTCGATGGCCCTCGGCCTCCGATCCACGACAGCCCTACGGGCCGTCCGCCCAGCCTGGTAAAGAATGAAGATGACCTGGCACAACCTAGGCCACCAGATTCTCCCAGGAGCACGGGAGCCCCATGATCCGCCATGTCAGCTCCAAATACCACCAAGGGCTTTGCCACGTCAGCCCTATACCACTCTTGATACTGCCACGTCAGCCCTAAACCCCCTGGGCCTTCCGCCACGTCAGGCCCATAGGCTTTCGGGTTCAGACCCGGCCCCCAAGCGGATCAAAACCCGGTTGGAATTCTCTATAAATACCAGACCCTCACCCACCTTTTGAGGTAATGAATCTTTTGCCACCCAAATTTCCCTAGTTATTGCTACTCTCTCACAGAGACTGACTAGATCGTCGGAGGGTCCGCCGCCGGGATAAACCCCGGTGTTTCAGGACCATCTGCAGGTACTCGAGGCGAGGCGATCCGAGCCGATCCTCAAGCACCGAAGCGAGCCTCCCGCTCGTCGTCCCGTACCGCACTCTTCCCTCATTACAAATTGAGTCCGAACTCACACCTGGTGCATCCACACTGCGACAAAAAACAAACCGCATCAACGCGTAATTAACTTAATTAACTAATGATTAGGTATTAAAATAGATTAGTTAATTCACCAAAAAAAATAGACTAGTTAAATAAATTAAATATTAAAATATATACTAACTACCTACTTAATTAACTAAACCTAAGATTAAGTCATTAATTGAGGTGACTAAACTTCCCCCATTGGCTGGACGGCCGTCCAAGCCATTTTAGCTTCAAACGGGATAACATGTCCCATTTGACGTTTTTTGTGTTTTTTTGTGTGTTCAGATGGTACACATTGTACCATCTCATCATTAAAAAAAAAAAAGACAAAACAACATGTGTCGTCCGATTCGATAAAAAAATATATATATGAGATGGAACAACATGTTCCATCCCCTATATTATGAGAATCGTCATTCCGTTTCTCAAATATGAGAACATACTATAGCTTGTTTGCTATAAAAATGGCAAAATAGTAAACGACTGCAGGTCATCGTTTCTCAAAATATGAGAAAATGGAAAATATAGCAAACAACTGTGGATGCTTTTAGAGTATCACAGTCGTTAGCTAAAAAAGCATTATATGCATATTTTCGCACTGTAGACGCTGCACTCGTTAGGCAATCTGTCATTTTGTTCCCCCATTTTCGCTACAGTAAAAAGCTAAAGATAGCATGAGATATAGCAATATGCATATTATGCATGACGAAACATCATGTTTCGTCTGTTTCGTCTGGATTATTTAATTATTTTTTAAATTTGTTGTTTCATCCGAAGAAAAAAAAATCTTTTTTCCAATCTTACCTCTTAATTAGTAGTTAATTAGTATAATTAGTACAATTTAGCTAATTAATTAGTTAATTAAGTAAGTTTAGTGAATTAATTAAGTTGATTAAATCTTTAATTAAGCCAAGACTCGCTGGGACGAAACATCGTGTTTTGCCTCATGTGGGGCCCACGCAATTTTTTTTAATTTAAAATAACACTTCAAAAAAAAAAAAACAATTTCGACAGATGTGTTTCGTCCGTCTCATTTTTGACAAAATTATGCATTTTTTACCTTTTGACGACTACAGCAAACACTCGAATTGTTAAGGTATAATATGCATATATGCATATTATACCTTAGACGACTGTGGATGCTCTTAGGTTTTAGAAACTTTTATATAGAGAGAGCTTTCTTCCATTGCAAACGGGTGTTTGCACAGACCCGTTGCGAATGTAGATCACATATGATTTTTTGGAGACATTTTTGCCTTAGACTGTCGTCGGAAACGAAGGGCTAAGTTATAATTTTTTCAAAAAATTTTAACTTACCCCATCATTGCCAACGACGGGGTAAGGCAAAGTGGAAATTTTGTTTTTTTAACTCCATCTTCTTTCTCACACTCTCTCCTTACTCTATCTATTTTCTTCCCCGATCCAAACCCAATCCCCACCAAAACCGCTCCCCAATCACTCCGACGACTTCTCCTCTCTCACTTCACTCTCTCATTCAGCATCGTTTTCTCGTTGGCATTCTCTTTCTCTTTCGAAGCACCTCCCCCAACCCAAAAAACCATAACCCTAACCCACACCCAAACTCTTTCTCCTCCTCCGTCCACTGCTGGTGCTCCTCCTCCATTCCCACACACTCTCTCACTCTCAATCTCTCCTCCTATCTTCGAAACCACTCCCCCTCCAATCTTCGAGCACAAATTGGAACCCTAGTTCGGCGATAACACCTACATTGGGGAAATTCGCAGCAGTGTAAGGTAATGACTTCTACAAGTTGGCTTCGTAGTTGTGTTTGTGATGTTTTTCTAGTGATTTTGTCTCTTTCTAATTACTTGAATATATTAAATTTGCCCAATAATTTTGCAGATGTAGTAGTTTGTATATAGTATTTTGATGATTTAGACGTTGGAATTTTAGTCGTAGTTTTAGTTGTAGTTGATTGCTTTTCTCGTATATTTATTCGTATTTTCAATTGCTCGATATAACTGGCGCACCATTTGCCAACCAAAAGATCAAGGAGGTCTAGGAGTTCTGGACTTGAAAGTCTTCAATGAGGCACTACTTATGAAGTGGTGGTGGAACATCTTAGCGACTGACTCCCTTGTCAGCAAAACTCTGCATGACATTTATTTCAGAAGATCAATTAAAGCTTTTGTTTGCCCACTGGTAGCCTCTCAGTTTTGGAAAGGTATCTTCAATCTCCGTAACCAATTCCTCATAAATGTTCACTGGCAACTTGACAACGGCGACAGGATCTCATTCTGGCAATCTAGATGGATTGATGGGCACAGTATAACCACACTCTTTCTCGTGCTAGCAGCAGCAGCTTGGAATCCCAAAGCTGAGGTTTCCTCACAGGGCGCATGGGTACAGGGGGTCTGGCAATGGCAACCCAGACTTAATTGTATTGCTTCACCATTACTCTGTACTGAGAAAAGCAACTTACTCTGAGTTCTAGAAGATAAAAGGCCCTCCAACGAATGTGATATACCAACATGGAGGCTTACAGCAACTGGATCTTACTCAATTCAATTAGCTTATCAATTCTTCACTCTATCTGGACTGCGATCCCCTTTCTACAAGACAATTTGGACTTCATCGGCGCCATTGAAGTGCAAGATCTTTATCTGGCAACTGAGTCAGGGCCAGGTAAATTCCAAGGAGTTCCTGAGATCTAAGGGATGGCTGGGAGACACGGCATGCACAACTTGTGCGTGCCGTGTCGAATCTGTTTATCACATCTTCTTCATATGCCCTGTGGCTTCGGAAACCTGGAAATTCTTCACTGCACTTTTTCATATACAAACATTCCCCACAAACATGCACGATTGTTTTGCCTCATGGTGTTTTAGTACACGGGCACACAGGCACACTTGGCACCTTCTCACTATTGCAATATGCTGGAGTATTTGGATAGCTAGGAATGATTGTACTTTCTCTGCAAAGTCTACTTCATCCCGTGGGATCATTTCTAATGCAATTTTTTGATTTCGATCATGGATATATAGATGGGATCGGCAGTGAGAAGAAGAAACAGGTGATGGTGAAAGAAATGGCAGAAGCTAACGTGCAAGACATACTCCTTCATGAGGCCCTAGCACGCATTGGTCAGACCGAGAGCGACGAGGGAAGCTGTTCTTGGTAACTTCAGCCTACGCACGACTGCTTTTAGATACTTTTGTACACCCTATATGGGTAATTTTTTTTGGTACCACATATGGCCATTCATGTTAACGGCCTTGCTCTCTTCATTTTGACACTCTTAGTGTTTAAACTCTAGACCAAGGGTTTAGGTTGCATACTGAACTGGCTTGGTCTATCCTTGTACTCTTAACTCTATTTTGATTTATATATCTTTTTGTGAGGTAGGGACTTACCCTACCTTTTCCCCTCAAAAAAAAAATTGCTCGATATTAGTAAAACCGCATAAATTGTGCCAAAAAATCCGAAACTTTACGGGTAGGTCGGACTCACACTACACAAAGCCACCGCAAATTGTAAAACAGATTTTTGACTCACGATTCGAGAGATACGGCCGTGTATCGCTTTTGGTGAATAAAAACTAAAATAAAGCGATACACGGCCATATCTCGTAAACTGTGAGTCGAAAAACACTTCTACAATTTGGGTTTCCTTGTGTTACATGAATCCGACCAACTTACAAAGCTTTTTAATTTTTGATGTCGTTTGTGCGATTTTCTCACGATTCTCGAACAACAATAACTAAACTAAGAATTTTTTTAGTACGGTTACATTAGAAAACCCTACAAATGACATCCAAAAATTACGAAACTTTGCGAGTAGGTTGGACTCATGTAACACAAGCCAACGCAACTTGTAGAAGTGAGTTTCAACTCGCTTTTGGTCAAGAAAAACCAGAATAAAGTGATACACGACCTTATCTCGCAAACCGTGAGTCCGCGTTGGCTTGTATTAGGTGAACCCGATCCACTCGCATAGTTTCTGAATTCTAGGTTAGTATTTGTGTTGTCTTGTGTATTTATATATGCAATTAGTGTAATTAGGTGTATTTGATTACTATATTGATAATTATTCTATTATTTTTAATGTTAGATATGAACAGTGTCGAAGGAAGTTCCATTGGCGGAGAAAATTTTGTTTGTCCACAAGAAAGTGGTGAATTTCGGCCGCAAGTTGACGAGCACCGAATATAGAATTGACGTTTCATACTTTAGATGAAGCGAATAAATTTTATGCATCCTATTGTAGATGTGTGGGTTTTGTTATGCGTAAGAGTGGGAATAAATACAAGGAAACCGATGTAATCGATAAATCCTATGTATGTAATAAAGCCGGGAAGTCACCGAGTCAGCCTAATGATGCTAGACGGGGAACGACTTATAGAACGAGTTGCAAAACTTTCGTTCATATAAAACTAAACAAAAAAAGTAATGCATGGATTATTTATTCATTTAATGAACCACACAATCATGAATTTACTTCACCCGGTGGACGTCATTTGCTGCCTTGAAACCGTATAGTGTCAAAATCGATTTAAAAGAGTGATAGGTCAACTTACCGAAGCTAATGTCCATATATGCAAACAAATGCAGTTCTTCGAAGGTGCAAGTGGAGGTCATGATAAAATTGAATTCACTGAAACCGATGTTAGAAATTTAAGGAGAGACTCGATAGAAGGTATGAAAGGACACGACGGGCAAATGCTCATTGAGTTCTTCGAATAAAAAAATCTAACTGATCCATTATTTTTTTATGCTTACCAATTAGATCTTTAAGGGCGATTGTCCCAATGTATTTATGTAACTCCTATTTTCCGTATCTGTATTTTTATACTGTATTTTTATCCCATTGTACTCTTTTATCTATTTGAGATCCCGTATCTTGTTTCCATTCGAATAAAATCACTAATTTTTTTTCGACTCAATTTTTGGTCCTTTTATCTAATTCTATTGTATGTGCTCTTGTGTCGTTCTTCATGAAGAACGAGCTGTTCTACGTCATTCATCTCTTTATTCTCCATTTTATTACATTTGACCAATTCTCCAGTTGGATACCTCTCGAAACGGATACCCTAATACCCATTAAACCCAAACCCTATACTATATAACCCTAACCCTAACCCTAAACCCTGACTACTGTGCAACCCCCTAACAAACCATCCGCCGCCCTTCTTCTTCAACCCGTTCTCCTTCACCCTTCGTCCAAACGCCCAGAACCCAATTCCTTGCCTTCGATCGCCCGTCCACCAACTCTAACCCATGCCTTCGTCTCCCTCACCATCGCATCCACCGTCAACCATCGTCGTCCCCAACCATCGAACTCAGCACCCAATCTCCATCGCCATTACTCGAACTCCGAAACCCATTTCGCCATTTTCGACCTCCACCAACCTCTACCCATCGCCATTTACCATCATCTCCTCCCCCTCGACCTCCTATCCGACCTCCGTTCGTGCCGCTAGCACCCCGAACCAATCCCTCGCTCCCATCCTCTGTTCGAACCCACGAACAGAGCCGCATGCGACGAGTTCCTTCTCGACGTCGCACCGCTGATTCCGCCGCCATCGTCCTCCCCATCGTCGCAAGCCTCGTGTCGCACATCGGACGCTGCTCGTCGTCGCTCCCTCCCTCTCCCTCGCTCTCTACCAATCGGAAGAAGGAAGAAGAAGCAGGTTGGGCGGGATTGAATCTCAGCCCTTGGATCGCTTCAAGATCCGTGCAATCAAGCCTGATCTGATCGCTGTTTACTGTTTTGCCACAATTGATCCGAAGTTGCTGTCCGCTGTTCTGGCCCAGATCCGCTGCATAGGAGCGATCTGATTCGCTGGTTTTGGTGTTCCGTGTTTTGGCACAGCGAATCCCAGATTGATGTTTGCTATTCGGGCGGATCTAGTGTGGGGAAATTCGCTCTACTGTTGGATTTTTGCACGTGCTTCATACGTGTTTTTGGGAGATTTTGCCCGGGGTTTTACGATCCGTTTTCCTCAGTTAACGGATCTAATCATCGTCAATCAAGGCAAGTATTCCTCCTGTACACATTTTTGTTCTAGTACAAGCATTCCTTGAAAATACTACAAATAGTTAGAAATTGTGACTCCTCCTTGACTGTCGTTATTGATCAAATATTAAACCTCCTCAATTTCATAATTTTAAGAGTCACAATAAATTCATTGTATTATATTACAACTACTTGGACTCATTTTACCCTCTGAACATATGAACACATGAAATTAAGGAACCCTAGATTTGTGGACATATGTTGTATCTTGTATGTGATGAACTTGCAACCACTAGAGTTGAGAAATAAATATTACTTTTTGTTTTGATAACCATTACCCCGTATTTATATCACACTTTAACCTAGATGCCTAATAACCAATTTTCATGTAACCTATACTCGTAAGACATTCCCACATGTTGCTGTCCTGAATCTTATTATACAGTTTTAACCACTTTAACATCAGAATCTGAACCCGAATCCTGAATAGTAAATGTAGCTCTAGATTTCTAGATGTCGATAGCCTTCGGATTTTTCTAATTTGGAGTTACGGTCTAGGAGTTATCGCATTTTTACTGCAGCTGTATCGGTAAATGCAGATTCGCAAAACTGCTGCACACCTTTAATTTGCGAATTAATTTAACTATGTTAATAGTAAGCGTTTGACTTAAAATTTTATATGTTGTTGCTGGACACCCTATAGGACATACCCAATTTTTCTTAGAATTAATTAACATTATTTCAACACTGTTTCACATATATAAACTCAAATACACAAATTCTGCCTGAACACATTAGCAGTGTAGTTCGCTGTTTTGACACCTGTTACCACCACTTTCTCGTACCTTAATTATATGCGTTGGAACCGGGCAGGAGTCTAGTTTCTAGATCTCCTGAAGGATTCACTTTTTCTATCTCGTAGCGACGGGAATCACGGTTTTGGTACAGCAACATCGTGCTGTCCAGATTTGAGATTTTCGTTGTTCGTGTTATTCTTATTCATGTCGACCCTCGAATATGCTGTATAATTATCTCAAACTTGTCCCATGACCATGATTATATTTTCTTGACTTGTTTGACTCACTTTCATGTTTGCTTGATAAAAAAATAATAAATGTAACAAGTCGGGGTTTAAGGGAAAGACCATAGTAGTGGACAATATAGGTAAGTGTACTCGGAAGGGGGCCCGTATTTTTCAGTACTCGGTTCATAAACCTGTTGCACTTGATGTATTCATGGAGTCAGTTACTTGGCTCATGAACCTGTTGTATTCATGAACTCACTGTGTGGGTCTTGAACCTGTTAGTATTCACGAACTTGCTTCGTGAACCTGTTATTTATTTTCGTATTCATGAACCGTGCCTGCTTGATACATGATACCTGAGTACACCGCCCTATAGGCTCTATTACTAGGCCTAAACGAAACTACATTGTCTGTAGCAACCATGTAGTAAAAAGATGGATGCATGAAGTGCTACCTAGATAGTAATAACTGCAAGACTTGAACATGATACCTGCTTACTCGATACTTGATTACATGATACATGAAACTCGATACATGAAACATGATACATGAAACCTGATACATGAAACTCGAACTTGATACATGTTTACTTGAAGCTTGATGATTTGTTACATGAGACTTGATAATTGAATAATAACACTTGACATTTATAACTTGATACTTGAGACCTGACAACTTGACACTAGACTTGAGACTTGTTACCGACACTTGTACTTGATGCCTGTCACTTGAGGTTAGATACCCCTACAGGTTCACTTGTCATGTGTTTAACTATTAGTATTTGTTATCCAGCCTGGTTACTAAGTTGTCCTTCTTGCGAGTTAGTTCTTGAATCGCCATTACTTGTTGTAACCCTATTATGTTCTTGATTCCAATTATTGTTCCACTTACTTGTACTCGTTTTTACTATTTGTGGCTCTAACTTGTACTAAGGGCATTTTCTCTTGTTTTTTCCTATTTTTTCCTTTTATATTTATTAAGCAGACTTTGGAGATGAGCTACCTGCTGGGATTGGTGAGCAAAGGTTTTAGTCTTCAAGTGGAAAAAGACTTGTTTAGAATATTTATTTTTCTTGAATTATTTATTCTTCCTGCTTCCTGCTTAAGAACTTGTAACGGGCTGATATTCCCGAGTTTTAACTTGATCCAGAAATGAGAACTATTTGAATATTATTATTTGTTTTCAATTGTTTTCTGTTGCTTAATGAATTATTCATGCATGCTTGGTTATATATAAATCCTGTTATATTCTTGTTGTGATGCTGAGTCGATCCTACAGCTTATGAATGATGTTAAATCATTCGCTGGGCTTCATCACGCGCTCGTATTCCATGTTTTTGGGAAGCGGGGCGTGACAAGGTTTTTAGTGGTATCAGAGCTCGGGTTTGGCTAATGTGTTAATTTGACTAATACATTAGGCAGGCTTGACTCAGTCAGGATTAACTCAACATTAAACAGGCCATGCAACCATATGAATAATTTGATAATCAACTCGATCTGGACACAAGTCTTATCCTATCCATTTTGATCCCTTCATATTCAATTCGTTGATTCATTGCTTCCTTCCATCTCTTGCTGTCGTCCTGATTTGTTGATTCCATATTGGGTACAAATTTATTCTTTCCGTACCCATATTCTTTTGATTCCGGTGCAAGCGATCTCTTATCTTCTGCTTGCCTCGTTAATTCTTTCTTATTTCAACTCGTGTGTCGTCCATTGCCTTCCCTGCCTTGCATTTATTTTTATTTGTTGATTCATATTGAGTATCATGTTGGTTATTTCTTCCCTGCTATATTCTCTTCAATTCTGATTTTGCTCCTCGTCATTCTCCCTTCGTATTCAATTCTTTAATTTTCTTTTGTCCCTTCTAGTCATCCTTCTCTTTAACTCTTTATTGGGTATAGCTTCATTTTTCTCCTACTTATTTTTCTCTATATAATTATTTTTTCCGAATACTTTCTATATTTCGATTATTAATTGTTATATTTATTTTTGATTTTCTATAAAAATGTTTCTCAACAAAGATTTTGTTATTCCGAACAATGGTGTATTTTAACTTCACCTTTCATTTTTGACCGACTATATATTTCTACTAGATTATTTTGATAAGACAAATTCTTATTTTGTTGTATAATGCTATTATTATTATTATTGCTATTATTTTCATTATCATTACTAGTATTATTATTGTTGTTACTACCATTGATATTCTTATTGTTGTTTTTATTATTTTATTATTATTGTTAATATTAAATTATTTTCACAAAAATGTTGGACCCAAACTATATATTGTCTTGCATTACTACTTTTTCTAGTGTTACTGATATTTTAATATTATTAATAATATTATTATTATTGCTATCATTCTTTTGCGATTACTGTTATTATTATTGTTATGATCATTGTTCTTATCATTGTTATTCTTATTGTTATTAGTATCGATATTTTGTTATTATTATTGTTATTGGTATTATTATTTTTATCGTTACTATTATTATTATTATTAATTTGTGTTGAGCCTGAGCATGCTCAATTTTATATACATTTCACCATTTCGGTGCAACCTAATGTCGAGATGGCAAATATGCAACTCGATATCAATGGAGGCAAATTGCAACTGGATATCGGGGAGGCAAAATGTGCAACCGAATATCCAGATGGCAACCTGCAACCTGATGTCGTGAAGGAAAACATGCAACTTGATATTAAGGAGACAAGATTTTCTACCTATTTGCTAATTGATATTTCAAGACGATTTTTACTTATATAATGAAACTAAAAGGTAAAGAAATATTTCCTTTATGACATCTTGTTTATACCGTTACAGTTTATGTTTCCATGCAAATTGAACTCGTATAGTTGACTTTACTCTATTTTGTGTATAAGATTATTATTGCTATTATTATTATTATTGCTATTGTTTTCGTTAATATTTTGGTATTGTTATCATTATTATTATTTCTATTGCTGTTATTATTATTGTGTTCATTATCTTTATTGTTATTACTTCTATTATTATTGCTGTCATTTTATTATACTGATACTATTATTATTATTATTGCTATTATGTTCGTTATTATTATTATTGGTGTTGTTATTATTATTATATTACTATTGTTGTTATTATTATTGTTGTTATTATTTTTGCTATTATTGTTGTTGATATTATCATTATTATTGCTATTATTTTTATTATTATTGTTATTATTTTGTTATTATTATTACTATTTTTATTACTATCATTGTTATTATTAGTTAATATTATTATTATTATTATTCTATTACTATTGATATTATTATTGTTGATATTTGTTGTTGTTATTATTTCTGTTAAAAGCCATTAGTTTTGATCCATATTATATCTTTTAATTATTTAAATTTAAGCCAAACTTTATATTCATTTTGCACTAATTTATTATATCTATCTTGAGCCCATACTCTCCTTGATCCCAGTGTCTCATTCTTTTCTTCCTGCTCGGATCGTCGCTTGGTGCCACGTGGTCTACAACGACATGTCTGGAGCTTGGAACGTCACCATCAGAGTGGCGCAGCGGAGGCGTGGTGGGCCCATAACCCACAGGTCCCGGGATCCCCTTGTTGCATCCAGTTCTTTGTAGTGTTGCTTCCCTCTGTTCCTTGTATTCATCTTCATCCGTTGATTCCTTGAATGGTTTAATTCTTCCCTGTCATTTCTCTCTTTGATTCCAGTTCTGCCTATTCCCTACCTTGCTTTGTTATCGTGTGTTGTTTCCTTCCTCTTGATACTGCTTATTTTTCTTTCATGCATTTCATTTGACATCGTTGTTACCCACTCCCTTCTTATTTTGGTGTTACCACCAAGTTGTCTTTTCTTTTGGATCCCTTGTTTGTTACCCTCCCCTAAGTTGCTTTTACCCTGTCCTATGTACCGCCTAAGAAAATTTCGAGGACGAAATTTTTGTGTAAGGTGGGTAAGATTTGTAACTCCTATTTTCCGTATCTGTATTTTTATACTTTATTTTTACCCCATTGTACTCTTTTATCTATTTGAGATCTCGTATCTTGTTTCCTGTAACGCCCCGGATCCCGTCATCGGACATCCGTGACGCAACCAGAATCTTTGCCTTTAAATGCATCTCAACACAGTAAATAACACGGAAATTTTAAACACTTTTTATTGCCATCAGAATCAATTTATCATATCAAACTGTAACGCCCCCCTTTATGACTCCAAACTCAATTCTTTCAATTTCTATATCACTTTAAACATAAACTAAGATAGTTATATTTCAAAAAAAAGTCGGGCAGAGTTTTCCCTGAAATTTCTGCCCCGGAACACAAAAAGCTTACGGAATTTTGCTCTAAATTCTGTAGCTCACATCACAGGCAATAATATCATGGGCTCCCCAAGTCAAAATGAGAAGAATCACACATGCAATATATATATATATGCTATGGGGGCCAAACTCATAATAGAATATCAAATATCAATTAAAAACCATAAAATTCCTTGAAAATGTAGTAAGATTTTTTTGAAAATAACTTATAAACCATACCACAGGGCCCGGTACTCCACAGCGAGATGGGTACGGGTCAAAAACATATCATGCCACCCCACACTGTACTCGTCGTCGCCATCCACGTACTTATACATCAAAAATACAATTTAAACCATAACTTTCCCTATTCACATAATAAACCTTAAACAACAAATGTAAAATGAAGCTCCATTCCACAGATCCATGAATCTACATCTCACCTCTGCACCGCTGAGGACCTGTAACAGTAGGGGTCTAGGGTAGTCCAGAGACTCCCTAACCCCCCAAACACTAAGGGGTTAGCCATTTCTGGTGTGAGTATAATTTATTAATAAAGAAAATAAATTAAATTTTACAAGTAAAAACAGAACAAACTTACGAATACCAAGATAATCCAACTTTACTTGAAATCTGAACATGTAAACATCATAAATGGAAATTCACATCAAATACTTTCCGAGTCATTTCCTGTGTGTATATCCATACCAGCTCACAACATACTTATCTTTAATTTGGAAATCATTCCCAAATTAGTCGCTTAAGGCCCATCACTTTACGCCTTACGCAAATATTCCTAAAGCTTTATTTTCCCATAAATCTTTACATTCACAAATAACTCTACTTCCACATAACTGCACCTCATTTACCATTCATTTGTAATTACAGACTCCCGACTTATATTCTTTCCCAATCTCATATCACATAACATCGCATTCATTCATTCTTACGACATATATCATCATGTCCCGCAGTGCATTATTTCGCACTCATTATACACTTCAACTATCACACTCTTAATTCATCATGGATAAAATAAACGTGTATCCTGATTTCCTAGTGTTCGTGTATGCCGTGACTTAAGGTCTAATACAAACACAGAATGCAAAACAGATGTACTTAATCTAGTGTCAGCAAGACTCTGGACACACATGCATCCCATACTACATGTGGCCCAGGTCAAGCCAATGTACTTAGTCTAACGCAAGTGAGACTTGGAAATGTATGCATCCCATACTACATACTTTCCAAATCAAGCCGTTGTCTCCAAGTTTAGGGATTTGAACCCTCGCTACGCAATGCATTCTAATTTGGTCTACTTCCTATTCCCGATAGATCGTGGCAATGAGGTTGCAGATCAATGGTCCCACCGTTCTGCAGTCACCTAGTGGTGTCTTGGTTTGCCACTAGTGCCCGGCGCCCGGACCCCATTCAACAGCCGTGACGAACTTAAAGATATACGGTCCCACCGTATGGCAGTCAACGGTCCCACCGTTCTGCAGTCGACAGCCATGACGAACTTAAAAATATACAGTCCCACCGTAGGTAGTCAACGGTCCCACCGTTCTGTAGTCAACAGCCGTGACGAACTTAAAGATATACGGTCTCACCGTATAGCAGTCAACGGTCCCACCGTTCTGCAGTTAACAGCCGTGACGAACTTAAAGATATACGGTCCCACTGTATGGCAGTCAACGGTCCCACCGTTTTGCAGTCAATAGCCGTGATGAACTTAAAGATATACGGTCCCACCGTATGGCAGTCAACAGCCGTGACGAACTTAAAGATATACCGCAGCATACCTATAGCGCCGTATCCCATACGACCCGTTCGTGTCTACCAGCATGTGCCCGGATCTCATCCGTCCGTACCACGGTACCTCAGGAATCAACATTGCAAGATACGCCCACAACACGTATCCCTAATGACAGGAAGAGACAACCCCATAGTATCACCACCTAGTGCTAACTCTCAGAACGAGCTGGATTATAGGGAATCACCCCTAACACCAATTCGTTCTTTAAACGAAACAATAAAAGAAAACCTAATTAATGCAGTTTATTGGAACAATTGTTACCAAATCACACTCAGTGTCGATCAACAATATCGAGTCTGTCCGGTTTGTCAGACAACAATCATCACAGGAATCGCATCCACCGATTCCCACTACCTTCGCAGGCCCGCGACCAAATAATCCTGGCCCGTGACCCACAGCGAGTGGTCCAACGGTGCCCCAAGGATGCAATATAAATCAACGAACGTAAGCACACACATAACCATCAATTCTTGACCATTGACAGACTCAGGCATCGAGACACCCAACACTAACTGACCAGAACTATATCCCAACTCACTCATGTCCACCATGAGTACTAAGCACAGGAACTTATCCAAGCTCCAAATGAAATGCTAAAACATCATTAAAACTTGATAGCTCATGATCACCCCATGCCGAGGATTCCTCATCAATTGTCCGATGAAATAATTCAAGAAATAGCAGTAGCTGTGACCCAAGTTACGCTCATCGGAATTCAACACAATCAGACTTCTAAAAGGGTAGGGAGATCCACAGCAATCCCCTAGTGGGTGACTCTCTCAAACATCTAAGAGCTCGAGTCCCCAAGCTAACTTATTCTTAAAGTCAATCTCAACACAGGGGGCTAAACTTACAACAACCACAACTTTCCACACACCGCTCAGATTTGCTTGACACCACCCATTCTGAAAATCTAAGACCCTGGTCTACAACTCTCCGGCTAACCATTTTCTCAAATTCAATAATTAAAGTCCTCAACCACTGACAGTTCCAGCTGCAGCTTCCAGACCCGTTGCATTCTACAAATTTTTCGAGGCATCAACGACCTCGGAAAAATTATAAGATTTTAGACTATAGTTGTGGACACATACAAGAGTGTCCACACAAATTCTCAGCTCAAAACACCCATGCTATACTAAGATACGAAATCGGAAATACACATCAAATCGTAATTTAAATCTTCACAACGCACCATGTGCGTAAAATAAAAGATATCATACTCCCCATATTTGATATCATCATATAAATATAACTCATCCCCATATACACATATACGTTGTTCGATACTCTTGATCCAAGCACGCCTTATCCATAATTCATACCAACCATTCAGGTTATTATAAAATTTTCTTAAAACACAAAATACGTGAATAAATTCATACTCACAAAATATCCTGCGAAGACTCGAAGCGCCACCACGCCTCCAAAGCTGCTAGTATATCCTTCATCAAATTTCGAAACAATTAAAACTCAAACCATCCAAACCAATCACAAAAGCTAATAACCCTATTCCAAACATCACACAAGCATTTATTGAACGCCTGGGATACACACATGCGATGCACGTAATAATCAAATCCTACAGGATTTTTATTTCCCAAACAATAACAAAAATGGCTCCTAAAATAACCTAATGGCCCAACAAAAATTCTATTACCCTAAAAGAGGCAAGTTTTCATATACTTACTCCCCCTTTGTAAACCCAAACCCCTAATTTATTAACAACTTGCAAATTCTCCATCAACGTGCTAATTTCTCGTATCTATAACACCCAACCCCTCATAATCTCCCTACTACCACATTTCTACTCAATAGAAATTGAAAACACTTAATTTTATACAATAAAATAAAATATGGTTTACCTTCCCGAAATCCTTTCGAAAATCTGATGCTACCACGATGTAGAGAACCCTCCAATTAGCAATCCCCCCAAATTAATTTGAAAACGACGAAGGAATGAAGGGGATTTGAGCGAAGAGAGAGAGGGCCAACATGGGTCGGTTTGGGTTTTCTTTCTTTTCGGTCGGGGTAACAGGAAGGGAAGAAAGGAGGAGCAGAGAAGGGAATAGGGGAGAGGTTTATATAAAATAAAAATATAATAAAAAGATTTTTAAAGAAAGATTTGCATATAAACCCCCAACTCTCTAGAATATATCAAATAAGCCCCAAACTCCACTTTAATAATATAAACAATACAAAATACATTAAAACTACCTCGTAATAATCATTCAAAAGTATAAAATAAAGTAGACAATATATCTGATATTTCTCAATAACAATCAATTGTTATTAGAAAAATACATGACAGCGTGCAATTTTCAATTGTGCACAGATTACGATGCAAAATAGCCATATGCTATTTTTGCGGGGTATTACATTTCCATTCGAATAAAATCACTAATTTTTTTTCGACTCAATTTTTGGTCCTTTTATCTAATTCTATTGTATGTGCTCTTGTGTCGTTCTTCATGAAGAACGAGCTGTTCTACGTCATTCATCTCTTTATTCTCCATTTTATTACATTTGACCAATTCTCCAGTTGGATCCCTCTCGAAACGGATACCCTAATACCCATTAAACCCAAACCCTATACTATATAACCCTAACCCTAACCCTAAACCCCGACTACTGTGCAACCCCCTAACAAACCATCTGCCGCCTTTCTCCTTCTTCAACCCTTTCTCCTTCACCCTTCGTCCAAACGCCCAGAACCCAATTCCCTGCCTTCGATTGCCCATCCTCCACCTCTAACCCATGCCTTCGTCTCCCTCACCATCGCATCCACCATCAAACATCGTCGTCCCCAACCATCGAACACAGCACCCAATCTCCATCGCCATTACTCGAACTCCGAAACCCATTTCGCCATTTTCGACCTCCACCAACCTCCACCCATCGCCATTTACCATCATCTCCTCCCCCTCAACATCCTATCCGACCTCCGTTCGCGCCGCTAGCACGCCGAACCAATCCCTCGCTCCCATCCTCTGTTCGAACCCACGAACAGAGCCACGCGCGATGAGTTCCTTCTCGACGTCGCACCACTAATTTCGCTGCCGTCGTCCTCCCCATCGTCGCGAGCCTCACGTCGCACACCGGATGCCGCTCGCCGCCGCTCCCTCCCTCTCCCTCGCTCTCTGCCGATCGGAAGAAGGAAGAAGAAGCACGTTGGGCGGGATTGAATCTCAGCCCTTGGATCGCTTCAAGATCCGTGCAATCAAGCCTGATCTGATTGCTATTCGCTGTTTTGCCACAGCGGATCCGAAGTTGCTGTCCGCTGTTCTGGCCCAGATCCGCTGCATAGGAGCGATCCGATTCACTGGTTTTGGTGTTCCTTGTTTTAGCACAGCGAATCCCAGATTGTTGTTTGCTGTTCGGGCGGATCTGGTGTGGGGAAATTCGCTCTACTGTTGGATTTTCGCACGTGCTTCACACGTGCTTTTGGGAGATTTTGCCCGGGGTTTTTCGATCCCATTTTTCTCAGTTAGCGGATCTAATCATCGTCAATCAAGGCAAGTATTCCCCTTGTACACATTTTTGTTCTAGTACAAGCATTCCTTGAAAAATACTACAAATAGTTAAAAATTGTGACTCCTCCTTAACTGTCGTTATTGATCAAATATTAAACCTCCTCAATTTCATAATCTTAAGAGTCACAATAAATTTATTGTATTATATTACAACTACTTGGACTCATTTTTCCCCCTGAACACATGAACACATGAAATTAAGGAACCCTAGATTTGTGAACGTATGTTATATCTTGTATGTGATGAACTTGCAACCACTAGAGTCGAGAAATAAATATTACTTGCTGTTTTGATAACCATTACCCCGTATTTATATCACACTTTAACCTAGACGCCTAATAACCAATTTTCATGTAACCCATACTCGTAAGACATTCCCACATGTTGCTGTCCTGAATCTTATTATGCTGTTTTGACCCCTTTAACATCAGAATCTGAACCCAAACCCTGAACAGTAAATGTAGATCTAGATGTCTAGATATCGATAGCCTTTAGATTTTTCTAATTCGGAGTTACGGTCTAGGAGTTATCACAGTTTTACTGCAGCTGTGGCGGTAGACGCAGATTCGCAAAACTGCTGCACACCTTTAGGTTGCGAATTAATTTAACTATGTTAACAGTAAGCGTTTGACTTGAAATTTTATATGCTGTTGCTGGACACCCTATAGGACATCCCCAATTTTTCTTAGAATTAATTAACATTATTTCAACACTGTTTCATATATATGAACTCAAATATACAAATTCTGCCTGAACACATTAGCATGGTAGTTCGCTGTTTTGACACCTGTTACCACCACTTTCTCGTACCTTAATTATATGCATTGGAACCGGGAAGGAGTCTAGTTTTTAGATCTCCTGACGGATTCACTTTTGCTATCTCGTAGCAACGGGAATTATGGTTTTTGTACAGCAACGTTGTGCTGTCCAGATTTGAGATTTTCATTGTTCGTGTTATTCTTATTCATGTCGACCCTCAAATATGCTGTATAATTATCTCAAACTTGTCCCATGACCATGATTATATTTTCTTGACTTGTTTGACACACTTTCATGTTTGCTTGATAAAAAAATTAATAAATGTAACAGGCCGGGGTTTAAGGGAAAGACCATAGTAGTGGACAATATAGGTAAATGTACTCGGAAGGGGGCCCGTGTTTTCCAGTACTCGGTTCATGAACCTGTTGCACTTGATGTATTCATGGAGTCAATTACATGGCTCATGAACCTGTTGTATTCATGAACTGACTATGTGGGTCTTGAACCTGTTAGTATTCACGAACTTGCTTCGTGAACCTGTTATTTATTTTCGTATTCATGAACCGTGCCTGCTTGATACTTGATACCTGAGTACACCGCCCTATAGGCTCCATTACTAGGCCTAAAAGAAATTGCATTGTCTGTAGCAACCATGTAGTAAAAAGATGGATGCATGAAGTGCTACTTAGATAGTAATAACTGCAAGACTTGAACATGATACCTGCTTACTCGATACTTGATTACATGATACATGAAACCTGATACATGAAACTCGAACTTGATACATGTTTACTTGAAGCTTGATGATTTGTTACATGAGACTTGATAATTGAATAATAACACTTGACATTTATAACTTGATACTTGAGACCTGACAACTTAACACTAGACTTGAGACTTGTTACCTGGCACTTGTACTTGATGCCTGTCACTTGAGGTTAGATACCCCTACAGGTTCACTTGTCATGTGTTTTACTATTAGTATTTGTTATCCAGCCTGATTACTAAGTTGTCCTTCTTGTGAGTTAGTTCTTGAATCTCCTTTACTTGTTGTAACCCTATTATGTTCTTGATTTCAATTCTTGTTCCACTTACTTGTACTCGTTTTTACTATTTGTGGCCCTAACTTGCACTAAGGGCATTTTCTCTTTATTTTCCCTGTTTTTCCCTTTTATATTTATTAAGCAGACTTTGGAGACGAGCTACCTGCTGGGATTGATGAGCAATAGTTTTAGTCTTCAAGTGGAGAAAAGACTTGTTTAGAATATTTATTTTTCTTGAATTATTTATTCTTCCTGCTTCCTGCTTAAGAACTTGTAACAGGCTGATGTTCTCGAGTTTTAACTTGATCCAGACATGAGAACTATTTGAATATTATTATTTGTTTTCAATTGTTTTCTGTTGCTTAAGAGTTATTCATGCATGCTTGGTTATATATAAATCTTGTTATATTCTTGTTGTGATGCTGAGTCGATCCTACAACTTATGAATGATGTTAAATCATTCGCTGGGCTTCGTCACGCGCTCGTATTCCATGTTTTTGGGAAGCGGGGCATGACAATTTAGGTGGATGGTATCGCTAGGAAGAATTTAGAAGTATTTTGTGATGTAGTTTACTTTGTTGCTACTTACAACATGAACCGATACGGAAAGTTATTCGTACCATTTGTTGGAGTCAACCATCATTGACAATCAACGTTCTTAGGTTGTAGGTTCATTCCAAATGAGAAGACATCCTCATTTAAGTCGTTCTTTGAAAAGTGACGAGGAGTAATGGTACATGAGCCGATCGGCATCGTGACGAATGAGGAACGCGGAATCGGTGATGCACTAAAGAAAATTTGCCCTGTAACTGAGCATAGATATTCCATTTGGCATATTTTTGATAAGTTAGCGGAGGAAGTGCGTATGGTGAATAATATCGATGAGTTTAGGGATGCTTTAAAGAGTATCATGTATACGGAAGAATATAAAAGTGATTTTGAAGAGAAGTGGAAATTATTATTTTTGCAATACAAAGTTGAGAATAACAAATGGATGAACGATAAATTTGAAATTTGTGAGGAATGGGCCCCCGTCTATGCAAGAGAGTCATTTTGGGTCGGCGTGTTGAGTACCCAACGGAGAGAGTCTCTGCATTCATCCTTGAAGCAACATACCCATAAGAAGTACTCCTTACATGAATTTGCCGTCATCTTCGACTGAGTCTTGGTAAAACAAACACACGAGGAACTTAAAGAAACTCATCGTAATTGTGAGGAGAGACTAAAATTGAAGACTGAATAGGCGATAGGGAACAAATGGTGCGAACATGCATATTGAAGATTTTCTACAAATTCCAACAACAAGTTCAAAAAAGCTTATTATTTAATGTGTGTTGCATTGCCGATTTGGATACACCGAATAGTTCAGCTTTCTCTGTAACAGTTTGTGGAAATTCAGAACCGGGGAGGGTGATTTCTTTTTGCAAACCGTCAAATGACTGAATGTCCTTGTTGCCTCTATTAATTCGTCTGCATTCCATGCAGACATATCCGGCAGTTCTTTGGTTCACCACCAATTACACCGTACTACCGGAGCAATATATTTGTAGATGATGTACCCGGGATCAATTGAGAATAAGCTATGCATCCGTTTCAAATAGTATTGGCGACAATTTTGCCTCTTGATATTGTGAATCGAGTCAGCACTTAAGACATCTGGTCGATCTTGGTTGTTCTTCCGAAAAACTTACAAGTACATGCTCGACCACATGCTTAAGGGCATTAAAGGCATTTTTCACATTCAACCCGGAATTAGCACACATCGCAAAGATAGTGCACAACCTGAGAATGTTGGACATGAAAACGCACCAGTGGGGGACCCTCGACAATGCACTACAAAGGGAAGGCCTAGAGGGAAGAGATTGAAGTCCATAAGAGAAACGCAAAATTCAAAAATTTAGACTGTGCAGGACATGCCTTCGTGTCGTGTATCACAATTCAATAAATTGTCCAAACAATTTTGCTAGGTAATATATCTGCTTTTAGTTTATATTAATTTGACTCACTCAAACTTGACATGTTCTTGTTGACTAACTCATTATTCTCATTTATTTAGTGGGTTGCAAGCATATGAAGAAGATCCAAGCGGTGAAGAGAGTGATGATGAAGAAGGTGAAGATTCGTGCTAAAGTAAATTCCTTATTATGTATGTGAAATATAACTTCGAGACCTTTATTACTAATTTCATTTGATGATAAGAAATTTATGAATTTGTATAATTTTTTTGTTGTAGGATCGTGGTGAAGGAAGGCATTTATGTTCCAAAAATTTTTAATGTCTGATTGTATATATATGATCATGTAAATGCATTTCTGAACGGTTAAGGTTTGGGGATTGTATTTGAAATTATAAGTATATTTTTTTGTATGTAATTGCAAATTTGTATACCAAGTTGTCGAGAATGTGAGGGAAGGATGAGTTTGGTAATGTGAATGAGATGAGTGATATGGGGTAAGTGACGTGGCCCCATCTGGGCCCTCAGATCTCCTCAGATTCCGCTCCCCCGTGATCATCAGGTCAAACAAGTCAAACATGCTTCAACCAACTCAGGCCCACTGGCTAACGGGTTCAACTCGGCCCATCATGACCAGAGACCCGTTAGCCCCTGCCTATAAATACCAGACCCCCTCCTTCATTCAAAGATAATCAATCTTTCCCCACCTGAACCCTAATTACTGTTGCTTTCTCACTGACTGAATAGATCGTCGGAGGGCCTGTCGCCGGGACTTTTCCTGGTGTTTCTAGGCAATTCGCAGGTACAGAAGATCTGAGCCCAGCCTCGTCATCTGAGCCGGGCTACTCGGCCTCTACCTCTTCCATGCTACTCCCGAGCCGGTCATACTCCCCAGGGCCGGATCGATGCCAGTACCACCTTTCCTCTTCACAAATTACAAGAACTCACGTCTGCTGCCCCCACACCCCCAAAACAAACAACATCAGGTTGGCACCGTTTGTAGGAAACTTTTGTACTATCTCTCGTCCGAGCCTAGCCAGGGATGTCATCCCATATCCGAGCTCTCCCAAGGCTCCAAAAACCAGAAGGGCCATTACATCGGCATGACATTCGGACCCCCCACATCAAAGCCGAGCAGAAGCCCAGGGTTCCAACCGGCCACGGGTCCACGGCGCGACCGGATGTGGGCCGGGTGCTTCTCACTCGAATGCAACCGATCTGTGATGCGTCATTTCAAATCGACAGGCCAGTCGCACAAGGGGAAATGCCGCTTCCAACTCAGTCTCAAACCATCGTAGACTGCTGTCCCCAGAGCGCGATCCAAAACATAGTCACTCACCCCGCGGACCTCCTTCCCCACAAGACCAGGTGGGGGCAAGCCCCCGTCACGAGGGCCGAGTTCCAAAATTTTCGGGACGAGGTCCTCCAAGACATCCGAGGCGGCCAGGGAACCAAGTCCGCAACAGCTCTGATCCTCGGTCAGAAGCAAGGGGCGGCAAATTCTACAGATCGGCCCACCCCCAGGAACAGGAAAACACCATCCTCCGAAGTTTATAGGAAATGGAGTTCCGCCTCGCCCATCTCGGCGAGGGCGGACCAATGCCGGGTCATGGTCATTGGCCGACCGGACCCCCATTCTCCCCCCAAATCTTGGAAGCCGAGATCCCCCAAAATTTCAGACCTCCCCAATTCGAGATCTACAACGGCGAGGGTGATCCCGCTGATCACATGGAGGGGTTTAAGACCCTCATGATGATTCACAATGCTGCGGATCCCCTCCTCTGTCGTGCCTTCCTTACTACCCTTTGGGGTCCGGCTTGAGAATGGTTCTTAAAGCTCACCCCCGGCTCAGTCTTCTCGTTCGACCAGTTGGAAGTGAACTTCCTAGCCCACTTCGTGACCAGCAGAAAGGTCAAGAAGACGAGCGTGGCCCTTCTGGGCCTCAAGCAGAAAGAAGGGGAGTCACTCTGCGATTTCGTTCGGAGGTTCACTGTAACCCCCCGAATTCCAAAACACACTGAATTTGAAGTTCCACAGGATCTTTACACTTCTTTCGTACAATTTTACAAGGAAATAAAAACTTTTTGTTACATCAGAGTTTACACTTACATTACATATTTACAGCAGAAGCAATGTACAATAAATTACATGAATTGAAAATGTACAATACTTGAATCAATCTTTTATTAGCATGCATTCTTTAGTCTTGCTAAACACTTTACCATGCATAAAAACTGCGGGCATGTCAGTTGCTTACAACCGACGAAATATTATTCACGGCTATCCTCTCTATGTCGAAACAGTATAACGATTCTCAAATACTTAAACAAACCACAAGCTTGATCACAAACAGAACTACAAGGGACTATCCTATAGATGTCGTGTTGTGCGGTGCACTTAGTCCTTAATGTAGTTATGTATATTACATGACACTAATGTGCACTTGTTCAGATTCTATGCATCCCATACTACATAGGTCTGAAGGTAAGCCCTTAACTGTTCATCATCGTGTAGGGTTCAATCCCTCGTCATGAATTAAACTACTACTGTAACTACGATAAGTATCCTAGATGTTCTATAAGTTATGAGCTCATGTCTAGACAGCTTGGAGGGGAATCCCACGTCATGTCACGATGCATCGTGAAGAACCTATGGACAATTCAGCCTCCGTCATGGGACATGACACCACCCACAGTCACCAAACATCCCACGAGCGTCGCCTGCGGTACGGACTCCTGGAGACATATCCACGTCATGTCACGACGCATCGTGAAGACAGCCTGTGTATATTCTCACACCGTAGCTCCGAGGCCCTCATACTCGTGTTTTTCTCTTATTTTCATCACGTCTTCACTGTGTATCTAGTCCTTAGTTATTTGAATCATGAACCAAGTCAATTCTCTAGAGTTAGCCCTTCCACTATACCGGTCTTAAAACCATTTATTCAACATGACCCGAAATCTTGGTCTTTTCATCTTAAATTTTATTTCAACACATTTCTTTTCAATGCCGGTATGAGGGTTAACTACACTTTTCTCAATTTCAATTCATAATCACAAAAATTGAGTCTTTATACTCATAAGTTCTTTTTCATAAATAACATGATTTCTTTTCATTTCTATGAATCAAAACTCACATATCAAGTTCACTTTCAAATCTTATACTTCATGTTCACAAATTTCTTTTCCATAAGCACATTAAATTATTATACTATAGTTTCTTTGCTTACTTAATTCCATAATGATAAAGTCGCATTTTTCAATACTCACATTAGGCAATAAACTTCGTAGATAACCCACTTAAATTTTCACTCAAAAATTCCTCTTTTATAACTTAGTGTAATCTTTTCATGAAAATAATCACCTTTCATTTTATACGAATATCAACTTCATACAATTTTTACTTCTAAACCATCTTTATTTTAGTCAAATCATGTCCCAAATATTTTTCATTAAGTCCATATAATTTTAGAATAATTATAGTATTTTTTCCAAATTTTTATAAGCCACAAATCAATTTTTAAAACAAAAAAAAAATCAAAAAGTTAAATTCCTGCCAAACCTGGGAATCGAACTCATGAACACAGGGTAACCAACCGCCACCGAGAGCCAGAATAGCCAAGGCGCCACTTCAATACAAAATAGGGTCAATTTAAGATAAGTTGTGGGTTTCGGTTTTCGGATTTTTGAAAAAAAAGAAACAAAAGCTCACGCCAGGTTTTGAACCCAAGACCACCAACCCAAACCCGCTGCTACAGTAACCGAACCCACCGCACCGACTAACCAGTATGGCCATGGTGCTAAACTGATATGGTTTAGATTACTGGGGTTATAACGTCTCTATTCTTTTCGAATTTTTTACAAAAACAAATATTTTTGAGTTCTTTTCTTCTCCAAATTTATTCAAAAACTCCAGATTTTATTTTTCATCTCAGTACAGTATTTCAGTAAATAAAAAAATTAATTTTTGACACAAAAAAACATAATTTGCTCTCTAATTCATTTTGTTCTTCAATTTTTGAATTTGGTGGAAAAAGGCATATTCTCCCTATAATTTACTCTTTAAATTTCCCTAAATCACAAATAGTATTTTTGTTAACATTGTACAATTATCTCAGTAATAAAATTACATTTTTCATGCCATTTAACATCTCATTAATCAAAATCACCTATATCCATAGTTCTTTATTCAATTGTTCAACATACAAGCATGTATTTGTTTATCTAGCACATCACAACAAAATTGAGCATGGTAGCATGGTAATCATTTAACAAATCATAATTTGGTAATCAATTTAACACTCTTTTAACATATAATCAAAACTAATAGCAATTCGTCTCATTATCATAATGCATGGCTATATTAGTTAGAGTTTCTTCTTAATTTGTCAAACACATCCTAACATGATGTCTAATTAGAAGTTTAAGAGAAACACCCACCTTAAAATGGAGAGAAAATCAAAAGAACTCCTAGAGAATCCCCTACAACGAATGAACAAAGCCTCCTCCTCCTAGATCAAGCCACGTAAGTCGCCTCCTCCTTGATCAAGCTAGAACCCAAGCCTCTCCCTTCTTGGTCCTTGAAATGCCGGCCTCCTTCTTGTTGTTGAACACACACAAAACACTCTCTCTTTTCAATCTCACAAAACTCCTCAATCTTTTGCCTTACTACTTGTATTTTTTCTCTCTTTCTATTCTTTATTTTTAAAATTTTTAAGCGTGAGAATGAAGAGTGTGGGAGGGGGTATTTATACAATTTTCTAGGGTGAATGGAGGGCTAAGATTTGATCAAATTGTTGGAGATTAAGGGACAAGATGTATTAGGGAGTTATAGAAACTACCCACGAAAAGCAACTACCTCTCCACCACTTCCATCTCTCCCACTCACTCCATCTACAACTCGGCCTAGGTGAGAAGGTGTGCAATGCACACTCTATTGCATGCACATGCCACCTAGTGTCCCTCATTTACAAATTTGTTCATGAGACAAATTTAATTTTCCATGAAATGAGTCTACACTACAAGTTAGACCATTTCAAAAGAGAATTAAAGTAAATGGGCTCACTAATGGGCCAACTAACCATAGGCTTAAATAATTAAAATAATTAATTAATAGAGTGGGCTTAAAAAGACAATTAGGCCTAGATTTAATTAGGCTTTAAAGAGAATAATTTTTTGGAAAAATAAGGTGAACAAATACTATATAAAAATATTTTATACGAGAAATTATACAAATGAAATCATACGTGCAAAACACGCAAAATCACAAAAATCTCATAAATCAAATCTAGGGTGTTACATTCACCACTGAGGTGATGTCTGTGTCCTCTCTTGACACGGGCGTCGCCTCAGTGGCTTTCCGGCACAACGTTAGGCACGGTCAGCTGAAAGCTTCATTGGCAAAAAAACCACCCATTGACTTTCCCCGACCTCCTCAACAGGGTCAAGAAGTACATCAGAGCGGAGGAGGCCCTAAACCCGGAGGGCACCAAAGAGGCCACTACCAAGGGGAAGCGGAAGGCCGACGATGTCGAGACCATCAAAAAGACGGCGAAAGAGACAGCCAGTCTCAAGAGGGTCCCCCCGGTCCCCCGATTCGAGAGGTATACGCCTCTGACCCAGAACATCTCGACAATCCTGATGGAGATTGAGGACAAAGGGATCGTTCGACTCCCTCCCCGGCTGAGCAACAATAAGAAGCGGGACCAGAGGTTCTACTGTCGCTTCCACCGAGACAATGGGCACGAGACAGATGACTATCGGGCCCTCAAAGACGAGATTGAAACCCTCATCCAGCGGGGTACCTGAGGGAGTTCACCCGGGATAACCCAAGGGACCGGAGGGACATGAGGAATTCGAGGCCTTCGCCTCCCCCTCGAATGACCCACCGGTGTCTCGAGCGGGACGCCGAGCCCGAGGAAACCAGAGGACAAGCCATCTTGCATTGCGTCCATGGAGGGCCCATGTAAGCCCTGTTTTCCCAAATACATAATTTCTGAATATTTCATGTGTTTTGACTAATTATAAATTCACCTTATTTTGAAATTTGTTTCAGATATTTTATTAAAACATTTTCTAATTGAAAACTATATTTTGTTCGAATAAGGACATATTTAAATTTCTATTTCTAATTGATCGGTTATTTGTATGTTCACTCAATTTAAATTTAATGTGTTGTTGTTTGAATTATTTTGATAAATGTGCATTTTGTTATATAAATCTTATTATTATTAGTAGTAGTAGTAGTATTTTTGTAAAGCCTGAATATGCTTATTTAATTGTATTTTATTGTGTGATTTGATGTATGTTTATATGTACATTTTAAAAACCCTATAATGCTAATTATTTTTGTTCTCCTACTGGATCTTTTAATTAAATCCCAAATCCTATTATTTATTTTACTGGATTTTAAACCTTATAGATTTTAATAACCCAAACTCATTACCCATTCACCTATTAGATTATCTACCCCAATACCCAAAACCCAAAACCCAAAACCCTATTATATAAATATCCAAAACCTACCCTAACCCTAACCCTACCCCCCTAACCTACTGTACTGACCCCAACTCAGCCGCCAGCACACTTTCCCCTTCCTCACGCTCCCACTCTCAGAACCCATTCCCCGTTCTCACCTCGACAACCCTCTTCCCAGCGCACACCGACTGTCGTCCACCCTCCCGTAGTCGCAGCGCTACCCCGATCACCTCCAACCCGTTTCCCTCCCGCTGTGCTGCACCCACGCGACCAGTCACGACCCCCAGCCTGCGCATGGTGTCCTCCGACTGCGATGCCATTGCCGGAGCCCCTCGTGGCCCCTGTCGCGACGCCGCGCGCCTGCAGTGCGCCCAGCCCGTGCCTTCCCCCGCTCCCCTGTTTTCGAACCCAAACAGGGCATCGTTCCCCATCATTGCCGCCATTGCTTCCCAACTGCGGTGTCGCCATCATCGTCGCAGTCGTCGCTGCCCCTCCGTGGGTGTCGCAACCACGACGCCGGTCGCCGCCTGCTGCCGACACTGCACCCTCTCTCTCTCTCTCCGTCTACTGATCAAGAAGAAGAAAGAAGGACACTTTGAATCTAGGCCATCGGATTCGATTAAGATCCGATCTTGATCAGATCTGATCTCGACCGCCAGATCAGATCTCAGCCATCCATCCGATCGTGATCATCGGATCAGATCAAAGCAGATCCAGCCGTCCAATCATCTTGATCTTGATTTCCATCAAGATCCGCACCGATTCGATCCATTCGATCTCGATCGTCGATCAACGCCCTCATCCAATCAAGGCAAGTATTTCCCTTGTACACTTTATTGTTCTATTACAAGTATTTATTTGAAAATACCGCAAATAGGTTGTAGTTGTGAATCCTTCTTGTCTTATCATTTGTTGATCTTGAATATTTTATCGTCGATCCCTAAATCTTAAGAGTCACAATACCTTCGTTGTTATATTTATAATTATTTGGACTTATTTTATCTCTTAGTCACATGAACACATGAAATCAAGAAACCCTAGATTTGTAGATGTGTGTTGTATCTTGGATGTGATGATCTTGCACCCATTTGAGTTAAGAAATAGATGTTGCTTGCTGATTTGATAACCACTACACCCGCATCTGTATCGTACATTAATCTAGACTCATAACAATCAATTATCATGCAACTTATATATGAAAGACATTCACACTCATTGCTGTCCTGAACTTCACTTGCTATTTTGACCCCTTTAAAATCAGAATCTGAACCTACGCCCTGAACAGTAAATGTAGCTCTAGATGTCTAAATATCGATAGCATCTAGAATTTTCAAATTCTGAGTTACGGTCTAGGAGATATCGTAGTTTTACTGCAGTTATGTCGGTAGTCGCAGATTCACAAAACTGCTGCACATCTTTAGTTTGCAAATTAATTTAACTATCTTAACAGTAAGCGTTTGACTTGAAATTTTACTTTCTGTTGCTGGACACCCTAGAGAACATCCCCAAATTATCTCAGAATTAATTAATTATGTTTGAATCCTGTTTCACATGTATAAGCTCGGATTCACGAATTCTGGCTGAACACAAAAGCTGTATGATTTGCTGTTTTGACACATGCTTCCACCACTTTTATGTACCTTAATTATATGCGTTGGAACCGGGCAGGAGTCTAGTTTCTAGATCTTCTGATGGATCCACATGTACTATCTCGTAGCAACGAGAATCACAGTTTTGGTGCATCAACGTCATGCTGTCTAGATTTAAGATTTTCGTTGTTCTTGATATTTTAATTTGTTTAGACCCTCGAACCTGAGTCCTATCTAGCCTAGACTTGAACCATGTCCTTGATTATGTTTACTTGATTTGTTTTGCATGCTTTTATGCTTGGTTAATAATAATAATAAATAACAAGTCGGGATTTAAGGGAGACTATAGTAGTGGACAATATAGGTAAGTGTACTCGAAGGGGGCCCGTGTTTCCCAATACTTGGTTCATGAACTTGTTGTATCTTGATCGATTCATGGAGTCAGTTACTTGGCTCATGAACTTGTTTGATTCATGAACCTATTGTGCGGTTCTTGAACTTGTTAGTGGATTCGCGCACTTGTTTCGTGAACTTGTTATTTATTTTCCGATTCATGAACCATGCTTGCTCGTTACTTGATACCTGAGTACGCCACCGTATAGAATCCATTAATAAGCCTAAACAAAATTGTATTGAATGTAGCAACCAAGTAGTAAAAAGATGGATGCATGAAGAGCTACCTAGATAGTAATAACTACAAGACTTGATACATGAAACTCGAACTTGATACATGCTTACTTGTTACTTGATGACAGGATATATGAGACTTGATACTTGAATATAATACTTGACACTTGCGACTTGATACTTGTACTTGACAACTTGACACTAGACTTGAGACTTGCTACTTGACACTAGACTTGAGACTTGTTACCTGACACTTTTACTTGATACCTGTCACTTGATGTTGGATACTCTTATATGTCACTAGTCACTTAATCTACTATTAGTATTTGGTACCCAACCTGATCTCTTGAGTTGTCCTTCTTGCTAGTTAGTTCTTGAGTTCCCACTACTTGTTGCATCCCTATTATATTCTTGATTTCAAATTTTGATCCATGTTTCTTGTACTCGTTTTTACTATTTGTGGCACTAAATTGCACTAAGGGCATTTTCTCTTGTTTTCTCTATTTTCCCCCTTTTTATTATTATTAAGCAGACTTTGGAGACGAACTACCTGCTGGAATCGGTGAGCAGACGTTCTAGGCCTTGCTTGGGAAAAGCTTTCTTTAATCAGTTCGTTTTGTAATTGAGTTATTTCATTTGTTGTTGCTTAAAACTTGTAACGGGCTTATGTTCCCGAGTTTTACATTTGATCCAGACTTGAAAACTATTTGGATATTATTATTGTTTCAATTGTTTTCTATTGCTTAATAAATTATTCATGCATGCTTGGTTATATATATATCTTGTTATATTCTTGTTGTAATGCTGAGTCGATCCTACAGCTCATGAATGATGTTAAAATCATTCGTTGGGCTTCTTCACGGACTTGTATTCCGTGTTTTTGGGAAGCAGGGCGTGACAGCCCATGGGAGGGGAATCCAATACCTCCCGCAAGGCCTTTTTCCTAGAGGTCAACTCCGTTCGGGACCATCCCTCCCCCCAGATCCAGCAATGCCCAGTCTCCTTCTCTGGAGAAGACCTGGAGGGAGTCCGGCTCCTGCACTACGATGCCCTCGTTATCAGCCTCGTCATGGCAAACTTCGAAGTCCGCCGAATTCTCGTGGACAACGAAAGCTCGGTCAACATCCTTTTCTTAGAAGCATTTGAGAACCTAAAGCTCCCCCGAGATAAGCTAAAACCGGCCGGGTACACCCTGCACAGGTTCTCGAGCATCCCAGTACAAATTGAAAGGATCGTGACGCTGGATGTAACAGCCGGCACGACCCCCATCACACAAACCAAATCAATGGACTTTATGGTGGTCAACGTCAAGGCAGCATATAACGCCATCCTCGGCCGACCCGACCTCTGCTCGTTTCAGGCCGTTCCCTCAGCCTACCACCTAAAGCTGAAATTCCCCACTGACCTCAGGGTCGGTGTTGTTAGAGGAAATCAGGAGTTTGCACGCTCATGCTACATGACCACGGTCAGAGGTGGGGTGTTCCCCCTCAAGGTAGTCGAGCTTCCGCCTGAAAGAAGCCAGCTCGAGTCGGAACCTGCTGACGAATTGGAGGATGTCTCATTTGAACACTCGTGCTACATGACCACGGTCGGAGGAGGGTGTTCCCCTTTGAGGCAGTCTCATTTGAAGCGGAAGACAAGTCCAAGTGGTTCCGTGTGAGCTGCACCCTTTCTGCCGACCTGAAGCCAGGTCTAATTGATTGTATCCGCTGCAATATTGACCTCTTCTTTTGGGCACTGTCCGACTGCCCAGGATTTCCGAAAATTTAATCATGCACAGGCTATGCATCGCCCTGAGCGCCAAGCCGATCCAACAGAAATGCTGCAAGTTTGCCCCAGAGAGGTAACAGGTAGTGAAAGCAGAGGTTGAAAAACTGTTGTCTGTTCGGTTCATTCAAGAGGTCAGCTACCCTGAGTGGCTGGCTAACGTCGTAATGGTGAAGAAGGCCATCGGAACCTAGAGGATCTGCATAGACTATACAGACCTCAACAAGGCATGCTCTAAGGATCCGTTCCCCCTCCCAAGCATCAACGCAACGTCGGGTCACGAGCTCCTAACCTTCATGGACACCTTTTCAGGCTATAATTAGATCCGGATGTTCCCTCCGGACATCGCCAAAATGCCCTTCGTTACCGACCAGTGCCTCTATTGCTACCAGGTCATGCCCTTCGGGCTCAAGAATGTCGGGGCCACCTACCAGAGGCTTGTCAACCGAGTCTTTAAAAATTAGATAGGTTGGAACATGGAGGTATACATCGACGACATGCTCGTCAAGAGCCGACGAGGGCAGGATCATGTCGCCTACCTTGAGGAAGCTTTTGGCGTCCTTCGGTCTCACAACATGAGGCTCAATCCAGCCAAGTGCGCCTTCAGTGTCTCCTCGGGGAAGTTTCTTGGGTTCGTCGTTAGTCAGTGCGGCATAGAGGCAAACCCGGAGAAGATTTAGGCCATAATCGATATGGCCTCTCCCAGAAACGTTAAGGAGGTACAGCGGCTTATGGGAAGACTAGCAGCCATCGGCCGCTTCCTCTCTAAGTCAGGAGAGAAATCCCTCCCCTTCTTCAATGCCCTGCGGGGGTAAAAGACTTTGAATGGGGCGACCCCCAGCAATAGGCCTTCGATCAGTTAAAGTCCTACCTCACCACCTCCCCACTTCTGAGCAAACCCGAACTGGGCGAACCCCTATTCCTGTACCTCTCCGCCTTGGAAGGTGCGCTCAGCACCGTTCTCGTCCGAGAAGAAGGAGGTGTTCAAAAGCCTGTCTACTATGTGAGCAAACTCTTGCTCTCGGCCAAAACCAGATACACGAAGATGGAAGAAATGGCATACGCACTGATAACGGCCGCACGAAAGCTTCATCCTTACTTCCAGGACCCATTCTATTCAGGTCCTTACAGACCAACCTCTGAAGGCCATCCTCCACAAGCCTAAGAGCTCCGACCACTTAGTTAAGTGGTCGATTGAACTGAGCCAGTACGACATTAGCTACCAGCCCAGGACAACCATTAAGGAATAAGCCCTCGCTGAATTCATCACGGAGTGCAATATCTCTGAGCCACCCGATACTCGGGAGACTGATCCGATCTGGGAAATCTATGTCGATGGCTCGTTTTGCTAGGTGGGAAGCGGCGCGGGCGTCATCCTCAAAGGCCCCGACAACTTCATCCTCCAGTATTCTCTTCGCCTGAACTTCTCCGCCTCTAACAATGAGGCCGAATATGAGGCTATGATCGCAGTGCTCAACTTGGCATACAAGGCGGGGGCCAGACAACTCAGGGCCTTTTGCGACTCCCAGCTCATGGTCAACCAGATCATCAGGGAGTACGAGGCTCATGACACTCGGATGGTCCGATATTTGGCGGTAGTCCAACGACTCCTGGGAACCTTTGACTTCTCTTCGGTGGAACGAATC
Organism: Hemerocallis citrina; assembly: GCA_017893485.1. Classification (NCBI taxonomy): domain Eukaryota; kingdom Viridiplantae; phylum Streptophyta; class Magnoliopsida; order Asparagales; family Asphodelaceae; genus Hemerocallis; species Hemerocallis citrina. The sequence continues at coordinate 196,220,114 of CM030365.1, forward strand.
CCTAGAGAGCAAAATGCTCAAGTTGATTCCCTGTCAAAAATGGCCTCGTCATCCTTCGAAGGGCTCGACAACACCATCCTAATCGAAATTCTACTTAGTCTGAGCATCAACCTTCCAAAAGTCCTCTGCCTCGCCACCGAACCCCAGTCAGACAACTGGATGACTCCCATTATGGAGTTTTTGACCAAGGGCAAGCTCCCTCAGGATCGGGCCGAGGCTAGAAGGACCCGAGTCCGTTCAAAGAGTTTTATCATAATCAACGAGACACTCTTCAAACGCTCGTACACAACAATGGACGGCAGACCCTACCTTCACTGTCTGACCCCCGACGAGGCTAAGTATGCTCTAAAGAAATTACATGAAGGAATCGGGGGGTGTCACATGGGGAGCAGGTCGCTCGCAAGAAAAGCCCTAAACCACGGGTACTATTGGCCGACCATGTTACAAGATGCCCAGGACCTCGTCAAAAGATGCGGACCGTGCCAAAGATTCTCCTCGGTGAAGAGGCTTCCACAAGCGAACCTCCGCTTTCTGGCGAGTCCGACCCCATTTGCTATGTGGAGGATGGATTTGGTCAGCGCTTTTCCAAAAGCAACAGGCCAAAGGAAGTTCCTCATGGTGGCCATCGACTACTTCATCAAATGGATTGAGACAGAGCCCCTGGCCACGATCACCGAGCGCCAAACCCAGCAATTCTTCTAGAAGAACATCATCTGCCGGTTTGGGATCCCCCAGATACTTATCACAGACAATGGGACCTAATTCATAGGCCAGAATTTTCACAAGTTCTGCGAAGACATCGGCATCCAGCAGCGCTTCTCATCGATATGTCACCCCCAGTCAAACGGCCAGGCTGAGAACGCAAACTGTCAAATCCTTGACGGCCTCAAGGAGCGGTTGGATAATTCATCAAAGGGGCTGTGGGTCGACGAGTTACCGAGTGTACTCTGGGCGCACCGGATGACGAAGAGAATCCCCACGGGCAAGTCACCTTTCAACCTAACCTACGGCACAAAGGAGGTTATCCCCCTAGAGATCGGGCTCCCTTCGCCAGGATCATGGCCTTCGACGATGGGAACAACTCAACAGGCTTCAGGGCCAACTTGGATCTAATCGATAAGGTCAGGGAGAAATCCGCCATCAGAAGAAGTATATACCAACAACGGATCGAGAAGTTTTACAACAAGAAGGTCCACCCCACCGATATCAAGCTTGGTGACCTCATGCTCAGGAAGCTAGCGGTATCCGACCCGGGTAAAAAGAGAAAATTGGCCCCTAACTAGGAGGGTCCGTATAAGGTCTCAGAAGTGGTGCGTCCAGGCACGTACCGACTCACAGACCTGGGAGGCAGGATCATAAAGAGGCCCTAGAATGCAGAACACCTCATCAAGTTTCTCGAAGAGGACGACTAAACTCCTTGTGTAACCAAAGCTCATGTAATCGGCAACATGTGCCCCGCTTTTTTTTTGTGTAAATAAAAAGTGTAACTCTGTTTCTTTCATTTCTTGTTCTAACTGCATGCAAGGAAACTTGGTGCCTCTAGCTCGGCAATGACCCCGAACCACATCCTAACTCTTTTACAGAGCACAGAAGCTCGACATTCGGTATTAACCTCGATCCATACCCTAGCTTTCTCAAGCTTTATGGGCTAGGCGCTTGGCAATGACACTGAACCACATCCTAACTCTTTTACAGAGCACAGGAGCTCGACATTCGGCATTGACCTTGACCCATACCCTAGCTTTCTCAAGCTTTATGGGCTAGGCGCTCGGCAATGACCCCGAACCACATCCTAACTCTTTTATAGAGCACAGGAGCTCGACATTCGGTATTGACCTCGAGCCATACCCTAGATTTCTCAAGCTTTATGGGCTAGGCACTCGGCAATGACCCCGAACCACATCCTAACTCTTTTACAGAGCACAGGAGCTTGACATTCGGCATTGACCTCCGACTGCCAACTTTCTTACAAGACGGGGCCCAACGCTAGGCTTACACCACACCCAGTGTCCTAATCTCTTACAACATAAGGAGGGACGGAAAAATTAATTTTTATTCATCAATACGAGGAAAGTTATTACAACCTAAGTGTTTCCGCTCACCTCAACCTAAGTGTTTCCCTTGGGGATTCCCTTAGGGCCTTTTCAGCCAACACGGACCATGTCAAGCCTCACCGAGCGGGTACGTCCTTCGATGTGCTCTTCCGGCACCACCGGCATCGCTAGTGTAGACATCCCGATAATGGTGCTATGCGCATCAGCGGGCCTCGCCATCTCCAGATAGAGGGTCGGCGAGGAACCCAAAACAGAGGGGCCTCCTCCACCAAGATGGCCAAACCGAGACCGACCTGTGCCTAGCATGACATTCAATCTCTGAATCTCCAGTTCCTTTTCAACCACAACCTCACAAAGAACAAACTTGGAGGTCTGTTGTCGGGTGGAAGCATCAGATATTGACCAGTTCGTCTCGGCACACCCCCAGTCCCGATCGGCTATAGCCTTCTTCAGGTATGCCACCTCTAAGCTGAGCTCCTTGGATTTGTTCATGAAATAGCTTACCACGGTCTCTCGATCGCAGCCTGCTTGCGATAGCGGATCAAGATGCTCTCCTTGAACTCTAGCCTATTTCGAAGTTGCCGCACCTCGGCGGAACTGAGGTCGGCACCTAGAGTCTCGTTCATGTGGCAAAAAGGGGAGGAAACGAAGATTCACTAAAAAGCTCGCCAAAAACAACAAAGTAATAGACGGTCGGCCAAAAACATCATTGTATTAATTCAAAAATTAGTTACAAAAGGTGGTGGCCAGTTCGCATTCGGCAAATACAAAAAAGAGGAAAATATTTTAACTACTACGGAGGGGGGATCTGCACCTCTTCGTCGGCCATCACGCCCCCGTCTCCTTCTCCAGGTGGGGGTCCCTCGGAGCCTCATCTTCCTCGCCCCTGGGGGTCAGCGGATGCATCGGTTGCTCGGGTCCCACCCGTAGTGGAGATGGTCGATTTTTGCCTCAGGATAAAGGAGCAGAAAGTGCTCCTTCTCCCTATTGTACGCTTCGTCTTGGGTGGCTAACAACTCCTCCGAAGCCGCCATCATCAGCTCATCGTAATCCACTGCCGCCTTCCCCGAACCGCCGCTAATTTGCGGAGATGCTGGTCCTGTTGAGAGGCAAGGTAGGCTTGGAAGGCCTGCGCCGCCCCCTGAGCGGTCGTTAGCTCGACCCTCAATTCCTTCGCTTCTCGAAGGTACTGATCGGCATTTTGCTTCTCGGTACAGACCTCCTTCTCTAGGCACCTCTTTAGCTGCGTCCCGGTCATAAGCGCCTGACCAAGATAGACAAGAGTCAGAAAAGAATGCCCAGCGCAAAAAGAATTCAGACAACAAACCAACACTTACCACTAGTTGAGCTTGAGCCCACTTCATGTGGGCCGTCTCCGTAGTCTCGGTCGCCAGGATGGTCCGGTCACGGGCCGTGGCAAGCTTATCTGCCACCTCCATAGAGATCGAGCCCTCGGCCAGTGAATCTCCCTCCTTGACCGCCCAGTCTGGGGTGAACGGCCATAGGCCCCTCTCGCCCACCATCTGTCGAGCATCGGGATGGACAACGGGGGTCCCGGACTTCAGGACCTCGGTAACCTTTCGGCTACTTGAGCTCGACCCCGACTCTTTCGCCTCACGGGACAAGTGGCTTCTCTTCGACTTCTTAGAGAGCGGCTCCGAAGAGACCTGCGCCGCCCCTCGCACTGGTCCCGCCGCCGATGCTGCCTTCTCGACCCTCTTTTTCTGGGCCAGCGCCAGTAGGGCCTTCCTCGCCTCGAGCTTCGATGGCTCCATCGCTGCAGAGATAAAGAGAATGTTAATACGAAAGCAGAAAATTAGACAAGAATGAAACAAAAACATACATGGGTTGTCTGGGCTCAGTCCGGCTCGGGCTAGGTGTATCTCTGTCACGCGCGGCCAACCGATGTTGTGCCTTGCTACAATTTTGTCCACATCAGCTCACTTCGCCTCCGTCAAGTTCCTCTGCTTTAGGGGTTTTTGGTTCGGCTTGTAGAAATTCCAGACCGTAGAAATTTCGCAAGGCACCTCGCTCCTGACTACGAAGTACTTCTCCTTCCACCCCTTTATGGAATCTGGATGGCCATGAACCACCCACTTGTGAGGGCGGGGGATATGTAGAATATGCCTTCCATATCTCCGAGCAAGCTCACCCCTAGGACAGCCCAGAAGTACTTCAACTTCAGAGGGACCTTCTTCTCCTCGCATTTTAGAATAAAGCAGACCAGCTGCTTCCACGAGTTGGGGCCGTATTCCATTGGGCACAGCTCCCCCCACCTCAGCACCCTCTTGATGAAAGGGTGTAGTGGCAACCTTTGTAGAACCCCGTATTTTCAAATATTATTTTTATTATTTGAAAATGAATTTAAATGAATTTTGAGGATTTAATTGATATTTTCTAAAAGATTTATCTTTGTACACGTGCAAAACACGTGCAAATGACTTTTGAGAAGTTTGAAAAATTAAGTTTTCTTTATGAAAAATCATTATTTATTATTTGGGAATTATTTACTATTTTTCCAGATTTTTCTGGAATTAAATGGATCTATTTGCAATTTTTGATGAAAGAAGGACCTTTTCGCAAAATTGACATTTTAAGGGCTAAAATGCAAAATTGGCATTCTGAATGTTTTAAACAGTATTGGTTAAGATTTAGAAGTATATTTTCTATTAAATCCTAATTTTAATGAATTTTGGATGAGTTTCCAAGAGTAGATAGATATATATAAAATTGTATTTTGAAGGGATTATTTTGTAAATATATTCCTAAACCCTAATACCTGATCCCGGCCTATATAAGAGAGTTTGCAGCCGTCATTCGCTGCACAACTCAGATCTTATTATATTCTCATTCTTTTGGTGATTGAGGAAGAAGCTTTTGGATCTAGCAAAGGAAGGCTTTTGTGGATTCCTCTTGTATCTAAAAGGTGAGTGATATGAACTTAGTTTTGTTAGTGTGTATGATGGTGTGCTATTTTGTTTGATGTATTCGTATCTTGTATGTGATCGATGCAATAGTCGTTATTCGTATTATGCATGAGAAATCCACGAATGTTTAGTAGATCTTGTTTAAACAAATTCTTTATTGATCGAAAACATGTTAAGATTCAAGTATGGTTTGATCGGATGTATGAACATCTGGATCTTGTGTTTATAATCAGATCTAGGTTATTATTGGTGGAAGAATTAAGTATTAAGGAAACCCTAATGTAAGATTTAGGAATTTGAGAACAAGAGAATTGAGTTTTGAGTTATTGAATGATTGAATAATGGATCTGCAATGAAGAAGTAATCGAGATTGTCATTTTACATGATTAAGAATTATTTTCATGAATAAGAACCTTTAGAAAACTCCAGTTTTGATCTTTGTATTCAGACCTAACTTATGCAAACTGTAGGCCGACAGTCGACTGGTCTACTATTCAGTCGACTGGTACGACCCAGCTGCTGTATCTTTAGTTTTTCTCGAAAATCCGTTCTGGACAGTCGACTTAGACCCTTCTCAGTCGACTGGTACACTTAGATTTTATTTTTCAAAGTTATCGTAGAATTTCTCTCGGGTAAGTCAACTTATGTTTTTATAAGTCGACTTATGTCCTTATAAGTCGACTTATGTCCCCTTTTAAGTCGACTTATGTTTTGATAAGTCTACTTATGATCTTTATAAGTCATCTTATACCTTGATAAGTCTACTTATGATTTTTATAAGTCATCTTATGTTTTGATAAGTCTACTTATGATTTTTATAAGTCATCTTATGTTTTGATAAGTCTACTTATGATTTTTATAAGTCATCTTATGTTTTGATAAGTCTACTTATGATCTTTATAAGTCATCTTATACCTTGATAAGTCTACTTATGATTTTTATAAGTCATCTTATGTTTTGATAAGTCTACTTATGATCTTTATAAGTCATCTTATACTTTGATAAGTCTACTTATGATCTTTATAAGTCATCTTATATTGTTGATAAGTCAACTTATGTTTTTATAAGTCATCTTATACTGTTAGCACTTGGATTGTTCTTGAGAAATTATCGGTAATTATTTAGGGTAAGTCGACTGATGGTTGATGAAGTCGACTTACTGCACTTATTGTAATCTTGGATATTGGTTCTCGGCAGTCGACTTACTATAGAATAAGTCAACCGGTGCTGATGATTTTCATGATCTTGAGGGTTCTTGTTATCTTTAGTTTGTTTGTAGATGGATATGTTCGTCGGTGTCTTGGCATACCGGGTTCGTATTCGATCTATACCTTCTTAGTTTGTTTGTAGATGGATATGTTCGTCGGTGTCTTGGCATACCGGGTTCGTATTCGATCTATACCTTCTTAGTTTGTTTGTAGATGGATATGTTCGTCGGTGTCTTGGCATACCGGGTTCGTATTCGATCTATACCTTCTTAGTTTGTTTGTAGATGGATATGTTCGTCGGTGTCTTGGCATACCGGGTTCGTATTCGATCTATACCTTCTTAGTTTGTTTGTAGATGGATATGTTCGTCGGTGTCTTGGCATACCGGGTTCGTATTCGATCTATATTATCTTTAGTTTTGTAGATGGATATATATTGTTAACCGATCTATGGCATTATTGGTGATCGATTGTTGGACATACATTGTGGTACTGAGAATTGTTGACAGTTGGACATATTCTGAGTTGTGAGGATTACTGTTTGCTCAGAACAGTCGACTGGTTCATAAGACAGTCGACTGTACCGTACAGTTAAGCTGTACATATTTTGAGAGAGATTGATTGATTGATACTTGATCGTTGGTATTGTTTCTTGACTCGGCTTCACTCATGTACTGGCCTATTGTTCTTGTTTCAGATTACATGTTCAGTTTATGTATTTTTGTTCAGTACATGTTGCTTATGTTTAGTTGTTTTGTTTATGCTTGTTGTTTATATCACTCACACCATTTATGGCTGACCCCGTTAGTTTGGGGGTTAGGGTTCAACTCTAGCCTCATGTGTTACAGGTAGCTGCTTAGAGTTGGAAGCTTGGATGCTTGGGTTAGCTTTGGATTTCATGAGTGATATAATAGAGCCTTGGGTAATTTTGTAAAGAGAAAGGGTTGTAATAGTTAAATGTGTTTTAAGGTGTTTTGTATTTCCGCTGCATTTGTAAAAGATTATTGTAATAAAGATTTGGAATAAAATGACTTGAGTTTTTGGTCTATGTATATTGTTACATTGAAGTGGATCGCTGGGAGAGTGCCACGTATTTTCTAAGTTTAATATTTAGAAATTCGGGGCGCTACAACCTTAGTCCCGAGACGAAAGCATCCTCGGGAAACATGCAGAAGCAGGGAGACAACTCGGTGATAGGACGGAGACCAGGGCTCGAAACCATCAGCTCGTACTCCCGAGGAATGAAGTAACTGGCCCTTATTATGGGCAGATAATTGGCCTTCAGCGCGCACTGGACGTTGTCCATTCGTATCTAGGGCCGGCCAGACGAAGGCACCTCCACGTTGAATTGGACCAAGTCTTCTACGTCATCAGGATACATCCTGATCGACCCTGGCTTCTTTTAGAAGGGAACGTCGATCCCGTGCTTTGGTTCGAGGTCATCTTGTGTCCCCAGACTATCTGGTAGATGCCACTTTCTCTTCTTCTTACGGATAAGAGGGGCCTTCGGCAGAGACGGTGTCGACAAAAGGGGGAGAAGGGGAAGAACCTCTCCTCCCTCAACTCCTTCCTCATCTTTCTCTTCCTCTCCCTCAGCTCCTCCCTGCTCCACCTCCTCTTCCCCTTCCTCATTCGCCTATCCCTCGACTCCTCCCTCACTGTCTCCCTGATCCACCACTCCTACCTCATCCTCTCCAGTAGAAGCAGACTCTACCACCTGCGGCTTGCATCTTTGGAGTGGCACCACATCCAAAACTTGGTCGTCTAAATCCCAGGGTGTGGAGTCCGACTGACGATCCCCCACCAAAACCTGATCGTCCGTATCCCAGGACATGGAGTCCGACTCGCGATCCCCCTCACCTTGACCGGATGAACTCACTTCGGAGCCGGACTGAGAGCGCGCGACATTGCAAAGGAAAATACTAACTTGAATACCGTAAACAGAGAGATCACCGTAAAAGTCATCGCCGACTGGTTAGAGAGAGAAGATCATACTTTTTAGAGAGAGAAGGCAAAGTGAAGAAATGGAGTGGGGAGTGGGGGATTTATAGAGTGAAAACAACTCCTTGAATTCAGCGTTAAGATCCTCATCGTCCAATCTTGATCATCAAGATCTAACGGCCACTAGGATTTCAAATGCCTCGAATTCCACCCACATGATGTCAGCATCATATACAACTTCCTAGCTTTTTCAGCAAGCTGGGGGCTCGATGCTCGGCAGTGACTTCGAGCCATCCCCTAGCTTTTTACAGCAAACTTGGGGACTCGATGGTCGGTATTGACCTCGTGCCATCCCCTAGATTTTACAGCAAGCTGGGAGGCTTGACGCTCGGTATTAATACCAAGCCATCCCCTAGCTTTTACAGCAAGTAAGGTGGCTTGATGCTCGGCAGTGACCTTGAGCCATCTCCTAGCTTTTACAACAAGCTTGAGCTCGACGGTCGGTCGGTAGCAATTTCGAGCCATACCCTAGCTCTTTCAGCAAGCTAGGGGGCTGGATGCTTGGCAGTGACCTCGAGCCATCCCCTAGCTTCTACAGCAAGCTGGGGGACTCGACGGTCGGTAGCGAACCCGAGCCATTCCCTAGCTTTTATAGCAAACTTGGGGACTCGATGGTCGGTATTGATCCCGAGCCATCCCCTAGCTTTTACAGCAAGCTGGGTGGCTCGACCCTCGGCAGTAACCTGAGCCATCCCCTAGCTTTTACAGCAAGTTGGGAGGCTCGACGCTCGGTATTTATCCTGAGCCATCACCTAGCTTTTATAGCAAGTTGGGAGGCTGGATGCTCGGTATTGATCCCGAGGCATCACCTAGCTTTTACAGCAAGCTGGGAGGCTCGACGCTTGGTATTGATCCTGAGCCATCACCTAGCTTTTACAGCAAGTTGGGAGGCTCAATGCTCGACAGTGACCTCGAGCCATCCCCTAGCTTTTACAGCAAGATGGGAGGCTCGACGCTCAGTATTGATCCCGAGCCATCACCTAGCATTTATAGTAAGTTGGGAGGCTCGATGCTCGGCAGTGACTTCGAGCCATCCCCTAGTTTTTACAACAAGCTGGGAGGATCGACACTCAGTATTGATCCCGAGCCATCACCTAGCTTTTACAGCAAGTTGGGAGGCTCGATGCTCGGCAGTGACCTCGAGCCATCCCCTAGCTTTTACAGCAAGTTTGGAGCTCGACGATCGGTATTGATCCTGAAACATCCCCTAGATTTTACAGCAAGTTGGGAGGCTCGATGCTCGGCAGTGACCTCGAGCCATCCCATATCTCTAACAGCAAGCTTGGGGCTCAACGCTCGGTAGTAACCTCGAGCCATCCCCTAGCTTTTACAGCATCTGGGAGGCTCGGTGCTCAGTATTGATCTCGAGCCATCACCTAGCGTTTACAGCAAGTTGGGAGGCTCGATGCTCGGCAGTGACCTCGAGCCATCCCCTAACTTTTACAGTAAGCTAGGAGGATCGACGCTCGGTATTGATCCTGAGCCATCACCTAGCTTTTACATCAAGTTGGGAGGCTCGATGCTCGGTAGTAACCTCGAGCCATCCCCTAGCTTTTATAGCAAGCTTGGAGCTCGACGGTCGGTATTGATCCCGAACCATCCCCTAGCTTTTACAGCAAATTGGGAGGCTCGATGCTCGGCAGTGACCTCGAGCCATCCCCTACCTTTTACAGTAAGCTTAGGGCTCGACGCTCAACAGTGATCTCGAGCCATCTCCTAGATTATACAGCAAGATTGAGCTCGACGGTTGGTAGCAATTCCGAGCCATACCCTAGCTTTTTCAGCAAGCTTGGAGGCTCGACACTCGGTAGTGACCTCAAGACATCCCTTAGCTTTTATAGCAAGCTCGGGGACTCGATGCTCGGCAGTGACCTCGAGCCATCCTCTAGCTTTTATGGCAAGCTTAGGGCTCGACGGTCGGTAGCGATTCCGAGCCATACCCTAGCTTTTTCAGCAGGATGGGAGGCTCGACGCTCAGCAGTGACCTCAAACCATCCCCTAGCTTTTACAGCAAGCTTGGGGTCTCGACGCTTGGCAGTGACCTCGAGCCACCCCTAGCTTCTACAACAAACGTGGGGCTCGACGCTCGGCAGCAATTCCGAGTCGTACCCTAGCTTATACTACTAGCTTCAGGGCTCAGCGCTTGGCAGTAAGCCTCAGAATTCGAGTGCATGGGGACTTGATGCTCGGTCTTCAAAGTGCCATTCATAAACATCGAGCCAAATTCCTGGCCCTCACAGGCTCGGTTCGGCACTCAACGTTCGGCTCCCGACCATCGGTCCCCATCCTTCAATGCATCTTTCCTTCAAAGGATCTCCTTCGTATTACCCTACTTACCAATCAAGAAGCTACAAGTCACACTCTCCAGTCACACCGCTCCACTTTTCCGACAGGGAGAGACTACTCCTACATGGCTGGCTCACGCCGCTCTCCAAGAGTGGGGGGCTCCTGATATGGGGTAAGTGACGTGGTCCCATCTGGGCCCTCAGATCTCCTCAGATTCTACTCCTCGTGATCATCAGGTCAAACTAGTCCAACAGGCGTCAGTCAACTCAGGCCCACTGGATAACGAATCCAACCCGGCCCATCAAGACCAGAGACCCGTTAGCCCCTGCCTATAAATACCAGACCCCCTCCTCCATTCAAAGATAATCAATCTTTCCCCGCCTGAACCCTAGTTACTGTTGATTTCTCAATGACTGCCTAGATCGTCGGAGGGCCTGTCGCCGGGACTTCTCCCGGTGTTTCTAGGCAGTTCACAGGTACAGAAGATCCTAGTCGAGCTACTAGATCCGAGCCGAGCCTCTTCATCTGAGTCGGGCTACTCAGCCTCTACCTCTACCCTACTACTCCCGAGCCAATCATACTCCCCAGGGCCAGATCGACGCCAGTACCACTGTTTCCTCTTCACAAAATACAAGAACTCACACCTACTGCCCCCACACCCAAAAAACAAACAACATCAATGAGTATGTTGTTGCTGTAATTGCTTTGACAATGTATATGCTGAAATTTATGAACTTTGTGTATGTGTGCAGCTAACAGATGTTGTGTGTGTTTTTTGTTTTTTTTCTTTTTGTTAACTTAACTCGTAATCGTCAATAACGGGTTAGGATGAATGAAAATTTGTACAAAATTCAACTTCTGAAGATTCAGTTATTGTCAAATTCTTCCAACTTAACCCGTTATTATCATTGACGGGTTACATGTGCTTATTACGTTATCGGCAATGACGGAATACCTTGAATGACTTTTCCGGTGTATTTGCTCTTTGTGGATGAAAATTTGTACCAAATTGAACTTCTGAAGATTAAGTTCTACCAAAATCATCCAAAGTAACCCGTTGTTGGCAATGACGGGTTATGCTCATGTAACCTGTTATCATCAATAACGGGTTAGGTTTGTTGACTTTTCAAGTGTATTTGCTATTTGTGGATGAAAATCTGTATATAATTGAACAGCTGAAGGGTGTAAATTCTGCCAAAATCTTGCAACTTAACCCTTCACTGTCGATGACGGGTTAAGCTCACCTAAACCGTCATTGGAAATAATGGGTTAAGTAGAAGAGAAATGTACAAAAAACTAAAATAAAATATCTTCATAATAAATTATATAGAGTAAAATAGCCATAAAAATTGAATTCTCCATGTAAAATCTAAAATCTTCATATAAAAATAAACTTTCTCCATATACATTGATTTCAATTTATGAGTTTGAGGGTTGGAGGGTTAGTGCTAGGGTTGGAGGGTTAGGGCAAGGGTTAGAATAGGGTTAGAGAAAGGGCTAGAGTTGTAGCCTTAGATTTTCGAAAACTTTTTTTTAATAAAATTGTGTATTTTGTGTTAAAATTTATTTTGGTAATTTTCGTTTTTTTTTATTTTTCATTATTTTAAGAATTTTTTTATTTTACATTATTATTCCCAAATTCTAATATTTGTTTTTATTTTGTTTATAAATGATTTATAATATTTATAAAATATCCATACAAATCACTAATTCCATATAATATTTTTAAATAAAAATTATAAATTTATTATCATTCTACATATACATTTATTTTTTTGTTTAAGAGTAAGAGGGTTAGAGGTTTAGGGCAAGTGTTAGAGCAGGGTTAGAGAACATGTTAGAGTTGTAGCCTTAGATTTTCGAAAACTTTTTTAATAAAATTGTGTATTTTGTTTTAAATTTTATTTTGGTAATTTTCTTTTTTTCTTTTTCATTTTTTTGAGATTTTTTTTTATATTTTACATTATTATTCCCAAATTCTAATATTTTTTGTTATATTGTTTATAAATGTTTTATAATATTTTATAAAATATCCATACAAATCGAGAATTCCATATAATATTTTTAAATAAAAATTATGAATTTATTATCATTCTACATATACATTTATTTTTGTTTAAGAGTTAGAGGGTTAGAGGGTTAGGGCAAAGGTTAGAGAAAGGGCTAGAGGTGTATCCTTAGATTTTCATATATAAAAAATTAAAATAAAATTGAGTATTTTGTTTTATAATTTATTTTATTAATTTTCCTTTTTCTATTTTTCTTTTCCCCTTAAGTTGTAGTCTTAGAGGGTTACTGTTAAAGGGTTAGGATTAGACTTAGAGCGTCGACGTATTTTTTTAATTTACATCAGTTGTAGCCTTTTTTTTTGTTTAATCTAAATATATATAACAATCTCATCACTCAAGCACTATATGAAAAAAAACAATATTAAAAAATTTAACATAGTTAAAAATTTTGGACGAAATTCAACTTCTTAAGAACAAGTTCTGTCAAAATCTTCCTATTAACCAGTTGTTTGCGAAGACGGGTTAAGCTCACTTAACTCGTTATCCCTAATAACGGGTTAAGTTGAATGATTTTTCCAATGTATTTGCTCTTTGTGGATGAAAATGTGTACAAAATTCATCTTCTTAAGATCAAGTTCTGTCAAAATCTTCCTATTTAACATGTTGTTTGTGATGACAGGTTAATCTCACTTAACCCGTTATGCCCAATAAAGGGTTAAGTTGAATGATTTTTCCAATGTATTTGCTCTTTGTGGATGAAAATGTGTACAAAATTCAACTTCTTAAGATCAAGTTCTGTCAAAATCTTCTTATTTAACCCGTGATGGGTTAAGCTCACTTAACCCATTATCCCCAATAACGGGTTAAGTTGAATGATTTTTCCTGTGTATTTGCTCTTTGTGGATGAAAATGTGTACAAAATTTATCTTCTTAAGATCAAATTCTGTCAAAATCTTCTTATTTAACCCGTTGTTTGCGATGACGAATTAAGCTCACTTAACCCGTTATCCCTAATAACCGGTTAAGTTGAATGATTTTTCCAGTGTTTATGTTTCAGTTGCTTCACTTTTTTTCCAAATTTTAACCAAATAACCTTACCCGTTATTGGCGATGACGGGGAAAGTTATGTTTAGAAAAACAACACAAACAATTAACACAACAACTGTATGCTGGTTACATACACCATTAGGATAATTCAAAACCAAAACAACAATTATCACAGTACATCAACCTAATCCGGTAACAACAACAACCCATAATAAAACTTTCATAAATCTAATTTACAAAACTTTCATTTATCGAATAGGTACATAAATCTGGATCAATACATTGAATTCATAAATAACAAAACATTTACATACATAGCTGACTTTCCTCGCACAAGCTCTTCAATTCATCTACATAATTGACAAAGGCAAAAAAAAAAAGATGTATTAGTAATTTAAGGAATGAAATCATAAAACGAATACAAAACTAATAATAAAGAAGGTGTGCAAGCCACTACCTCTTCCGACCACGCGGTTTGCATCCACTTGGTGTATACTGATCCGGCTTATTCCTCTTTTGTTGGGGATTTCGTCGTTTAACTTATGTCTTGGGGGATGGGGGGTAATCCGACCCTTGCTCCTCTTCACCTACATCCATTGGTTCTTGTTGTTGCAGTTGTTATGCCTCGGTGATGTGAATTCCTCTTCATGTCACTCTCTTTCGCTGAGAACTACTCATGTTAGATTTTAAATATGAATCAAGTTTGACACCTTCACCTGCATCTTCAAGAGTGCAGCGGCACAGTTTAAGAATTTCCCGCATTATCTTCTTCACGCTCTCGAGTACCGTACTTTTCAACATACAATCAGCTATCTGGACTGTGTCCCATGTGTTTTCAATCTACACTAGGTTGAAATTTAAAAATTAAACAACATTATTTATATAATTATCATGTCTTCACATAACAATACATGCATACGAAATTTATGAAAATATGTAAAGTAAGACTAACCATGTTTCGATACGTCGATGCCTTCGGTTGATACATTGGTTGCTTCAGAATATTCCAGTCAAAAAGAACAAGTCAAGTTTGAGTGAGTCAAATTAATATAAACTAAAAGTAGATTTATTACCTAGCCAAATTGTTTGTATAATTTATTGAATCGTGATACGACACGAAGGCATAACGTGCACAATCTAGGTTTTTTGAATTTTTGTGTTTATCTTATGGACTTCAATCTCTTTCCTCTAGGTCTTCCCTTTGTAGTGCATTGTCGAGGGTCCCCCACCGGTGCATGTGCATGTCCAACACTCTCTGGTTGTGCACTACCTTCGCAATGTGTGCTAATTCTGGGTTGAATGTGAAAAATGCCTTCAATGCCCTTAAGCATGTGGTCGAGCATGTACTTGTAAGTTTCTTCGGAAGAACAACCAAGATCGACCAACTAACTTGATTGTTGACTCAGTTCACAATATCGAGAGGCAAAATTGTTGCCAATACTATTTAAAATGGATGTATAGCTTATTCTCAACTGATCCCGGGTCCATCGTCTACAAATATATTGCTCTAGTACTACGGTGTAATTGGTGAACCGAAAAACTGCCAAAATATGTTTGCATGGAATGCCTACGAATTCATAGAGGCAACAAGGACATTTAGCCTTCTGACGGTGTTTGCAAAAAAAAAATCACCCTTCCCGGTTCTGAATTTCCACAAACCATTACAGAGAAAGCTGAACTATCCGGTGTATCCATATCGGCAATGCAACACACATTAAACAATAAGCTTTTTTGAACTTGTTGTTGGAATTTGTAGAAAATCTTCAACGTGTATGTTCGCACCATTTGTTCCTCCATCGTCCATTCAGTCTTCAATTTTGGTATTTCCTCACAATTATGATGAGTTTCTTTAAGTTCTTTGTGTGTTTGTTTTACTAAGACTCGGTCGAAGATGATGACAAATTCATGCAAAGAGTACTTCTTTTGGGTATGTTGCTTCAAGGATGAATGCAGAGAATCGCTCCATTGAGTACTCAATATGTCGACCCAAAATGAATCTCTTGCATAGACGGGGGCCTATTTCTCACAAATTTCAAATTTATCGTTCAATCATTTGTTATTCTCAACTTTGTATTGCAAAATTTATAATTTTCACTTCTCTTCAAAATCACTTTTATATTCTTCCGTATAGATGATACTCTTTAAAGCATCCCTAAACTCATCAATATTATTCACCACGCACTTCCTGCTGTAACTTATCCAAAATATGCCAAATGCAATATCTATGCTCAGTCATAGGAAAAATTTTCTTCAGTGCAGAACCGATTCCACGATCCTCATCCGTCACAATGCCGATCGGCTCATGTAGCATTACTCCACGCCACTTTTCAAAGAACCACTCAAATGAGGATGCCTTCTCATTTGGAATGAACCTAAAACCTAATAACGTTGATTGTCAATGATGGTTGACTCCAACAAATGGTACAAATAACATTCTGTATCGATTCATGTTGTAGGCAGCATCAATGTAAACTACATCCCAAAATAATTTAAAATTCTTCCTAGCGATACCATCCACCCAAATACAATGGGACAATCGCCCTTTGGGATCTAATTGGTAAGCATAAAAAAATAAAGGATCAGTCAACTTTTTCGATTTGAAGAACTTAATGAGCATTTGCCCGTCGTGTCCTTTTATACCTTCCATCGAGTCTCTCCTTAGATTTCTAACATCGGTTTCAGTGAATCCAATTTTATCATGACCTCCACTTGCACCTTCGAATAAAAGCATTTGTTTGCATATAGGGACATTAGTTTCGGTAAGTTGACCAATTACTCTTTTATCGAATTTTGACATTATACGGTTTCGAGGCAGCAAATGACATCTACCGGGTGAAGTAAATTCGTGATTGTGTGGTTCATTAAATAAATAAATAATCCATGTATTACTTTGTTCGTTTAGTTTTACATGAACGAAAGCTTTGCAACTCGTTCTATAAGTAGTTCCTTGTCTAGCATCATTAGGTTGACTCGGTGACTCCCCAGATTTATTATACATAGGATTTATTGATTACATCGGTTTCCTTATATTTATTCCCACCCTTATGCATAGCGAAACCCGCACATCTATAATAGGATGCATAAAATTTATCCACTTCATTTAAAGTATGAAACGTCATACCTATCTTCAGTGCTCGTCAACTTGCGGCCGAAATTCACCACTTTCTTGTGCACGAACAAATTTTTCTCTGCCAACGGAACATCCTTCGATACTGTCCATATCTAACAATAAAAATAATAGAATAATTGTAACACCCCGCAAAATTGAGTTAAGATAATTTTGCCCCCCGTATGTTATGCACGTGTATTTTGTACCGTTACGGGTAATATCTGTAACATATTTTGATATAAATATCTTACGTGTTTTGGATTTCAACTATTTATGCATTTTTCGTCTTCTCAAAATTCATTTTTTATCCTATTTGAGCCAACTCAAATATTAATTTTCAATCTATATTTTACGTGCATTGCACGTGTTATCAATGCACGTGTCAGTTACGTATAATATTATCTATGTGTTACAATCATTTATTTTATGACTTGTACGAATTCGTTTTATAAATGGAAATTTATTTTTCTCCTATTTTGATTAAAATATTTTATACGTACGGTGCACGTGTTTTCAATGTGCGTGTTAATTACATTATGGTATATGTATAAAGAAATATATTTTCGTATGTTATATTTTGATTATTTAAAGACATTTCACCGTCGATAAAATCTATTTTGTATTTTAATATTTTACATGCGACACACGTGTTTGCAGTACACGTGTTAGTTGTATTCTTTTTCAAAATAAATTTTTATATTTATGCACATGCATTTTCACATAAAATTTTATATGCATGGTTGTCTATAATATTTTCTAAGAAGTGATGCACATTTTTTTCTTCTCACTTTATTTATTACATTTTGTATTATTTTATAAAAACCCATGGGCCTACAATTGTTTTTAAAGCTCACAAAATTATTTAAATAAAAAACTACACTACTTTTCACATGTAATACCCACACACACATTTTAATTCAATAAAAACAAATAATTACAATATGTGAGGTGTACACAAGGCACGTACACGTACACACGTGCAATGTGCACACCCCAAATGGATTGGCCAATGGTGAACGTTAGAGTGTTGACTGGGTATTTGGTGAGTGGGGTAGTGGAGTTCAGATTAGTGAGGGAAGAGTGGTTTTAATAACTACCACATGATTTTTTAATATAAATATCCCTAAAGCCTTTTCCAAAACACAAATTCATTAATAAAAAAAAATCAAAAGAAACCAACAGAAATAGGCAGGTTTCGGAATTTACTTGCTGTGGATTTCGGTGGAGGAATTCTGGCTCGGTTGTTGTGGGATTTTGGTGCTTTTTGAAGGGGAATTGCTACTAGTATTCTTTCTAATATGTGGATGATTTCCTTACATTCTAGATATTTGTAGTATGTATGTTTAATTAGTTGTGATGAATATGTTGTTGATTCTTGATTTTGATAATTACAACACAATGCAAAGTTGTTGTGCTACTTCTCATATATTGCAGGTTGTATCAAAGTTATCATGTATGATACACAAAGGCCTCAAATCAAATTCATCAAGCAAGCCACAAGGTTCTAATGCTGACGAATAATCAAGCAAAGCTTCATACAAAGACAATGGCTAAAGCTTCACTCAAGACTCAAGACTCAAGTCAAGACCAAAGCTTCAATGTCTTATTTTGTGTCTTGTAAAAACAAATATAATTTTTCTCTTTGTTGAGTCTTAGATTGATGTACAGCCTTGTCACACACACACACACTCACACATAATTTTATAACTGTGTGTTTTACAAAATCTAAAGGTCGAAACATCTTGAACTAGATCAACTGTTGAGTACCAGTCGACTGCCGTTAAGGACCAGTCGACTGAATCTATACAAAACTGTCTGGACTTCTTCAAACTCTGGCCAGTCGACTCACAACGGTAACCCAGTCGACTGTTCAAGTCGTTTCAACAGTTTACTGATTTCAAAACTTGTATTTTCGAATTTAAAATAATTATATCTGTTGTTAAACAGTTGTAGGAACTGTTTCTACAACGTCCAGGGGTTCTACTCTATAAATAGAGCCTTAGAATCACCATGGAAAGGTTCCAAGAATTTTTTAGAAAAGTTTAAGTATTTTTGCTTTCAAGAGAAAAAGTTTTTCATACAAAGCACTCTAATCTCTAAGTCTTGGTTCTCTGATTTCAGTCCAGCATAACATCGAATTCGTTTTGGACTAATTTCAGAAGTTGACCAAATAGCCACTTGCAAAATCACAAACACTACAAGTCTATAGGTTGATTGTAAACATCTTTATTGTTTTCTTTTACTCTTGGTTGTGAGAGTGGTTCCTCTCGGTTGGAGAGTAGGACTCTAGGGTGTAGAGTCAGTTTTTTACTCTTGGTGGAAGAGTGGGTTTGCTCTCTCTAGTGGTGAGAGAGGACTGCGGGTTGGACAAGGTTATTGTCTAACGCCGTAAGGTATTCTTGTACATTTTCAAGAATAGTGGAAAATCTCAAGTGGGTTGCTTAGGAACTGGATGTAGGTCAGGAAGACTGAACCAGGATACATCGTGTGTACTCTGTGATTGGTATCTCTGTAGTTGTATCTCTTTGAACTCTTTTCATTACTTGCATTTCAGTTTACTCAAAATCTTTCTAGTAAGTCGACTGATCAGACTGGTATAACAATTGTCTTAAAAACTCTTCTAGCAAATCGACTGTCTCTCCTATTTAAGTCGACTTATCAGACTAGTCTCAGAAATACTCTTCTACTCTGACGCTCCAGTCGACTGATATCTCTTTTACAGTCTTCTGGACAGAAAAAACATTCAATTCCGCAATTATTTTTTATACAACACTATTCACCCCCCCTCTAGTGTTTCTTGCCTTGCATACAGGATCCAACACTTGGTATCAGAGCCTGGTTGAGTGCAATGGCAACTACTTCTAATGCAAATCAATACCATAAAGGCCAATCTACACAAAGGTCACCCCTCTTCGATGGAACCAATTACAACTATTGGAAGTGTAGAATGAAGATCTACCTTCAGTCCATCAACTATGAAATATGGAACATGACAGAGACCGAGTACACCGCTCCTACCATTCCATATGCACATTGGAACGATGACATGAAGAACCAAACAATGAACAATGCAAAGGCGATGAATGCGCTGTTTTGTGCCCTTACAAAGGAGGAGTTCAACCATGTGTCCAATGCAACAACCGCACATCAAATTTGGCACGCACTCGAGGTAACTCATGAAGGAACAAATAAAGTAAAAGAATCTAAAATATCTGTTCTTGTTCACAGGTTTGAAATGTTCCGCATGAAGGAGAATGATAATGTGTCTGAGATGATTACAAGGTTCACTGACATTACCAATTCACATGTGGCACTTGGAGAGACGTACACTCAAGCCGAGATGGTGAGGAAGGTACTTTGTGCACTAACCCCCGAATGGGAGAAGAAGACCACCGCCATAGAAGAGGCCAACGATTTAACACAACTTTCTCTTGAGAATCTTGTGGGAAATCTTATGACGTATGAGGTACAACTTGAAGAGTGCAAGAAGGATCAAGAACCTCAACAATCCAAGAAGAAGACAATAGCATTCAAGGCTATGTCGGATTTCGAGGATGAAGAAGAAGATGAGGAAGAGATTGCCATGTTCACGAGAAAGTTCAAAAAGTTCCTAAGGAAAGGTAAGTTTAATTCAAAATTTAAGGAATCTAATGAACCTCCAACTTGTTTCAGGTGTAACAAAACAGGCCATATGAAGAAGGATTGCCCACTAGAGAACGTGAAATCTAAAGGAAAGGCATCCAACGTCAAGAAGGGCAAGTACACAAAGAACAAGTCCATGAAGAACAAAAAGGCGTACCAAGTAACTTGGGATGATAGCGACTCTTCATCGGAAGAAAAAAAAATGAAGAGACAAACGAGGTTGTTAATGTGTGTTTTATGGCGTCTCAAAATCAAGTAAGTAATGACTATGAATCTAATGATTTACTTGATGCTTTCAACGAGATTTTTCAAGAACTAAAAAAAGAAAAAATTAGAGTTAAGAACTTGGAGCAAGTTAATCAAGTACCTTCTCAAGAGAATCTTAACCTTGATAAAGAAGTGAAATCTTTAAATTCTCGTCTTTCTAGTTTAGATATAGATCTTATGTCTCTAAAGAAAGATTATGAAGAGATATTCGAGAACGTATCTAAATTTGATAAAGGAAAGGAGAATTTAAATGATGTTCTTCAAAATCAAGTTCAATCCAATAAAAGGTTTGGACTTGGTTTTCAAAAATCTCTTAAAAAATCTCATGCTTATAAGAACACTAGTGTAAATAAAACTGCATCTATTTCCAGTGTTAAGCATAAACTGTATGAGTTTTTTGAAAAGCCTAAAGCTGTAAGTTTTCATGATAAAGGCAAATCTATAGTTCAGACCAGTCGACTGAATCCAACCATAAGTTGCCTGTCCAGAGGTACTGAGTCTCATTCAACGAGACAAACACCTCAGATAAGTCGACCTATACTACTTCACAGTCGACTGCATATCAGTCACAGTCAACTGAAAGGTATAATAAAGTTGATTAGACAGGGCAAAAATGTATGTGTTCCAGTCAACCTGAGTCCGAAAGATATAATTGCCTATATTAATTCATATATGCTTACTGTATGTAATTCTGCTAATTATATTTCTGCTTATGGTGGAAAATCAAACTCTTCTTGGGTTTGGTTTCCAAAAAACTAATCTATTTTGGACCCAATGAAAAGGGTACCATATTCACATTGAATATTTTATAGGTACCTAAGAGAGATCGTTAGATACTTGACAGCGGATGCTCAAAGTGCATGACTGGTCATGCCAACCTCCTATCTTCCATTCAAGACATTGATCGAGGAACAGTCACATTTGGTGACAACAACAAAGGAAAAGTCATTGGATTGGTATGGTCGGTAAGTACACTAATCCTTCTATAGATGATATTTTATTAGTTAGTGGACTTAAGCATAACTTATTGAGTATTAGCCAACTATGTGATAAGAGTTATAAAATCATGTTTGAAAAAGATGCATGCTTAATTTATGATTCTACCATGCAAAATATAATTTTTCAAGGATTTATGAAAAGTAACATTTATGAACTATGTTTAAAGGCATATGATTTTCGAATGATTTTTGCTTAGTAGCTTCTAATAATGATTTTTGGCTATGGCATAAATATTTTGGCCATGTGAATATGAAAATTCTCTCTAAATTGTCAAAGTACAACCTAGTTAAAGAGCTGCCAAGACTATCCTTTAAAAAGGATAAGTTATGTGATGCATGTCAACTAGGTAAACAAATTAAATCTACTTTTAAAACAAAAGAAGTAATTTCTACTCGTAGGCCGCTCGAATTAATCCACATGGATTTATTTGGCTCTACTAGAGTTGCTTCTTTAAATAAAAGTAGGTATGTATTTGTTTTAGTAGACGATTTTTTACGATTCACTTGGACTTTCTTTTTAAAACATAAGAATGATGCTTTTGTAGAATTTGCTAATTTTTGTAAACAAATTCAAAATAAAAAGTCTCTAACCATAGTCACTATTAGAAGTGATCATGGTAGAGAATTTGAAAATGAAACGTTTGCGGAATATTACAACAAGAAGGGTATAACTTATTCGTTTGCATTTCCTAGAGCTTCACCACAAAATGGAGTGGTTGAACGGAAGAATAGGACTTTGCAAGAATGTGCACGTACCATGCTAGTTGAAAGCAATTTACCTAAGTATTTTTGGGATGAAGCCGTTGCTACAGCTTGTTATGTTTTAAATAGAATTTTGATTAGGCCTAAGCTAAAGAAAATATGTTATGAGCTATTTTTTGATAGAATTCCTAAGGACTCTTCAAAAATTTTGGATGTAAGTGTTTTATTCTGAACACTAAGGATAATTTAGATAAGTTTGATCCTAGATCTAATGAGGGTATCTTTATTGGATACTCAAATAGGAATAAGGCATATAGGATCTTCAACAAGTCAACAATGACTATTGAAGAATCCATGCATGTTGCATTTGATGAATCTCTGTCTTCATCGACTTTAATTGAAGATGATGAAACTGATTCATCACCTTTAAATAAAGTGATTACATCTTTAGAGCAAACTAGCCTTGCGGATAAGTCGACCGATAAGGAAGTCAAGTCGACTGCTGTAAATCAGTCAACTGATGAACTGGTCAAGTCGAATGATCCTGTTGTGATGTCTCCAACTTTACCAAAATCTTTTGTTAAAGTTAGAGATCATCCTCATAACTTAATAATTGGTGACATTTCACATGGTATTCAGACAAGATCACATGTTACCATATTTTCTCACACAGCTTTCTTGTCAGATTTTGAGCCGAAGAATATACAAGATGTAGTACCCCGTATTTTTAAATATTATTTTTAAAATATTTATAAATGAATTAAAATGATTTTTGGAGATTTAATAAATGTTTTTCTAAAGATTTATCTTTTTACACGTGCAAAATACGTGCAAATATTTTCTTGGGAAGTTCAAAAGAAAAATTATTTTTTGAAAGACCATTATTTATTATTTGGGATTATTTGTGATTTTTCTGGATTTTT
Organism: Hemerocallis citrina; assembly: GCA_017893485.1. Classification (NCBI taxonomy): domain Eukaryota; kingdom Viridiplantae; phylum Streptophyta; class Magnoliopsida; order Asparagales; family Asphodelaceae; genus Hemerocallis; species Hemerocallis citrina. Next base: position 196,243,286 of record CM030365.1, read on the forward strand.
CTGAAATTTATTGGACCTATTTGCAAATATTACATAAAGAAGGACTTTTGTGCAAAATTACCAAATGGGGTGAAAACTTCAGATTTTTGGATTTTGGACTGGTTATGATTTCTAGTCAACTCAGGGTTAAAAAGTTTACTTTTTTTTTTTTGATGAATTTGATTTATTTTACAAGTTTTGACAAAAAAGGATCTTTTTGCAAAATTGTCATTTTGAGGGGTAAAAATGCAAATTCATTTTTCTGGATTTTCCCTACAATGCCGGCTGACTTAGGATGGTTATTTTTGTGTTTAAAACTTAATTAAATTGTTTTTATCAAGTTTCCAAGTATATAGATCTATATATGTAAAGTTATATTTAAAAGGAGTATTTTTACAAATATGTTCAAAACCCTAAAAATCTAGATTTCCGGCCTATTTAAAAGGTGTAGTACAACCGTCTTTTGCTGCACAACACAAGTTTTATTATTTTTATTTTTCTTGGAGAATTAAAGAGGAGATCTTGGATTTCTTGCAAAGGAGAGACTTTTCCCTAATTTCTATTTGTCTTCGCTTGATCTCTTCAACAAGGTGAGTGACATGTTTTGTTTTATTTTGTTGTATGTATGTTGTATGTGATGATCTATCTATTAGAAAACATGCTAGGGTTTTGATATAAATACATATGGTGGATTGGATGAATTGATAAGTTAAAATTTCGGTTCTTTTGTGAAAACCCTAGTTATTTGTGAGTAGAATTGCATGTGGATGATTTTAGATTGCTGGAGAACCTAATATAAATTGTGAGTAGGCTATTTCTCTTGGATTATTGCTGATTTAATTGGGTATGGTGAATGTTATGCATAAATTGATTAAAGATGAGATTTTTGACTATTGGTGAGTTGGATGAATGCAACTTGGCCATATTAATGATAAATTTGTTTTTGTTCATGAATTAACTATTGAGAATAGTTGAGATTGAGTTTGAGGAATTTTGAGAAGGAGTAATGGATTAAAAGACCATAGCTTAAGGAATTGAGTTGTGATGACTAGATTTGGATTTGATACATTTTGACTAAATTAGGGGATTTCGTGACTTTGTGAACTTTTACTTGAAATTTGGATTTGCTCAAATACTAAGGTTTTAACCTGAATATTTTGTTATTTTTCAATCGATGGATTTGTGAAGTTTTCTTTGGTGCACAAACAATTTACATGAATATCGTATTTCTTTATTTTTGAAGAACTTGAGTTTTTATGCGTTTTCGAATGATTTGACTATATCTCAACTTATTTTGGTATTGATATGGTTTGGAATGTAAAACGAAGTTGTTTTGATGAATGATTGATTCTTAAAAACTTTATTTTTTTGATATATGCACATATTCATGTTTTATTTTGAAGAAAATCATCAAAAAGCTATTTTATCAATTCAAAGTGGTTTTGATTGGTTTTTATGGACTATTGTATACTCTACAAGTCATATTTGATCATATCAGAAATATAATTTTTATAGATTTTGTTTTTATAAAGTAAAACTCCATATCGGTTGAAATATGCACAACCCAAACTGCAGTCTGTAGGTGTGACAGTCGACTGGTATGTTTCGAAAATCGACCGTCGCTACCTGGCTGCTGTGTTTTCTCGTTTTCTTGAAATCTCGTGCGGAACAGTCGACTGACCTATTTCTCCAGTCGACTGTCCCTGTAATGCCCCGATTTTCATTTAATGAAAATTTATTATTTTGCACGTAGTGTGCACGTGCAATATTTTGATAATTATTTTCATTATGATGAGTATTGATATTTATATATGTGCTCTTTAATTATTTTTGTATAAAGCCCTTTTTTTTTCAAATGGACAAAAGCCTTTCTCTTTAAAAAGCCCAAATCTAAATTATTGGTTATCTTTTTATAATTATTATTTTGGCCATAAACTAAAGCCCATGAGCTATTTTATTTTAAATACAACTTGTAATGTAGAATACATTTTAAAAGATTATTTTTATGTAAAAATGTACAAATTTTTAAATGGTGCCAAGTTGCATGCACGTGCATTGCACGTACAATCCACATGCACAAGATGGGGCCGGTTGTGATCTTTTAGGAGGGAAAATGAAATTTTTGAGTAGAGTCATGGGTGGTGGTTACTTGATCATGGTTGGCTATTGTAACTCCTCCTTGAATCCTAGCTTTTTAATCCTAACTCCTAAGTTAATCTTAGCCTTCCATTTTCCTAGATTTTTAGTATAAATACCCCCCTAGCCTAGTTATTCTTGTGCTTATTATTTCCTCCAAACCTATAGTTAAAATACATTATTTAGTAGTATACAAGTGAGTAAAAGATTGAGAGTTTGTGAGGGGTTTGTGCTTGCAACAAGGCCGGCATCAATAGGAGCTCTCGGTTGGCGTGGTGGAGGCTTGTGTGTGCGCATCAAGGAGGAGGATCGCTTTTGCAAGGACATTGGTTTAGGAGGTGTTGCTAAGTGTAGTCTCTCCAATTAAGGTGGGTTAAATTTCTATATTTCTAATTAGGAAGCATGCTAGATTTGATTTGAAAGAATGATGCATGAAAAAGATTAAGAAGAGTACACATTTAATGAGAAAACGGCTTATTGATTGATTGAAATGTGGATATGTAATTATATGTGGTTCTATCGTTAAATTTAAGCTGTGAGTAAATTGATTATAGCCATGGATTGATGAAGGAAACTTCATTATTAACATCGAGAACTATATGCAAAAGTTAGTAGATTGACAATATTACTTTATGTGCTTAAATGGACTTTTTGTGATAATGTTGTGATGGATGAATTAAGATATGGGTTGTATGTTTGGGAAGTGATTAAAAACAGAGAATTGATTGGTAATAAAAAGATTAGGGTTGTTTAACTTGATAAGAAATGTCGAAAAAGAAATGTGGTGGTGATAGTTTATAATTCGAATTAATTATATGAAAAATATGTGTTAATTACTGAAAAATTATTTTTATTATACTGGAGTATAATTTATGTTGAGAATAGCCAATCTGGACATTTACAGCAACTTTAGTAAAGGCAAAATTAAATGAGAGATTGTTGAACATCGAAATGTTTACTAAAACAGAGAGGATAGATTTTAACTAGACTACGGGTGAAATATGACAACATGAGTGTTGCCGCTGAATTTGGTGTGGGGGCAAACAGATAGAACTTGTGGATTCTTGGGGAAACTGAATAGAAAAACCTGTGTACCTGTTCCGTCGGGCCTCGATCGTCGTTCCCGCCGTGCACCTGCAAAAAGTGCGAGACACCGGGGTTGTTCCCGGCGACGCACCCTCCGACGCTCAAGTCAGTAATCTGGCAGACTATGAAAGAGCGTAAAAACTGGCGAAAGATTGATTACCTCTTAATGGAGATGGATGGGGGGTATTTATAGGCGTCTCAGGGAACAGATTAGGCATGTAATTCCTGTGTATACAGATAAGGAATGTGATCCCTAATCCCCAGTGAAAGGATAGACACGAATCAGGGCCGTTGATTAATATTAATCAGAAACCCTAATTCTATCCCTTCTGGACCGGGTTTGCTGCGGGTTGAAACCCGCACCCAGTTGAGGTGGATCCGTTCGCGGGTAAGAGGGTCTTTGGGGGAGATATCCGGTACCCGCTTCAGACCCGTCAGCAGGTGAAATTACCGTTTTACCCCTGAGCTTCAAGATTCGTGCCCCATCTGGACGGTTCCGATTTAACCCCATTTTTAGCCATATCACGAGCCCCCCACTCCTAAAGACTGAGTTTGATCAGCCTTTGAGGAGTAGTTTAACTGTTTTAATGGCTGGCGGAGTTGTATCGGAGTCCGAATGGAGGGTTTTGAATCTTAAAGGGGGTAGCAAGGTGTTTTTTGAAGTTACAATCTGTTCTTAAGCATCTCTGAATGTCCGACGGTCTTTATCTATTTTTTCGGATTATTTATTTGATTTTGCGATGTGTTAACCAGTCGTTCGGGGGCCCTCACAATACATCCTAGGCAATAATTGTTCGTTCAGGGGTTCGAAAATATCACCCCGAATTTATAATTATTTTCTAGAATTTCTAGTGAATTTTCCCGAATTTTTAGTGATTTTTTCGCAATTTTTAAATCAATAATACGATTAAAATAAATAAAAACTGATTTTTAATACCTATTTATGACGTGGCGTCATCATAGCCCTTGATCGGAGCGGAGCGCGATTTTCGGAGAGATCGTGTGGTCCCTGTTCTTCGGCTCATTTTTTCGCCACGTGTGAGGTTCGGTACCCCGGTACCCCGGCTCGGCGTCTCGGCACTTGGTTCGGATGACCAGTGCCTCGGCTCGACGGTTCCGAGGTACGTGGCATCATCTGAGCCGTCTATCTCAGCGCGGATCCCCGTAAAGCGCTATCTTGTCGTTTAGTGGACGTGGCCAAATCTGGATCGTCCATCATGACGAGCGCGCTTTTTGACAAGATCCAACGGTTGATATGGGTCGGAGCGATTTTTCGCCATATACGAGGGTCGGTACCCCGGTACCCCGGCTCGGAAGGTCGGTTCCTGGTTCGTTGGGTCGGTGCTTCGGCTCGGTGATTCCGAAGTACGTGGCATCATCTGGGCCGTCCATCTCAGCGCGGATCTCCATAAAACGCTATCTTGTCGTTTAGTGGACGTGGCCAAATCTAGGCCGTCCATCATGACGAGCACGCTTTTTCACAAGATCCAACGGCTGATAGGGGTCGGAGCGATTTTTTGCCATATACGAGGGTCAGTACCCCGGTACCCCGGCTCGGAGGGTCGGTGCCTCGGTTCGTTGGGTCGGTGCTTCGGCTCGACGGTTCCGAGGTATTGAGTTGGGCGTTTTGGAGGAAGAGCCTCGTGAGGGCTCCCCTCCTCGGCGCGTAGTGGCTCGGTGGCTCGGCTGAGCTGTTCGGTAGCTCGGCTGGGCGAGCCAATGGCTCTTCGGCTCGTTTTTTCGCCGCATGTGAGGTTCGGTACCCCGGTGTCCCGGCTCGGAGGGTCGGTGCCTCGGTTCGGATGACCAGTGCCTCGGCTCGACGGTTCCGAGGACGTGGCATCATCTGAGCCGTCCATCTCAGTGCAGATCCCCGTAAAGCGCTATCTTGTCGTTTAGTGGACGTGGCCAAATCTGGATCGTCCATCATGACGAGCGCGCTTTTTCACAAGATCCAACGGCTGATATGGGTCGGAGTGATTTTTTGCCATATACGAGGGTCGGTACCCCGGCTCGGAGGGTCGGTGCCTCGGTTCGTTGGGTCGGTGCTTCGGCTCAATGGTTCCGAGGTACTAAGTTGGGCATTTTGGAGGAAGAGCCTCGTGAGGGCTCCCCTCCTCGGCGCGTAGTGGCTCGGTGGCTCGGCTGAACTGTTCGGTAGCTCGGCTGGGCGAACCGATGGCAGGCAGCAAGGGGGACGCGTGGCTGGATCTGGGCGGTCCGTCTTGGCGCGCATCTCGAGGATGGGGTTCAGATCACGAGAAAACGCTATCTTGTTGTTTTGTGGGCGCGGCATGATCTGAACCGTCCATCAGATTCTGTCGCGAACTTTAAGGAGATCCGACGGTGACTTCGCCTCGGAGCGATTTTTTGCCATATACGAGGGTCGGTACCCCGGTACCTCGGCTCGGCGCACCAGGGGTGACTGGCCGAGGTACTAAGTTGGGCGTTTTGGAGGAAGTACATCCTGAGGGCTCCCCTCCTCGGCGCTTAGTGGCTCGGAGGCTCGGCTGAGCTGTTTGGTAGCTCGGCTGGGCGAACCGATGGCAGGCAGCAAGGAGGGACGCGTGGCTGGATCTGGGCGGTCCATCTTGGCGCGCATCTCGAGGATGGGGTTCAGATCACGAGAAAACGCTATCTTGTCGTTTCGTGGGCGTGGCACGATCTGAACCGTCCATCAGATTCTGTCGCGAACTTTAAGGAGATCCGACGGTGACTTCGCCTCGGAGCGATTTTTTGCCATATACGAGGGTCGGTACCCCGGTACCTCGGCTCGGCGCACCAGGGGTGACTGGCCGAGGTACTAAGTTGGGCGTTTTGGAGGAAGTACATCCTGAGGGCTCCCCTCCTCGGCGCTTAGTGGCTCGGAGGCTCGGCCGAGCTGTTCGGTAGCTCGGCTGGGCGAACCGATGGCAGGCAGCAAGGAGGGACGCGTGGCTGGAACTGGGCGGTCCATCTTGGCGCGCATCTCGAGGATGGGGTTCAGATCACGAGAAAATGCTATCTTGTCGTTTTGTGGGCGTGGCACGATCTGAACCGTCCATCAGATTCTGTCGCGAACTTTAAGGAGATCCGACAGTGACTTCGCCTCGGAGCGATTTTTTGCCATATACGAGGGTCGGTACCCCGGTACCTCGGCTCGGCGCACCAGGGGTGACTGGCCGAGGTACTAAGTTGGGCGTTTTGGAGGAAGTACATCCTGAGGGCTCCCCTCCTCGGCGCTTAGTGGCTCGGAGGCTCGGCCGAGCTGTTCGGTAGCTCGGCTGGGCGAACCGATGGCAGGCAGCAAGGAGGGACGCGTGGCTGGATCTGGGCGGTCCATCTTGGCGCGCACCTCGAGGATGGGGTTCAGATCACGAGAAAACGCTATCTTGTCGTTTTGTAGGCGTGGCACGATCTGAACCGTCCATCAGATTCTGTCGCGAACTTTAAGGAGATCCGACGGTGACTTCGCCTCGGAGCGATTTTTTGCCATATACGAGGGTCGGTGCCCCAGTACCTCGGCTCGGCACATCAGGAGTGATTGGCCGAGGTACTAAGTTGGGCATTTTGGAGGAAGTACATCCTGAGGGCTCCCCTCCTCGGCGCTTAGTGGCTCGGAGGCTCGGCCGAGCTGTTCGGTAGCTCGGCTGGGCGAACCGATGGCAGGCAGCAAGGAGGGACGCGTGGCTGGATCTGGGCAGTCCATCTTGGCGCGCACCTCGAGGATGGGGTTCAGATCACGAGAAAACGCTATCTTGTCGTTTTGTGGGCGTGGCACGATCTGAACCGTCCATCAGATTCTGTCGCGAACTTTAAGGAGATCCGACGGTGACTTCGCCTCAGAGCGATTTTTGGCCTTATACGAGGGTCGGTACCCCGGTACCTCGGCTCGGCGCATCAGGAGTGACTGGCCGAGGTACTAAGTTGGGCGTTTTGGAGGAAGTACATCCTGAGGGCTCCCCTCCTCGGCGCGTAGAGGCTCGGTGGCTCGGCTGCCTAGCCGGGGCGTCCTATGGTCTCTTCATAGGTGGCCGAGACGTTGACTTGGTATTTTGAAGAGTTTCTTGCTTTGAGTAAGCTTCGTATCTTTTCCGCCTGTCGCTTTGGCTCCCTAGTGGGCTTTTTGCGTTTCCCAAGGAGGCCCAACTTGCTAGGGGTTAAAAGCTCTCACCCTTACTCTCAAAGCTCATTTCTCACTTTTTACTCAAGTTTTTTACTTTCGGTCTCTAAGTTCTCTGCTAGCAGCGATTTTCTCTCTAGGGCGTTTCTGTTAGCTGTCGTGTGGGCCAGGCGATTTCCGGCGAGGGCACTCCGACCGTAGACGTCACTTCAAAAGGTCAGTTTACTTAGTCTGAATAATTTTTCTAGAGATGTCTCGAGTAGACTCGGGGAGTGGGGCCTCGTCTTCGGGCGACGAGAGTGCCGAGGAGAGGAGAAGGTTGGAGATTAGGAGGAAGGGTAAGCAAGCTGCTGAACCGTCTGTAGTCGAGGCGAAGAAGGGGAAGAAGAAGAGGAGGGTGGAGACCCAATCCCCTATTGTGGAGGTGATTGTGGAGAATCCGAAGCAAGCACCCGAGATAGGACGGTATCCTTCCGTCCTGTCCGGTCATTCGGGGGTCAGGCAGTACCAAGGCGACTTGCTGGAGAAGGCGATCTATGGGAAGTCCAAGATCGTCGAAGAACCTAACCCGACCCTTGCCACCGAAGCCGATGAGCTCATCACGTTGGTATCCGAGGAGGACCTACTCTGGGTTAGAAGGGCTTTCGCTATCCCTCCGGAGTACAAATTGATTCTCCCAGGTCCTGGGATACGAGCGAATTCCAAGCTACCGTCTTCGGACATGTGCATGTTCGACGTTGACTCCTTTCATGCCGGGTTACGTTTCCCTCTGCACCCATTCATCCTCGAGATCCTCAGCTGGTATTGCCTCGCGCCGACCCAGTTCATGCCGAACACTTGGCGCCATGTGAACGCCTTTATGCTTCAGTGCCACCGAGCCGAGGTGCAGCCGGATCTCACGGTCTTCCGAGGAATGTATCGGGTAAACCGGCAGCACAAGATGGAGTATCGATACTACTTGGGGCCGAGGAAGGGTGTCAAGATTGTAGAGAACCCTGACTCGATTAAGGGTTGGAAGGAAAAGTATTTTATAGTAAGGGGCGAGGCGATTAGGCCCATTCCGACCCGTTGGAAGGTGGAGGTGCCGAATTTCGCGCGCGCCGACCCTGTTTTGTCTGATGCCGAGGAAGAGGTGGCGAGGAAGATAATGGCCCTTCCGATACTGAGTTGGAGGGATTTGACGGAGGAGGTGTTGTTTGGGTACGGCCTAAGCCCCATCGACCCGAGTATGCTCCTGACATCTCGTTTTTCATTTTTTTTTTTAAGTTTTTGGTTCGGGCTGCTAACTCGTCCCCCCCTTTTTTTTGTGGCTCGTTGCAGAATCCATGAAGATTGACTTCAACTCCATGATGGCCGATAGGTCTAAGTTGGCCGAGGGGAAGAAGAGGAAGAGGGCGGCCGCGACTGTATCGTCGACCCCGGCACCTGCCGTTGCCTCGACCATTTCTCCGCCCCCTCCGGCCGTGGAGGTGCCCTCGGAAGTTGTCATCGCTGAGGAGCCCCCGTCTTCTTCGGTCCCTGGCGTGATCGAGGGGACCTTTGACGTGAACGCGGTGCTGTCGACCGAGGCACCACCGCTAACCCAGGCCGCCGAAGAGATTCTGACAGAGCAGCACAAGCAGCTGTTCGTGCCGAATTGGCGAGTGAAGAACCATGACGGGTTCCTCAGCAATTCGCAGATGTCCGTGCAGGTCGTCAAACACTTGGTGACCCCAAAGGACAGGGCCGCGCTGAGGGTAGGGACGGTCGGCGACGACACCTATGAAGTCGCCCGGTCACTCGTTTCGGTAAGTGTATTGCAAATTTCTTTAAGTCTGCAACTCGGCTTGTGCATTACTGATTGTTGTCTCTGTAGGCCACTTGCCACTTCGGCCACCTCCTCGAGACATTTGCCGAGCAGGAGAAGGAGCTGAGGTCCGCCAGTGACAAGGACAGGTTGGCGAAGGTCAAGGCTGTCAAAGAACTCGAGGCCGAGCAGAGGCGGGCTGAGGCCTTGGAAGTCCGGGTCGCGGATCTTGGGTCGGACTTGGAGAAGGCTAAGGAGCGGCTCGACGCGGAGTCTGCCAAGGCCGCCAAGGCCGCCGAGGACTTAGCTGCGGCGCTGAAGTCCTTGGCCGAAGAGAGGGCGGAGAAGGAGGCCCTGGCGACGAAGATCCGGGCCGAGGTGGAGAAGGAGGTCGAGGAAGAGGCGAAGAAGCACATGGCCGAAAACATGGAGAAGTCCTATCAGATGGCCCTCGACCACGTTCAGGAACGTGTCCCCGGCTTCGAGCGGGTCGGCTACCAATTGTTTCCAACGCCGACCTCGGACGATGAAGGGGAGGAAGGCGAAGATGACGAGGCCGAAGGCGAAGGCGAGGGAGGATAGGATGGAGAGACTGTGCCGGACGACCAGGTCAAGGGACCCTCCGCCGATGCACCCGTGGCCGACGCGGCGACGAAGGTGGACCCTTGATCCCCTCACTAAGTTTTTGTAGTTTTTTTTTGTTCCGATCGTTGTAATGCCTTTTGCGGACTGGCCACCGCCTTTCAATGAATGAAAAGTATTTTGACTCCGGAATTTGTCTAAGTGTTTGGCTCGGTAGTGGGGTATTTCAATGCTATCTCTTTCTTATTTCAGATTGCCGAGCCGACTCGTAACACCTCGGCCGAACAGCACCGAGCCGAGTTGTTTAAGCGATCTCGGGAGGATCGTCTCGAGGGTGAGGTTCACCTGACGAGGAGAATACTTCATAACTTGGAGATTAGGCATAGCGATGCTTTAGTTGAACTGCACCACCTACGGATAGTCGAGGCCGAGCTATCTGCTAGGGAAGAGGAACTGGCTCGAGTTGCAGCCGAACGGGATGGCTTAGCGAGGAAGGTGGAAGAGTTGCAGAGGGTGACTATCGACAAGAGTATCGAAGTGACCCACCTGCGTCGTGTTATCTCCGACAGCGCCGAATACCCCGGTTCGGCGAAACTTCCTCGGTTTAAGGTGATAGTGAAGGATGACACTTTGAAGGATCGCATCGTCGAACTGGAGAAGGAAGTTGCTCGGCTCAAGCCTCAGCCGGTGAGGGCTAACGTCCGGAGCACCTCGTGCACCCGCGAAGAGATCGAGCGAGGGATCACGTTTTATCAAGCAGCGAGCCGGACTCCTATTGTAGGCAGGTCAGCCGCCGATGCCCAAAGCGGTGTGGCGGTGTCTTCAAGCGGTGCTTCGGTAGGAGCAACCGTCAGGGTTAGTGGTGAGGAGGCGTCTTGGTTCGTCGGCCTGGACTCGAGCTCGGAGGTCAAGAGGCGTCGACCCAAAGTGTCTCTAAAGCGGAGCATTCCCCTTCCTCGGAAGTAGCGGACGGGTCGTGTCTTTGTGTTGTAACCTACTTGCAAATTTTTGCTGTTGTAATCCGCTTTGTAATTTTACCCAACTTGTTAATGGAATTGGAGTTGTTTTATCCGAACTATCCTCGGCTGTCCCTTTATTTGTGCTATTGTTGTGTCAACTAGAGTAGGCTTGAGACGAACTACGAGGCTGGTGTTCGCTTTGCCGAACTCTTTGGCCCCGAAATTTCCTTTTTGCTGTGCTTCTGAGCCATAGGCTCGGTTTGGCTGTTAAGGCGTAGTCGCTTCTCGACTGCGCCCACGTGGCCTGATCAGGGACGTCTGATGTTTGCATGGATCTCGAGGCGGGTCCAGTTTCCAAGAAAACACTATCTTGTCGTTTTGTGGACACGTGGCTGAATGAGATCCGCTCATCACGCCCTAGCGCACTTTCTGAGGCGATCTGACAGTGGCTTCGCCTCGGAGTGATTTTTTGCCATATACGAGGGTCGGTACCCCGGTACCTCGGCTCATCGCGTAGTTGCTTCTCGACTGCGCCCACGTGGCCTGATCAGGGACGTCTGATGTTTGCACGGATCTCGAGGCGGGTCCAGTTCCCAAGAAAACACTATCTTGTCGTTTTGTGGACACGTGGCTGAATGAGATCCGTTCATCACGCCCTAGCGCACTTTCTGAGACGATCTGACGGTGGCTTCGCCTCGGAGTGATTTTTTGCCATATACGAGGGTCGGTACCCCGGTACCTCGGCTCGGCGCGTGAGGGCTGTGATTTGTACCTAATTCTGGCCCGACTGAGGGTGAGTCGGAAAGATTGGGTCGAGTCGTCGGAGAGATCCAATCGTTAGATTAGTTTAAGGGATGCAGGAGCAGTTTCGAATGGCGAGCTACTTCTAGTCCGCTTAGGGGCGAGCTTGCGAAGCAGAATCGAGCCAAGTGTTGGACCCCGATCCATTCAACGGCTGCAGGAGCAATCTCGAACGGCGATCTACTTCCGGCTCGTCTATAGACGAGTCGAGGAGGAAGAGTCGAGCCGGGTGCTGGACTCCGAACCATCGTGTGGGTAGTTTAAGGGATGCAGGAGCAGTTTCGAATGGCGAGCTACTTCTAGTCCGCTTAGGAGCGAATTTGCGAAGCAAAATCGAGCCAAGTGTTGGACTCTGATCCATTCAACGGCTGCAGGAGCAATTTCGAACGGCGATCTACTCCCGGCTCGTCTATAGACGAGCCGAGGAGGAAGAGTCGAGCCGAGTGCTGGACTCCGAACCATCGTGTGGGTAGTTTAAGGGATGCAGGAGCAGTTTCGAATGGCGAGCTACTTCTAGTCCGCTTAGGAGCGAATTTGCAAAGCAAAATCGAGCCAAGTGTTGGACTCCGATCCATTCAACGGCTGCAGGAGCAATTTCGAACGGCGATCTACTCCTGGCTCGTCTATAGACGAGCCGAGGAGGAAGAGTCGAGCCGAGTGCTGGACTCCGAACCATCGTGTGGGTAGTTTAAGGGATGCAGGAGCAGTTTCGAATGGCGAGCTACTTCTAGTCCGCTTAGGAGAGAACTTGCGAAGCAAAATCGAGCCAAGTGTTGGACTCCGATCCATTCAACGGCTGCAGGAGCAATTTCGAACGGCGATCTACTCCCGGCTCGTCTATAGACGAGCCGAGGAGGAAGAGTCGAGCCGAGTGCTGGACTCCGAACCATCGTGTGGTTAGAAAAATAAAGGCTGAGGTATGCGATAGTATCAAAAATATGAAAAACTTTATTTATTAATATCTAATGGTCGGCTGCTTCTAAAGTTGCGAGCCGTTATTACAATGAAAAGAGAACAAAGGAAAAATTACTACTAGTAGCAGGAGAGGAGTGGTCCGACATCTCGAGTTACTTAGATAGGCGTAGTTGCCTTCTCTTGGTATTTCAAAAGATGGTCGGCGTTCCAAGTCCTGGGAATTTCTCTGCCTTCAGGATCTTCTAGCTTGTATGCACCGGGGCGGATCACTTTGGAGATTTTGTATGGTCCCTCCCAATTCGGGGCCAGTTTGCTTTTCTGTCCGGGGAACGAGATGGCCAATTTTCGGAGGACCAGATCCCCTTCTTTGAGGTCTGTTGGGTGGACCCGTTTGTTGTAGGCGAGTTCGATTCTTCTCCGGTAACTTTGTTGCCGTATGGCTGCTCTTTCCCGGATTTCGTCTATCAAGTCTAGGCTTGCTCTGAGCTCCCTGGCATTCTGTTCTTCTTCAAAAGCTATCAAATGAGGAGAGGGTATCCCAACTTCTAGCGGGATGAGGGCCTCGGACCCATAGGTGAGATTAAACGGACTCTCGCCAGTTGGGGTCCGCTTCGTGGTGCGGTAATTCCACAACACATTGGGCAGCTGATCAACCCACAAACCCTTGGAGCACTTGTCCAGTCTCTTCTTGATGCCGGAGAGGATCTGTCGGTTGGCATTCTCGGCCTGGCCATTTGACTGGGGATGAGAAACAGAGGAAGCGGTGTTGTATGGCCAGGTCTCCACATAAGGCTCGGAAGGCAGCTCCTGCGAACTGCGTACCGTTATCTGTAACTATGACCCGAGGAACGCCAAATCGGCAGATCACATTTTTCCAAAAGAATTGGACAACTCTATGTTCGGTGATTGTAGCCAGGGGCTCGGCCTCTATCCATTTCGAGAAATAGTCGACTGCCACGACTAGGAACTTTAATTGTCCGGGGGCTGGCGGAAACGGCCCCAGTAAATCCATCCCCCACATTGCGAAGGGGATCAGACTTGATAGGGAGGAGAGTGGTGCTTGTGGAAGGCGTCGGATGTCAGAATACTTCTGGCAGGAGGTGCATTGCTGAACGTGTTGTTCGGCGTCCCGTAGGAGAGTGGGCCAGTAATACCCGTAGTTCAACACTTTGCGCGCCAAGGCTCTGGAGCCGGAGTGGGCTCCGCCGATGCCCTCATGGAGTTCTTGCAGGGCGTAGTCGGCTTGTCCGGGGGAGAGGCACCTTAGGTAGGGCCGACCATCCACCTGGGTGAAGGAGCGCTTATATAGAATGCCTTCGACCAATATGTAACGCTCGGCTCGGGTCCTTATCCTTCGGGCTTCCTTCGGATCCTGGGGGAGGAGTCCGTCTCTTAAAAACTCGACGAGGGGCTTCATCCAATTGTCTTCAAGGAGGACTGGCAGTGTTTCGACGGAGTTGAGAGCCTCGTCCTCTATGCTCGGCTTTAGGAGGACTTCTATCAGAACAGTTTGTTCGAGGCCTTGAAGGGATGAGGAAGCTAATTTGGACAGGGCGTCGGCCTGGGCATTTTCTTCTCTGGGGATTCGTCGGATGAGGGCCTCCTCGAAGAGCGCCATGAGGCTCTTTACTTTAGCCAAGTACTTTACCATCCTATCATCACGGGCTTCATATTCGCCGAGGACCTGGTTGACGACCAACTGAGAGTCGCTGAAGATCCGCAGGCGTTGCGCCCCTGCATTTCGGGCCATTCCAAGGCCGGCTATGAGTGCCTCGTATTCGGCTTCGTTGTTCGAGGCTTTGAAGGTTATACGGAGGGAATATTGGAGGACAAAGTCGTCCGGGCCCACGAGGATGACCCCTGCCCCGCTCCCCTCATTGCAAGAGGATCCATCGACATAGACCGACCAGACAGGCGGTCCCTTCATTGTTTGCTCGGAGTCGGGGATAGTTGTTTCAACTATGAATTCGGCCAGCGCCTGCGCCTTGATTGCGGTCCGAGGCTGGTAAGTTATATCATGTTGGCTCAGCTCGATCGACCACTTCATGAGGCGGCCGGAAGTCTCTGGCTTGTGAAGGATCTGTTTCAGTGGCTGGTCGGTAAGGACGACCATCGAATGGGACTGGAAGTAGGGCCGAAGCTTTCTCGCAGCCATTATCAGGGCGTAGGCTATTTTCTCAATTTTCGGGTACCGGAGCTCGGCGTCTCGGAGCACTTTGCTGACGTAGTAAATGGGCTTCTGAGTTCTTTCTTCTTCTCTGACTAGGACCGCACTAAGCGTCTGTTCGGAAGCTGCCAAGTAGAGGTAGAGTGGTTCGCCCGGTATGGGTTTGCTGAGGAGAGGTGGATTGACGAGATAAGCCTTAAGCTGGTCGAAGGAGTCTTGTTGTTGCTGCCCCCATTCGAATCCTTTAACCCCCCTAAGGGCTTTGAAGAACGGGAGGCATTTCTCCCCGGACTTCGACAGAAAGCGCCCAATGGCGGCTAGGCGACCAGTCAATCTTTGAACTTCCTTGACATTTCTAGGGGGGGCCATGTCCAATATGGCCTTGATCTTTTCCGGGTTTGCCTCTATTCCTCGTTGGCTAACCATGAAGCCGAGGAACTTCCCTGATGAGACGCCGAACGCACACTTGTTCGGGTTGAGTCTCATATTGTGCTTTCTCAAAACATCAAATGCTTCTTGGAGGTCGGCCACATAATCAATGCCTCGGATGCTTTTCACAAGCATGTCATCTACGTACACTTCCATATTCTGGCCAATCTGGGCCTGGAATACTTTGTTGACGAGGCGCTGGTACGTTGCCCCCGCATTCTTTAGGCCGAATGGCATGACTCTGTAGCAATAAAGGCCTTGATCGGTTACAAAGGATGTCTTAGGGATATCCGGGGGGAACATTCTTATCTGATTGTAACCCGAGAAAGCTTCCATGAAGCTGAGGAGCTCATGTCCCGAGGTTGCGTCAATCAGAGTGTCGATGCTCGGCAGCGGGAAGGGATCTTTAGGGCAGGCCTTGTTGAGGTCTGTGAAATCAATACAGATCCTCCATGTTCCGTTGGACTTCTTCACCATTACTACGTTTGACAACCACTCAGGATAATTCACCTCCTGTATGAATCGGGCCTTCAACAATTTGTCTACCTCCTCCTTGATAGCGAGCTGACGCTCGGGGGCGAACTTGCGCCTCTTCTGCTGGACCGGTTTGGACCCCGGGTCAACGCTGAGGCGGTGGACCAAGAGTTCTTCGGAGATACCGGGCATGTCTGCGGCTGACCATGCGAAGAGGTCTTGGTTGGCTCGGATGCATTTTACAATATCCGCGTATAGGGCGGATGGGAGGGTCTTGCTGACAAAGAACTTGCGGGTCGGCTCCTGCTCCGAGAAGAGTACCTCCTCCAACTCGTCTACCGGCTCGGAAGTTGGCCGAGCAGCATCTTGGGGGATCTCGAGTGTTTCTAAGGAGAGGACAGGTCCGAGGGTGGAGGTCATATAACACTTGCGGGCCTGCTCTTGATTGCCCCTTACTTCTCCCACTCCGGCCCGAGTGGGGAATTTCATTTTGAGATGATAGACAGAAGGGACGGCTTCAAGGGCGGCTAGGCCGGGCCGACCCAAAATGACGTTGTAGGCTGCTGGGACATCTACGACCATGAAATCCATCGACTCCGTGCGGGTAGTAGGAGTTTTGCCGGTCGTGACATCGAGGGTGATTACCCCTTCAATCGTCATCGGCACTCCCGTGAACCCATGGAGCGTGTAGCCAGCGGGCTTGAGTCTGTCTCGGGAGAGCTTCAGCCCCTTGAAGGCGTCGAGGAAGAGGATGTTAACGGAGCTACCGTTATCCACTAAGATTCTCTCGACTTTGAAATTGGCCATGTGAAGACTGATGACAAGTGCGTCACAGTGAGGGGTACGGACACCCTCGAGATCTTCGTCAGAGAAGGTGACGGGCACTCCGAGGCCTTTGGGAGGAGGGGTGGTTCGGACCGAGTTCACTTCTCTAATAAAAGCTTTCCGAGAAGAGTTCGAGGAGCCCCCCATTGGACCCCCATGGATGAGGTGGAGGACTCGTTCTTCCTCAAACTCTGGTGTCTCTTCTCGTTCCGGACGTTTGTTAGCCCCCCGAGGCTGGGGAGGAAGCTCGGCTTGGTCCTTTCTCACGAATTTTGCCAACTGCCCCCTCTGGATAAGGGCCTCGATCTCGTTTCTTAGTGCACGGCAATCGTTGGTGTCGTGCCCATGGTCCCGGTGATAGTGGCACCATTTTTCTCTATCTCTTCTCTTGGCAGGGGTGTTCATCTTCGGAGCAGGAGGTAAGACCCCTTCTTTTTCGACTTCCATGAAAATGGCAGAGATGTTTGTGGTGAGGGGAGTAAACTTCTCAAATCTAGGGGGAGGTCGGAGCTGGCCAGTATTATCCTTCTGGAACTTCTTTGCTCCTTCTTCTTCCGTTCCCTTCCTCTTAGACCTGGAGGCAGTTCCTTCCCAGTTGGGCTGTTCCTCGGCCTCTTCAGCTCGGATGTACTTTTCAGTGCGGAGGAGGAGGTCAGAAAAGTCATGCGGTGGTTTCTTGGCGAGGGAGGAGCGGAGGTTAGAATTGAGGATATTGGATTGGAACGCCGCGGTAGCGACCGATTGGTCGAGGGATGCAATGGTTCTGGCTTCAGCTGTGAACCTCTTCACGTAGTCCCTCAATTTCTCCCCCTTCTGTTGACGGAGGTGCAATAGTGAGATGCTGGTCTTCTCGGCCCTTCGGCTGCTGACAAAATGGGTGATGAACAGGGTTTCGAACTGTTCGAAGGAGAATATCGACGCTGGGGCAAGGCGAGAGTACCATTCTCGAGCTGGGCCCTTGAGAGTTGCAGGGAATGTTTTGCAGAGGAGGGCATCGGAAGCTTGATGAAGGAGCATCAAAGTCTTAAAGCTTTCGATGTGGTCAACTGGATCAGTTTCCCCAGTGTAGTTCTCGAACTGGGGAGGTTTGAAACCGAACGGCACAGGGGCATCTACTATGGTCCGGGAGAATGGGGGTCGGCTAGGACGTAGGGTCCTCCCCCTAAGCTCCTCTTCTCGGTTTATCTGTCCCAAGAGTTTTTCCACCTCGTTTAGACGGCGGTTCATGGTGTCATCTCTTCGACGGTAATCTGCCGAGCCACGGGACTCGTCTTCGTATGAGGGGGAGCGAGGGCTGCGGCGATGGTAACTTCGGGAGCGACGAGGACTTGGGGTACGCCGGGAGTTGGTAGGAGCGGGACGAGGAGAGGGGGACCGTCGGCGAGGGCTTCGGACTGGAGGAGGGGACGGGGCCTTCGGCTCATTAGGGTTTTGACGGAGGTTGAGTGCCTGTTGTACCATTGCTTGGAACTGCTGGAACTCGGCATGGGTGATTGGTGCCTCATTGTTCCTAGGCTGCTGCGGACCTGCGGGAGAATGCCTCCTTCGGTAATGATCGGGGGAGTCCTTCCTCCCTCTTCGGATGGGGGACCTCCTGTACTCTCGGCGACGGGGGGATCGCTCTTGCTGGCGGGAGGCTTCCCCCCGAGCCCGCTTTTCATCCAGATGACGACGGAGGTCATCATCTTCCGGACATTTGGGAGGGGCATTGTGGTGACCAGAGGCTCGGGGATGATGGGAGGCCATGGAGGCACTGGAGGTGTTGTGGATGGAGAGGTTCTCTTGGTGAAGAGGCTGTTTCTGAGGGTTAGGACCCTTTGGATCAGGAGGTGGAGGGTTCCTTTGGAGTGGCTCTTCCATGGTAGGGGGAGTTGCCCTTGTTGCTGAGCGGGATCAGGAAGGACTTCTTGCTGGTCAGGGTTGACCACTCGATTAGACCCTCTTGACCTAACTTTGCGAGGCGGCATGGCTGGAGAAAACCTGTTCACCGGGAAGAGGAGAGGTCCCTATTCAACAGTTCCCACAGACGGCGCCAATCTGTTGCCGCTGAATTTGGTGTGGGGGCAAACAGATAGAACTTGTGGATTCTTGGGGAAACTAAATAGAAAAACCTGTGTACCTGATCCGTCGGGCCTCGATCGTCGTTCCCGCCGTGCACCTGCAAAAAGTGCGAGACACCGGGGTTGTTCCTGGCGACGCACCCTCCGACGCTCAAGTCAGTAATCTGGCAGACTATGAAAGAGCGTAAAAACTGGCGAAAGATTGATTACCTCTTAATGGAGATGGATGGGGGGTATTTATAGGCGTCTCAGGGAACAGATTAGGCATGTAATTCCTGTGTATACAGATAAGGAATGTGATCCCTAATCCCCAGTGAAAGGATAGACACGAATCAGGGCCGTTGATTAATATTAATCAGAAACCCTAATTCTATCCCTTCTGGACCGGGTTTGCTGCGGGTTGAAACCCGCACCCAGTTGAGGTGGATCCGTTCGCGGGTAAGAGGGTCTTTGGGGGAGATATCCGGTACCCACTTCAGACCCGTCAGCAGGTGAAATTACCGTTTTACCCCTGAGCTTCAAGATTCGTGCCCCATCTGGACGGTTCCGATTTAACCCCATTTTTAGCCATATCAATGAGCGCATAGCTCAAGTGGTCGGGATGATCTTAATCGCTACAGTGGGTTGGCGAGTCGCTGGTTCGAATCCCCTTAGCACCATACTTTCTTGTATTTTTGAAAAAAATAAATACTACAGCCGAGAGCATTTAAAGCTCTCAACCCCTTTTATATCGATTGGCACACTCGGCCTAGTGGCCAGAGCGTGGGGTTTGCTTCTCGGTGGTTGCTGGTTCGAATCTGGGGCTCGGCCAGTATTAATGTAACACCTCGAATTTTTTTAAAATATCGAAAATGTCTGTTTTTATATATTTTGAGTGGTGAAAATTATTTTCGATATATTTTATTTAAATATTGATATCGGTATGGATATTTATGGTAGATTGGTATTATTGCTATATATTGAAGCCATGAGTTGAGATTTTATGTGAATAAATATTGTTTATTTTATTTTATAATTTTGAAGGATTATTGCGAGATAATTGCAATGTATTTTGTATTGTTGGTGCTATTAAAGAAAAGAGTTGGGTTTACTTGAAATATTTTGGAGGTCTAGGGGTCTGTTTGTAAATGTCCATTTATAAAAATATTATTATTATTATAATTTTATATCTATCTATCTATCTATTACTATAATGGGAGAACACCTTAGTGTAATTTGTCCTCAACCCAAATATTTTCGAAAGTGGACCAGTTATGGACTAACTTTGGTAAATATTTTCGAAAGTGGACAAGTTTGGTAAATATTTTCTACAGTAGATTAGTTTGGAATTTATTTTCTTATAATCCCTCCCCCCTTTCCCTCATTCTCCCGTTCTTTCTTTCTTTTTTCCCGATGGCAACCGAAACCAATTTCGGCTCCTTCTCTCTCCTCAAATCCACTTGAATTCTCCATCAAATCCTAATTAAATTAGGGGGTATACTAATTGAAGGGTTCTCTACAACGTGGTAGCATCAGATTTTCGAAAGGATTCCGAAAAGGTATACCCTATTTTATTTATTTGTATAAAATTTATTGTGGTTAGTTTTATTTAGTAGAATTATGATGGTAGAGAGATTTAGAAGTGTTGGAAGTAGAAGATTTGGGAAATTAGTGGGTTGTTAGAGAAATTGCAATTTGTTAGTAAATTAGGGTTTTGAGTTTGTAAAATAGATATATATATATATATATATTAGAATTATCTATTAGATGGTGGTAAAAATTTTAGTGAACCATTAGAATAAAATAGAGAGTGGTGATTTTGGCATAAACTCGAATTATGGAGTTTATGAAATCGGGTAGAAAACTCGATCCAAATAATTGTAGAAAATGCCTGCGAGGGTGTAGAGTGTTATGAAAGGATTAATATAAATTTAGGATGATTTTTATAGGCTTCCAGCTCAATTAAATTGAGTGAAATGAATTATAGGTGAAAAGTGCACGCCGGGTGTTCGGTGAAATGCCCGCGCGATATAGCGGTGAGAATTTGATGAGTTCGGAGGTGTAGTTGAGTCTCATTATTATTATTAACCCTAATATATGAGATTAGGAAAAAGAGGATTAAAGAAATTAGAAAATATGAATTTTTCTTATTAGAAAGCCTCCGATCAATAAGGGAATGTTTGTATGGGGACCCAAATTCGAAATCCGTCGATGCAGCTCGGCTACTTAGGTCATTTGTAACGTGTGGGTCAAGACGGATTCGAGTTTGGAGGTTCGTAGGCCGAGTTTTGAGTTTTAAACTAATCGGTTCTATAATTTTTCAATTAGGAGGAAAAAGTCGAACTTCGACCGGCTACAGGACGGACGTGGGACATCGTTTGCTCGAGCCGTCAGGTGAGTATGTTGTAATTAGGTATATTCTATATTGTGGCCCAATTTCGTGGCATTTCGATGTATTTGATAGAAGTTATGCTAAAAATTCAATTTTCCGAAAAATACGGATTTTTGAGGCCCGAAAATGGGATTTTGAGATATTTGATGAAAGTAACTATTTTAAGTATATAAAACCTATATTATGGGTTAATGTGACGTGGTGAAGTATAAAAACTAAATATATTGAATTGTTTATGCATATTTTCGTCTCGTGCATGTTTTTGGGTATATAGGCCGATATAGGTAATTTGGCATATGCGGAGCCTCGTGTATGGGCTAGCATGTTATGGATGGAGGTTATGTGATGTAATTAGACGAAATTAGTGATTGTGATCATGTGTTGGAGACTCGTGTATTTATAATGCATGGTTTGGGCATGTTTTGGGACATATAGACCCTTATAGGTGATTTTACTTGTATGAGATAAGGTGTATGACCTAGTATGCTATAATTGGATATTATGAGATTTAATTAAAGGAAATAAGTGATTTTGGCTCCTTTGTCGGGGACACCTGCATGTGTGGGGTATATTTGTAATACATATATAGATGATTGTGACGTGTGATGCAATAGTGGATGAGATTAATAATTGGGTATATGTTTATATTTTAAATATGGTTGAAATGAATTAATGGGCAATAATGTGACATGTTGGTTTATATGATAAATGATATGGTGTATGCATATATATATGGTACAACGAGATGATAATCAATATTGTGGATATCAGATGTGCATCAATTGCAAGATAAATGGTGAGATGGTAAGTGTTAATAAAATGTGTTCTTATTCACATGATTAAAGTCAAGAATGTGGCTATTGTGCAAATAAAAGCTGTGATGCTTTGTGTTTATTTAATAAGATGAAAAGATGATATAACGAATGGCTTTGTTGACCAGTACCTACAGCAATCCTGGGGGTTTGGGCTAGACCTCCTAACACCCAAGGACCGGCTTGGGGTAAGTGGACCCAAACTATGTTTGGGGTAAGTGGATTTTATCGCCCAAGCTATCGGCTTGAGGCCCGGTTTCCCTCGATGACAGCTGTCGCGAGGACGTACCCAGTTTATCTGGGGTAAGTGGTTTTTCCCTCGATGACAGATGTCGCGAGGACGTACCCAGTTTATCTGGGGTAAGTGGTTTTTCCCTCGATGACAGACGTCGCGAGGAAGTACCCAGGTTACCTGGGGTCAGTGGCTTTTTCCCTCTTGGCTTCGGCTGGGAGGACGTACCCAAGTTCTACTTGGGGTAAGTGGTTCCCTCGCTAGTTCGGCTAGGAGGAAGACGTAGCCTCGGACGAGTAAGATTCTGTGTGAGCATCGGGCCGCGTGTTTACTGGGCTGTCGGCTTTCAGTATGTTGGGATACTGTGGCTCACTGGTCGACGAACTAATAAAATAAATAAGTGTTAATAATAAATATGGTAGTAAAAGAAAGTGGATAGTAAAATGTGTATTGTGCGTGGAAACGAAAGTGGATAGTAAAATGTGAACTGTGTGTGGAAAAGAAAGTGTGTGAATGAAGTAAATGTGAAAGTGAACGTGCTATGAGTTAATATATGAAAAGAAGTGATAAATGCAGCTTGTGATTAATTTAAGATGAAAATAATAAAAGAGATGTGTTATCATGAATAATACGGAGTAATTGTATTATGTGTGTGATCATTAAAGTAAAATACAGTTGATATGAGTTGTACCTTGGAATTGTGTCAAGGAACTACCTGCCCGCACTTTCAGTGGAAATTGTGGGAACTACCTGCCTTGGCATAATTCGCAGGGTGAGTGGATATAATAGTGGTAATGATTAATAGAAATGAGAAATAAAGTGAAGTAAAGATGATAAGTGATTGAAGTGAAATTAATAATCAAGCTATCGGCTTGAGATGTGATGTGATATTACCCAAATTGTGTGTTTGAGGTACGGTGATTATTACCCAAGCTATCGGCTATGGGATGTGATATGTGGTGGCCCCAGAGTGTGTTTGGGGATTAAATGAAAATGATAATAAGAAATATAATCCTTATAAGAATGAGAATTACTAAGTGGAGTAATGAGATGTGAATGAGTTATAAAACATGGTTTGATGTAACCAGTATAAGTATTCTATTAATGAGGTGTTATTGATGTGATGAAATGTGAGAGCATTGCAATAAGCATTAAGATGTTATATTTGCGTTATGAGACTTGAATGAATGTGGCATTATGAGAATAGAAGCATATAGGAAGGAAGTGATACTTGTTGTATTTTAATAAAATAAATACCTGTATTATGAGACTGGTTATGAAAATGGTTATTAAGAGTGTATGTTGTATTATGAGTTGTATTCCCATAAAGGGTTATTAATAAAAGGAGTAATAACATTATGTAGTTATATTCATATAATGCTATTATGACGATACTTGTGGAAGAATGAATATTTGGGTTAGAGAAGATAAATTGAAAAGTAATGGATTGTATGTGTATTCGTATTATGCGGATGTAAAATAAGAATATATATATACGAGGTTGAGGTGAAGTATATTATATATATACGAGGTCGAGATGAAGTATATTATATATATACGAGGCTGAGGTGAAGTATATTATGAAATGTGGGAAGTTATGGATAATTGAACAGTTGAATGCAGGATTGGCAAAGTATTTGATACATCGTCGTACCGATGATGTTGTTGTGTTCAGGATTCGGGTAGCATTATCGTAACGTGGTATTTGTAAGTTTAAATTATTTTCTTTATACTATTTTAATTTGTCATTAGATTAACAACTATACTCACACCAGAAATGGCTAACCCCTTAGTGTTTGGGGGGTTAGGGGAGTCTGAGGACTACCCTAGATCCCCCACTGTTGCAGGTTCTCATCAGTGCAGAGGTGAGGCATGGAGTGATAGTATAACTTTTTATTTTAAAAATTTGTATTATTTAGTTATAGGAATAGTGAAATTTATGATTTAAATTGTATTATGAGTGTATAAGCCTGTATATGACGATGATGAGTATAGTGTGAGTTGGTGTAGTATGTTGGTGACCCGTACCCAGCTCGTCGTGGAGTACCAGGCTCTGTGGTATAAGTTTTACAATGATTTTTCTAAGATTTTACCTCGTTTTTCAAAGAAATTCATAGTTTTTAATTGATATTTGATAATCCGTTATGAGTTTGGCCCCCAGAGCATTATATTATATTGCCAGTATGTATCTGCTCATTTTTGGCCTGGGGAGCCTATGAAAATATTATGTGGTTTGTGAGCTACGGAATTTTGAGCAGAATTCCGTAAGCTTTTTGTGTTTCGGGGCAAAATTTACAGGGGAGACTCTGCCAAAATTTTTCCTGAAATATAACTTTCTTAGTTTATAATTAAAGTGATACAGAAATTGAAAGAATT